>CM055125.1:303448035-304048035 GCA_029206835.1 Rana muscosa | reverse complement strand
GATGGTATCTCCAGAACCATGAAGTCAAGAGCAAACAAAAGGAATCTCCATAGTGCATTAAAGTTTAATTCTCAATAGCTCAGTGTTTCCCACTGACCACACAATAGAGCTATTGAGAATTAAACTTTAATGCACTATTTAGATTCCTTTTGTTTGCTCTTGACTTCATGGTTCTGGAGATACCATCCCCCAAAGGAAAAGAAGTTGGAGAAACCGGATGAACAGCCGCAGAGATCCCTTGTTTATCTATCTATCTATCTATCTATCTATCTATCTATCTATCTATCTATCTATCTATCTATCTATCTATCCATCTATCTATCTATCTATCTATCTATCTATCTATCTATCTATCCATATATATTTCTGTCTTTCTTTCTCCCTTCATCCTTTCTCTTTCTTTCTTTCTTTCTTTCTATCTTTCTTTCTTTCTATCTTTCTTTCTTTCTTTCTTTCTTTCTTTCTTTCTTTCTTTCTTTCTTTCTTTCTCCCTTCATCTTTCTTTCTCTCTTTCTCCCTTCATCTTTCTTTCTCTCTTTCTCCCTCCATCTTTCTTTCTCTCTTTCTCCCTTCATCTTTCTTTCTCCCTTTCTCCCTTCATCTTTCTTTCTCTCTTTCTCCCTTCATCTTTCTTTCTCTCTTTCTCCCTTCATCCTTCTTTCTTTCTTTCATTTTATTTTATTTTTTTATTTCTTTCTTTCCTTCCTTCCATCTTATTTTCTCCCCTGACCACTCCAGTTCTCATTTACCCAATTCCCATCTCCTACCCACTCCCCCCTTTTTCAACCCTTCTCCTACTCCCCTACCCCATGGTTCCCAGCCCCATCCCCCACTCACATTTTTTCAGGGGCTAAGAAAGAACCCAGAGGCAGAGCATCTTACTATTTCTGCTGCTTGTGTGGGTGGGATGTGTGTTGCACCAATCCCTGCTGACCCTTCTCTCCTATTCATCCCATGTGATTGGTGGAGTACACATCCCACCCACACAAGCAGCAGCAGTAATAAGATGTTCCACCTCAGGGTCCTTCCTTAACCCTTGCAAAGTGCCACAAGAGAGCAAAAAACTCTGGAGGGGAAGGTAGAGGGTGAGTTGTAATTCCAGTGTAGATTTAGCCCAGTGACAGCCAGCCAGAATAGGTGGGATCTGTGAGAGCAGCTTCCCTGCGCAGCTCTGTTTGAGGAGACCATATCTGTAACATTCATTATTGCCCCTATACTGTGTCCACTTACCGACCCCCTGTACTGTACCCACTTACCTACCCCTTGTACTGTGACCTCCTGCTCCCCCTATACTGTATCCTCTTGCCCCCTGTACTGTGTCCACTTACCCTCCTGTTCTGTACCCTCCTGACCCGTGTACTGTCCACCTACCCTCCCCCTATATTGTACCCTACTAATAGAGTTTATTTTTATTGATCGCTTTCATTACTTTTCCTATTATGGGTGTGAGTGGAGCCTCATGTCTTAGTTTTGCCTTAGGGCTCTTTCACACGGAGGTCCGTTCAGGTCCGCCTGTCAGTTTTTTAGGCGGACCTGAAACGGATCCTCCATGTAGCCCTATGGAAGCACGGATGTCAGCGGAGACATGTCCGCTGACATCCGCTCCGCTCCGCCAAAGTGTGACGGAGGAAAACCCTAGTTTTCCTTCCGTCGGCGGAGCGGATCGGATGACAACGGACTCTACGGTCCGTCGTCATCCGATTCCCCATAGGGGAGAGCAGCGCTCTGACAGGGCGGTCCCTGCACAGTGTGCGGGGACCGCCCAGTCATCCGTTGGCTCAGCGGGGATCAACGGAGCGATCCCCGCTGAGCAAGCGGAGCTTCACGGGGCGGATCTGCACGGATGCGCCCCGTGTGAAAGGACCCTTAGGGCTCTTTCACACGGAGGTCCGTTCAGGTCCACCTGTCAGTTTTTTAGGCGGACCTGAAACGGATCCTCCATGCACCCCTATGGAAGCACGGATGTCAGCGGAGACATGTCCGCTGACCTCCGCTCCGAAAAAGTGTGACGGAGGAAAATCCTATTTTTCCTTCCGTCTGCGGAGCGGATCGGATGACAACGGACTCTACGGTCGGTCATCATCCGATTCCCCATAGGGGAGAGCGGCGCTCTGACAGGGCGGTCCCTGCACAGTGTGCGGGGACCGCCCAGTCATCCATCGGCTCAGCGGGGATCAACGGAGCGATCCCCGCTGAGCAAGCGGAGCTTCACGGGGCGGATCTTCACGGATCCGCCCCGTGTGAAAGAGGCCTTAGGCCTTACAAATCCTAGAGCCGCCACTGCTCCTATTGTCTGTTATAAATTTTAGGATCTTCTTTTTTGGTATGTCCCACTCGTGCAAGCATTTGTCCACAGTGATTTGAATGACTGTGCAGTGTGTGGGTGGGCTACTTGTTCAAGGGCCAATAATATACTGTATATGTGTTCAGGTTTATTTTGTTTAATCAACAACAGAAAAGTAGCATGCACTTATAGCAAGAAATAAAGCTGTGACTCAAAAAGCAATATTTTTGAGTAAAGACATTATATAACGGCTAAATCTGTGTCTGTGTAGTTTGTTCAAACCTTACCATAAGTAATAACATATTAGATGTTGAAGCGGACCTTCAGTAATTTTTTCAACTTTCCATCTATTAAATCTTTGTTGTTTTAACTTTAGATAGTAAAACATTTTTTTTCCTGCAAGTAAATACCTTATACAGTCCACTTACTCTTTCTTGTCTGGTCATTAGCCTAGGCTTATGACATCAAACTCGTGAGAGTTTGCCAGGAAAGGAGGTGGGATAAGTCATAAGAGGGCCAATGAGAGCTGCAGAGCTGGAGGTGTACCGCTGTATAAATCCAGGAAGTGAACAGGCAGAAACTTCAGCTACCCACCGTTAAATTGGATAAAGCCAGACTTAGTGGAGGGCGATTTCTGCTGCATATTTGGCAAGTACAGAATCACAGTATATATAAAATAATATGCAAAAGTGGTTGGAGGGAAGCTTCAGAAAGGCAAACGTGTTTTTATTACAAATGATGTGAGCAGACTGCAGTTCCTCTTTAAATAATGCATTACAATTCAACTAAACACATTTGATTTTAGTCTACTAAAATGTACTGGAGATTTTAGTCGACTAAAACTAAAACGATTGCAGATTACTAAAATGGGACTAAAACTAAAAATAGCATTTTAGCCAAAAGACTAAGACTAAAATTAAATAGAATTTTGCTGCCAAAATGAACTCTACCCAGAAGACAACAATGATCACTGTTGTATGGCATATTAATACGTACAGTACATTGCTCCAAGCTGGACCAATGTAACAATGCATTATACTGCTGGACATTAGAACTGCAATTAAAGTAAGGTGACCAGATTTTTATAATGAAATCTGGGGACATATTTTTTTTTTTACTAGTAATGGCGGCAATCAGCGACTCATAGCGGGACTGCTATATTGCGGCAGACAAATTGGACACTAAGTGACACTTTTGACACTTTGTGGGAACCAGTGACACTAATACAGTGATCAGTGCTAAAAATATGCACTGTCATTGTACTAATGACACTGGCTGGAAGGGGATTCTGCCTGTGTACATAACGATCAGCCAGTACCCAGAAATGCAGGATCGCGTATATACGTGATCCTTTGCAGCGCGACCACCCTGTAGCAGTAAATCTGCGATCGGCAACTGGTTAAGATCATCAGAATTATGATCATTCACAGGCAGCAGGCACTCTATAATGGCTCTGGCTGGCTCTGTCACAGTGTGTCACATAACATGGCTGCTGGGTGCTGATTTTTTTTAACTTATGACCAATATGCCAGAGAGACAGACAAAGTGCAATTTAGTCTATTCACAGACACCCCCAAAGTACACCAGTGTTGAAGCCTTGAAGGCACTGGCAGCCCCAGGATCGGATCCGCTTCCCCTCTGTTCCTGCTGCTGGACACCGTCAGTTGAGCTCAGCTGCCTCTCTCTGCCCGTCGCCACCGCCGCCCGCCTCACAGTCTCTCAAGTCTTACTCTCCGGGCCCCGGCTACTACTGGGTAGGGAGGGGAGGAAGATCACTCCGCCAGGGAAGGCAAGGAGATAAACAGGCAGGCGGCTGGCCGGGACTTGAGCCAAGGCAGAAGAACATGCGAGCGGAGCTGAATGGGTATGCACCTGAAACTGAAAACATATTCCCTCCGCTCTGACCAGCACATGATCATCAGAAAGGGGCACGGATAATAGAAAAAATACACCCCCTAAGCTAGTAGGAGCTGAGGTGTGTAATTTAGATTATTTTTTTAATTCTGCACTGACTGTCTTTGAAATTGCCCCAGCCCCTGTTCAAATCCAATCCGGTACAAAACCTGGGGACAGACTTGGTCCGGGAACAGTGTCCTCAATCCGGGGACTGTCCCCTGAAACCGGGGATGTCTGGTCACCCTACATTAAAGCTACCTACTTTTGCATTTGCCAAAATGCCCAGATATTCTTATAAAAGAATGATGTAAACATGGTTCTTTGCTGCCATGGTCAGCTGAATTCTCAAATCACAAAGAGGTCACAAAGCTTTGAAATTTCAGTTGCCGTAGTCATTGATAATTAATAGCACAGTGACCTAGTTCCTTTCAGATCCAGGCTGGAAACTCACTCCCAGGTATGGGATTGTATATTATACTAATTAATAAAGTACTCTGTGGGGTACATTTACAATAAATTGATGTGCAAATGGACTTCAATGAAAAAAATGACCTGTACTCCCATTGCTTTTCCTTACAACTACCCCTGCTTTCATACAAATAGCTGTAGAGCTATAACAGAAATACATCCACTGATCGCTGCACTGAGACATCTATGCTTTCATATTCCAGCTGTGCATCTGATTTGAATTAAAGCCTGTCTCTTGTGAACTCCCCTCATGGTGACCCTATACGGTTACCAACCTCTCCCCTAATTCTAATAGGGTTCACATTTGTCTGTATTATGTCTAAGAGTTAATGCTACCATTAATGTGGAAATGTAACCCTTAAACCACCAAATATAACCAATGTACAAATGGAGCGTGTGTATAAAATTTTAACCAGGGTTAAAGGAAAAGTGCACTTTGTGAAAAAAATTTTTATCTGAACAAAATGTATTTACTTGCTACACAGGCCATGTTTTAATAAACTTAAAACTGTAAAAAAAGAAATCCATTTAATTCTGCTGCCAGCGTTAGTTTTCTAAAATGGGCAAAAAAATGTAAATGCTGCTTCTCTGCTGACATTGCAACAGTACTGTCTATATAGGACCAGTGCCGATCCTGACCTCCCTGGGGCCCTAAGCAAAATTCTGCTAAGGGGCCCTTTACGGTGGCAAAAAATGGGTGTGGTTTACGCGGAATGGTGGGCGTGGCTTACGTGGGCGTGGCTCGGAGGGGTGTGGTTAGAGTCGGAGATGAATGAGGGATGGAGGAAGAAAGAGAGAAAGAAAGAGGGAGAGATAGAAAGAAAGAGGGGTGGAGGGACAGCAGGCCCAGATCCTACACCACAATAGAAATATGTGTATTCCAGAAAGTTTAACAAATCAGCAGATAAAGATACTCCAAACACCTGGTGTTAGCGCTTCAATCATCCCGGCACCATGGTTGTTATGGTGTCAGGATGACTGAAGCACATTATTTCTATTATTACATTGTAATATAGAATGAAATTATTCAACTCACCATAATGCAGAATCAGTGGAAGCCCCGAGTCCCTCCTTACACCAGGCATTCCCAGCGGAGTCCCCCTTACACCAGGCATTCCCAGCGGAGTCCCCCTTACACCAGGCATTCCCAAGTAGAGTTCCTCCTTATATCAGGCATTCCCAGTAGAGTCCCTCCTTACACCAGGCATTCCCAGTAGAGTCCCTCCTTACACCAGGCATTCCCAGTAGAGTCCCTCCTTACACCAGGCATTCCCAGCGGAGTCCCCCTTACACCAGGCCTCCCCAGCGGAGGCCCCCCTTACACCAGGCCTCCGCAGCGGAGGCCCCCCTTACACCAGGCATTCCCAGCGAAGGCCCCCCTTACACCAGGCATTCCCAGCGAAGTCCCGCCTTACACCAGGCCTCCCCAGCGGAGGCCCCCCTTACACCAGGCATTCCCAGCGGAGGCCCCCCTTACACCAGGCATTCCCAGCGGAGGCCCCCCTTACACCAGGCATTCCCAACGGAGTCCCCCCTTACACCAGGCCTCCCCAGCGGAGGCCCCCCTTACACCAGGCATTCCCAGCGGAGTCCCCCCTTACACCAGGCCTCCCCAGCGGAGGCCCCCCTTACACCAGGCATTCCCAGCGGAGGCCCCCCTTACACCAGGCATTCCCAGCGGAGTCCCCCCTTACACCAGGCCTCCCCAGCGGAGGCCCCCCTTACACCAGGCATTCCCAGCGGAGTCCCCCCTTACACCAGGCCTCCCCAGCGGAGGCCCCCTTTATACCAGGCATTCCCAGTCGAGGCCCCCCTATACACCAGGCCTCCCCAGCGGAGGCCCCCCTTACACCAGGCATTCCCAGTGGAGGCTTGCCTTACACCAGGCATTCCCAGCGGAGGCCTTACACCAGGGTAGGCCCCCCTTACACCAGGCATTCCCAGCGGAGGCCCCCCTTACACCAGACATTCCCAGCAGAGGCCCCCCTTACACCAGGTGTGATGCCCCAGCAGCAGAGACTCTCTCCGCCGCCATTACGCAGAGGGGACAGTGGAGGAGCCGGCCGGCCGGGTGGCTGGCAATAGGAATTAAGCTGCGGCGCCGCCGCCCACCCCCGCCCCTTCCCACATTTCACTCACACACAGACAGACATTAGCGGGCGGGAGGTGGGCGGTGCCGCAGCTCAATTCCTATTGGCAGCCACCCTAACCCTCCTCTTGGTCTACAAGAAAATGAAAATTGTCTCCGCCCGGCCTGGGGACCTCTAGTGGCGGCGGCGGCGGTTGCGGCGGAGGCGAAGATTCGGGGGCCCCTAGTAATTACTCGGGGCCTAGCAAGCCTATAGGGCGGATCGGCCCTGTATAGGACCTTACACAATTATCATCCCGCTACTCACACAGTTGGCTCTCTGTTTTTTGGAGAAATTTGCATGATTGATATTAAAATCCTGACATCTTCAGCAATGTCTATAAGTTTACTGTAAATACAACTTTTATCTTTGGTGGGATACCCTCACATTGAGTTCTTGCACATCTGATGAACACTTGGACTAATCATGTGATTATAGTAACCTGGCCCTCCTACTCATTTCTCACTTTAATGAAATGTGCTGGAATAGTCTAAAATCCTTGCAATGTACATAATTTAACCAAAGAAGACTTTTTTCATATAACTCACAACTTTCTTTTGTTGATTTAACTAGGTATGAATATAGATATAATCCCTGTGCTGGTTGTTTGCCCTGTCATGGCTGATTGATTAGCCTATGTCCATGTATTAATTTACGTAGCTTGTCCCTATTTACTAAAAGGGACAGGCAACTTCTTGTTCACGGTTACACAATGTTCAATCCATGCCTTGCCATTTCCTCTCTGTTGCATCGCAAATGAGGGAGTCCTAATATGATTAACACAAATCTAATCGGAGTGTGGCCCCTTTTTTGAGGCTCGGTTCACACCTATGCAAATTGGATGCGGCTTACAACGCATCCAATTCGCAAGACATTTTAAAATACATAGATTTGTATGAGGCTGGTTCACATATCTGCGGGGACTTCACACTGCTCAGTGCAGAAAAAATGTGTGTGTTTTCTAGGCATTGCGTTCTGGCTCAGGTGCGAATTCAGGCCCATTATCTTCTATGGATACGCATCTGATTTGCAGATGCATTCCGTTCTGAACAGGCATTCTCTCCCCCTGCTCACTACAACTCTCCCTGCTCATCTGATCCGCAGCTACAATGCAGAGGAGGCACTGAACAGCTGCTTCTTCTCTTCGCACAGAGAACGGAGCTGGAATTCGCACCGGACTGGTGTGAACACAGCCTAAAGGTAGACAATTCTACACTGATATCATGCTTTCTTTTCCTCATTCACAAGTCTATCATTTACTAGTTGCTTTTCATTTAGAAAACTGCTTACATGCATGATCTCTACGTGAAACACGTTAGAGGGGCAGACCTAGGGTGGAAGCAAGTAAATCTGTACATTTTTGTGACATCACTGGAGTGTGGCTCCTTTCTTTGTGTCAGGTCACCTGTGGCCAGATGGCAGATGCACACCATTGGGGGTCAGGAGTGCACCACAAGGTAGTGAACCCTATGGCTGACAGCTGCGGATGGGAAACTGGGTGGTTGTGGAAAGCGGGACCAGTGGAGCACAACAGGGATCCACAGGGAGATAGAGCCCAAGATTCCCCAGGGCGTGGAGTCTAAGATTCAGCAGGTTTTCACCAGAGCCTCTAGTGGTGAGGATGGCCTACGCTGCAGCTGGGTCCAGGTCGCGGCCCCCAGAGTCCCCTAGCTCATGCTCCGTAGGGTAAAGAGGATAGAGGGGAATCAGCAGCACAGGATACAAGAATAGTGAGGGGAAAAGCCAAGGTCAGGGCAACAAGCAGACAAGGATAAACGAAGGACAAGCCGAAAGTCAAGGTCACTAGCAGACAGGGATAGTCGGGAACAAGCCAATATCGTAACACAGAGACAGACGTAGCACACGGCAGGCAGGAACCCAAACACACAATGCTTAACAAACACGTTGATCAGCAAGGCAGACTTGCAGTGCACAGGTTAATATAGAGTTCTGTGATAGGGCCTGGGGTGAAGCCAGGCTGGGAGGAGAGATTATAAAAGCAGCCAGGTGAGAGAGTCTGGCCTCTAAGGTGAACACCAGAGGAGGAAGATAAGATGGCAGACAAACATTACTGCATATTCATGACACTTCGTAGCTGTGAATCTGCTTTCATACTTTTTTTGACTGTCACACATAAACCAGAAGACTTCTATGCTATATTAACATTTTTGTTTTCATTTGTAGATTTTTCTTTCTCATATACTGATCAGCCACCTACTTATCTAGTTAAAAGTATCCCTCTTTCTGTAGGTTTTCTGTGAACCTCCATGTCCATCAAAATGTTTTGCAAGGCTGGGTGTAGTAAACAAGTTGCAGCACCAAGTGGCATGTAAAGTTCACCACCATTTTATTCCTTTCACAGAAAATTACAGGAATGTTCCCAGTTATGCAATCCCCTATCAGAGGCCTACAAGTTGCCTAACATAACCTCATTAGTTCCAAAGAGGGTGCTTATTTTCATAGACATGATTCACATGTTTACAATCTCCTCAATTTGTGAATGACCAGGAAGTTCTTTCTACAGAGCAACTTCAGTGTTGTGAGTGCTGAGCTACAAAGGAGAAGGAGCTTGAGGACTCTGTGTCCTAGATCTCTTTCTGTATCTTCAAAATGGAATATCAGGGATATAAACAGACAGCTGATATCTCACTTTTGAGATTAAAAAAAACAGGGACCCAGAGTCCTCAGTCTCTATGTATCAGATATTTGGCCAAAACACCCCTAACAGTAATGTAATCAAACAAGGCATAAAAGGTAAAAGGCATAACACCCTAATGCTTCGTACACACGATCAGTTTTCCTGACAAGAAAAGTGCGATGTGAGCTTTTTGTCAGGAATTCCGACCGTGTGTATGCTCCATCACACTTTTTCTGTCAGTTTTCCTGCCAAGAAAAGATTAAGGCCTTGTACACTCGACCGGTTTTCTCGGCAAGAAACGACAAGAAAACTGTTGGGAGAGCTTTCTTGCCGAGAAAACTGTTCGTGTGTATGGTTTCTCGTCGCGAAAACTGCCGGGAATCTCGATGAGAAAAACAGAGAACCTGCTCTCTATTTTCTCGTCAGGATTCTCGTTTTTCTCGTCGGGATTCTTGTCAGTCTGTTTCTGGATGAGAAAACCGGTCTTGTGTATGCTTTTCCGCATGCTCAGAATCAAGTATGAGACGGGTGCGCTCCTTCTGGTAAAACTATCGCTCGTAATGGACATTTGTGACGCTGTAAATTATTGCACCGTTTAAATGGTGCGCATTTAAATCTTCTTTTGAATGGTACAATAATGAAAAAGAATGAACTTGTTTTGCTGCTGATATTCACACAGAGTTCTGATTAACTTTTTGAAACATTATTTATGCTGATCTCATGTAGATTTTTAGTATTATATATATATATATATATATATATTTTTATAATTTGAATACAGATCTTCATTTTAAATGATTATTTAATTTCTAGTGATCTCCATGATTAGAATTTAAATTTTGTTGTGTCAAGTTTACACAATTTATATTATTATCCTGTATTTTTTTGACCTTCAAGGAGATTGTTTTGTGTTATCTGTCCCTTTTATTTTATTATTTTGTAGAAATGTATCTGCCTACTCCAAAGCTAATTGTTTTATTTTTATAAAAACACAGTCAAGTATAAACTGTAAACAAAAAAATCTATTTATTATGGTATATAATTTCGAAAAATAAAGGCAGCGCTAGAGAACCTGCTGCCATTTGTGCATCCTTGGGACGCCAGAGCACACATCAACCCTGTGTCGACAATAAAATTGGGACCTTGAGAAGCACATCAGTAGTGAGCCCAATCTGGTCTTGGACTCCCAGAGGTCAGGAACAGCAGCAGGTGAGATACATGTCCCAAGTCTGTGGTACTACAACAGGCTGCCTTCTGTCAGACCACATTGAAGCAAGGCCATTACTTCCTGGTCTTCTTGGCAGCCTTCCCTGCAGCCTTCCTGTGCCGCTGTGCCGCTGGAGGTGTACTCGTGTCAGGAGGAGGAGAAGGAGGTGGAGGAGAAGGGGGTGGAGGAGAAGAAGAAGAAGGAGGTGAAGGAGGAGGAGGAAGAGGAGGTTGAGGTTCTGAAAGCTGGGCGAATTCACATATGGCCGTATTGGGGGTAATTCTCCCCATCACCCCCTTGTTTAGTGAGTTGAGCAGCAGGGGCTCACATAGGAGGCGTTGTTCCATGCTCATTGATTTAAATTTTGCCCCAACTAGTCCGGCATTGGCCTCTTCAGTGGTTGTTGGCTCCTGGAGGGTGGCATGTGCCTCTCTTATCAGGGCCATTGCTGCCTGGCTGGTGCTCCTTTCCCTCCTGGTCCTTCTTGTAAGGCGGATGGGAGGCACCTGCGATCTGCTCCTGCTACTTGGCCCGGCCACCTCCTGTGTGCCACTGGGCCCTGCCACCTCCTGTGTGCCACTGGGCCCTGCCTCCTCCTGTCTGACAGTGGGCCCTGCCTCCTCCTGGCTCACAGTGGGCCCTGCCTCCTCCTGCCTGACACTTTCCAGCCTCTCATCCTGGTTGATGTCATCCTGTGTATGAAAAAGGGACATAGTTTGAGTTTTTGGTTCATCAATCACACACAATTTTCAGCTCATGACTGATGCAAATTTATTGTAAATAAATTTAAAAGACTATCATTATGACCCCAGCAGTTTTCATTCTTCTCCCCAACTTTTTGGGCCACTACTGTCTATTGATATGTGTGGCGATACCCCCAGTTAAGAGAGCCGCTGAAATGATTTGTTTGGGCCCTGCAATGCACTGCTGTCAACCCCCAGCAATTGGCTCTAACCTCTCCTGGCACAGTCAGTAGGGGATGGCAGAATTGTGTAACCGGTAACTCTCGGTGACACAATCCTGCAATAAACACAGCAATAGGGTATGGCTATCAATAACCGTCTCTTCTGAACAGTAAATGACACAAACACAAGTGTACTTAACCCTGGCACTTTTACTGAGAGTGTTGGTTAAGCATAGAAACAGTATACATGAACACATGCAGAGCCCTGCAATGAAAAGAGTACTTTTGCAAACAGACAGATATAATAAAAGAAACGAAAGCCTCGTACACACGATCGGATATCCTATGGATTCTTATCCGATGGTTTTGTCCATCGGAAATCTGATGAAGCTGACTTCCATCAGTCTTGCCTACACACCATCAGTCAAAAAACCGACCGTTCCAAACGCGGTGACGTAAAACACTCCGATGAGCCGAGAAAAATGAAGTTCAATGCTTCTGAGCATGCGTCGACTTGATTCTGAGCATGCACGGGTTTTTGATCCGATGGACTTGCCCATAGACAATCGGAGTTTTCGATCGGTTTTTTATCCATCGGAAAAATTTAAAACATGTTCTATTTTTTAAAACCGATGGAAAAAAGACCGATGGGTCCCATACACGATCGGTTTGTCTGATGAAAGCAATCCATCCAACGGTTTTCATTGGTTAAACTGATCGTGTGTACAGGGCTTAACAGTCCCCGCTGCTGCTATTCTACCTCGTGGGTAAAAATGGCGCCCAGAAATGTCTACGCTACTAAGTCAGGCCTGACTGTACTATGTAGATATTCTGTAGAGCAAAATCTTCGCTAGCAAACGGTGGTGCACTTTTGAAGAAAACAAGTTATAATCCACAAAGAGGAAAAGGGTCTTGAACTTGGTGAACACAGGATAAGTCTTAGAGACTCCTAGGTACTCAAGGCGCTGTCTCTCCGGTGTATGACTACAAACACTAGAGTTAATTCTGAACGACAGTTATCTGGCCTAGGGGATCCTGTGTTTGTGTCTGAGCAGGTGCTCTCTCACCCAACCGGACCAGTCCGTGTCCGTATCTTCTGTTGCTGTGTCTCGGTACACAGATCCCACGACACCCGGGTCTTCGGTCCTGCTCGCAACAGCACAGCAGCAGTCGGATGATGTCCTGCAAACTCTTAGGTGAAACGGAAGGCTCTTTGGAGAAAAACCCAGGCTTCAGGCCTGGTAACACAGCAGACTCGAACAGGAGTTCCACTTCCTGGGCGGGCGGTGTCCAAAGAGGCCGAACTCAGTCCCGCCAACCCAAGTTAAATACCCCACCCCAGCAGTCCTTGTGTGGGGCAATGCACCTCGAGTGTCCCGTGGCATTCTGGGTACCTTAGTCTCTGAGGCCTAAAAGCAATACCCTGCTACATATGTAAAACACTTTTTCCTCAAACTTTCCTTATTAACATCTTTTTTACATCATTAATTTTATCACAATAAATGTTTAGAAAATACTATACCTGGCTCCAGATGTCCAAATCTGGTTCTTTCAGGATGGCTGCCTCCTCTTGCTCCAGAGAAGGCTCAGGTTGGCTGCAGGGAAGTCTGGGGGGAAGACTGGACAGTGATGGCCTTGCCTCAATGTGGTCATCCAGAAAGGACATCCTGCTGTAGTACCACAAAATCGGGACATATACATCCACTGCTGCTGCTCCTGACCTCTGAGAAGCCAGGACCTTAAAGCACTCAGTCCTGTATGTGCCTCTCAAGCTCCCAATTCTACTGTCCACCTGTTGGATGGTTGCTGTAGGTATCCTGGTCTGCACAAATGGGAGCAGGCTCTCCAGCGCTGCTGTCCTTACCCCTCTTTTCCTATGTTTGGGGTTTTTGGTCTCCCACAGAGCGGGCAGCTCCCTTACCCGATCAATAAATTTCCCAAGGAAATCTTTTTCTAAAAAAGCATTCATTTTGTCTGCAAGACAAAACACAAGACAAAATTAGTAATTGAGTCAGTCTAAACTCAAGTAAATCTTTATCCCCATATACATCCTCAAACAATCTCTATGCAGTATAGGCCACCGATTTCACAAAGTATAAAAATCATACCTTCGGTCTTACGTTCGTCACTTTTCCTCCTCTTTTCACACACAGAACGTAGCAACGTCACATGTGTGTTTGCTTTATATACACTACTACACTACGCATGAGTGAAACTCCGCACACGTCGCCCGCCCATGACGTTCACATTATCGACTTTTCCCCGCCCCTTCTCTTTCGGCGTGCAGACTATATGGCGGAGTCACAGGAGGTGTTTGGTAATTCATCTAATAACGATGAGACAAGCCCGGAGCGTGAAACGTCACAATCAAGGAGGAGATTCAAGGCATCTAATATGTCTTTCGCGGAGATGGCGGAGATGGTGGACATATTGAGAAAGTCGGATTATGATGGAAAGCATGGGCCGTATACACACCCTAATCTAAGAAAGGCCAAAATTATGAAGAAAGTAGTGAAAAGTCTGAAGAAGAATTTCGGGGTACGACGATCAAAGGAGCAGCTTAGAAAGAGGTGGTCTGACCTGAAACTGAGGGAGCCGGAGCAGTTAAGGAGCATTAAGAGAATGCTAGAAAAACGTAAGTACTTCTCCTGTGTTCCTATTATTGTGTTTCATAACTTGCATGTTTCTCCATGTGGTTGCTTTTTACTATTGGGCCTTTATAGAAAATGACATCTCGCCAAATTTAGTGGGCACAGTAATCGGTCATTACAGACACATCTTTCACCCACTACATACAATGTTTTTAGAAGATACAGGGTTAAAATAATTTTGACATGCCTCTTTTTATTACAAATTTTTTATTACATTGTTGTCTAGATCAGTGCTTTTCAACCTTTTTCCACCCTTTAAAATCTGTCAGAATCTCGAGGCACACCAAACCAAAAATGTGGAAAACTCCATTGGATTGTTTCTCAGGCGAGACAGTGGAAGGGGGGACATCCCCTCCCGCCGCTTTTGAAAGCGTTCCAGTGGCTCAAGAGCCGCTCATAATGCTTTCATGAGAAAGCCAGTCACTGGCTGTAAAAAACAATACCAAGGTTATGGCTGATATCTTTAGCCCCGGCAAACCATTCCAAATCTGTAACTACGAATTGTGGTCTTGTGTGAAAAAAAAAAAAAACCTACATAACACTTGTCAAGCCTCGTACACATGACCGAGTTTCTCGTTCAAAACCGGCAAGAAAAGTGCCGCAAGAGCTTTATTGTCGAGAAAACCGTTCGTGTGTATGGTTTTACAACGAGAAAACTGCCGTAAATCTCGACGAGAAAATAGAGAACCTGCTCCCTATTTTCTCGTCAGGATTCAAGATTTCCTCGTCGTGTTTCTCGTCGGCCTGTTTTGTGACGAGAAAATGGTTCGTGTGTATGCTTTTACGACTCTTCCAAAAGTGCGCATGCTCAGAATCAAGTATGAGACGGGAGCGCATCTTCTGCTAAATCAAGCCTTCGTAATGGAGATAGCACATTCATCACGCTGTAAATTATTGCATCGTTTAAATGTTGTGCATTGAAATCTTCTTTAGAATGTTACATTAATCCAAACGAATGAACTTGTTTTGCTGCTGATATTCACACAGAGTTATGACTATATATTTTTAACCTTTTTCATGCTGCTCTTAAGTAGATTTAGGTGTATTATATCGTGCAAGATCTTCTGAATATTTTTTTTTTTTTTAGTTTTCAAACAGATGTTAATTGTAATTTGGCAATGTTTTGATAGTGATCTCCCATTGTATATTTAAATTTTTTTGGTCTAAATTTTACACCCTATATTTTTTTAATATTTTTATTCAATTATGTTTTTGGGGTTGTTATCTGTCCCTTTTTTTTGCTGTCAAATGTATCTGCTTACTCCTTAGCTAAATTAAAAATTTGAAAAAATAAACATAGTCAAGTATGAACTTAAACCAAAAAAACATTTATTCATGTTTTTTTAAAAATAAAGAGAAGGCAGCGTTGGAGAACCTGTTGCCATTTGTGCATCCCTGGGACCCCAGAGCACACATCAACCCTGTGTGGACACTAAAATTGGGAGCTTGAGAAGGCCAACAGTTCTGAGCACAATCTGATGCTGGCCTCCCAGAGGTCAGGAACAGCAGCAGGTGATATAAATGTCCCAAGTGTGTGGTACTACAACAGGCTGCCTTCTGTCCGACCACAATGAAGCAAGGCCATCACTTCCTCGTCTTCTTGGCAGCCTTCCCTGCAGCCTTCCCTGAAGCCTTCCCTGCAGCCTTCCTTCTTCGTGTGGCTGGAGGCTGGGCCACTGGAGGGGTACTCCTGTCAGGAGGAGGAGGAGGTGGAGGAGAAGGGGGTGGCGCAGAAGAAGAAGGTGGAGGTGGAGGAGGAGGTGGAGGAGAAGGGGGTGGGGCAGAAGAAGAAGGTGGAGGTGGAGGTGGAGGAGAAGGGGGTGGGGCAGAAGAAGAAGGTGGAGGTGGAGGAGGAGGTTGAGGTTGGGATAGTTGTGCCACCTCACATATGGCCGTACTGGGGGTAATTCTCTCCATCACCCCCTTGTTCAGCAAGGTGATGAGCAGGGGCTCGCATAGGAGGCGTTGCTCCATGCTCATCACCTTGAACTTTGCCTCCACTAGGCCGGCAATGGCCTCTTCAGGGGATGTGGGCTCCTGGAGGGTGGCATGGGCCTCTCTAATAAGGGCCATTGCTGCCTCACTGGTGGTCCTGTCCCTCCTGCTTCTTTTTGGAAGGCGGATGGGAGGCACCTGTGATCTCGTGGTTCTCCTTGGGCCAGCCACCTCCTGGCTGCCACTGGGCCCTGCCACCTCCTGGCTGCCACTGGGCCCTGCCACCTCCTGGCTGCCACTGGGCCCTGCCACCTCCTGGCTGCCACTGGGCCCTGCCTCCTCCTGGCTGATTTCATCCTGTGTATGAAAAAGGGACATAGTTTATTATTTTGGTTTATTATTTTCATACAACTTTCAGATCATGAATGTAGCAATTTGAATGTAAATCAAGAAAACAATTAAATGTTTTTTCGACTACATCAGATTGACTATTTAGCACCCAATTTAGGGCAGACTAATGTCTAGAGATCTTGATTTCACTTGTGGAACCCAAAATAGTTTATGATTTTCATCTTGACTTATTTTTCAAACATTAAGTTTATCCCAATACATTTGTTTTAAATACTATACCTGGCTCCAGATGGCCAAATCAGGTTCATCCAGGATGGCTGCCTCCTCTTGCTCCAGAGAAGGCTCAGGTTGGCTGCAGGGAAGTCTGGGGGGAAGAGTGGAGAGTGATGGCCTTGCCTCAATGTGGTCATCCAGAAAGGACATCCTGCTGTAGTACCACAAATTGGGGACATACACATCATCTGCTGCTGCTCCTGACCTCTGAGGAGCCAGGACCTTAGAGCGTTCAGTCCTGTATGTGCCTCTCAAGCTCCCAATTTTAGTGTCCACCTGTTTTGCTGTGGCTGTGGGCACCTTGGTCTGCACAAATGGGAGCAGGCTCTCCAGCGCTGCTTTTCATACCCCCTTTTTTTTATGGATGGGGTTTTTGGTTTCCCACAGAGCGGGCAGCTCCCTTACCCGGTCTATAAATTCCGCAAGAAATTCTTTGTCGCTTATAAAGACATTCATTTTTGGTCTGCAAGTAAAATAAAAATTATATAACTAATGTGAGGCACACAGTCTAACCTCCTTAAAATCTTATTCACCGTATATATCCTCCAACATTCTCAAGACAGTATAGGGCAACAATTTATCAAAGTCACAAAATCACATACCTTTGTTCGCACGTCCGTCACTTGAACTCCTCTCTCCGCACACCGAACGTAGTATAGTCACATGTGTGTTTGCTATATATTACACCACGCATGCGTGAAACTACGCACACGTCGCTCCGCACACGTCGCCCGCCCATGACGTTCTAACTAACATCTTTTCCCCGCCCCTTCTCTTTCGGCGCGCAGACAGATATGGCGGATTCACAGCAGGTGTCTGATAATTCCTCAAATAACGAGGAGGAGAGAAGCCCGGAGACTGAGGAAACGTCACGATCAAGGAGGAGATTCAAGGCATCTAATATGTCTTATGCGGAGATGGCGGAGATGGTGGACATCTTGCTAAAGTCGGATTATGACGCAAAGCATGGGCCGTATAGCAAACCTAATAGAAGGAAGGCCAAAATCAGGAAGAAAGTCGTGAAGAGTCTGAAGAAGAATTTTGGGGTGAAACGATCAAATGAGCAGCTCAGAAAGAGGTGGTCAGACCTCAAACTGAGGGAGCCGGAGCAGTTAAGGAGCATTAAGAGAATGCTAGGAAAAAGTAAGTACTTGTTCTAATTTTACGCTATTAATGTATTTCTCAACTTACATGTTGCTCCATGTATTTTTTTTTCTATTGTACTACCTTACAAAATGTCATAGTTTGAAATTGGTTTGGCACAGTAATCGTTTGTTACAGACACATCGTTCGGCCACTATCCTTGTTTTTTGATTATTTTACAGGGTTAAATTAAATTAGACATCTGCCTGTTTGGATTCAATTGTTGTTCTTACATTGTTGGCTAGATGATGTGTTTGTAAAGAGAATGAAATGCAAACTTTAATCAGTGTAAAGAAGAGGACACTCAGCAGCTGGTTCCACATCTGTACTTTTGAGCACTATAGTGTGGGCCAATAAAACCGCCTTTTTTGGGGGTCCCACACAGGTGCATCAGTGAATTTTTGTGGTGCCTCCATGTCTAAAAATTGACAGCCAAAGGTGAAAGATAAACATATTTTTGTGAAGAAATAATGTCTTCATGTGGAAATTCAGCACAAACACACACTTGTACCCCACTTCCAAGCAATTTAGGCTGTTTTTAGTTTTCATAGAGAATTTCAGTGTGATAAATAGACCTTTTGTTTGATTCTCATAGGGGAGAGAAGACTGGGAGGAGAACACTCCAGGGAGCACAGGAACCCCACAGCTTCGACACAACCCCAACCTCACAAAGACCCACAACCTAAGGATGTTGAGGAAGTTGAAGAGGTGGAGGAAGGAGAAGTGCAGGAAGGAGAAATGGATGACGTGGTGGAACTGGTCACCACAACAGGTCAGTATCTGTCACCACAGCTTCAGGTAAGAGATGTAGGCCTGCAGAGTTATAATACCTTTTTATTTTGTTTTTAGGGGATGTAAATGTTGTGGTGAAAGAAAGTACACGTTTCTCTGCTGACAGTGCCCTACGAATAATACAGCAAGTGATGGAATGTAGCACAGAACTGGACAGAATTAAACAAAGAATTCATGTGATGGATCAAACCTTTAAAGACATCCTAGATGTTTTGGGGAGAATTGAATAAGGCATCAAAACCCCCATTTTTGGTTACAGTTTGTTCTTCCCCCTTTTAATCTCTTTTTGACAATCAATCCAGCCAAAAATTTTATATGCACACAGTGTGTCAACATGTGCCATCTGCCATCAGGGGATATCCATGTACGGCTTTTGGGGGTGCAACCCCTTCCTCGTATCTCAAGTAGGTGAACTGAAGAAGGGGTTGCACCCACAAAACACGTCCATTGATCACCCCCGATGGCAGATGGCACATGTTAACAATAGGGATCAGGAGTCTAAAATCCCTATTGGAAATTACAACAAAATGTGTGCATATTCAATTTTTGGCTGGGCCAGGGGTGCCAAGACCTCATATTAGGACGGGCACATAGAGACATATTTTGTGTAAGTGAATGTCTCATATTGCTCAGAGGTATCCAATGTTGTACTTTTTGGAATGCAACTAATGGTTTTGTATTTTCATTAAAAAAAATTGGCGGTTTGTGGACAGCCAAAAAAATTTAAAAAATTAAAAAAAAAAATACCATGTGTGTGAATGTGCACAGAGTAAAATGTTTGAACAAAAACAAAGTGTAGCTTCTTTTTCAAATACGCTCTAACCTTATTTGTGTATTTGTTTGGGTTTCATAGTGAAATGGTTGTTATTTACTAAAGGAAACAAAACTTGGCAATACAAATGCAGTAAGACAAACTAGGAGACAGGAAACAAACAAAGTTACAAGATTTAAAATGAATTTTAATGAGTTCTTTATGCACAAATCTTTAGTCATGGCCTGGCATAGGAATTGCTCCCCTACCCGTGAAATAGTCCATATATTCATCCCGAACCTCACAGGCATTTTGGGGGGGGCAAGCCAGGACGGGCAGATTCGAGGCCCGGCAGGGGTTTGGCATGGGAAAGTCCTGCCTCAGGCAATACTGAGGCCATATAAGTACTTGATTTTCGGCAAAGAAAATTATGGAGCACACAGCAGCATAAAACGACATAGTTTATCTTGTACTCCGCCAAGTGGATTGGAGTCATAAAAAGGCGGAACCGGCTGGCCATTATCCCAAAGGCATTTTCAACGACTCTTCGGGCCCTGGCCAGCCGGTAATTGAACACCCTCTTCTCTGGGGTCAGGGTCCTCTGTGGAAATGGCCTCATGAGGTGCGGTCCGAGTCCGAAGGCTTCATCAGCCAAAAAAACAAAGGGGAGTCATTCAACATTCCCTGCATCCGGTGGCAATGCAAGGTCGTCACTCTGGAGACGGAGGGCAAAATCCGTCTGGATGAAGGATCCCCCATCGGACATCCGGCCATTCTTCCCTACATCAACATAGAGGAATTCATACCGTGCTGACACCACCGCCATCAGCACAATGCTATGAAACCCCTTGTAATTGTAGTAGTAGGACCCAGAACGGGGTGGCGGCACGATGCGGACGTGCTTCCCGTCTATGGCACCACCACAGTTGGGGAAGTCCCACCGCGTGGCAAACTCCGATGCCACAGTCTGCCATTCCTGTGGCGTGGAAGGAAGCTGGGGAGTCAAACAAGATGAAATAAAATTAGAAATTTAAATTATAACATTGCAAGCAGATTATAAGAAAATACATTAGAGCCCAACATCAATCAAATTCTCAGTTTAAGGTGTTTTTAATAAGTATAATGGAAGGCTCAAGTTTCATATTCATCACCCCCTCTGATGGTCCATTATAACCCAATTTGGGGGGGGGGGTAGATGTGTTTGGCCACAGGATAGCATTGCAGTGGCGGTGCATCCAGAGTGGGCGCTGGAGCACTGCCCCCTCTATCCTGCGCCCGTCACTCAGAACAATACATAGGTTCATGCCTTGCATTAACCTATGTATTGTTAATGCCGCCCACTATTCAGGTGGATGGCCCCCTGTTGAGCGACGGATATATGAATAACTGCAGCATTTTTGTGGTGAAAATTGCATATCAGAAACAGGGGGGCAAATAGGCTTGCAAATTACAGCCTGAGGGATGTAATTGGCTTGCTAAAAGTTAAATAGGGGATGCAGGGGGGGGGTCATTCCTTGGCTAAACACTGACAGGCTGCTCTGCCAATCATGTTCACCAAGTCTGTTTAACGGTAACATGATTGGCTGATGCAACACTGAGGGCAGGAAAAGACATCAAGGACAGAAGAAGGATGGCGCAGACCAGAAGAAGGTAAGTGCAGGGCTGGGGGGAAACTGGCTGCATTGGAGGGGACAAAATGGCTGCATTGGAAGGGGCAAAATGGCTGCATTGGAGGGGACAAAATGGTTGCATTGGAAGGGGCAAAATGGCTGCATTGGAAGGGGCAAAATGGCTGCATTGGAAGGGGCAAAATGGCTGCATTGGAAGGGGCAACTGGTGGCGTTTAATAGGCACAATCGCAAAAAAGAAGGAAGTTTAGGTCCTAAATTGGGGGTTGAACCCCCAAACATTTGGAGCAACAGGCACCACTGCTGGAAAGGTTAGTGAAGGGAAATATGCATGGAGGAGAAAAAAGGGGCATTTTAAAGCTTCCAGCATGCATGGGGACAAAGGGGACAATTTCGGCATATTACAATCATGGTAATTAGGGAAGGATGAAAGAAATACAATACATTAGCATACATGAAATACATAAAATGTGATGTTAATGGAGAAAACTTACCCTCATATAGTCCTCCTGCAGGACTTGTATAATGGCAGAACAGGTGTCTGGGATTATGAGGCCCAGAGCCTGGGGGGAGATGCCTGTCGTGAACTTCAAGTCCTGAAGACTTCTCCCTGTCGCCAGGTAACGTAACGTGGCGATGAGCCTCTGCTCAGCACTGATGGCTTCCCGCATAACGGTGTCCTGCCTGTTAATATAGAGGGACACCAAAGCCAACAGTTGCTGAAAAACGGGGTCAGACATCCGCAGAAAATTCCTGAAGTCCTCGGGATTATTCTCGACGATCTCCCGCAGCAGAGGCATATGGCAGAATTGGTCCCGCTGGAGCAACCAATTCTTGGTCCATGAACTCCTCCTCACCCCGTTCATGGACTGGTCTTGGTCCAAAACAAGCAGACCAACACCAAGCGCACGCACAGCACAAACTCGACGACGAGAACGTACAGGCGACATGGCTAGGAAACGGTCGTCTTATCAGAACGTACAGAACAGAACGCACTTTAGAACAGCAAGGCCTATGAATAACGAACTGAAAATCAGAAACGAACGGGCAAGAACGCACTGTAAAACAAATACGACCTGCCGAGACGCCTTGAAAGACAAGATACGAACCCACAAGCACAAACTGAACCGCAGAAAACAAACTGAAAGCACGAAGACTGAAAAGCGCGAATCGTCTCTTCCCAAACTTTTACTTCACACGCGGTAACACGAGATCAGCAAAAGCAGCCCAAGGGGTGGCGCCAGGAAAATCGATCTTCCCCTTTATAGTGCCGTCGTACGTGCTGGACGTGACCGCGGAGAACAACGAGGAAATTGTGAAATGTCAGTGTGTACGCATGGAAAGCTTGACGAGAAACTCGTCAAGGTTAACAAGAATCTCGTTGAAAAAAACGACGTGTTTTTTACGACGAGAAACTCGGTTGTGTGTACGAGGCTTCACACTTAGGGCACTTTCACATTGACTCATTCCATTTTTTTTATATAATATACATGTTCTATGTGGGTTATTATTGATAATGATAACTGTATACTTCAATACTGCAGTTTGGCCGCAGCGTAGGTGTAGCGTAGGGATGAGCTTCGTGTTCGAGTCGAACATACGTTCGACTCGAACATCGGCTGTTCGATCGTTCGACGAAGATCGAACGATTTGGGCCGTTCGCGCCAAATTCGAGTGACGCGAACGGCCCACAATGCACTACGCCATCGCAGTGTCATCCAGGCGCTGTGATTGGCCAAGCATGCACTGTGACCCCGCATGCTTGGCCAATCACAGCGCCGGCAGCGAGGAGAGCAATGATTGGCCACAGGCAGGATGCCTGTGGCCAATTATTGCTGAGGGTGTTTAGTACACGCCCCACACTATAAAAGGCCGCCAGCACGGCGGCCTAGTGTAGTGTGTTCCGGAGCACGGATAGAGCAGCATAGGCAGGGACAGTGACTTTTATTTCTTTCTTGCTTAACCTGGATTCCTTTAGTTTAGGGAAAGAGAAGGATAGGTAGGGAGAGTGTCAGTGTGTTTTGTGCTTGTGCTATAGTGTGCTTAAAAAAAACATTTTTTCTAGGGACAGAAAACTGTAGGTAGGGAGAGTGTCAGTTTCTTTCACTGTGCAAGTCCTTGTTTCTAGGGACCTGGAAGGACAGTGAGTGAATTCTCCTTGTGCTATATTGTGCTTAAAAAAAACATTTTTTCTAGGGACAGAAAACTGTAGGTAGGGAGAGTGTCAGTTTCTTTCACTGTGCAAGTCCTTGTTTCTAGGGACCTGGAAGGACAGTGAGTGAATTCTCCTTGTGCTATATTGTGCTTAAAAAAAACATTTTTTCTAGGGACAGAAAACTGTAGGTAGGGAGAGTGTCAGTTTCTTTCACTGTGCAAGTCCTTGTTTCCAGGGACCTGGAAGGACAGTGAGTGAATTCTCCTTGTGCTATATTGTGCTTAAAAAAAACATTTTTTCTAGGGACAGAAAACTGTAGGTAGGGAGAGTGTCAGTTTCTTTCACTGTGCGAGTCCTTGTTTCTAGGGACCTGGAAGGACAGTGAGTGAATTCTCCTTGTGCTATATTGTGCTTAAAAAATTTTTTTTCTAGGGACAGAAAACTGTAGGTAGGGAGAGTGTCAGTTTCTTTCACTGTGCAAGTCCTTGTTTCCAGGGACCTGGAAGGACAGTGAGTGAATTCTCCTTGTGCTATATTGTGCTTAAAAAAAACATTTTTTCTAGGGACAGAAAACTGTAGGTAGGGAGAGTGTCAGTTTCTTTCACTGTGCAAGTCCTTGTTTCCAGGGACCTGGAAGGACAGTGAGTGAATTCTCCTTGTGCTATATTGTGCTTAAAAAAAACATTTTTTCTAGGGACAGAAAACTGTAGGTAGGGAGAGTGTCAGTTTCTTTCACTGTGCAAGTCCTTGTTTCCAGGGACCTGGAAGGACAGTGAGTGAATTCTCCTTGTGCTATATTGTGCTTAAAAATTTTTTTTTTCTAGGGACAGAAAACTGTAGGTAGGGAGAGTGTCAGTTTCTTTCACTGTGCGAGTCCTTGTTTCTAGGGACCTGGAAGGACAGTGAGTGAATTCTCCTTGTGCTATATTGTGCTTAAAAAAACATTTTTTCTAGGGACAGAAAACTGTAGGTAGGGAGAGTGTCAGTTTCTTTCACTGTGCAAGTCCTTGTTTCCAGGGACCTGGAAGGACAGTGAGTGAATTCTCCTTGTGCTATATTGTGCTTAAAAAAAACATTTTTTCTAGGGACAGAAAACTGTAGGTAGGGAGAGTGTCAGTTTCTTTCACTGTGCAAGTCCTTGTTTCCAGGGACCTGGAAGGACAGTGAGTGAATTCTCCTTGTGCTATATTGTGCTTAAAAAAAACATTTTTTCTAGGGACAGAAAACTGTAGGTAGGGAGAGTGTCAGTTTCTTTCACTGTGCAAGTCCTTGTTTCCAGGGACCTGGAAGGACAGTGAGTGAATTCTCCTTGTGCTATATTGTGCTTAAAAAAAACATTTTTTCTAGGGACAGAAAACTGTAGGTAGGGAGAGTGTCAGTTTCTTTCACTGTGCAAGTCCTTGTTTCCAGGGACCTGGAAGGACAGTGAGTGAATTCTCCTTGTGCTATATTGTGCTTAAAAAAAACATTTTTTCTAGGGACAGAAAACTGTAGGTAGGGAGAGTGTCAGTTTCTTTCACTGTGCAAGTCCTTGTTTCCAGGGACCTGGAAGGACAGTGAGTGAATTCTCCTTGTGCTATATTGTGCTTAAAAAAAACATTTTTTCTAGGGACAGAAAACTGTAGGTAGGGAGAGTGTCAGTTTCTTTCACTGTGCAAGTCCTTGTTTCCAGGGACCTGGAAGGACAGTGAGTGAATTCTCCTTGTGCTATATTGTGCTTAAAAAAAACATTTTTTCTAGGGACAGAAAACTGTAGGTAGGGAGAGTGTCAGTTTCTTTCACTGTGCAAGTCCTTGTTTCCAGGGACCTGGAAGGACAGTGAGTGAATTCTCCTTGTGCTATATTGTGCTTAAAAAAAAACATTTTTTCTAGGGACAGCAAACTGTAGGTAGGGAGAGTGTCAGTTTCTTTCACTGTGCAAGTAAGTCCTTGTTTCCAGGGACCTGGAAGGACAGTGAGTGAATTCTCCTTGTGCTATATTGTGCTTAAAAAAAACATTTTTTCTAGGGACAGAAAACTGTAGGTAGGGAGAGTGTCAGTTTCTTTCACTGTGCAAGTCCTTGTTTCCAGGGACCTGGAAGGACAGTGAGTGAATTCTCCTTGTGCTATATTGTGCTTAAAAAAAACATTTTTTCTAGGGACAGAAAACTGTAGGTAGGGAGAGTGTCAGTTTCTTTCACTGTGCAAGTCCTTGTTTCAAGGGACAGAGAAGGACACCTGAAGGTAGCCCTTATTGCTTTTTTCCCATCTCCCTGCAGGCCATCTATTAGAATGTCTGGAAGGCAAACAAGGAGAGGCAGACAGTCAGGAGGCAATAAAAGAGGGCAAGCAGGCTCTGTGTCTGGGGGCAACAGTGCTGGTCGTGGACGCGGTGCATTGTCATCAGCACATGGCCATGGGACACGCTTGTCCTTCTTTTCGGCAGCTGGACATGTTGAGCCACATCATGCCGAAGACTTGGTAGAGTGGATGACCAAGCCCTCCTCCTCCTCCTCATCCTCTCTCACCCAGGCTCAGGGTACTGGCAAAGCAGCTGCCAAAGCGTCCTCTTCCCTGGTATCAATGTCAGACTCATCATCAGTCACTCCTTCCCTAGACCCACCATGTCCTCCTCCTGAGGAGTCCCCCGAACTGTTTGAGCACAGTGTTGGGTACATGCTCCAGGAGGATGCCCAGCGTTTCGAAGGGTCTGATGATGAAACCCAGCTACAGGAAGGCAGTAGGGTGAGAGCAGACAGAGGGGATGCTCAAGAAGGACACCAATCTGGCAGTCATGTTCCAGCAGCTGCAGCATACTGCCAGATTGGCTCCAGTGATGAGGAGGGAGGGGATGATGAGGTCACTGACTCCACGTGGGTGCCTAATAGGAGAGAGGAGGAGGAGGATGAGGAGGAGGCACATCTCCAACGAGACAGGATGCCCTTTGGTGGCCAGCGTAAGGGCAGTACACCGACGGAATCACACCGCAGAGCTCCGCCTGTGCAGGGCGCTGCCTCTGCCCGTCATTCAAAAAGTTCCTTGGTGTGGGCCTTTTTTGAGGCTAGTGCATCAGATCGCACAGCTGCTGTTTGCAACATATGTCTCAAGCGTATATCGCGTGGCCAAAACATCAGCCGCTTGGGTACCACATGCCTGACCAGACATATGTTGACCTGCCATGCAGCTCGTTGGCAAGCCTACCTCAAAGACCCACACCAAAGAACAAAGCGGACCTCTCCTTGCACCGCATCAGCTGGGATCTCCAACCCCACTATAACTTCAGTCCTCTCTGAAACATGCACTGAGAGGAATGAAGGTGTAGAATTAGGCGTGTCACAGCCAAGTACTTGCGGCCACTCTGCTAGCAGTACACCGACGTCCGATTCTAGCAGGCAAATTTCCCTGCCCCAGCTGCTGGACCGTCGAAAGAAGTTCACTCCCAGCCATCCACATGCCCAGCGGTTGAATGCTAGCTTGGCTAAATTGCTAGCGCTTCAACTGCTGCCTTTTCAGTTGGTAGACTCGGCCCCCTTCCGTGAGTTTGTGCAATGTGCGGTTCCTCAGTGGCAGGTTCCCAAACGCCACTTTTTCTCACGGAAGGCTATTCCGGCTCTCTACCGGCATGTGGAAGGCAATGTCTTGGCCTCGCTGGACAGGGCGGTCAGCGGTAAGGTGCATATTACCGCTGACTCATGGTCCAGCAGGCATGGACAGGGACGTTACCTTTCTTTCACGGCCCATTGGGTCACTCTTTTGGCAGCTGGGAAGGATGCAGGACAAGGTGCAGTAGTGTTGGAGGTTGTCCCACCGCCACGCCTCCAAAATGCTACTACTGGTTGTGACACACCTCTCTCCTCCACCCCCTCCTCTTCTTCTTCCTCCATGGCCTCTTCCTGTGGTTTGTCCTATGAACCAGCGGTGCTCCGTAGCCGTTCACGGGGCTACGCAAGTACGCAGGCAAAAAGATGCCATGCCGTGCTTGCGCTGGTGTGTTTGGGGGACAGAAGCCACACTGGGGCAGAGGTCCTGTCTGCTCTGCAGGGCCAGGCCGAGAGGTGGTTGACGCCACGCCAGCTTAAGCCAGGAATGGTGGTTTGCGACAATGGCACCAACCTCCTCTCCGCCCTCCGACAGGGACAACTGACCCATGTGCCCTGTGTGGCTCACGTCCTTAACCTGGTGGTGCAGCGGTTCTTGGGCAGGTACCCGGGCTTACAGGATGTCCTGAGGCAGGCCAGGAAAGTCTGTGTGCATTTCCGCAGATCTTATAATGCCAGTGCTCGCCTGGCTGAGCTGCAAAAGGAGTTGAACCTGCCCAAGAACCGCCTTATATGTGACATGCCCACCAGATGGAACTCAACGTTGGCCATGCTGCAGCGGCTGCACACACAGCAGAGGGCCATCAATGAGTACCTGTGCGACTACGGCACCAGGACAGGGTCAGGGGAGCTTGGTTTTTTTTCTCCACGCCAGTGGGGCATGATCAGGGATGCATGCACTGTCCTGGCACCATTTGAGGAGGCCACGAGGATGGTGAGCAGTGACAGTGCATGCATCAGTGACACTGTACCTCTTGTCCACCTGTTGGAGCACACGCTGCATGGAATAATGGACAGGGCACTTGAGGCAGAACAGAGGCAGGAAGAGGAGGACTTCCTTGCCTCTCAAGGCCCCCTTTACCCAGACAGTGTTCCTTCTGTCCCACCCATCGCACAGGAAGAGGAAGAGGAGGAGGAGGAGGAGGAGGAGGAGGATTGTGTCAGCATGGAGGTGGAGGCTGGCACTCAGCATCATCAGCAGCAGTCTTTTAGGGATGATTTACAGTCCCAAGAAACCAGTGGACTTGTACGTGGCTGGGAGGAGGTGACTGCGGATCATGTCGTCCTTAGTGACCCAGAGGACTCCGGAGCGAATGCCTCAGCAAACCTACGCTGCATGGCCTCCCTGATCCTGCAAAGTCTGCGGAAGGATCCTCGTATTCTTCGGATCAAGGAGAGGGACCATTACTGGCTGGCCACTCTCCTTGATCCACGGTACAAGGGTAAGGTTGCGGACCTTATGTTACCGTCGCAGAGGGAGCAGAGGATGAGACAACTCCGGGAGGCCTTGCAGAAAGGTCTGTGCAACGCGTTCCCAGAGACTGGGAGGTTACAAACTCCTGGTCCAGGACAACGAGTTGCTGAGGCTTCGGCCAGTCAAAGAAGGAGCGGTGGGGAAGGTGGCCGTCTGACCGATGCGTTCAGACAATTCTTTAGTCCGCAGCCCCAAAGTATGATTGGTTCCAGCAACCATCGCCAGCGTCTGATAAACATGGTGCAGGAATATCTAGGGGCAAGGTCAGACTTGGACACCTTCCCCACCGAAAATCCTCTGGCTTACTGGGTCTTGAGGATGGATCACTGGCCAGAGCTTGCACAGTATGCAATTGAGCTACTGGCCTGTCCTGCATCCAGCGTTCTTTCGGAACACACATTCAGTGCTGCTGGAGGATTTGTCACGGATCACAGGGTGCGCCTGTCCACCGACTCGGTTGATCGACTGACTTTCATCAAGATGAACCAGTCTTGGATCACCACCAGCTACCACACACCTGATGCTGATATAACAGACTAATTGATTTTAACATGTCACGTCCCTTCAAGACTGATGCTGATGCTGAGTGCCTGTGCTGTTATGTTGACTGGCTATCCTCCTCCTCCGAGTCCTCAATGATACGATTGATGATGATAGCTTGGAAGATCATTTTTGTTTATGGGTGCCGCCACCAGTGGCTAAGGCCCAATTTTTCAGCCCCTGTTTTACAGGGGCGTGTACTTACAATTTTTTTAGCAATAATTTGCCATAGGGCTCATTGCTGTGCTCCAAGTACAGTATCTGTGAGGGGTTGTAGTGTTGTGCCACCAGTGCCTAAGGCCCAATTTTTCAGCCCCTGTTTAACAGGGGCGTGTCATTACAATTTTTGAAGCAATACTTTGCAACAGGGCTCATTGCTGTGCTCCAAGTACAGTATCTGTGAGGGGTTGTAGTGTTGTGCCACCAGTGCATAAGGCCCAATTTTTCAGCCCCTGTTCAACAGGGGCATGCAATTACAATTCTTGATGTAATAATTCACAGCAGGGCCCATTCCTGCACCCACCAAGAGTAAGTCTGAGGGCTTACAGTGTTGTGGCAACGCCACCACCACCACCACCACGAAAGGCCCAATTTTTCAGCCCCTGTTCAAAAGGGGCATGTAATTACAATTCTTGATCTAATAATTCACAGCAGGGCCCATTCCTGCACCCACCAAGAGTAACTCTGAGGGCTTACAGTGTTGTGGCAACACCACCACCACCACCACCACCACGAAAAGCCCAATTTTTCAGCCCCTGTTCAACAGGGGCATGCAATTACAATTCTTGATCTAATAATTCACAGCAGGGCCCATTGCTGCACCCACCAAGAGTAACTGTCAGGGCTTACAGTGTTGTGGCACCAGCACCACCATCAAAGCCCCAATTTTTACTACCACTGTTCAAGAATTATATGTAATTAAAATTCCTGATATAATAGTTGACAGCAGGGCGTTCCAGCACCAACCAAGAGTAACTGTGAGTGCTTACAGTGTTGTGCCAACACCAACAACTAAGGGGCCTATTTCTGCAGAGTATATACGGCAGGTCCCTACTTTCAAACATCCAACTTACAAACGACTCCTACTTGCAAACGAAAGAAGACAACAGGAAGTGAGAGGAAATCTACCCCTAGGAAGGAAAATTCTCTCCTGTAAGAATAAATATGGGAGAAAGGTGTCTCCTCTGTACTGATGCTTTATCAGCAATCCTTGTTTCAAGAAAAACACCACATTTCAAAAACAGTTGTCATTGGGACGGAAAGTGAGGTGAAATGTTCTGAACAGGGGCACAGACAGCAAAACAAATGTTACAGGGGTGATAACCCTTACCTATGTTTCCCAAAAAGTTTAAAAATAGATTTTTGGGCTGGAGCTACACTTCAACAATGTACCTGTTCAAAATTACAAACACATTCTACATAAGAACAAACCTACAGTCCCTGTCTTGTATGCACCGCCTGTATACGGCTGTTCAGAGTATATAGGGCCTTTTTTATTTTATGTGCGGGGTTCCCCTTAATATCCATACAAGACCCAAAGGGGCTGGTAATGGGCTGGGGTAGGGGGGGGGGTCATGGGGTAGCTATGCCATTTTTCTTAAAGATTTTCATCCATATTACCGGGACCAGACATTACATTAAAGCCGCAAGCAGTTTTAAATGGCTTTTTTTTCCTTTAGAAGTGTCATTTTGTGCAGGGACAGTTCTAAACACGGGAAACACGTGGCACTTCACAGGCATACTTTAGACACCCCCCAGGTACGATATTTAAAGGAATATTTGACTTTTTTTTTTTCACTTTATGCATCATTAAAATTACTGCTCCCGAAAAACGACCGTTTTTAAAACTTCTTTTTGCATTGATACATGTCCCCTGGTGCAGAACCCGGGTTCCCAAACCCTTTTTAGGACAATAACATGCATAATAGTTGTTATAATTAGCACTTTAGAATTCGAACGTTCGCATCCATTGTATTTAATAGGGTTCTAATGTTCGTACGAACTTTCGGTCCGTTCGCGGGTTCTGGTGCGAACCGAACCCGGGGGTGTTCGGCTCATCACTAGTGTAGCGCAGTGTACCTGCGGTTTTCGTGTGGTTTCTCATAAACTTCTATTATGTAGTACATTTTTGGTACATTTTCTGAAAGCACACCAAAAATGAGGGACATAATAGAAGTCTATGAGAAACGACATGAAAACCGCAAGTACACTGCGCTACACCTGCGCTGCGGCCAAACTGCAGTATTGAAGTATACAGTTATCATTATCAATAATAACCCACATAGAACATGTATATTATATTACATTTAAAAAAAAAAAATCACCATGCCTGCAATGAAAAGTGAGGCAATGAAAGTGCCAACAAGTGTTATGTATTTTTTTTTTTTTATAAACACCATGCCTGCAATAAAACTATCATACATTGAAAATGACAGGTACAAGTACTGTACCTGTGTTTCCTCACTGTTCTTTCACCTCTACTCGTGTTGTTGTTCTTCTTCTCCTCCCCTCAGGGAAACGCGCGCCAGCCAGCATCTACTCTGACACCCGCGGCTCACACGTCACAGATAGCAGTGCGTGTGCCCGACACTCCCATAGCAACCGATGACCTAATCGGTTGGCAAGACGCGATCGGGAGGCTCGCACAGCCAGCACAGCTTCCCGAGTGCCTGTGGCAGCGGGAAGTGAGCTTTACACAGCAGACCCACAGCGCTGTAATAGCAAAAATAAACCAAGTGGCCAGCAGTAGTTAAAACATCAGATAGCTGCCATAGCTGCCTATATTGGGGGACATTTTGCCGTGGCACACTGGTTGAGAAACGTTGGTCTAGATGATGTGTTTGTAACTAGAATGAAATGCAAACTTGAATCAGTGTAAAGGAGAGGACACTCAGCAGCTGTTTACACATCTGCACTCAGGAGCACTATAGTGAGGGCCACCAGAACAACCTTTTTAGGGTGCCCCACACAGGTGCTTCAGTGTATTCTTGGGGTGTCTCCATGTGTAAAACTTGTCCCAAAAATGCTTTTTTTGACAATAATGTCTTCAGCTTGTAACTCTGCCCAAACCGACACTTGTACCCAACTTCCAAGCAATGTATTATGTTAGTACACAGATATTTTATTGTAAAAATACTAAGTATACCTTTTGTTTCATTCTCATAGGGGAGAGAAGACTGGGAGGACACCACTCCAGGGAGCACAGGAACCCCACACAACAGAGAGAAGCCCAAACTCACCAAGAACCCCAACCTGAGGATGTGGAGGAAGTATAAGTGGAGGAAGGAGAAGTGGAGGAAGGAGAAGTGGAGGAAGGAGAAGTGGATGACGTGGTGGAAATTGTCACCACAACAGGTCAGTGTCTGTCACCACAGCTTCAGGTAAGAGATGTAGGCCTGCAGAGTTATAATACCTTTTTTAATTTTTTTTAGGGGATGAACATGTTGTTGAGGAAGAAAGTCCTTGTTTCTCTAGTGATAGTGCCCAAAGAATCATCCAGCAAGTGATGGAGTGTAGTAGTGAACTGGACAGAATGAAGAAAAGGATGAATGTTATGGAGCAAACATTTAAGGACATCATTGATGTTTTGGGGCGAATTGAATGAAGCACAAAACCCCCTTTTTCTAGTTTTCTATATTTTCTCCCAAAAAATTGCACTTTTTAAATCAAGCCAAAATTTGAAGATGCACACAGTGTGTCAACATGTGACATCTGCCATCAGGGGATATCCATGTACGGGTTTTGTGGGTGCAACCCCTTCCTCACATCTCAAGTAGGTGAAAGGAAGAAGGGGTTGCACCCCCAAAACACGTCCATTGATCACCCATGATGGCAGATAGCACATGTTGACAATAGGGATCAGGAGGGAAATACCCCCTTTTGTAAAACACAAAAATTGTGTGCATCTTCAAATTTTGGCTTGTTCAGGGGTGACAACACCCCATATTGTGAAGGGCAGATAGAGACATTTTTCCTAAAATAGAATGTCTGATATTGCCTAGAGGTTTACAATGTTGTATTTTGTTGTATGGTAATGAGAGTTTTCTATTTTCTAAGCATTTAAAAAAATTGCCTGTTTATGGGCACCAAAAAAAAATCTAAATCTTTTATAACACCAAAAATGTTATATTTACTATGTGTGAATGTGCACAGAGTAAAAATATTGAACAACAACAAAGTGTAGCTTCTTTATCAAATCCGCTATAACCTTTTTTGTGTATATTTTTGGTGTTACCAGTGAAATGGTTGGTATTTACTAAAGGAAATTACACTTGGCACTACAAGTACACTAGGAAAAACTGGGAGACAGCTAAAAGAAACACAAGCAATACATATGTAGCGGCTCCACTCTCTCACCCCGCTGTTGGCTGGTTTTCTCCTTGTCTAGGGGTATCTTGGAGGAGAGAGTGCGGGGTCACCACGCCAAGCCTTCACCACAGGTGTTTGTGAGGTGTAAGCAAAGTTTCTTTACCTTCGGGTCGGTGTTCTGTTACGGAACCTCCACCTCCTCTCTTGAACAGTATCTGCCAGTAAAATGAGCCACACACCATCAAAAGTCCAACACTCCTTTATTCTTCTTACATCAGAGTGAAACACAATCAGTTGGACTCCCTCAACGAACAGAACAGACAGGGGGTGTGGATGCGAGTAGGTCCAGGCACAACTTACTCTCCTCTTTCCTGGCTGAAAGTGGGTTTTGGTCCCTTGTTCGGAGAAGACATCCCTCCAGGCGGTCTCCGGAGGCTCACCCGGCACCGGCAATCTGCTGCACCAGGCCTTCAGGTGAGTACCCCCTCTGGTCCCTTACGCCCTTTGGATTCGGGTACCCCCTCCTGGTGTCCCCTAGGAAATCCTTCCCCCGCGGAACACAGCAAAAGGCACAGGGCTCCAGATCTCCATCCGAGTACCTCACCCCAGGCTGAAGGTGCCTGGGATGGAACACGAGCTCCGGGTGTCCAGGCCTAGGCCGCCTGGATACCGACCACGAACCGCAGCCCTCAGGCTAAAGGTGCCTGGGACTCAACTCCCGTCACACAAAATGGCAGACCCCTTTATACCCTCCCCCAGCAAGCCCAGCGGAGCCTCCGCCCCGCTGTACTCATGCTGCGAGAGGCCAAAAAGGGTACGGCACTGCAATGATGGCTCAACCCCGGGCCCAAGGCCCCAGGGAACCATACACTACAGTTTCCCCACCAATTTCAAACATAGCAGAAAAGCATATATCCGCTACACTCTCCCCCAGGTTGTTTGACACTGGTCCCCAGTGTCTGGAATAAACCATGCCCTCAAGGGCTGACATAGTCCAATCCAGAAACCGACTGAAAATTGTGAAAAATCCAAAAAACTTTTTGGGAAACTCACTAACTAAAGCAGTTGTGCCTGAACCCTACATAAAAAGGGAGGGAAGCGGAACAACAACACTTAACAGCAATATTGGAAATCACATTTCACATAACATCTCTTCCCACCCATCCTGACTAAGACCCACCCCATGCTCAGTGGTCTTGACGGGATGCTCTCCTGCAGAGGGGAAAAGAAAAGTTAAACACACAAATCCCTGACACATGTTCGTGTGAGAATGAAAGAACTCCTCCGCAGAGAAATCCTTTCCTTCAAAAAGTGTGTGTGTGTAAAGTGAATACCGATGCACGACACTGCCACCTGGTGACAGCGTCGCGGTAACTGCACTTGTGAAGACCTCTTCTTCTGTGCCCTATCTACCCCAGAGTCCATGATCACTTGCTGGAGAATGAAAAAACAAACAGGAACAGTTCTTTAATTCCTCTTTCTTCGTCAAAGCACAACACCCCTTACTGGGCACAGTCACTGAAGTTTCCCTGGGTAACAAGAACAACAAACCCGGAAAGTTCAGCAGTGTGAAGACAACAAGAACGGAGTCTCTTCTCTCCTACAGATAGAAACGTGGGTGCGGCAGGACAAGTGGTTTCAAATGTTGGTCCATGGTTTCCAAATGGTATTTGGCGTCTTCCCCTTCCTTGCGTCGAATCAGCACCTTGTCCGCGTGGATATGCCGCCCCAGCATCCACTCTGCCTTGCAGTCTTTGAAGCGCTGAAATGCCTTGGGAGAACACGCGAGGTACCTGCGGGCGTGTGGAACCTGAAGGTGGGTCCACACAAAGTCATTATACCAGCGCTCTCTGCAAACTTCCACTTCGTACAATAATTCCTTAGATAAGAATGGGTACTCCCACCCGTACTTAGCAGCAACCTTCTGGCAAAATAGGCGTTGTAGTCTTGCCAGTGGAGGCATGGTGGCTTTGTCTCCTTCGCCTGGCAAAACTATTGCATCCGGGTGACGAGGTGCTCTGATCACCTCCTTTCTGGGCATAGGTGCCCGCAGCGACAGTCTCTGATCCCCAGCATTAGGTGCAGGTGGCACCGGGGAAGCAAGAGTAGGCTGGGGACAGGACCCCTCCTCAGGCGCTTGTGCCTCCCCCCTGTAGACATGGGTGGGTCCCTGGTTCTGCGGAACGAGGCGAGAGGCACTTTGTCCCAGCCCTTTTGAGCAAACAGCTCGTCAATGACGACATCGTCTCCCATATCGGAGAGCGACTCTAGGTCAGAGGTGTCACACTCCTCCGCGGGTATGTAACCTGTAGTGGAAACTGAACTGCCACCTCCCGCGGACACACAGGGCCGTGAATACCCGACACCTCCGCCCACACACCAAGTCCCTCCGCCTGGCTTACCTCGGCCTTTACTTAAGACGGGATGTCCGGAACTTCGCTCACCGGATCCATCCGGGCCGGGCGTAGGCAGGCAGGATGATCCACCGCGACCGCTGGACGGGGCTACCCCGGTCTTCTTCTTCTGCGGTGGATGCTGTGAGACAGTGGTGACCGAGTCAGCATCCTCAGATTTCTCCCGTCTTTGAGTAGCTACGACCTCCTCCGCGGTCGCTGCAGTGCGCATGGGAACGGCTGTCAAAGCGGGGATTCCTCCAACTTGAGTGGTGCTGCCTGTGGTACGGCCAGGGTAGATGGTTCTTGGCTTCTCGATGACTGTATCTACCTCGAATAAGAACTCCCAACAGGCTTTGCATCGCCCGAACGGCTTCAGATGACACACCAGTCCCGAACAGCCGGGACAAATCACACCCAGGGCCTCAACGTCCATTCACGAATACAGGGCGAATCGTCCCCGGGGCTTTAGCCGAATTCCCGTATCGGTCACCGGAGCAGCACCAGTCAAATTCGTGACAGAAGGATGAAGTGGAACCCACAATGTATGTCCGAACATGGTGACTTGCTGCTGATCCATTGCGCACTGCAAGTTTTGCGCCAAAGTCCCCACGTGTAGTCCTTCACACGACTGGACTCCTCCCCTCTGGCAATCCAGTTTGCGGGCTTTCTCCTTTCCTGGGTCATGCCCACGAACTGAGCAGGGAGGGTGTGCCTCGTGGCACAGTGCAATAAAAGTCCCCACGTGTAGTCCTTCACACGGCTGGACTTCCCCCTCTTCTCGCTCTTCTGCGTAGTCCTTTCCCTGTTTAGGGTCATGCCCACGACTTCGAGCAGGGTTGCACTTTGGCCAAAAATATGGCCGACCTACTTGGAACTCCTCCCGGCAGACATGACATGTTCAACTCCATCCATAGTACACAACACCATCCCGGACCAGAGCACCCACGTGTAACGGCCTCCACTCTCTCACCCCGCTGTTGGCTGGTTTTCTCCTTGTCTAGGGGTATCTTGGAGGAGAGAGTGCGGGGTCACCACGCCAAGCCTTCACCACAGGTGTTTGTGAGGTGTAAGCAAAGTTTCTTTACCTTCGGGTCGGTGTTCTGTTACGGAACCTCCACCTCCTCTCTTGAACAGTATCTGCCAGTAAAATGAGCCCCACACCATCAAAAGCCCAACACTCCTTTATTCTTCTTACATCAGAGTGAAACACAATCAGTTGGACTCCCGTAACGAACAGAACAGACAGGGGGTGTGGATGTGAGTAGGCCCAGGCACAACTTACTCTCCTCTTTCCTGGCTGAAAGTGAGTTTTGGCCCCTTGTTCGGAGAAGACATCCCTCCAGGCGGTCTCCGGAGGCTCACCCGGCACCGGCAATCTGCTGCACCCGGCCTTCAGGTGAGTACCCCCTCCGGTCCCTTACGCCCTTTGGATTCGGGTACCCCCTCCCGGGGTCCCCTAGGAAATCCTTCCCCCGCGGAACACAGCAAAAGGCACAGGGCTCCAGATCTCCATCCGAGTACCTCACCCCAGGTTGAAGGTGCCTGGGATGGAACACGAGCTCCGGGTGTCCAGGCCTAGGCCGCCTGGTCACCGACCACGAACCGCAGCCCTCAGGCTAAAGGTGCCTGGGACTCAACTCCCATCACACAAAATGGCCGACCCCTTTATACCCTCCCCCAGCAAGCCCAGCGGAGCCTCCGCCCCGCTGTACTCATGCTGCGAGAGGCCAAAAAGGGTACGGCACTGCAATGATGGCTCAACCCCGGGCCCAAGGCGCTGGACCCCAGGGAACCATACACTACAGTTTCCCCACCAATTTCAAACATAACAGAAAAACATATAGCCGCTACACATACAAAAATCATATTAAACCAGATTTTTTATTTTTGATGGTCAAAAAGCTTTTATGCATTGCCTGGCATAGGAATTGCCCCCCTACCCGTGAAATACTCGACGTATTTCTGACGAACCTCACGGGCGTTTTGGGGGGGCAAGCCAGGTTGGCCAGATTGAAGGCCCGGCAATAGATTGTCCCCCGAAAGTTCAGCCTCAGGCCCAATTGAGGCCATATAATTGAGGGATTTGATGCACAAAAAATTATGAGGCACGCAGCAACAGAACACAATATAGTTTATTTTGTAATCCGCCAAGTTAATTGATGTCATGAAAAGGCAGAACCGGCTGGCCATTATCCCAAAGGCATTCTCCACGACTCTTCGGGCCCTGGCCAGCCGGTAGTTGAACACCCTCCTCTCCGGGGTCAGGGTCCTCTGGGGAAATGGCCTCATGAGATGCGGTCCCAGTCCAAATGCATCATCAGCCAAAAACACAAAGGGGAGTCCTTCAACATTCCCTGCATCCAGTGGCAATGCAAGGTCGTTACTTCAGCCATTCTTCCCCACATCCACATAGAGGAATTCATACTGTGCTGACACCACCGCCATCAGCACCATGCTATGAAACCCCTTATAATTGTAGAAATAGGACCCAGACCGGGGTGGTGGCACGATGCAGACGTGCTTCCCATCTATTGTCCCTCCGCAGTTGGGGAAGTCCCACCACTCGGCAAAATGGGATGCCACAGTCTGCCATTCCTGTGGCGTGGAAGGAAGCTGTGGAGTCAAACGAGATAAAAAAAATATTAGTACTTTTGCACATAACATTGCTAGTAGATTACACAAAAATACATTCTTGGCCAACATCATTAGAACTTTTATTTTAAGGAGTATTTAAATACTAAATTAGAAGACACATTTATCAGATTCATCACCCCCTCTGATGGCCCATTCCAAAAAATTTGGGAGGGGGGGCTAGATGAGTTTGTGAACCCCAAAAAATTATGTGAAAATATACATTTGGAAACATTTTAGGGTTTTTTTAGGGGGGGGGGGTAAAGCACTACAATGGAGATGACCAAATACATTCTTAAGTAACTAGGCTAGGTGTGTGTTGGGCCCAGGATAGCATGCTGGAGAGGTTAGTGAAGGGAAATATGCATGTAGGACAAAAAAGGGGCATTACAAACTTACAGCATGCATGGGGACAAAGGGGAGATTCACAGAATATTACAATCATGGTAAATAGGGAAGGATGAAAGAAATACAATACATTATCATACATTATATACATTGAATGTGATGTTCTAGGAGAAAACTTACCCTCATATAGACATGTGCATTCGTTTTCGTCCGAATGCATTTTCGTCCGAATTTCAGCTATTTTCGTTATCGTTTTAACAAACGAAAACGAAAGCACAGAATCCGAAAACCGAAAGATCCGACATAAACAAATGCTTTATTTTCGTTTTCGTTGCTACAACAGTTCGATATAGATAGGAGATTCGACGTGACGCTGACAATAACAAACTGTGTCTATCGAACCTGTGGTCGAATGTGCCTAACCATAACTCTATTAGTCCAAGATTATTCTACATAGGAGAGAAAAGATTCGACATTATAGAGAGAAAAGATTCGACATAGGAGAGAAAAGATTCGACATAGGAGAGGAAAGATTTGTTATTATAGAGAGAAAAGATTTGACATAGTAGAGAAAAGATTCGACATAGGAGAGAAAAGATTTGTTATTATAGAGAGAAAAGATTCGACATAGGAGAGAAAAGATTCGACATAGGAGAGAAAAGATTCGACATAGGAGAGAAAAGATTCGACATAGGAGAGAAAAGATTCGACATAGGAGAGAAAAGATTTGTTATTATAGAGAGAAAAGATTCGACATAGAGAGAAAAGATCACTGCTGGAATTGGGTGGGGGAAGTAAAATAAAAATAAAGTTGATGATGAATGTTATTGGCTGATTGTAACCAAAGAGGAGGAGCAGTAAAATAGCTAGAATGATGAAGATTCGACAAAGCATCGAAAGTTAGAAGATTCGACGGTGCAGCAAAACTGTACGACGCTGCAATCGTACATTTCCGGTCAAATGCATCCGCCCATAGGCTATAGAAGAATTCTAATGTTGGTTGACTAGTAATAGTAATGAATAAATATAATTATTACTAGTCATACAACATTAGAATTCTTCTATAGCTTGTGGGCGGAACATTCGACCGGAAATGTATGATCGCAGCGTCGTACAGTTTCACTGCTCCGTCGAATCTTCTTTGAACATTCGACAGACACCATAAGCCTTCAATGACAGATTCGACCTTAATTATTTCAGATTTTCGGACGAATGCAATTTCTAACGAAAAATGAAATAAATAAAAACGAATTTCGGGAGTAACTAAATAAATTTATTTTTCGGACGAAAACGAAATTCCGAAATTAAATATTTCAGTGTGCACATGTTTACCCTCATATAGTCCTCCTGCAGGACTTGTATAATGGCAGAACAGGTGTCTGGGATTATGAGGCCCAGAGCCTGGGGGGAGATGCCTGTCATGAACTTCAGGTCCTGCAAGCTTCTCCTAGTCGCCAGGTAGCGCAACGTGGTGATGAGCCTCTGCTCAGCAGTGATGGCTTCCCGCATAACGGTGTCCTGCCTGGTGATATAGGGGGACACCAAAGCCAACAGATGCTGAAAAACGGTGTCAGACATCCTAAGAAAATTCCTATAGTCATCAGGATTATTCTCCTGGATCTCCCGCAGCAGAGGCATATGACAGAATTGGTCCAGCTGGAGCAACCAATTCTTGGTCCATGAACTCCTCCTCACCCTGTTCATGGACTGGTCTTGGTCCAAGACAAGCAGACCAACACCAAGCGCCCGCACAGCACGAACTCTACGACGAGAATGTAACATGGCTAGGAAACGGTCGTCTGATCAGAACGTACTAAACAGAATGCATTTAAGAACAGCAAGGCCTATGAAGAACGACCTGAAAATCAGAAACCAGCGGACAAGAACGTACTGTAAAACAGATATGACCAGACTACACGCCCTGAAAGACAAGATACGAACCCACAAGCACAAACTGAACCGCAGAAAACAAACTTAAAGCACGAAGACTGAAAAGCGCGAATCGTCTCTCCCCAAACCTTTACTAACACGTGGTAACACGAGATCAGCAAAAGCAGCCCAAGGGATGGCGCCATTGGAATCGAACTTCCCCTTTATACTGCCGTCATACGTGTTGTACGTGACCGCGCTTTACAACGAGGAGATTTGGAATTGACAGTGTGTATGCAAGGAAAGCTTGACAAGAATCTTGTCAAGCTTGACAAGAATCTAGTCGAGAAAAACTACGGGGTTTTTTTCGACGAGATTCTCGGTCGTGTGTACGAGGCTTGAGAGCAGGATCTCAATTTTCGTGTCAGGAAAAATTCCTATCGCGAATCGCGCTCGTCTGTATGCAATTACGACGCAAAAAAAACACGCATGTTTGAAATCAAGCAGAAGAGCGGAACTGCCTATTGAACTTAATTTTTCTCGGCTCGTCGTACGTGTTGTACGTCACCGCATTCTTGACGTTCGTGTGTTTGTGTGACCGTGTGTATGCAACACAAGTTTGAGCAGTTTTCCTGCTGAAAAAAAAACACGGTTTTCCTGTCGGAAAACTGATCGTGTGTACGAGGCATGAAGCTACCCAGGCGCAAAAAAATGGTGCAACTGACCAAAAAAATGGGCAAGGAATGATAAGCGAATGAAGGGAGTCTTTTTAGTATTTAAAGCGGTGTTCCACCCAAAAGTGGGACTTCCGCTCATCTGATTCCTCCCCCCCTCCGGTGCCACAATTGGCACCTTTCGGCGGGGTGGAGGGGCAGGATACCTGTCTTTGACAGGTATCCTTTCCCACTTCTGGGAGACTCAGCCGCGGCTATTGAAGTCACGGCTGGGGCTCCCTCCTCCTCCCTCCTCCTTCCCCTGTCACTGGGCCAGTAGGAGAGAGGAGCAGGCCTCGCGCATGCGCAGTAGGGTTCCCGGCGTTAAGCCGAAAGGCTACACTGCCGGGTACTTCTACCTGCAATAGCAGTGGCAGCACCCAACAACTGATGGAAACATCAGCTGCGGTGCCAACATCGCTGGACTCCAGGACAGGTACGTGTCCTATTATTAAAAGCCAGCAGCTGCAGTATGTGTAGCTGCTGGTTTTAAATTTTTTTTTTTTTTTGGGCAGACCTCCACTTTAAGAAAAGTCCATAAGAGTCAATGTGGCATGAAGTTCACATTATGGCAGCGTCAGCAGTCCCTCTTCCAAAAATTTATCTGGGGAGGCTCCCACCAGCAAACTCTGAATAAACAGAAAAAAGAGTAAAAGCGCCACTACCTAAGTGCAGCATTTATTAAAACATATTGGTCAAATGAAAAACAATAAAAATGCTCTCATTTACAGACCGGAAGATTTTACCCCTTTTTTTGCGATACAGCACTGCATTGCACCTTACATCACATCAAGGCAGAGGGGTTTGCTCACCATTGACCACCTAGAAGGTTGCCATGTGCTGGAGAATTATTGATACTTTTTACTGTCTTTCAACATCTTGGCCTCCAGGAGATTTACCCCCCTTCCTGAGCAGGTCTTTTTTTGCAATACAACACTGCGTTACTTTAACTGACAATTGTAAAACTTGTACCCAAATTAAATTGATGTTGTTTTTTCCCCACAAATAGAGCTTTCTTTTGGTGTAATTTGATCACGCCTGCGGTTTTTATTTTTTGCGCTATAAACAAAAAAAAACTGACAATTTTGGAGAAAAAAAACAATATTTTTTACTTTCTGTTATAAAACATATCCAAAAAAACTTGAAAAAAAATCATCTTCATCAATTTAGGCCAGTATGTATTCTGCTACATTTGTTTGGTAAAAAAATCCCAATAAGCATATATTGATTGGTTTGCACAAAAGTAATAGAGTCTGCGTACTACGGGATGTTTTTTTTTTTTTTACTAAAAAATGGCAGCGATTTATAGTGGGACTGTGAAATTGCGGCTGGCAGTCGGACACAAACTGACACTTTTGATACTTTTTGGGGACCAGTGACAATCATACACTGATCAGTGCCAAAAAAATGCACTGTCACTGTACTAATGACATGGGCTGGGAAGAGGTTAACATCAGGGGCAATCAAAGAGTTAACTGTGTGCCTATAGCCAGTGTTTTCGTTACAGTGTGGGAGGTGCTTTTACTAGGGGAAGGCATGGATCCATGTTCCTGCTTTGCAGGAACACAGGATCCATGCCTTCCCTACTGATACAATCTGCTTTGTTTACATAGGCAGACCACCGTTCTGCCTCTGTGCTGCATGATCGGCAGGTGCCAGCGGACATCGAGTCTGTGGTACCCGCAGATCAGCTCCCACTGTGTATAATCACAGCGGGAGCAGGCCGCCAGTGGTGCGCATGCCCGCTCCCAACCCGGAAGTGTTGGATCACATACTAGGTACTTGATCCAGCACAGCAGTGCCACCTTGCCGCCATATATTTAAGTTATATGGTCAGCAAGTGGTTAAACATGAGAGCATATTTATTGTTTTTCATTTCACCAATAAGTTTTAATAAATGCTACACTTGGGTAGCGGTGCTTTTCTCTCCTTCTTTTTTCTGTTTATATACAGTAATGTAATCAAATAAAATACATACTGTAAATAAAATAAAACAGAAATTAACACTACCTGCCTGGAGTTTGCATGTTCTGCCTGCGTGGCTACTCCGGTTTTCTCTTACACTCCAAAAACATGCTAGTAGGTTAATTGGCTCTTGTCTAAATTGGACCTAATATGTATATGTATGAATGTGAGTTAAGGAGCTTACAATCTAAGGTCCCCGAGGGCAGGGACTGATGCGATTGCATGATATACATGTAAAGTGCTGTGTAAATTGACAGCACTATATAAGTACCTGTAATAAATAAATAATTTCCCACACATACAAGTAGCGTAGCGGTACCTGGCCATGCTACTCCAAGCCAATTCCGGTCCCTTTGGTTGTCCTACACAGTCAGTGGAACGCACGCTATCCACGGAGGTTGTTACAGACACACCACTCATTGTGACAAGCCAGCAGCCCCAGTGCCGGGATTAGGCACTTTTAAATGTAAGGAGCCATTTGGCTATATTTTTATATTTAAGTTCAAATAAACGGTATTATGCTATGAAGGTCTGGTCGTAGCCAGCGTATTTATTCTTGTGACCGGGGGGGTCGAGTTTGATTATAATGTCAGTACCTCTAACAATTTTTTCCCATTGTATGAAAATAATGGACCTCCTGATGAGTCCAACCCTGGGCCTTCTAACAGCCAGCACTGGGGTTTTCACAAAACCAATCAGGGCACCAAACGGTCTGGAGGCCAAAGAGAGGATCTAGAGGAGGTAGGCGACTACGATCCAAAAAGAAAAAAGCTATAATGGGATCTGGGGTATTCAATTTAAGTACGGTTGTCCTTACTACTGCCGAGAAATCGGTATTGGACAAAGGTCTTAAATATGCACCCTCACGTGGACTCAATAGGTTTCAGACATATATTGATGTCCACAAATTTGTCAGTCGATTGAGCATTAAACGCCATATGCTATTAAACCCTATGCAGACAGACTCTGATATCCCTCAGGGATTTAGTCATTCTGGATTACATAATGCTTCTTTATTTAATCCCCCAGGGGTGTTAGCCCCAGCCATCAAGACTTTTAAAGATGTGGTCTTGCGTGACCTAGATCTGATGCCCAATAAAAGGACCAGATCTGATCATGATATGGTGCTGGGCCTCAATTCTCTTTGCGAAAATAAGGAGATTATAATTAGGCCGGCTGACAAGGGTAGGGGGGTTATTATATTAGATAAGAAAGACTATTTAGTCGAAATGTATAGGATCTTAGATGATCGAGATACATATACTTTACTTCCTTGCAATCCCAAATTTAAATTTAGGAAGACTTTAGATGATATTGTTCAAAGGGGTTTTGAACAGAGGATCCTTAATCATAAAGAAAGGGACTATTTAGTACCCCTAGCACCCCGTACCCCTATCATTTATTATCTCCCTAAAATCCATAAACATCCTACCTGCCCCCCGGGACGCCCTATCATCAGTGGCATAGATTCTGTCACGTCCCGGGTGGGCAGGTATATTGATTTTTATTTGCAGCCCCTTTTTTTCGAAAAGCCATCACATATTAGGGATTCACGTCAAGTGATCAACCTATTGGCCGAGCACGCCCCAACATCTGGGATGTGGCTAGTGACAGCTGATGTCACATCATTATACACAGTCATACCACATGACCAAGGCCTTTTTGCTGTTGAGTATTACTTAAGACGAGACTCCGGCTTGGTTGATGAGCAAATTGTGTTTATATATGCCCCCAGTTTGGCGAATTTGTTTATGGCGCTATGGGAGGAGGATGTCGTCTATGCCCAACGGTGCCCTCAGGTGGTGCTGTGGGCTAGATATATAGACGACATCCTCCTCCTATGGGATGGTGATCGGGGTGATCTTGATAGCTTTATTGCCGAACTAAATCAAAATACTAGAGGAATCTGTCTCAACTTTGAGGCCAGTCAGACTAAGATTAATTTTTTGGATTTATGTATTGGCATTGGAGATAATCAGTTTACTACCTCCACTTTTTTCAAAGGTACAGATAGGAATTCCTATATTCCTGTCGGTAGTTGCCATCATAAAAACTGGCTCGATTCAGTACCTAAGAGCCAGTATCTTCGCTTGAAGAGGAACTGCTCTGATGATAGGGTATTTCTGTCTCAGGCTGAGGTTTTGACACAAAGTTTTTTGGATAAGGGTTATACGCACACTTCCTTGAAACAAACTCTTAATATTGTGGCGGGTTTGGATAGAGGGGAGCTTCTTAAGGATGGGCCACCTAAAGTTGGTGGGCCCCCTTCTATTCCATTTATTACCACCTTTTCCATTCAACATTGGGATGTTAAGAACCTCATCGCCAAGCATTGGCATATTCTCACCAATGATTTGGTTTTGGGGTCTACTATTCCCGATAGACCACGTGTTATTTATAAAGGGGCTCCATCCCTCAGAGGGAGAGTGGCTCCTAATATTCTGGATCCCCCCCTATCAGGAGGGGTTTCTTTGAAGGTTTGGTGGGTTTCTACCAGTGCAGGAAATGTAGGGTGTGTTCTCTGAGTGGCTGTTTACATAGACGCACCCATACTTTTTCCTCTACTAGCACTGGTGTGGAATTTACCATCAGGTCGTTCGTGACGTGTTCTACTGAGGGGGTTGTTTATCTCCTGAAATGCCCTTGCGGGCTTCAATATGTGGGCAGGACTAAGCGACCCCTTAAAGTATGACTCAACGAACACATCATGAACATTTTGACTGGGTTTCCCAAACATCCTGTGTCCCGTCATTATTTAGAGGTACACAATAGAAATCCTGCCAAGACCCTCTTTCTAGGCATTGATAGGTATACCCCCCAGTGGAGGGGTGATTCCCTGGTGCGGAGCATTTCCAGGTCAGAGATGTCTTGGATACATAAAATAAAATGTTATACCCCTTTGGGTTAAACGTTGATACAGATCTCAATGCCTTTATAGATAAGTCTTGATTGAGTGTTTTTGCCCCATGGGTTGTTTTCATTTAATGATTTTTATTTTTAATTTATGTTTTTCATATAATGGTTTATCTACGGGTTTTTCCCCTGATCCAAAATATGTTTACATCTATGTGATTAATGGCAATAATTTTAGATTCTGATCAACCGATCTGAGTCCCGGGCAGTATATTGGGTCCTATACCATCAATAATAAATATCTTTTTTGGTTATGGTCTATGATTATGCCTTTTGGCATATTCCCTGTCCTTTTATAATGATATGACTTATGACAGTTTAGTTTAATTTAAATATATCTATGCTGCCTTTTTCTTCTTGGCCACATGATGGCACTGTTTTAACCTCGGAATATGTGAGGTTAATTAGTTCTCTGTTCCTCGTGACACTTCCTGCGGAAAGTGCCTTTTAGTATAGTATTTATTTAAAATTAATTTTATCTTTTATATGATCTGCTAATAGATCGTTGTTATATTGCGTTAAAACACAATTAATAATAATACTTTAGCAAAATTTTAGCTGTGTTCTGATGGTTTCCATTTCATGAACTGTGTAGTTCTACTTCCGGGTGGCGGGGCTGCCCGTGACTCAGATTGAGGCGTGGTTTCCAGTGTATTTAAATTTGCGATGAGTCAGTGCGTCGGCCGTTCCCCAGACGACGCTATCTATAGCGAAACGTACGTTGGGAGGCTGACGCGCTGACGTCATCGCTGGACGGGAGACTGCAAGCCGGTCGGCTTTTTCCCATGCTTGTTTTATCTGCTTTGATGTAAGTAGCCATCTGTTTTTATCAAATAAAATTGCTGTTGGACGGCACACTATGTGGTTTCCCCTCTTCATTTACATGATTGGCGAATACTGAGTCCTATACAATGCAGGAGTTCCATCCCTGGGGGTCCATTTACTACGAGGAAGTGGATTATTCTCAGTTTGGCACTACTTAAGCTTGCCTCTGGTAAGCATATTATCCTGGTGGTGGTGCACGTGTGCAATTTGGTGTGATTAGGGGTTCACTCTTCTTTTGATACTCTACATTGCAAGTTTTCACTGATCAGAATATATGGACTTTCTTATGGACTCTTATGTTTAAATTTATTGGTGTGTTTGAATTAATATTATCATTCATACATAATCAGTCACTATTGATATTTTGATTGGTTCACTATAATTAGTTTGCGCAACTTTTCTTTTCCTTGTTTGTATATCAGCGTATTTATGAACATTAAAAAACATTAATGTTCGCATTGTAACTATAGTAACTGTATATTCTATGACTAACTGATGTCTATGTAATCAATTTTTTACGCTTGTTTAAATTGTAATATGCAATAAATTCCAATTGTTCTACCTTATTATGCTTTTGCTTACACATGCTTCATTCAAAGTTCCGCCCCCTTTGCTCCCCTCCTCAAATTAAAAAATAGGCATTGTTATTTAGTGGTTGTTAAGGGCATGGGCAGCCGCCCACTCCTTAACAATGCCTATTTTTTTAAGTTAATGAATATGCTGGCTACCACCAGATTATTGTACAACTGCTAGACATTGCCATTTTGTTTTTTTGCTTTTTGTTTTTTCAGGATAGCTGGTAAGTGTGCAGGGCAAACTTGTGTTTGTTTACAAAACATGTAACACCCAGCCTGCTAGTCTTTGGGAATAGATTTGAAAGGTCAGCAGTAAAGCTGCAGATCTGTGACATTTCTATTTTAAGATAAAACATCTCTCCCACTTATATTATGGTATAACCAAGCTGCTTACATTCTGTCCAGCCTCTGAACAATAAATAAGTACATACAGGTGCCAAAACTACCTAAGAGGCCTTTTTTTCAAGTTGAAAAAAATTCAATTGGGTTACTGCTGTTGTTTTACGCCATGATAAACATAAAAGTTAAAGGTTAATTCCACTATCTATATCAGGTTACACCCATATTTAGGATGCAATCTGTAACATGCTCCCAAGTTGACCCCCACTTCCAAAATGCAAGTCTTTGACAGTGTGAGGGGGTTCTTTTCTCTCAGCAGCAGCAGCTCACTTTTGAATTAAGAGATCTGTAAATGAATAAACTACAGTTCCTATCTGCAACTGCGGCAGATGGACTGGTAGTTCTCGGTGTTATATTATATTAATTATAGCATTCGTAATTCATTGGCACTTCCTCCAGCTCAGTAACTGAAAGCCCATATTGATGCATAAACAAAGAGTTGTAGGAGGAGTCTGCAGGAGCTTGTAAATTGCACCCGCTAATCTACTGATCACAGCTGCAACGCTTTAAAGGCTCATTTGTAAACAATAGACATTTGTTTTCTGCAAATATATGGCAATTTATTATTTTTGTGAAAGGTGAACTGAGGCAGGCCATAGATGATGCAGTCATCCCTCCTGCTGAGCAATTCAATTGTCTGCTCCCTCCAAGGTGATGGGGGAAGCCATGCCTGCCGAGAGAAGATAGTGATTATTGCTAGTGGCTATAGCACCCGATAGCGATAATCACAAGTGAATCCGGCAGGCTAGTTGAACCCAAGTTGATCGATCGATCGATCAACTAGGTACTGTACATTCAGCCTGCCCCCAAGCGGTTCGAATCTCAACCAGTTCAGCAGGAACCGGCCGAGATTTTAACCGTGTATGGCTGGCCTTAGCCTAAGGTTTTACTGATGCGGTCCTTGAAAATTATACTGTTCCTTAACACCACATACAGCTTAAATGATTCTCCATAGCAGTTGCTATGTCACTTTCAAAGTTGTATTAAAGCACCCTCTCTCCACTGTACAGTATTTTTTTTTCCTTTGGTGAATCTCCCCCATGGCAATGTTCAACTCCCCATTCTCTTTTTTGACAAGAATTTGCTTATTAGCATTGAAAATTAGCAACATTTTGTATCAAGATTCACCCCTGCCAAAAACTGAAATATCAAATTTATGTGTACCAATTCTTGTTTATTATTTTACATTTTAAGGTTTATGTCCAGCTACAGGACCTATGGAGCTGTTGTTTGCTCCCTTGTTTGATCTCTGTATAATAGAGATAAACTCGTTGTTTTCCATTAGCAGCCTATTTTTCAGGTTATCTGGTTCTTTAAATAGGCACCAGATACAGATAATAGGACACCTTACTTTTCTTGTGCTATTAAACTCAGTGTCTTCCCAAAGCAATTCAATCTTTCTCGCTGGAACTCCATGATCCCAGAAACTTGCATCTCTTCACAAGCCAGTGATTGCTTTCAAGTCATAATTTAATTTTTTTTTTTTTTTCATTCAAGACAAGAAAGAATCTGTCCTTTCATGGAGATCACACAGTGTGACTCTTTAATTGGCTGCTTGGATAACAGTAATTTCAGGGTAATCTTTAATAATTTGCAGTTTCTTAGGCATCCAGGGGAAACAAAGTCTTTTGTCTCAAATCTGGTCCTGGAACATACCAGCGTGGCTATCATTTTACAGTCTCCTAATACCTTTCAGGAGCTAGAGAACACACTATAGCAGGGGATGATATATATGGTCATTTGGGTTCATTTATTTCTGTCAGAAAAAATACTTTCCCCTATTCACTGAGTAAAAGTAATTTAGAAAATGTTTTAAAGTTGAGTTAAACCCTGAATACTATGCTTACAGAATAAATAAAAAAACAAGCAAACAAACAAAAATCACCAATATAATATACAATATATATATATATTGTGAGGGGGTTAGCTCGGCAGCGGGTGTGTGTGACCCCCGGGATGGGCTCCCCACACAAAAACAGGCCCAGCAAACGGAGGTTGTGGTTTTCAAAATCAAAAAGGTGCGGTTTATTTTCTATTTACAGTGACAAAACACAGCAAAGCAAAAGAAACATAAATAAAATAAATCCTGGTCAACTTGACCTCTGAGTAAACATACAGGTTTCCTAACTAACAACTGGGATCAGCCTAGTGCTGTCCTAGTCCCTAAGTCCCTGGTTTTAAATGTCCAAGCAAATAGCCACACAGGCTTTGTCTCTCCCTAGACAGTCCACACAGGTCTGGTTCCAGGCATGAGCTAACACCTAATGAATCTGGGAGTTCTTATAGAGGCCTAAATGAGCTGACAAGCTTCAGCTGGTCTCATCAACTCCCTGTCTGCACGACGCCCCACACTCTCCCTAGAGGTATGAGTCATCCATGAGCCCACTAGCCTCAGCTGGGCTTATACAACTCTCCACCTAGTTGTATAAGTCGGCGTAAAGCCTGAATCTGGGCGAAATATATCTACCCCCCTGGATGCAACCAGGTGACTTTACCTTCCTGCTGTCACATACCCCCCCCCCTCTTGTTTTAACCTCGGATTGGAACACCAGCAATCAGGCATTCATGTACTCGAGACAAAGCATCCACATTCCCCATTTGAACGCCAGGGTGATGCTTTACTGTGAAGTTGAATTCCTGGAGGGCCAGGAACCACCTATTCACTCTTCTATTTGTTTCCTTGTTTTGAGCCATCCACTTTAACGGAGCGTGATCCGTAACCATGTCAAAGTGCCTACCTAGCAGGTAGTACCGAAGGGAATCTAGAGCCCACTTCACCGCTAAACACTCCTTTTCAACGGTGGCGTAATTTACCTCATGGGACTTCAACTTCCTGCTGAGGTAAATGACTGGGTGCTCTTCCCCGTTCCAGACCTGGGACAATACTGCTCCTAACCCCACATCTGACGCATCACTTTGTACGACAAAGTCTTTAGAGAAGTCGGGTGAGTACAACACTGGCTGGCTACATAAGGCTTGTTTCAAGAATTGGAATGCTGCCTCAGCCTCGGGGGTCCATTTAATCATGACCGACCCTTTCCCCTTCGTCAGGTTGGTTAGGGGCACAGCCTTAGAAGCAAAGTGGGGAATGAATCGCCGATAATACCCAGCGATTCCCAGAAAGGCTCGTACCTGCTTCTTGCTGTTGGGACGTGGCCAACTCTGGATGGCCTCGACTTTGTTGAGTTGGGGTTTTATTACTCCCCTCCCAATGGTGTACCCAAGATATTTGGCCTCCTCCTGCCCAATGGTACACTTCTTGGGGTTAGCCGTAAACCCCGCTTCCCGAACAGAGTCCAGGACTGCTTGCACTTTTGGCAGATGTGAGGCCCAATCTGTGCTATGGACAATTACGTCATCCAGGTAAGCCGCAGCATACTTCCGATGGGGCCTCAGCATCTGGTCCATTTTCCGCTGGAATGTGGCCGGCGCATTCTGTAACCCGAACGGCATTCTTTTATATTGGAACGCCCCGTCTGGGGTTACAAATGCGGTTTTCTCTTTGGCCGACTTGGCCAGGGGGATTTGCCAATACCCTTTTGTGAGGTCAAGAGTCGTCATGTATCGGGCTGTTCCCAGCCGGTCGATCAACTCATCTATACGTGGCATGGGGTAGGTGTCAAATTTTGTAACTTTGTTCAACTGACGAAAATCGTTACAAAATCGCCAGCTCCCATCCGGTTTAGGCACCAACACAATGGGACTAGACCAATCACTTTGGGACTCCTCTATCACCCCTAAGTTCAGCATTTTCTGTACTTCCTCCCGTATTGCCTCCCGTCGGGCCTCTGGGATCCGATAGGGTTTTAACTTCACCCTTTCACCGGGCGGGGTAATGATGTCATGCTCTACCCCAGATGTTTGTCCCGGCAGCTCAGAGAATACCTCCTTGTTGCGAAGCACAAACTCCTTAACCTCCTGTTGTTGGGGTTGTGACAAGGTGGCTGCTATTCCAACCTCAGGAATCACGCAACCAGTTTGAGCTGGTGACCAAGTGTCTGCGACTAGGGACTCTCTATCCCTCCAGGCTTTCAACAGATTAACGTGATAGATCTGTTCGGGCTTTCGCCTTCCTGGTTGTCTGACCTTGTAATTCACTTCGCTCACTTTTTCCATTATCTCATAGGGGCCTTGCCATTTGGCAAGGAATTTACTTTCAACCGTAGGGACAAGTACCAGTATCCTATCCCCCGGGGAAAAGGTACGGGTCTTGGCTCCACGGTTGTACACTCTCTGCTGTGCTAACTGCGCTTGGGCCAAATGTTCCTTCACGATGGGCATTACCTGTGCAATTCGGTCTTGCATCAGGGCGACATGCTCAATCACACTCCTGTGGGGAGAACTCTCACTTTCCCAAGTTTCCTTGGCAATATCCAACAGCCCTCTTGGGTGTCTCCCATACAGTAACTCAAAGGGGGAGAATCCCGTAGAGGATTGGGGCACCTCCCTAATAGCAAACATCAGATAAGGAAGTAGACAGTCCCAATCCTTTCCATCTCTATCCACCACTTTCTTCAACATTTGTTTTAGGGTTTTGTTGAATCTTTCAACCAGCCCATCGGTTTGGGGGTGATACACAGATGTACGTAATTGCGTCACTTTGAACAATTTACACAGCTCCTTCATAACCCGGGACATAAAGGGTGTACCTTGGTCCGTAAGCAGTTCTTTACAAATACCCACCCGGCTAAACACAAGAGATAGCTCTTTGGCTATGGTTTTGGCCGAGGTATTTCGGAGAGGGATCGCTTCTGGATAACGGGTGGCATAGTCCATTATAACTAATATGTACTGGTGCCCCCTAGCGGACTTGATTATAGGCCCTACCAAATCCATGGCGATCCTCTCAAACGGGACCTCAATGATGGGTAGAGGGACCAGCGGGCTACGGAAATGTGGCATCGGGGCCGACCTCTGACACACAGGGCAGGAGGAACAATAATTTTCTATGTCCTTCATCACCCCCGGCCAATAGAATCTCTGTAATACCCTCTCTCGGGTTTTCTCTGTCCCCAGATGACCTCCAAGAATGTGCCCATGGGCCAACTCCAACACCAACTTCCTGTAAGGTTTGGGCACCACAAGCTGCTCAACGGTTTCTTCTGCCCTTTTTGCCACCCGATACAGTAGGTCCTTCTCTACGCTGAAGTATGGGTAAGTGCAGGTATTATCTGGGTTCACTAACTCGCCATCTATTTTCACTACGTTTTCCCGTGCCTTTATTAGGGTGGGGTCTTTCAACTGTTCTGTGGCAAAGTTTTCCCTGTGAACCTCAAGATCAGAAAACTCCACAGACGGTAGGTTTTCGTCTGAGGAGGTGGGCTCCTCTCCAGTTTCTTGAGTCTCCCCTGCCAATACTGATAAGGGAAATTCCGGAGAGTCCTCACCACTCTCAGGGGAGTTCTGGCTATCACATTCCTGGTACATAGGGGCACCAGTGGGGGGCTCAGGATCATCCCACAGTTCCCAGAACTTCGGAAAATCCCTTCCCACAATGGCGTCATGCGGTAACTGAGATACTAAGCCCACTGGATGAGAGAGGGTACCTTTGGGGGTCTTGAAACACACTGTAGTCACTGGATACTCTCGGGTGTCCCCATGCACACAAATCACAGCTACCTTGCTATTCCCAAAGACCTCTGTTTTAACTAACTCAGCCTTTATCAGGGTCACAAGGCTACCTGAATCCAGCACTACCACAACATTTCTACCATTAACACACATTTTGCATAAATGTTTCTCAGTTCCTCGAATGGCAGTGCATGCGACTGTCGCACACAGCGACTGACGTCTGCCCGTCAGAATGTCACACTGCATGGGTTCCTCCACAACCGGGCAATTGGCTGCAATATGTCCCGCTTGCCGGCAGCGGTAGCAAACAATCCATTTGGCTGCCTCTTGAGCCGCTGATTTCCCAGGCTGTTCTCGCCAAACTTGGGGTAGAGCTCCCACCCTCTCACTCTCTCCACCCTCACCCCTTGGAATCCTCTTATCCGCCCCTGGGGATGGTCTGGTCTTAGGGTGGAAAGTCCGAGTGTCTCTGGAAGAGGCCGTCAGGTTCTCTGTAGCCAAGTATTTCTCCACACGATCCACAAGACCATCGGCCGTCTCTGGGTCTCCATGGCTTACCCACTTTTGGATGGCAGTAGGAAGAGCTCTCAAAAACCGATCCATTACAACACGTTCCACAATCTTTGGTGCGGACAAAGTCTCTGGCTGTAGCCACTTTCTGCTCAGGTGAATGAGATCATACATTTGAGACCTGGGGGGTTTTCCAAGCTGGAAAGTCCAGTTATGCACACGCTGAGCCCGGACAGCCTGGGTGACACCCAGCCTTGCCAAAATTTCAGCTTTTAGCATCACATAGTCTTTTGCTTGGTTAGGCTCTAGGTCATAGTAAGCTTTCTGCGATTCACCAGTTAACAGAGGAGCCACCAGTCCAGCCCACTGCTCCTCAGGCCACTTTTCTCTTTCAGCGGTCCTTTCAAATGTGGTCAAAAATACCTCTGGATCATCCTCTCCAGTCATTTTTGTCAATAAACGACTCACCCCAAAGGACGCGGTATTAGTGGGACGGCTTTCCTCACTGGTCTGCGGACGTTGCTGCATTACTGCTTCCATTTGTTGTAGTCTCTGCTCTTGCTTCTGTAACAGGTCTATGAAGCGGGCCTCAGATTGCTGCTGGGCTTGTTGCTGAGCTTCCAGACTCTGTTGGTGAGCTTGCTGCTGGGCTGCAAGGCTCTGTTGATGAGCTTGCTGCTGGGCTGCAAGGCTCCTTTGCAAACCTGCATTTGTCTGCTGTTGATTGGCATTTGCTAGAGCCAGCTGTTTCAGTATCTCCTCCATGCTGGCTTAAAAAAAACTGCCACTGGTTCTCCACCAACTGTGAGGGGGTTAGCTCGGCAGCGGGTGTGTGTGACCCCCGGGATGGGCTCCCCACACAAAAACAGGCCCAGCAAACGGAGGTTGTGGTTTTCAAAATCAAAAAGGTGCGGTTTATTTTCTATTTACAGTGACAAAACACAGCAAAGCAAAAGAAACATAAATAAAATAAATCCTGGTCAACTTGACCTCTGAGTAAACATACAGGTTTCCTAACTAACAACTGGGATCAGCCTAGTGCTGTCCTAGTCCCTAAGTCCCTGGTTTTAAATGTCCAAGCAAATAGCCACACAGGCTTTGTCTCACCGCACAGGGGTTCACTCTCCCTAGACAGTCCACACAGGTCTGGTTCCAGGCATGAGCTAACACCTAATGAATCTGGGAGTTCTTATAGAGGCCTAAATGAGCTGACAAGCTTCAGCTGGTCTCATCAACTCCCTGTCTGCACGACGCCCCACACTCTCCCTAGAGGTATGAGTCATCCATGAGCCCACTAGCCTCAGCTGGGCTTATACAACTCTCCACCTAGTTGTATAAGTCGGCGTAAAGCCTGAATCTGGGCGAAATATATCTACCCCCCTGGATGCAACCAGGTGACTTTACCTTCCTGCTGTCACAATATATATATATATATATATATATATATATATACATACACACACTGTATCATGCAAAGCAAAATTTCTCAAACAGGGTGCAATGGAAAACCTGGGGTTCCCTCAGAGGTTGCTAAAGGTTACTCAAACAGTGGCGAATTTATATCCCACCTACAGGGATGAGCTGAACACCCCCCTGTTCGGTTTGCACCAGAACCTGCGAACAGACAGAATGTTTGCGTGAACTTTAGAACCCTATTAAATACAATGGACTCGAACGTTCGAAATCTAAAGTGCTAATTATAAAGGCTTATATGCAAGTTATTGTCCTAAAAAGTGTTTGGGGACCTGGGTCCTACCCCAGGGGACATGTATCAATGCAAAAAGAAGTTTTAAAAACGGCCGTTTTTTCAGGAGCAGTGATTTTAATAATGCTTAAAATGAAAAAATAAAAGTGAAATATTCCTTTAAATTTCGTACCTAGGGGGTGTGTATGATATGCATTTAAAGTGGCGCATGTTTCCCGTGCTTAGAACTGTCCCTGCATAAAATGTCATTTTTGAAGGAAAAAAAGTAATTTAAAACTCACTTGCGGCTATTAATGAATTGTCGGCTCCCGGCAATACATAGAAAAGTTATTGATTAAAAAAAAAAAAAAAAGCGTGGGGGTCCCCCAGAATTCAATTACCAGGCCCTTCAGGTCTGGTATAGATATTATGGGGAACCCCGCCGCAAATTTAAAAAAAAATGCGTGCGGTTCCCCCAAATATCCATACCAGGCCCTTCAGATCTGGCATGGATTTTAAGGGGAACTCCACCCCAAATTTTAAAAAAAATGGTGTGGAGTCCCCCCAAAAATCCACACCAGACCCTTATCTGAGCACGCAACCTGGCAGGCCACAGGAAAAGAGGGGGGGACGAGAGAGCGACCCCCTCTCTCCTGAACCATACCAGGCCGCATGCCCTCAACATGGGGAGGATGTCCCCATGTTGATAGGGACAAGGGCCTCATCCCCACAACCCTTGCCCGGTGGTTGTGGGGGTCTGCGGGCGCGGGGCTTATCGGAATCTGGAAGACCCCTTTAACAAAGGGGACCCCCAGATCCCGCCCCCCCCCATGTGAATTGGTAAGGGGTACATTGTACCCCTACCATTTCACGAAGAAAGCGTAAAAAAACAAACAAAAAAAAACACACAAACACCTTGGAAAAGTCATTTATTAAAAAAAAACAAAAAACATTCCAGCGGTGAAATCCAGTGTCCCGCGGCGATCCGATGTCCAGCGCTGTCCGTCATTGGCTGAGCCTGAGCGGACCTGATGGGGAACTTCCTCCGCAGTCTATTTCATGTATAGACCCGCCCCTTCTAAAGTTCCCCATTAGGTCCGCTCAGCCAATGACTAGGTGTAAGGCTGAGGACATGATGCGGAACATGAGAAGGGGCGGGTCTATTCATGAATTACACAGTGAAGGAAGTTCCCCATCAGGTCCGCCCCCTCGGTATGTCAGACCCCGCCTATGTCATTGGCCTGAGCGGGGAACTTCCTTCACTGTGTAATTTACACAGTGAAGGAAGTTCCCCATCAGGTCCGCTCAGGCCAATGAAGTAGGCGCGGTCTGACATACCGAGGGGGCGGACCTGATGGGGAACTTCCTTCACTGTGTAATTCATGAATAGACCCGCCCCTTCTCATGTTCCGCATCAGGTCCCTGGCTTGGCACTCACAGATACTCTTCAAGTGTCACCCCTGCTGACATGCTAGGTCCCTGGCTTGACATTCACTGATACTCCACAAGCGTCACCTCTGCTGTCCCGCTCGGTCCCTGAATTGGCACTTGCTGAGGTTTTCCCACTTCTTCACCATCCCCGGCTGATGTGAAGTCTGCTCTGATACTGTCCTCAGCTTACTCACAGTGGTAACCATTAGCAAGGTGGATGGTCCCTGGCAACAGCTTCCCCTTTACCTCTGACCACAACTGGTTCCCTGGCTGCCGGAACCGCTACTTATGGTTGGACTACAAGCTCGCAGTCCCAACCCTGCACTGCTCTCCTGCTTCTGGATAGGCCCTCAGACAGCCTAACATCCATATTTCCCCAGGATAGGCCTAGCAGCCCAAGCCAGCATAACACAAGTCCACCCGTGGCACAGAACCCTGATCAAGTGACAACACCCAAATAAATAGGCTCTCCCAGCAGGCCAAGGGGCTTAAAGAAACCCCTGGCAATTAGCTGAAACATCCCATTCAGTCTTAATCTGTTCTTGCTATGCCCTTGTCTTATCCAATATTATCAGCTACCGTGCCACCTAGTGACAGAAGAGAGAAGTGCAGCAAATCCAGAGTTAGGGGGAAATCAATTGATCAACTATCGCCTGGCAACTAAATTTGATAGCAACCCTGCCTAAACTTCAGGGTGCTACAAACCCAAAAATGTTTTATTAGTGTTTGAGAATGGAATGGCAAAAAGCCCAGGTATTTTTTGATGTTTGTTACAAGTAATGGGTGAATTTGTTTGGGTTAGATTCGCAGGCACATTCGGCCAACACATGCAAAAATCCACTAATTGCAAAAATGTATTGCATTTTCATTGAAGTCAATGGGAGGGGAATCTTGAAAATCAATTCTGTTTATTTTCAAAGGCTAAAGCTGGCCAGAGAGTAATTTTTATTTATTTTTTGGTACTTTAACAAGCAGAGCTTGCCATAGCTATTTAGATGAATTAAAGTTTGTAAGCTGCAAGAGTAATAGGAAAATCTGACAGATGTGGCACTCGGTTTGGGATGGCATTTACAATTAATGGCACCCACACACAGCTAGCAAGGGCAGTGCATTTGTGTGTGGTGCTGAAAACGCGCCTTTCGATCACCACGTTCTAGTGTAAACAAAGAGGTTGTGTCACACCATATAAACATAAAGGCACATCTTGTACAACTTCACCTTCCACCACATAGTATCCTGAACCTGTCAGCCTCAAATATAAGACAAACTTTCGCAAGTCATGATAATAAATAATTTTTCTTGACCAATAATGTATGGACACTATCCCGTATCCAAATAGCACTGAGATACATTGAGAAAAAGATATATATATTGATCATATATACAGTGCCTTGAAAAAGTATTCATACCCTTTAAAATGTTCCACATTTTGTCATGTTACAACCAAAAACATACGGTAAATGTATTTTATTGGGATTTTATGTGATAGACCAACGCAAAGTGGCACATAATTGTGGAGTGCAAGGAAAATTACTTTCAATTTTTTTTACAAATAAATATGTGAAAAGTGTGGCCTGCATTTGTATTCAGCCCCCCTGAGTCAATACTTTGTAGAACCCCCTTTCGCTGCAATTACAGCTGCAAGTCTTTTTGGGGATGTCTCTACCAGCTTTGCACATCTACAGAGTGACATTTTTGCCCATTATTCTTTGTAAAATAACTCAAGCTCTGTCAGATTGGATGGAGAGCATCTGTGAACAGCAATTTTCAAGTCTTGCCACAGATTCTCAATTTGATTTAGGTCTGGACTTTGACTGGGCCATTCTAATGCCGCGTACACACGACCGTTTTTAATGTCATTGAAAAAAACTATGTTTTCCACGACGTGATTCTTCTCAAGCCTGCATTGCCTACACACGATCATGAAAAAAAATGCTCGAGCAAAGCGCGGTGACTAGGGATGAGCTTCGAGTTCGACTCGAACTCATGTTCGACTCGAACATTACCTGTTCGCCCGTTCGCGAACAACGAACAATTTGGGGTGTTCGCGGCAAATTCGAAAAGTCTATGGGAGAAATCTAAAGTGCTAATTATAAAGGCTTATATGCTAGTTATTGTCCTAAAAAGTGTTTGGGGACCCGGGTCCTGCCCCAGGGGACATGTATCAATGCAAAAAAAAGTTTTAAAAACGGCCGTTTTTTTAGGAGCAGTGATTTTAATAATGCTTAAAATGAGGAAAAAAAGTCATTTAAAACTCACTCGCGGCTATTAATGAATTGTCGGCTTTTATCAATACATAGAAAAGTCATTGATAAAAAAAAAAAAAAGCGTGGGGGTTCCCCCAAATTCAATTACCAGGCCCTTCAGGTCTGGAATGGATATTAAAGGGGAACCCCGCCACAAATTTTAAAAAAAAATGGCGTGGGGTTCCCCCTAAATATCCATACCAGGCCCTTAAGATCTGGCATGGGTTTTAAGGGGAACTCCACCCCAAATAAAAAAAAAATGGCGTGGAGTCCCCCCAAAAATCCATACCAGACCCTTATCCGAGCATGCAACCTGGCCGGCCGCAGGGGAAGAGGGGGGGACGAGAGAGCGCCCCCCCTCCCTCCTGAACCGTACCAGGCCACATGCCCTCAACATGGGGAGGATGTCCCCATGTTGATGGGGACAAGGGCCTCATCCCCACAACCCTTGCCCAGGTGGTTGTGGGGGTCTGCGGGCGGGGGGCTTATCGGAATCTGGAAGACCCCTTTAACAAAGGGGACCCCCAGATCCCGACCCCCCCTATGTGAATTGGTAAGGGGTACATTGTACCCCTACCATTTCACGAAGGAAGTGTCAAAAAATGTAAATAAAAACACACACACCTTGGAAAAGTCCTTTATTAAAAAATAAAAAAATAATAAAAATAAAAACATTCCAGCGGTGAAATCCAGTGTCCCGCGGCGATCCCGATGTCCAGCGCTGTCCGTCATTGGTTGTGCCTGTGCGGACCTGATGGGGAACTTCCTCCGCTGTGTTTTAAATGTATAGACCCGCCCCTTCTAAAGTTCCCCATCAGGTCCGCTCAGCGGACCAGATGCGGAACATGAGAAGGGGCGGGTCTATACATGTATTACCACAGTGAGAGAAGTTCCCCATCAGGTCCACCCCCTCGGTATGTCAGACCCCGCCTACGTCATTGGCCTGAGCGGGAAACTTCCTTCACTGTGTAAATTAAAATTACACAGTGAAGGAAGTTCCCCGCTCAGGCCAATGATGTAGGCGGGGTCGGACATACCGAGGGGGCGGACCTGATGGGGAACTTCGTTCGCTGTGTAATACATGTATAGACCCGCCCCTTCTCGCGTTCCGCATCTGGTCCGCTGAGCGGACCTGATGGGGAACTTTAGAAGGGGCGGGTCTATACATTTAAAACACAGCGGAGGAAGTTCCCCATCCGGTCCGCACAGGCACAACCAATGACGGACAGCGCTGGACATCGGGATCGCCGTGGGACACTGGATTTCATCGCTGGAATGTTTTTTATTTTTTATTATTTTTTTATTTTTTAATAAAGGACTTTTTCAAGGTGTTTGTGTGTTTTTATTTACATTTTTTGACACTTTCTTCGTGAAATGGTAGGGGTACAATGTACTCCTTACCAATTCACATAGGGGGGGCCGGGATCTGGGGGTCCCCTTTGTTAAAGCGGTCTTCCAGATTCCGATAAGCCCCCTGCCCGCAGACCCCCACAACCACCGGGCAAGGGTTGTGGGGATGAGGCCCTTGTCCCCATCAACATGGGGACATCCTCCCCATGTTGAGGGCATGTGGCCTGGTACGGTTCAGGAGGGAGGGGGGCCGCTCTCTCGTCCCCCCTCTTCCCCTGCAGCCGGCCAGGTTGCATGCTCGGATAAGGGTCTGGTATGGATTTTTGGGGGGACTCCACGCCATTTTTTTAAAATTTGGGGTGGAGTTCCCCTTAAAATCCATGCCAGATCTCAAGGGCCTGGTATGGATATTTAGGGGGAACCCCACACCATTTTTTTTTAAATTTGCGGCGGGGTTCCCCTTAATATCCATTGCAGACCTAAAGGTCCTGGTAATTGAATTTGGGGGAACCCCCACGCTTTTTTTTTTTTTTAATCAATGACTTTTCTATGTATTGTTAAAAGCCGACAATTCATTAATAGCCGCGAGTGAGTTTTAAATGACTTTTTTTCCTTCAAAAATTACATTTTTTGCAGGGACAGTTCTAAGCACGGGAAACATGCGCGACTTTACATGCATATCATACACACCCCCCAGGTACAAAATTTAAAGGAATATTTCACTTTTATTTTTTCATTTTAAGCATTATTAAAATCACTGCTCCCGTAAAAACGTCTATTTTTTAAACCTTTTTTTGCATTGATACATGTCCCCTGGGGCAGGACCCGGGTCCCCAAACACTTTTTAGGACAATAAATTACATATTAGCCTTTATAATTAGCACTTTAGATTTTGAACGTTCGAGTCCATTGTATTTAATATGGTTCTAAAGTTCACACGAACATTCTGTCTGTTCGCAGGTTCTGGTGCGAACCGAACAGGGGGGTGTTCGGCTCCTCCCTGGCGGTGACGTACGAAATGTACGATGGCACTATAAAGGGGAAGTTCCATTCGGATGGCGCCACCCTTTGGGCTGCTTTTGCTGATCCTTGTGTTAGTGAAGTTTGGTGAGAGACGATTTGCGCTTTTCAGCCTCGTGCTCTTCAGTCCGTTACAGCGCGACGAATGTGCTATCTCCATTATGAACGCTAGTTTTACCAGAACGAGTGCTCCCGTCTCATAACTTGCTTCTGAGCATGTGCGTTTTTTTCACGTTGTTAAAGCCTACACACGGCCGTTTTTCATAACGAGAAAAACGACGACGTGAAAAACGACAAGAAAAATTAGAGCATGTTCCAAATTTTTAATGCCCATTTTTCACGTCGTGAAAAATGCTCTGGAGCCCACACACGATCCTTTTTAATGACCAAATAAAAAAATGGCATTTTTCTCATCATGAAAAACAGTCGTGTGTACGCGGCATAACACATGAATATGCTTTGATCTAAACCATTCCATTGTAGCTTTGGCTGTATGTTTAGAGTCGTTGTCCTGCTAAAAGGTGAACCTCCATCCCAGTATCACGTCTTTTGCAGACTCTAATGATGCGTACACACAATAGTTTTTTCTGATGAAAAAAAACCGATGGACTTTTTTCATCGGACAAACCGATCGTGTGTGGTCCCCATCGGATAGCAAAAAACGATAGCAAATTCCGATCGTCTGTGGGGAACTCCATCGGAGAAAAAACCCATGCATGCTCAGAATTAAGGATGAGCCGAACACCCCCGGGTTCGGTTCGCAACAGAACCTTCGAACGGACCGAAAGTTCGCGCGAATTTTCGAACCCTATTCGTTATAATGGACGCGAACGTTCGAAATCAAAATTGCTAATTACAACGGCCAATATGCATGTTAATGTTATAAAACAGGTTTGGGGACCCGGGTCCTGCCCCAGGGGACATATATCAATGCAAAAAGAAATTTTAAAAACTAAAGTTTTTTCGGGAGCAGTCATTTTAATGATGCATAAAGTGAAAAAAAAAAAAGTGAAATTTTCCTTTAAATATGGTACCTGGGGGGTGTCTAAAGTATGCCTGTGAAGTGGCATGTGTTTCCCGTGTTTAGAACTGTCCTTGCACAAAATGACATTTGTAAAGGAAAAAAAGAAGCCATTTAAAACCACTTGCGGCTTTAATGTCATGTCTTGTCCTGGCCGCCATATGGCTGAAAATCCTTGAGAAAAATGGCATGGCTACCCCATCACCCCCCCCCCCCCCCACCCCAGCCCCTTTGGGTCTTGTATGGATACTAAGGGGGACACCGCACCCAAAATAAAACCCTATACCTACAACCCTATATACTCTGAACAGCAGTATATAGGTGGTGCAAACAAGACATGGACTGTAGGTTTGTTCTTAAGTAGAATCTGAACAGGTACATTATGAAGTGTAGCTACATCCCAAAAAAATCAATTTTTAAGCTTTTTGGAGAACATAGGGAGGGGTTATCACCCCTGTAACATTTGCTGTCTTTGCACATCTGTTCAGAACATGTCACCTCACTTTCCGTCCCAATGACAAATGTTTTTGGAAAAGTGGGGTTTTAATTGAAACAAGGATTGGTGATAAAGCATCAGTAGAGAGGAGATACCTTTTTCCCAAATTAAATCTAACAGGATAGAATTTTCCTTCCTAGGGGTAGATTTCCTCTCACTTCCTGTTTTCTCTTGCCGTTTGCAAGTAGGAGTCGTTTGTAAGTTGGATGTTTGAAAGTAGGGGCCTGCCGTATATACTCTGCAGAAATTTGCCCTATTAGATGTTGGTGTAGCCACAAGACTGGTGGGCACAGGAATGGGCCCTGCTGTGAGTTAATAGATCAAGATTTGTACTTGCATGCACCTGTTGAACCGGGCAGAAAAATTGGGCCTTTGGTGGTGGTGGTGGTGGTGGTGGACGGTGTTGCCACAAGACTGTAAGCCCTCACAGTTACTCTTGGTGGGTGCAGGAATGGGCCCTGCTGTGAGTTATTAGATCAAGATTTGTAATTGCATGCACCTGTTGAACAGGGCAGAAAAATTGGGCCTTTGGTGGTGGTGGTGGTGGTGGACGGTGTTGCCACAAGACTGTAGGCCCTCATAGTTACTCTTGGTGGGCGCAGGAATGGGCCCTGCTGTGAACTATTAGATCAAGATTTGTAATTACACGCCCCTGTTAAACAGGGGCTGAAAAATTGTGCCTTAGGCATTGGTGCTGGTGCCACAACACTGCAACCCCTCACAGATACTGTACTTGGAGCACAGCAGTCACACCTGTTGCGAAGCATCTTTTTAAAAAATTGTAATTACACGCCCCTGTTATACAGGGGCTGAAAAATTGTGCCTTAGGCACTGGTGCTGGTGCCACAACACTGCAACCCCTCACAGATACTGTACTCTGAGCACAGCAATGAGACCTGTTGCAAAGCATTGCCTAAAAATTGTAATTACACGCCCCAACAGGGGCTGAAAAATTGTGCCTTAGGCACTGGTGCTGGTGCCACAACACTGCAACCCCTCACAGATACTGTACTCTGAGCACAGCAGTCACACCTGTTGCGAAGCATCTTTTTAAAAAAAATTAATTACACGCCCCTGTTATACAGGGGCTGAAAAATTGTGCCTTAGGCACTGGTGCTGGTGCCACAACACTGCAACCCCTCACAGATACTGTACTCTGAGCACAGCAATGAGACCTGTTGCAAAGCATTGCCTAAAAATTGTAATTACACGCCCCAACAGGGGCTGAAAAATTGTGCCTTAGGCACTGGTGCTGGTGCCACAACACTGCAACCCCTCACAGATACTGTACTCTGAGCACAGCAGTCACACCTGTTGCGAAGCATCTTTTTAAAAAATTGTAATTACACGCCCCTGTTATACAGGGGCTGAAAAATTGTGCCTTAGGCACTGGTGTGGTGGCATGGATCATTGAGGAGGAGGAAGAGGATAGTCAGTGAACATAACAGGACAGTCACTCAGCATCAGCATAGGCAGTCTTGAAGGGATGTGACATTATAAATTATTCCGTTATATCCGCTTCAGGTGTCTGGTAGCTGGTGGTGATCCAAGACTGATTCATTTTTATGAAGGTCAGTCGATCAACCGAGTCGGTGGACAGGCGCACCCTATGATCGGTGACAAATCCTCCAGCAGCACTGAATGTGCGTTCGGAAAGAACGCTGGATGCAGGACAGGCCAGTAGCTCAATTGCATACTGTGCAAGCTCTGGCCAGTGATCCATCCTCAGGACCCAGTAAGCCAGAGGATTTTCGGTGGGAAAGGTGTCCAAGTCTGACCTTGCCCCTAGGTATTCCTGCACCATGTATATCAGACGCTGGCGATGGTTGCTGGAACCGATCATACCTTGGGGCTGCGGACTAAAAAATTGTCTGAACGCATCGGTCAGACGTCCACCTTCCCCACCGCTCCTTCTGCTACTGACCGAAGCCTCAGCAACTTGTCGTCCAGGACCAGGAGTTTGTAACCTCCCAGTTTCTGGGAACGCGTTGCACAGACCTTTCTGCAAGGCCTCCCTGAGATGTCTCATCCTCTGCTCCCTCTGCGACGGCAAGATAAGGTCCGCAACCTTACCCTTGTACCGTGGATCAAGGAGAGTGGCCAGCCAGTAATGGTCACTCTCCTTGATCCGAAGAACACGAGGATCCTTCCGCAGGCTTTGCAGGATCAGGGAGGCCATGCAGCGTAGGTTAGCTGAGGCATTCGGTCCGGAGTCTTCTGGGTCACTGAGGATGACATGATCGCCAGCCACCTCCTCCCAGCCACGTACAAGTCCACTGGTTTGTTGGGACTGTACATCATCCCTAAAAGACTGCTGCTGCTGATGCTGAGTGCCAGGCTCCACCTCCATGCTCACACAATCCTCCTCCTCCTCCTCCTCCTCCTCCTCTTCCTGTGTGATGGGTGGGACAGAAGGAACATTGTCTGGATAAAGGGGGCCTTGAGAGACAAGGAAGTCCTCCTCTTCCTGCCTCTGTTCTGCCTCAAGTGCCCTGTCCATTATCCCACGCAGCGTATGCTCCAACAGGTGGACAAGAGGTACAGTGTCACTGATGCATGCACTGTCACTGCTCACCATCCTCGTGGCCTCCTCAAATGGTGAGAGGACAGTGCATGCATCCCTGATCATGCTCCACTGGCGTGGGGAAAAAAAGCCAAGCTCCCCTGACCCTGTCCTGGTGCCGTAGTCGCAAAGGTACTCATTGATGGCCCTCTGCTGCGTGTGCAGTCGCTGCAGCATGGCCAACGTTGAGTTCCACCTGGTGGGCATGTCACATATTAGGCGGTTCTTGGGCAGGTTCAGCTCCTTTTGCAGCTCAGTCAGCCGAGCACTGGCATTATAAGATCGGCGGAAATGCACACAGACTTTCCTGGCCTGCCTCAGGACATCCTGTAAGCCTGGGAACCTGCCCAAGAACCGCTGCACCACCAGGTTGAGGACGTGAGCCATACAGGGCACATGGGTGAGCTGCCCCTGTCGCAGGGCGGAGAGGAGGTTGGTGCCATTATCAGAAACGACCATTCCTGGCTTAAGCTGGCGTGGCGTCAACCACCTCTCGGCCTGCCCCTGCAGAGCTGCCAGAACCTCTGGCCCAGTGTGGCTCCTGTCCCCCAAACACACCAGCGCAAGCACGGCATGGCATCTTTTTGCCTGCGTACTCGCGTAGCCCCTTGTACGCCTACGGAGCACCGCTGGTTCCGAGGACAGAGCACTCGAAGAGGACATGGAGGAAGAAGAAGAGGAGGGGGTGGAGGAGAGAGGTGTGTCACAACCAGTAGTAGCATTTTGGAGGCGTGGTGGCGGAACAACATCCAACACTACTGCACCTTGTCCTGCATCCCTCCCAGCTACCAATAGAGTGACCCAATGGGCCGTGAAAGAAAGATAACGTCCCTGTCCATGCCTGCTGGACCATGAGTCAGCGGTAATATGCACCTTACCGCTGACCGCCCTGTCCAGCGAGGCATGGACATTGCCTTCCACATGCCAGTAGAGAGACGGAATCGCCTTCCGTGAGAAAAAGTGGCGTTTGGGAACCTGCCACTGAGGAACCGCACATTGAACAAACTCACGGAAGGGGGCAGAGTCTATCAACTGAAAAGGCAGCAGTTGAAGTGCTAGCAATTTAGCCAAGCTAGCATTCAACCGCTGGGCATGTGGATGGCTGGGAGTATACTTCTTTCGACGGTCCAGCAGCTGGGGCAGGGAAATTTGCCTGCTACAATCGGACGTCGGTGTACTGCAAGTACTTGGTTGTGACACACCTAATTCTACACCTTCAGTCCTCTCAGAGCAGCTTTCAGAGAGGACTGAAGATATAGTGGGGATGGAGATCCCAGCTGATGAGGAGCAAGGAGAGGTCCGCTTTGTTCTTTGGTGTGGGTCTTTTATGTGTGCTTGCCAACGAGCTGCATGGCAGGTCGACATATGTCTGCTCATGCTTGTGGTGCCCAAGCGGCTGATGTTTTGGCCACGCGAGATACGCTTGAGACAAATATTGCAAATAGCAGTGGTGCGATCTGATGCACTCGTCTCAAAAAAGGCCCACACCAAAGAACTTTTGTGATAACGTGCAGAGGCAGCGCCCTGCACAGGCGGAGCTCTGCGGTGTGGTACAGTTTCTGTGCTGGCCTCTAGCTGGCCTCCAGGGGGCATCCTGCCTCGTTGGACATGTGACGCTGCATCCTCCTCCTCCTCCTCCTCTCTCCCTTCAGGCACCCACGTGGAGTCAGTGACCTCATCATCCCCTCCCTCTTCACCACTAGAGCAAACCTGGCAGTAAGCTGCAGCTGGTGGAACACTACTGCCAGATTGCTGTCCTTCAGCATCCCCTCTCTCTGCGCGCACACTACTGACTTCCTCAAGCTGGGTATCATCATCCGAGCCTTCGAATCGTTGGGCATCCTCCTGGAGCATGTACCCAACACTGTGCTCAAACAGTTCGGGGGACTCCTCAGGAGGACATGGTGGGTCTAGGGAAGGGGTGGCTGATGATGCCATTGAGTACGCGTTGGCAGCTGCTCTGCCAGTACCCTGAGCCTGGGTGAGAGAGGATGAGGAGGATGAGGAGGGCTTGGTCATCCATTCTACCAAGCCTTCGGCATGATGCGGCTCCACATGTCCAGCTGCCGAAAACAAAGACAAGCGTGTCCCATGGCCACGTGCTGATGACGATGCACAACCACGTCCACGGCCAGCACTGTTGTCTCTAGAAACAGAGCCTGCCTGCCCTGTGTTCTTGCCTCGGCACGCTCTGCCTCTCCTTGGCGGTCTTCCAGCCATTGTAGTCGGTAGTGTATATAGTATAAAAAATAGAACTCCTATGTGTGCTCACAACACACTGTAGGTCCTATGGGTGCTGACACTAACACACTATAGGTACTATGTGTGCTGCTGACAAGAAAATATAGGAGCTCTGTTTGCTGCCACTAACACACTAGAAGTCCTATGGGTGCTGCTGAGAAGAAAATATAGGAGCTCTGTTTGCTGCCACTAACACACTAGAAGTCCTATGGGTGCTGCTGAGAAGAAAATATAGGAGCTCTGTTTGCTGCCACTAACACACTAGAAGTCCTATGGGTGCTGCTGAGAAGAAAATATAGGAGCTCTGTTTGCTGCCACTAACACACTAGAAGTCCTATGGGTGCTGCTGAGAAGAAAATATAGGAGCTCTGTTTGCTGCCACTAACACACTAGAAGTCCTATGGGTGCTGCTGAGAAGAAAATATAGGAGCTCTGTTTGCTGCCACTAACACACTAGAAGTCCTATGGGTGCTGCTGAGAAGAAAATATAGGAGCTCTGTGTGATGCCACTAACACACTAGAAGTCCTATGGGTGCTGCTGAGAAGAAAATATAGGAGCTCTGTTTGCTGCCACTAACACACTAGAAGTCCTATGGGTGCTGCTGAGAAGAAAATATAGGAGCTCTGTTTGCTGCCACTAACACACTAGAAGTCCTATGGGTGCTGCTGAGAAGAAAATATAGGAGCTCTGTTTGCTGCCACTAACACACTAGAAGTCCTATGGGTGCTGCTGAGAAGAAAATATAGGAGCTCTGTGTGATGCCACTAACACACTAGAAGTCCTATGGGTGCTGCTGAGAAGAAAATATAGGAGCTCTGTTTGCTGCCACTAACACACTAGAAGTCCTATGGGTGCTGCTGAGAAGAAAATATAGGAGCTCTGTTTGCTGCCACTAACACACTAGAAGTCCTATGGGTGCTGCTGAGAAGAAAATATAGGAGCTCTGTTTGCTGCCACTAACACACTAGAAGTCCTATGGGTGCTGCTGAGAAGAAAATATAGGAGCTCTGTGTGATGCCACTAACACACTAGAAGTCCTATGGGTGCTGCTGAGAAGAAAATATAGGAGCTCTGTTTGCTGCCACTAACACACTAGAAGTCCTATGGGTGCTGCTGAGAAGAAAATATAGGAGCTCTGTGTGATGCCACTAACACACTAGAAGTCCTATGGGTGCTGCTGAGAAGAAAATATAGGAGCTCTGTTTGCTGCCACTAACACACTAGAAGTCCTATGGGTGCTGCTGAGAAGAAAATATAGGAGCTCTGTTTGCTGCCACTAACACACTAGAAGTCCTATGGGTGCTGCTGAGAAGAAAATATAGGAGCTCTGTCTGCTGCCACTAACACACTAGAAGTCCTATGGGTGCTGCTGAGAAGAAAATATAGGAGCTCTGTGTGATGCCATTAACACACTAGAAGTCCTATGGGTGCTGCTGAGAAGAAAATATAGGAGCTCTGTTTGCTGCCACTAACACACTAGAAGTCCTATGGGTGCTGCTGAGAAGAAAATATAGGAGCTCTGTTTGCTGCCACTAACACACTAGAAGTCCTATGGGTGCTGCTGAGAAGAAAATATAGGAGCTCTGTTTGCTGCCACTAACACACTAGAAGTCCTATGGGTGCTGCTGAGAAGAAAATATAGGAGCTCTGTTTGCTGCCACTAACACACTAGAAGTCCTATGGGTGCTGCTGAGAAGAAAATATAGGAGCTCTGTTTGCTGCCACTAACACACTAGAAGTCCTATGGGTGCTGCTGAGAAGAAAATATAGGAGCTCTGTGTGATGCCACTAACACACTAGAAGTCCTATGGGTGCTGCTGAGAAGAAAATATAGGCGCTCTGTTTGCTGCCACTAACACACTAGAAGTCCTATGGGTGCTGCTGAGAAGAAAATATAGGAGCTCTGTTTGCTGCCACTAACACACTAGAAGTCCTATGGGTGCTGCTGAGAAGAAAATATAGGAGCTCTGTGTGATGCCACTAACACACTAGAAGTCCTATGGGTGCTGCTGAGATGAAAATATAGGAACTCTGTGTGATGCCACTAACACATTAGAAGTCCTATGGGTGCTGCTGAGAAGAAAATATAGGAGCTCTGTTTGCTGCCACTAACACACTAGAAGTCCTATGGGTGCTGCTGAGAAGAAAATATAGGAGCTCTGTTTGCTGCCACTAACACACTAGAAGTCCTATGGGTGCTGCTGAGAAGAAAATATAGGAGCTCTGTTTGCTGCCACTAACACACTAGAAGTCCTATGGGTGCTGCTGAGAAGAAAATATAGGAGCTCTGTTTGCTGCCACTAACACACTAGAAGTCCTATGGGTGCTGCTGAGAAGAAAATATAGGAGCTCTGTTTGCTGCCACTAACACACTAGAAGTCCTATGGGTGCTGCTGAGAAGAAAATATAGGAGCTCTGTGTGATGCCACTAACACACTAGAAGTCCTATGGGTGCTGCTGAGAAGAAAATATAGGAGCTCTGTTTGCTGCCACTAACACACTAGAAGTCCTATGGGTGCTGCTGAGAAGAAAATATAGTAGCTCTGTTTGCTGCCACTAACACACTAGAAGTCCTATGGGTGCTGCTGAGAAGAAAATATAGGAGCTCTGTGTGATGCCACTAACACACTAGAAGTCCTATGGGTGCTGCTGAGATGAAAATATAGGAACTCTGTGTGATGCCACTAACACATTAGAAGTCCTATGGGTGCTGCTGAGAAGAAAATATAGGAGCTCTGTTTGCTGCCACTAACACACTAGAAGTCCTATGGGTGCTGCTGAGAAGAAAATATAGGAGCTCTGTGTGATGCCACTAACACACTAGAAGTCCTATGGGTGCTGCTGAGAAGAAAATATAGGAGCTCTGTTTGCTGCCACTAACACACTAGAAGTCCTATGGGTGCTGCTGAGAAGAAAATATAGGAGCTCTGTTTGCTGCCACTAACACACTAGAAGTCCTATGGGTGCTGCTGAGAAGAAAATATAGGAGCTCTGTTTGCTGCCACTAACACACTAGAAGTCCTATGGGTGCTGCTGAGAAGAAAATATAGGAGCTCTGTTTGCTGCCACTAACACACTAGAAGTCCTATGGGTGCTGCTGAGAAGAAAATATAGGAGCTCTGTTTGCTGCCACTAACACACTAGAAGTCCTATGGGTGCTGCTGAGAAGAAAATATAGGAGCTCTGTGTGATGCCACTAACACACTAGAAGTCCTATGGGTGCTGCTGAGAAGAAAATATAGGAGCTCTGTTTGCTGCCACTAACACACTAGAAGTCCTATGGGTGCTGTTGGGGTGCAATGCTGTGCTAACAGCACTGCGGTTGGTACTACTGCAATACTGTACTAACAGTAAGCACGCACCAGACTAATCCCCAGCAGCAGCTAATAACACACTAACTGTGCAATCAGCAGCAATGAACGGTCAATGACTTAGGTAGCAATGGTTTAGCAAAGAAATAGCCAATGGTTTAGCAAAGAAGAGCAAATCTTTCAGTATCAAGCAAAGACAGAATCAGCAGACTAATCTCTCCTAAAGCCGGAACTCATGTGACCGGGGCCGATGGCGTGGCGGCCTTTTAAATGGTGGGGCGTGTACTAAAGCCCCTGAGCTGTAATTGGCTACAGCCGTCCTGCCTGTAGCCAATTATTGCTCTCCGAGTTTCGGGCGCTGTGATTGGCCAAGCATGCGGGGTCACAGTGCATGCTTGGCCAATCATCAGCCAGCAATGCACTGCGACGGCCGCGCCGGCCGCAATGCATTGCGGGGCCGCTCGCATCACACGAATGTGATGCGAACGGCCCAAATAGTTCTGGGCTCGACGAGCGAGCGAACGCCCGATGCTCGATTCGAACATGGGTTCGAATCGAGCACCGGGCCCATCCCTACTCAGAATCAAGTCGACGCATGCTCAGAAGCATTGAACTTAATTTTTCTCGGCTCTTCGGAGTGTTTTACGTCACAGCGTTTGGGACGGTCGGATTTTTGACTGATGGTGTGTAGGCAAGACTGATGGAAGTCAGCTTCATCGGATTTCCGATGAAAAAATCCATCGGAAATCCGATCGTGTGTACAGGGCATAACAGGTTTTCTTCTAAGATTGCCCTGTATTTGGCTTCATCCATCTTCCCATCACCTCTGACCAGCTTCCCTATCCCTACTGAAGAAAAGCATCCCCCACATCATGATGCTGCCACCACCATGTTTTATAGTGAGGATGGTGCGTTCAGGGCGATGTGCAGTGTTAGTTTTCTGCCACACGTTGTGCTTTATCTGACCTGAGCATCTTCTTCCACATATTTCCTGTGTCCCCCAGATGGCTTTTCGAAAACGGGACTTCTTATGGCTTTCTTTAGACAATGGCTTTCTTCTTGCCACTCTTCCATAAAGGCCAGATTTGTGGAGTGCACAACTAATAGTTGTTCTGTGGACAGATTCTCCCACTTGAGCTGTGAATCTCTGCAGCACCTCCAGAGTTACCATGGGCCTCTTGGCTCTGATGAATCTCTGATGAATGCTCTCCTTGCACGGCCTGTGAGTTTAGGTGGTCGGCCATGTCTTGGTAGGTTTGCAGTTGTGCCATACTCTTTCCATTTTTGGATGATGGACAGTGCTCCTTGGGATTTTCATAGCTTGGGGTATTTTTTAGAACCTAACCCGTCTTTAAAATTCCCCACAACTTTATCCCTGATCTGTCTGGTGTGTTCCTTGGCCTTAATGATGCTGTTTGTTCCCTCAGGTTCTCTAACAAACCTCTGAGGGCTTAACAGAACAGCTGTAATTATACAGAGATTAAATTACACACAGGTCGACTATTTAATAATTAGGTGACTTCTGAAGGCAATTGGTTCCACTAGATTTTAGTTAGGGGTATCAGAGTTAAGGGGCTGAATGCAAATGCACACCACACTTTTCTCATATTTATTTGTGAAAATTTTAGAAAACCATTTATAGAAAACCATTTATCATTTTCCTTCCACTTCACTGGTTGCTATTGGGAAACACAGATGTTTAATACAGCCATGTATATGTAGCGGCCTCACCTCTCTCCCTTTCTTTATCGGTTATATGGCTCTTGTCTAGGGGTACCTGGGAGAGAGAGATAAAACACACCACGGCCCATGTCCTCCATAACTGGGAGGTGAAGGCCAGAGATTGGGCTTTTGTGCAGGTGTCCTAGAGTCAAGTCCAGTCCTTGGTCCCTGACTCCTTTGCTTTAGTAACCCAAGTTCCACACAGTGAATAGGTACAACTCAGTTTTATTCTTCTTGCCAAGCAATAAAACAATCTTTCTCCTTTGGAAAATGAGGGGGACAGATCGAGGCACAATCCTTTCCCTTCTTGCTGCTGCCCACTGTGCTGTCACCAGTGGTGAATAGTCACTGCCACTGACTAGGTAATATAGAACGTGAATTACCTTCTCTCACTTTGCCCCTGTCAGGGGAAGAAATCCGTCCAAGGGAGAAGTGGAGGCCTCTCCGTCACCAGCGATGCTGCGCCGGGCTCTTCAGAGAAGTTACTGCGCACCAGTCCTCACGAACTCAGACACAGGCACCCAAGGAGTTAGGGCCCCCTCGGATTCCTCCACCCTTGCGGAACTCAGTCGAAGGTACTGAGCCCCAGGCATCCGCCATAGTACCTCACCCCAGGCTAAAGGTGCCTGAGATGGACTCCATCCCTGCTCCAGCTAGGCCAAAGGCGCCTAGGCCTGAAACACCTGAATGCCAGCACCCAAGCTGAAGGTGCCTGGGTGCGGCCACGTCCTCCAACTCTCTCCTCCCAAACAGGGTGTCCGCCCCTTTTATGACCTCTCTCTTTGCGTCACAGCTGGTTCCCCGCCACGCTGTACCAGCTCCAGGGGAGGACAAAAAGTCACGGTTCGTGGTGTGAGTTCAACTCCGGCCCCAGGCAACAGCGCCACCCAGGGACCCAAAGGAACCTCACACCACCAGAGTCCTCACATAATTCAAATACCCGCTACACTCTCCCCCTGGTGATTTGACACTGGTCCCCCAGTGTCTGGTACAAACTCACATCCCACAAGGGTGATGACATGAGTTCAGCCCAGAAACCAAACTACACAATTTAGCCCCGAATTGTGCCAAGACCTGAATGGGAAAGGGAAAACTTAAAACAATATAACTATAAAACTTTCCAATAAAAAACACTTTAAATATCTCACACATTTACATTCCTCCCTCTGGCTATCTAAGAACCACCCACTCTCAGTAGTCTTGACAGATGAGTCTCCTGCAGAGGGAAAGAAAAAAAACATACATCCTACCAACATGTGTGTTTGCTTGGAATGAATAGGTCTATCCTAGAAGAAACCCATTCACTCCAATAAGTGCTGCATAATGTCAAAAAAACAAACAATCGTTGCGCAACACTGCCACCTGGTGACAGTGCCGCGGTCAAGACACTCATCACTTCCAGATGAACCTTCCTCTTGAACATTTTCTCTGTGATCCTACACTATCTAAAACCCAAAGTCACTGATTTCTTCTGAGCGCAAGGAGAAGGAGGGAGAACAAACAAAAACACAGCTCCCATATCTCCAACGAGTAGAACTGGCCAAATACAAAAACAAACTAGGGCACAGTCCCTGTGTTCAAGAAAAGGCACTCCGGAAAGTTCAGCCAGGAATAGAAAAGAAAAGCACACGGGAGTCTTTTTTTTTTTTTTTCCCCTTACAGGTAAAACCTTGGATGAGGCAATGATATAGGCTTCAAACGATCATCAAAAATAGGATTTTTATAACAGCTTACCTGTAAAATCCTTTTCTTGGAGTACATCACGGGACACAGAGCGACATAGTCATTACTAATGGGTTATATAGATACCGTCAGGTGCTGGCACTGGCAACTTCCAAAACCGGAAGTACCCTCCCCTATATAAGCCCCTCCCATCCGGGAGCACCCCAGTTTTGTAGCAAAGCAATAAGTGTCCCCAAAGAGGGGCGGGAGCTCTGTGTCCCGTGATGTACTCCAAGAAAAGGATTTTACAGGTAAGCTGTTATAAAAATCCTATTTTCTTTCTCGTACATCACGGGACACAGAGCGACATAGTCATTACTAATGGGATGTCCTAAAGCAATGCCAAATGAGGGGGGGGATACACCATATATAAGCTGAGCGCTATCAGACATGAGGATCTTTTGCGGCCTGCAACACACTGCGCCCAAAGGCGACATCCTCCTGACTTCTAACGTCCACCTGGTAGAACCTAGTAAACATGTGAACTGAAGACCATGTTGTGGCCTTACAGATTTGAGCCAGGGAGGCCTGGTGATGCACTGCCCATGAAGTTCCAACTGCTCTCGTGGAGTGCGCTCTAACTTTGAACGGAGGCGGTCTCCTTCTCAAGCCATAGGCTTGTATTATGACCTGTCGAATCCACCTGGCTAAAGTAGATTTTGACGCTGCCTGACCCTTTCTGGGGCCTTCCGGCAGAATAAACAAAGTATCCGTTCTGCGAATCTGAGCAGTGGCTTTTAGATAAGCTTTAACTGCTCTTACTACATCCAAAGAATGCAATAACTTTTCCTCTACCGAAGTAGGTCTGGGGAAAAAAGAAGGAAGAACCACATCTTGGTTCAAATGAAACCTCGATACCACCTTAGGAAGAAAGGCTGGCTGAGGACGTAATACTACTCTGTCCTTATGGATAACCAGATATGGCTCTTTACAGGACATAGCTGCTAATTCCGACACTCTTTTAGCCGAACAAATGGCTACTAGAAAAATCAATTTCCTGGTGAGAAGCACCAAGGAAATATGCTGTAATGGTTCAAATGGTTGTTTCTGTAAAACCGACAGAACCAAGTTTAGATCCCATGGACATATGGGAATATTAACCGGAGGACTAATACGCATCACTCCTTGTATAAAGGCTTTGACTAGTGAATGCGAAGCCAAGGGCCTTTGAAAAAATATTGACAAGGCCGAAATCTGACCCTTGATAGTACTCAAGGCAAGCTTCCTATCTACAGCCCATTGTAGGAAGTCCAGAATCCTACCTATTACGTATTTACGTGGATGCCATTTCTTGGCCTCACACCAGGCGATGTACGCCTTCCAGATTCTATAGTAGATCTGCCTGGATACCGGCTTCCTGGCATTGATCATGGTAGATACCACAGCATTAGAGAGCCCTCTCTTTTTTAGAATGTGGGCTTCAATAGCCAGGCCGTCAAACCTAGGGCTGGTAAGGAAGGGTGGTATATCGGTCCTTGCGAAAGCAGGTCCGGACGATGTGGGAGGGTCCAAGGACTCCCCACAGACATTTTTACAATCTCCGCGTACCATGCTCTTCGGGGCCACGCTGGAGCCACCAGAATCACTGGTTTCTTTTCTACCCTGATTCTGCGGAGTAATCGAGGTAACAATTGTGGCGGTGGGAATGCATATATCAGCTTGAACTGATCCCAAGGGAACACTAGGGCATCCGAGCCGCAAGCTAGGGGATCCCTTGTCCAAGAGACAAACCTGTCCACTTTTGTGTTGAATCTGGATGCTAGCAGATCTACATCCGGTGTTCCCCACCGCTGACATATTGTCCGGAAAACCTCGGGATGAAGGGACCATTCCCCTGGGCATAATTGTTGGCGACTTAGAAAGTCCGCCTTCCAATTCTCCACTCCTGGAATGAATACCGCAGATATGGCTGGGACATATCTTTCTGCCCATCTCAGGATGTAATTTACTTCCCTTTGGGCTGCACGACTCCTGGTGCCCCCCTGACGATTGATATATGCCACTGCTGTGGCATTGTCTGATTGAATTCTGACAGGGGACCCTTGGAGTTTGGATGTCCATGCTACTAGGGCATACCGGGCTGCTCGTATCTCTAAGAGATTGATGGGCAGGGCCTTTTCCGCATCCGACCATCTGCCCTGGAGAGACCATTGCTCCAGCACTGCTCCCCAGCCTATAAGGCTGGCATCTGTAGTGACCACCTTCCAGGAAATCGGACTGAAGGATTTCCCTCTTTCCAGATTCTGGGGAACCAACCACCAGCGGAGGCTCTTGCGAACGGAAGGGGACAAGGACATTGGTAAGTCCAGAGCCTGAACTTTTTTGTTCCAGGCTGACAGTATGGCCCTTTGCAACTTCCTTGAATGGAATTGACCGTAGGGTACTGCTTCGAATGATGCCACCATTTTTCCCAGCAGCCTCATGCACAGGCGTATGGATGGCTGTCTTTTTGAACCCACTAAGTGGATCAAATCTCTCAAAGACGACCCCTTTTCTTGAGGCAAGAAAAATTTTCTCTGGTCTGAATCCAGCCTTAGCCCCAAGTATTCCAGACTTTTGACTGGTTTTAGGGCTGACTTGTCTCGGTTGATAATCCAACCGTGATATTCCAGATACTTGATTGTCTCGTGAACAACCACTTCTAGTTTTTCCACTGAGTGGTCTATCAGCAACAAGTCGTCTAGATATGCCATTATCGTTACACCTCGTGTTCTTAGATTGGCCAATAATGGGGCCAGAATTTTTGTGAACACTCTTGGTGCTGTGGCCAGACCGAAGGGTAAGGCTCTGAACTGAAAATGGCGCCCTTCTACCGCAAAGCGTAGAAATTTTTGGTGGGCTGGAAAGATGGGAATGTGCAAATAAGCATCTTTGATGTTGATCGAGGCTAACCATTCCTCCCCTTGTAGGGCAGTGGCTACCGACCGGATCGAGTCCATCCGGAAAGTCCTGATATGTAGGAATTTGTTTAGCCCTTTTAGATTTAATATGGGCCTCACGTCCCCGTTTGGCTTCGGGACTGTAAAGAGGTTTGAGTAAAACCCGAACCCCCATTCTTCCAGGGGAACCTCTATAATTACTGCTTGGAGCAATAATTGTTCTAGTGCCAACAGAAGGGATCCTCTCTTCTGGGGATCCCTTGGCACGTTTGACCTTATAAAGCGGGAAGGAGGGGAGTTTTTTAACTCCAATTTGTATCCCAGATCTACTGCGGAGAGCACCCATCTGTCTCGGATCGTGTCCCGCCAGGTCTCTGTGAACAACTGAAGTCTTCCCCCCACCCGATTGGGTGGGGGCAACCCTTCATGCATTTGACTTTGGGGGAGGTTTTGTACCTCTCCTGCTCCAGGGCTTCTTGTTACCCTGCAATTGTCCCTGATTTTTACCTCCGGGATTTGACCGAGGAGGCCGTCGGAACTGTTTCACAGCCGATGTCCTAGGGACTGGAGAAGCAGGCCTCTTAAAAGAGGGACCTCTAACTCTATTTTTAACCGGCAAAAGTGTACTTTTACCGCTGGAAATTCTCTGGATATATTTGTCCAGGTCTTCCCCGAATAAGCGTTCACCATGAAATGGGAAGCTGACCAGCAATTTTTTACAGGGAGCTTCAGCAGACCAGTTTTTGAGCCATAGAAGCCTGCGCATATGTACTACAGACAGCGTAAGGCGGGAGGCCTGATGGATTGAATCCTTTATAGCGTCCACCGCAAAGCATAAGGCTCTAGGTAGATCAGCTAGGGCAAGAGCCTGCTGATCTGGCAAGTCTCTTAAGACCTGTTTCAACTGATCCTTCACTGCTTGGCAGACCCCAATAGCTGCCACTGCTGGTTGTGTCACCAATCCTGCTGTAGAAAAAGCAGATTTTAATAAGGACTCCAATTTTTTATCTATTGGGTCCTTGAACATTTGGACATTATCCACCGGACATGTCAGTGATTTATTCACACAAGAGATGGCTGCGTCCACTGTAGGGACCCTCCATTTTCTGATGAACTTATCCTCCATGGGATAGACCACCGGAAATCTCTTGGGGGGAGTAAATATTTTGTCAGGATGCTCCCAATCCTGGTAAATGAGCCCTTCCAGTAAAGGATGGATCGGAAAGGAACAAACAGTCTGGGGAGCTTTTAGCGACCCCAACGAGGAGACAGGAGTGGATGATGGCTCCGCAAGTGGCATTTTAAATGCTGATCGGACCATATTAGTCAGGGACTGAACCCATAACCTTTCAGCATGTGATGCTGAGAACGGCTCTTCCACTGTTGATTCCTCTACAACCGAATCGACCTCATCCTGATCCCCTTCAGGTAGGTCGATCCCTGTATGGGACTGTTGCTCTGTTAACAGGCACTCTGAGGGAGGAGACGGAGATCGGGCGCTTTTCTCCTGTGACAGGGAAGCTGCGATCAATGCTGACAATCTCTCTTCCAGCCCTCCCAGAGCTGAGGAAAAAACCTCCTCTGTTACATACACAGGAGCAGGTGAACTGAGGACAGCCACAGTACCAGGTACTCCTGAGGGTGCTCTACGGTCACTAACCTCTGATTCTTCAGGGGAGACTGGTGCAGCCAAAGCATGCCCAAGATCCTCAGAGCCCGATGGAGACCCCCTATTCCTCCTGGAATTTCTAGTCCCGGAGTTTTTAGACGGCATATTCCTAAGCCACAAAGCTGAGGTATTCCAGCCGAAATACACCAGTTACTGACAATAGTCTAGCATAAATGCTGCTATAAGAAACAGTTGGTGTCTACTAATGTGCCTTTCTAGGGGATGCCTGTATCAACCGCTTGCTGTATGCCTTCTTTAAATGTTGCCAGCTCTGTCTCTGTACCTCATAGCCAGCTCACCACACAAAATTGTGGTTTTTAACATGCTGGGACGCCCGCACATGCGCAGAAGCGCTGCGGCGCGCACAGAGCGTCATCCCCCAGGCTCCGCCCCCTTTCCCGGCTCACCTCTATATATAGAGGCGCGTGCACGCGCACGCGCACGGCCACGTGTGCCTTCGGCGCTAATTTCGAAAATGGAAACCAGGGACAAGAGCCAGGGCCCCTTTGCCGCAGGCCGGGGGATGGACGAGCATTGCAACATGGCAGAGGAAGCAGTTTCCCATAAGAGAACTCACCATCTGCCTGGACTCGCTCTGATGAAAAGAAACTAGTCCACATGACAAGAAACGTTCCACAGCGGCCTCTAGTGGACAAACACAGGTACCGCAGTCTAATATATTAAATATATATATAAATTTTTTTTTTTTTTTTCTTGACCACCATTAAAAATTATTACATTTTTTTAGTAGTTACAGGCATGCACAGAATTTTGCGGGAATACCATTAGGTAACAGACAGAAAGACAAATTAGGCTTGGGGGTCCCCCAATAGAACCAAGTTCCTGGGGGCCCCCACTTACCTGTTCCCCGCCGCAGGACTTTGTTTTGTCCACAAAAGCCCAAACTTCACCTATCACGGCAGGCATTGTAATCAAACCTTCAGGGACCGGGTTCCCAAGGATTCCACTCCCCTGGACCTGTATAGCACCCTGCACAGAAAACATCTTGGTCGTGGGTATGACCAGAGCTCTGGATCCCAGGGTCCAGCTCTCCTAAGAGAAGCATTACAGGCAAAACCTTGCTCTTCTCTGCAAGGCCCGGGTACCGACCGTTTAGCTATGAAGCTTTTTTGGTCGGATCCGGAATAGCTTACTGAGGCCCAAAAGAACCTGTACGCAAGCTCAGTGAAAAACACATGTTTCTTCTTGGCCAACACCTTAGACACTGGCAAAAAACTGGGGTGCTCCCGGATGGGAGGGGCTTATATAGGGGAGGGTACTTCCGGTTTTGGAAGTTGCCAGTGCCAGCACCTGACGGTATCTATATAACCCATTAGTAATGACTATGTCGCTCTGTGTCCCGTGATGTACGAGAAAGAAAGCCTCCACATGGTACTCAATACTTTTTCCTTCTTTGCGGCAGATCACCACTTTGTCCGCATGAATGTGTCTTCCCAGCATCTATTTAGCTTTACAGTCCTGAACAGGGATGAGCCGAACACCCCCCTGTTCGGTTCGCACCAGAACCTGCGAACAGACAAAATGTTCGTGTGAACTTTAGAACCCTATTAAATACAATGGACTTGAACGTTCGAAATCTAAAGTGCTAATTATAAAGGCTTATATGCAAGTTATTGTCCTAAAAAGTGTTTGGGGACCCGGGTCCTGCCCCAGGGGACATGTATCAATGCAAAAAGAAGTTTTAAAAACGTCAGTTTTTTCGGGAGCAGTGATTTTAATAATGCTTAAAATGAAAAAATAAAAGTGAAATATTCCTTTAAATTTCGTACCTAGGGGGTGTGTATGATATGCATGTAAAGTGGCGCATGTTTCCCGTGCTTAGAACTGTCCATGCACAAAGTGTCATTTTTGAAGGAAAAAAAGTCATTTAAAACTCACTCGCGGCTAATAATGAATTGTCGGCTTTTATCAATACATACAAAAGTCATTGATAAAAAAAAAAAAAAAAAAAAAGCGTAGGGGTTCCCCCAAATTCAATTACCAGGCCCTTTAGGTCTGGAATGGATATTAAGGGGAACCCCACCGCAAATGTAAAAAAAAAATGGCGTGGGGTTCCCCCTAAATATCCATACCAGGCCCTTGAGATCTGGCATGGATTTTAAGGGGAACTCCACCCCAAATTAAAAAAAAATGGCGTGGAGTCCCCCCAAAAATCCATACCAGACCCTTATCCGAGCACGCAACCTGGCCGGCCGCAGGGGAAAAGGGGGGGACAAGAGCGGCCCCCCCTCCCTCCTGAACCGTACCAGGCCACATGCCCTCAACATGAGGAGGATGTCCACATGTTGATGGGGACAAGGGCCTCATCCCCACAACCCTTGCCCGGTGGTTGTGGGGGTCTGCGGGCGGGGGGCTTATTGGAATCTGGAAGACCCCTTTAACAAAGGGGACCCCCAGATCCCGCCCCCCCCCCTATGTGAATTGGTAAGGGGTACATTGTACCCCTACCATTTCATGAAGAAAGCGTAAAAAAATGTAAAAAAAACCACACAAACACCTTGAAAAAGTCCTTTATTAAAAAAAAAAATAATAAAAAAAAAAAAATTCCAGCGGTGAAATCCAGTGTCCCGCGGCGATCCGATGTCCAGCGCTGTCCGTCATTGGTTTTGCCTCAGCGGACCTGATGGGGAACTTCCTCCTCAGTGTTTTAAATGTATAGACCCGCCCCTTCTAAAGTTCCCCATCAGGTCCGCTCAGCGGACCAGATGCGGAACATGACAAGGGGCGGGTCTATACATGTATTACCACAGTGAGAGAAGTTCCCCATCAGGTCCGCCCCCTCGGTATGTCGAACCCCGTCTACGTCATTGGCCTGAGTGGGAAACTTCCTTCACTGTGTAAATTTAAATTACACAGTGAAGGAAGTTCCCCGCTCAGGCCAATGACGTAGGCGTGTCCAACATACCGAGGGGGCGGACCTGATGGGGAACTTCTCTCACTGTGGTAATACATGTATAGACCCGCCCCTTGTCATGTTCCGCATCTGGTCCGCTGAATCTGGGGACATATTTTTCTTTTACTAGTAATGGCAGGAATCGGCGACTCTCTGGCCGTCGTTGCAGCCGCCCACCTCACAGCCTGTCAAGTCTTACTCTCCAGGCCGCGGCTACTACTGGGTGGGGAGCGGAGGAAGATCACTCCGCCAGGGAAGGCAAGGAGATAAGCAGGCAGACAGTTGGCCGGGTCTTGAGCCAAGGCAGAAGAACATGCGAGCGGAGCTGAATGCGCATGCACCCGCAACAGAAAAAATATTCCCTCTGCTCCGACCAGCACATGATCATCAGAAAGGGGCACAGATAATGAAAATGAACCTGCGAACGGACCGAAAGTTCGCGCAAACTTTAGAACCTGTTAAAGTCTATGGGACTCGAACGTTCGGAATCAAAAGTGCTAATTTTAAAGGCTAATATGCAAGTTATTGTCATAAAAAGGGTTTGGGGACCCGGGTCCTGCTTCAGGGGACATGTATCAATGCAAAAAATAGTTTTAAAAACTGACGTTTTTTCGGGAGCAGTGATTTTAATGATGCTTAAAGTGAAAAAAAAAAGTGAAATATTCCTTTAAATATCGTACCTGGGGGGTATCTATAGTATGCCTGTGAAGTGGCACATGTTTCCCGTGTTTAGAACTGTCCCTGCACAAAATGACATTTCTAAAGGAAAAAAAGTCATTTAAAACTGCTTGCGGCTGTAATGTAATGTGTGGTCCCGGCAATATGGATGAAAGTCATTGAAAAAAAACAGCATGGGTTCCCCCCTTAGTCCATTACCAGGCCCTTTTGGTCTTGTATGGATACTAAGGGAAACTCTGCACCCAAATTAAAAAAAGGGGGCCCTATATACTCTGTACAGCAGTATACAGGCGGTGCAAAAAAGACAGGGACTGTAGGTCTGTTCTGAAGTAGAATCTGTTTGTAATTTAGAACTGGTACATTTTTAAAGTGTAGCTCCAGCTTTTTTGGAAAACATAGGGAAGGGTTATCACCCCTGTAACATTTGTTTTGCTGTCTGTGCAGTGTGCACCTGTTCAGAACATTTCACCTGACTTTCTGTCCCAATAACAATTGTTTTTTGAAAATTTGGGGTTTTTAGTGAAACAAGGATTGGTGATAAAGCATAAGTGTAGAGGAGACACTTTTTTCCCATATTAACTCTTACAGGAGAGAATTTCCCTTCCTAGGGGTAGATTTCCTCTCACTTCCTGTTGTCTCCCTCCGTTTGCAAGTAGGAGTCGTTTGTAAGTTGGATGTTTGAAAGTAGGGCCCTGCCCTATATACTCTGCAGAAATTTGGGCCTTAGGTGTTGGTATGCCACAACACTGTAAGGCCTCACAGTTACTCTTGGTGGGCGCAGGAACGGGCCCTGCTGTGAAATATTAGATTAAGACTTGTAATTACATGCCCCTGTTGAACAGGGGCAGAAAAATTGGGCCTTAGACAAAGGTGCCACAACACTGCAACCCCTCACATATACTATAGTTGGAGCGCAGGAATAAGCCCTGCTGCAAAGTATTGCATCAAAAATTGTAATTACACGCCCCTGTTAAACAGGGGCTGAAAATTGGGCCTTAGGCACTGGTGCTGGTGACACAACACTGCAACCCCTCACAGAAACTCTAGTTGGAGCGCAAGAATGAGCCCTGCTGCAAATTATTGCAGCAAAATTTTTAATTACACGCCCCTGTTAAACAGGGGCTGAAAATTGGGCCTTATGCACTGGTGCTGGTGCCACAACACTGCAACCCCTCACAGAAACTCTAGTTGGAGTGCAAGAATGAGCCCTGCTGCAAATTATTGCAGCAAAAATTGTAATTACAAGCCCCTGTTAAACAGGGGCTGAAAATTGGGCATTAGCCACTGGTGGCGGTGCCCAGAAACAAAAATGTTCTTACAAGCTATCAGCATGAACATTGAGGAGGAGGAAGAGGATAGTCACTGTGGTATTATTAGTAGGAGAACACCAGCAATTGTCTTCAGTTAGCTTTAGGTGCACACAGTGCAAAGGACACAGTACACTAACTGAAAATACTGCAGCTGCCTGCCTGTAGTATTATTAGTAAGAGAACACCAGCAATTGTCTTCAGGTAGCTTTAGGTGCACACTGTGCAAAGGACACAGTACACTGACTGAAAATACTGCAGCTGCCTGCCTGTGGTATTATTAGTAAGAGAACACCAGCAATTGTCTTCAGGTAGCTTTAGGGGCACACTGTGCAAAGGATACAGTACACTGACTGAAAATACTGCAGCTGCCTGTCTGTGGTATTATTAGTAAGAGAACACCAGCAATTGTCTTCAGGTAGCTTTAGGTGCACACTGTGCAAAGGACACAGTACACTAACTGAAAATACTGCAGCTGCCTAATTCTACACCTTCATTCCCCTCAGTGCAGGTTTCAGAGAGGACTGAAGGTATAGTGGGGTTGGAGTACCCAGCTGATGCGGTGCAAGGAGAGGTCCGCTTTGTTCTTTGGTGTGGGTCTTTAAGGTAGGCTTGCCAACGAGCTGCATGGCAGGTCAACATATGTCTGGTCAAGCATGTGGTGCCCAAGCGGGTGATGTTTTGGCCACGCGATATACGCTTGAGACATATGTTGCAAACAGCAGCTGTGCGATCTGATGCACTCGACTCAAAAAAGGCCCACACCAAAGAACTTTTTGAATAACGGGCAGGGGCAGCGCCCTGCACAGGCGGAGCTCTGCGGTGTGATTCCGTCGGTGTGCTGCCCTTACGCTGGCCCCCCGAGGGCATCCTGCCTCGTTGGAGATGTGCCTCCTCCTCATCCAGGAAAACACAGCAATACGGGCTAACTTCAGGTGTATAATGTGCAGGAAGCACACTCCGCCCGCTGTAAGTGCTGCAAATGCCTGTTGGTGTAACACACCAGGAAAACACAGCAATACGGGCTAACTTCAGGTGTATAATGTGCAGGAGGCACACTCCGCCCGCTGTAAGTGCTGCAAATGCCTGTTGGTGTAACACACCAGGAAAACACAGCAATACGGGCTAACTTCAGGTGTATAATGTGCAGGAGGCACACTCCGCCCGCTGTAAGTGCTGCAAATGCCTGTTGGTGTAACACACCAGGAAAACACAGCAATACGGGCTAACTTCAGGTGTATAACGTGCAGGAGGCACACTCCGCCCGCTGTAAGTGCTGCAAATGCCTGTTGGTGTAACACACCAGGAAAACACAGCAATACGGGCTAACTTCAGGTGTATAATGTGCAGGAGGCACACTCCGCCCGCTGTAAGTGCTGCAAATGCCTGTTGGTGTAACACACCAGGAAAACACAGCAATACGGGCTAACTTCAGGTGTATAATGTGCAGGAGGCACACTCCGCCCGCTGTAAGTGCTGCAAATGCCTGTTGGTGTAACACACCAGGAAAACACAGCAATACGGGCTAACTTCAGGTGTATAATGTGCAGGAGGCACACTCCGCCCGCTGTAAGTGCTGAAAATGCCTGTTGGTGTAACACACCAGGAAAACACAGCAATACGGGCTAACTTCAGGTGTATAATGTGCAGGAGGCACACTCCGCCCGCTGTAAGTGCTGCAAATGCCTGTTGGTGTAACACACCAGGAAAACACAGCAATACGGGCTAACTTCAGGTGTATAATGTGCAGGAGGCACACTCGGCCCGCTGTAAGTGCTGCAAATGCCTGTTGGTGTAACACACCAGGAAAACACAGCAATACGGGCTAACTTCATGTGTATAATGTGCAGGAGGCACACTCCGCCAGCTGTAAGTGCTGCAAATGCCTGTTGGTGTAACACACCAGGAAAACACAGCAATACGGGCTAACTTCAGGTGTATAATGTGCAGGAGGCACACTCCGCCCACTGTAAGTGCTGCAAATGCCTGTTGGTGTAACACACCAGGAAAACACAGCAATACGGGCTAACTTCAGGTGTATAATGTGCAGGAGGCACACTCCGCCCGCTGTAAGTGCTGCAAATGCCTGTTGGTGTAACACACCAGGAAAACACAGCAATACGGGCTAACTTCAGGTGTATAATGTGCAGGAGGCACACTCTGCCCGCTGTAAGTGCTGCAAATGCCTGTTGGTGTAACACACCAGGAAAACACAGCAATACGGGCTAACTTCAGGTGTATAATGTGCAGGAGGCTTAGCAACAATGACACTGAAACTGTCCTCTGCCTATCCTTCTCTCTCCCTGCCCACAAGGTTTATCAAAGAATATGACACTGACACTCTCCCTGCCTATCCTTCTCTCTCCCTGCACACAAGGTTTAGCAAAGAATATGACACTGACACTGTCCCCTGCCTATCCTTCTCTCTCCCTGCACACAAGGTTTAGAAAAGAATATGACACTGACACTCTCCCTGCCTATCTTTCTCTCTCCCTGCACACAAGAACAGCACAAAGAATATCAACACTGTCCCTGCCTATCCTTCTGGCGGCCTTTTATAGTGTGGGGCGTGTGCTAAACCCCCTGAGCTATAATTGGCCACAGGCAACCTGCCTGTGGCCAATTATGGCTCTCCTAGCTGCCGGCGCTGTGATTGGCCAAGCATGCGGGGTCACAGTGCATGCTTGGCCAATCACAGCGCCGGGATTGCACTGCGATGGCACAGTGTATTGTGGGCCGTTCGCGTCACTCGAATTTGGTGCGAACGGCCCAAATCGTTCGATGTTTGCTGAACGGTCGAACAGCCGATGTTCGAGTCGAACGTATGTTCGACTCGAACACCAAGCTCATCCCTACTGGCAAGCACACTAATCGACGGCTACAAACCAACATGTCAATGAACTTTAAGCCAGTTCCAGCATTGAATGCCTTTGCACCAACATATGTTCCCAAGTCACTTAATGTCAATGCACCACAACCAACTCTGTTCCACCTGCAGTCATGCATGTAAAGTCTGAGAACACAGACATGTCACAGTTTGCTAAATACATGCTCCGCAGAGAGCTCACTAAGTGTCAGGGAAGGCATGGCCATGCAATAGGAATCGCACGGCAGACACGCACATTCACGGCGTTTCGGCACACGTGCACGTGCGCGCGCATGCGCTGTCACCAACATTGGCGCCAAAGGGCCTATTTAAACTGAGTGCACCAAAGACTCTTTGCTGTTTGGTCTGCAGCTTCTGTGTGTCCTGAAACCCGTTATCTGTGCTGACTTCTGACCCTTGACCCGGCTTGCTCTCACTAACCTTGTCTGCTTGATACCCTGACTTCGGCTTGTTTTGGACTTCTCTTCTGCCTGCTGCTCTGCCTGATCCGCCAGTATGTCTCTGACCCGGCCTGCCTGACTCTGCACCCGTTCCTCCAGCCTGCTGCAGTTCTGCTCTGCAAATCGCACCAGTTCCTGCTTCCATCTGCGATCCAGTCTGCCACTGTTCTGGTCTACCCAGCCTAACGGTTTGCCTGCTGCATCTCCAGCTACGAGCACCCAGCCACACCGATACTGGACTGATACGAGGCACTCCTGTGTCACTGTGCTTCCGTGGCTGCTTTCTCAACCTCAGGGGCCCGCAAGCTGGTGTGGCAAGAGAGGCTCTCCTCTACACGTCAGGCTCACGATCCAGGTGCGTGACAGTACCAAACAGCCATGACTGAGCCTGCAAGAGGATCCTCTCCATTGGAAGAGATCTGCCAGCATCTTGCTTCTCTCTCCCAAACGATGACATCCCTGCAGGAAGACTACACTCGGCTAGAGTATCGCGTTCAGGGACTGGCAACTTCTGCTGCGACTTCTGTTGTGACTTCCACCATATCCATGCCTGCTACACCCACTGGGGTCACTGCTTGCCCTCCAGTAATGTTCTTACCCCCCCGAGCCTCGAGTTCCAGCCCCTGAGAAGTTCTTCAGTGATCAAAGCCAGTTTAGAGCTTTTTGGAATGCCTGTCAGCTCTACTTTGATATGCAGCCAAGGACATTCTCTCTGGAGACCACCAAGGTGGGATTTACAATTTCTTTGCTTCAAGGAGAACCACAGTCCTGGGCTCATCGCCTATTGGAGGAAAAGAACATTCAGCTAAATGCTCTGCAACTATTCTTTACGGCCATGTTTCAGCTATACGATGACCCACAACGAACCGCCACTGCTGAATCTGCCCTACACACCCTGCAGCAGGGTCCCAGACCAGTCGAAGAATACGTTACAGAGTTTAGACGTTTAGACGTTGGAGTGTGGACGTCGACTGGAATGACGCAGCCCTGCGTCACCGGTTCCGCTTGGGTCTCTCAGAAGGACTTAAGGATGAGCTGGCCCCGGTAGGAATACCCAGCACACTAGAGACATTGATCGCGCTTTCGATACAAATCGATCGCTGATCACGTGAACGAAGTTCTGAGAAGTCTTCCCAGCAGTTCGGACCAACATGGACATTTCCCAAGTCCCCTGGGTTTTCTGATTCTGTGTCTGAAGATCCTGCTCACGCTGTTCCAGAGGCACCCAAACTAAGGCAGTTGGGCTTGATCCGCCCGTCACTCTCCCCCTAGGAACGCCAATGTTGACGGATGAGCAACCTCTGTCTCTACTGTGGGGAACCCGGTCACTACATATGCACCTGCCCGGCTAAACGCCGTAAATGTCCTCCTCTTTCTCCAGCTAAACAATCCAATATATCTGCCAGTTCAGCTCATATAGTTGTGCCTTTATAATTCCAGCTTCTGGGAAGGACAGTGCCAGTAACTGTGATTGTTGATTCGGATGCCTGCAGTTGTTTTATTGATCTGTCCTTTGCAGCCCCCAGCATATTCCACTGCGACCCAAGGACCAAGGACGTTCTGTGTTCCTGACAGATGGATCCTGCATTAAATCAGGACTTGTGACCCAAGAGACTCCACCACTTCTAACCACTGCCAACACCAATCATCAAGAACTACTTCGCTTGGATGCGATTTCTTCACCTCTCTTCCCCGTTATCTTGGCCCTCCCCTGGTTGCAGGCTCACAACCCGCATATAGACTGGGAATCTGGAAGAATAGAGTTCCTTTCATCTTACTGCCAGAAACAGTGCTGCCCGGCACCTCCTCAGCCTCCTGCCTCTTTACTTTGCTTGGAGTCGCATGCCGAACTATGCCAGGTAGTTCCCAAGTGCTACCATGAATTCCTGGATGTATTCTGTAAACGGGACGCAGATACCCTTCCTCCACACAGGCCATACGACTGCCCCATAGAACTTCTTCCGGGGGCAGAGATCCCTTTCGTACGCATCTTCCCTCTGTCTGAACGCGAGTTGGAAGTTCTAAAAGACTATGTTGAGGAGAACCTGCGGAAAGGGTTCATTCGACCCTTCACTTCACCAGCATCTTGACATCTTTGTTGTATACTTAGACGAAATCCTGATATTCTCCATCTCATTAGATATTCACCGAGGACATGTCAAGAGCGTACTTCTCCGACTCCGCCAGCACGGATTTTACGCCAAAGCGGAGAAGTGCGACTTCGAGCAGCAGAGCATCCAGTTCCTTGGATTAATTATTTCCACTGGGGGAATCATGATGGAACCCCAGAAAGTATCCGCAATCCTGGATTGGCCAGCCCCTACCGATAAGAAGGGAATCCGGCATTTCATAGGCTTTGCCAACTTTTACCGTAAATTCATTAGGAACTTATCAGCCATTATCTCCCCGATCACCCAACTTACCAAGCAAGGCATCCGCTTCCACTAGTCCGCAGAGGTACAAGTTGCATTTGAAACCCTGAAGGAACGTTTTTCAACTGCCCCTATTCTCAGCCATCCAGATTCTACCCTGTCCTACATCTTAGAAGTAGATGCTTCATTGTTGGAGTGGTTCAGGCCGGCTCGTGACGTCACCATCGCGGCAGTTGGCCGGTTGCCGGGAGGAGTCGCCATTGCTGTGGTGTGAACTTATCGGAAAGGAGAAGCTGAGGATACCGATCGGTGCCTTGTACCGGCCTTCCTCCTCCTCTCCCCCCGGACACTCGGTAGATTCCTGTGTGACCTGACTGGGATAGATCAGAGCGACCATGGCCTGCGGAGCGACATTAAAGCGCTCTATGGAGTTTGAGGCCCTGATGAGCCCTCAGTCACCGAAGCGCCGTCGGTGCACCCCTCTCCCGGGTGCGGCCTGAGGCCCGACAGTCCGCTAGGCCTGCAGTCCTCTCTGCCGCCGCTGGGTGGGGACCGCCGGCTCACCCCGGAACAAATCTTTCAGAACCTGAGACAGGAATATACACATTACCATAGACGACGGCAGCTAGAAGGTGCTTTCAGCCAAAGTGAACATGGACACTCCAGTGAGGTTCAAGCCAGTACATCTCTCACAGCTCCATCCTCACCAGGTTCAGTGTTGAAGAAAGACCAACCAACATTCAGCTTACGACAAGTAGGAATTATGTGTGAACGTCTACTGAAGGACCATGAAGACAAGATTAGGGAAGAATATGAGAAGATTCTAAACACAAAACTAGAAGAACAATATGAATCCTTTGTGAAATTCACACATGATCAGATGCGACGGTATGGAACAAGGCCTACAAGTTATGTGTCTTGAATTGTTCACTTTGCCGTCTGGGTACCAGTTTCCACTTTGGGTTTACGGCTGCTCTACATTCTTAGAGATTTGATTACTTGTTGCCCTCGGGTGGTAATCAATCACCCTTGATAACTAAAGTGCCACATCCTGATAACTAGTAGAGAAATATATGTGGAAAAAATTGACTTTATAGGCACTACTATAGAAAAATATATAATTTTAATAATATCATATAAAATACATAAATATGAAACACAGTTGATTGAAAGAGATAATCATAAAAGAAAATTGAAAACGAAAACTGGTAACCCGTAGGTCACACCCATAAGGGAACACTCAGAGATAATTGTCGCTGATTCCGGGGGTGAACGTGCTGAAATGCCCACGCTGGACTTGTTTAGAGGTGTTTCCCGAATATTGATGGCTGAATGCTAGGTTGACACATGGTCATGTGATGTTCTTAATGTGGGTATCTCAAAAGATACCAAAAAACAGAGGGATATGTGAGCATATATTGTATACGAAAAGGACCACATATGACTGCCCAAGTATCCTATAGGAAGGGCCAGTATGACAGGACCTCGTTAATGCCTGGGGGTTTGGTTTCTGAGACGCTCAATCCAATTGGTCTCTTTTTGGAGAATGCGTTTATCCCAATTTCCCCCACGTAGGTCTTGTGGTATAACCTCCAAAATGATAAATTTGACAATTGAGGTATCATACCCTCAAACCAGGGGCAGTCATCCTGACTGTGGTAGCTTCTCAGCATCAAGGTAGGTCTGGCGTAGCATATTTGTTCTCCCTGTCTGGTTGACAGTAACTGCCTCATGTGTCAACCTAGCATTCAGCCATCAATAGTCCCTGCATTTCTCTCTTAGGTCCGCTGCATTTTGGCGTCACCAGCAAACCAATAGGTTTTCATTGGCCCGCCTTCAGCTTTGGTTTCTTGAGAAATATAACCCTGCAGGTAGAGATGTTTTTTACCCCCTCTTGAAGGGTCCATTTATTGCTAGGCAACAGTATGTGTGCAACCTTTTGAGATTTACCTATTAAGTCATTAAATCTTTCCCATGTGTTCAATTGCAGTGAGATGACTCCTTGATTGAGACATCTATGCAATACCTGGGATACTCCGGCTCCATATATTGATTTTACGCCTAACTACCTTAGTGCAGTCCCATCCCACTAAAGGTATTATTCAGTATATACTCGTTACAATGCCATTATGGCTACATGTATAACAGGTTATCTCTTTCTAAAGGTTGTCTTTCTGTACATATTAATTTTCTAGAGATCTGTTACTCCCATTCAGTTATTGGGGTGGCAGCCCCTATTAAAAACCTTCCTGTGGCCGCATGCCATCAAACCCGTGGTATATGTAAGTTGCCTCATTTACCATATTTTGTATTTATTTTTACTGAAAGGTATTTTCAGTCATGTATGACTAGCCCCACCTCTATATATGCTTGGAATATTCTAGTTTCTCGGTGCATCCCCGTATTTCCCATCTGCACCTACCTCCTGTGATCAAATCCAACAGCCAGGATTGAGTGGGCACCGACAGCCACCCTAGGGTGGTTAGCTCTCTCTGAGGGGTTGCTGGGTGGAGAGGCAGGCATCCCCGACATTTTGCAAACAAAACGTTTATCTGGTGAGTGTCACAGGTTACAGCCTTTGATAATCCTATACAACATATAAATCTGTATTATATCATATTATACATATGTATACATATATATATATATCTTTTATATATATATCTTCTGTATGTACTATAATGAATGTATCTTTATTAAAATTTAGAAGCTCCTGAAGAAGCGATAATATCAAAATCGCGAAACATGTTGAGCATCCTATAACATTCCATCAGGAACCCGGTGGATATCTATTCGGGAAACACCTCTAAACAAGTCCAGCGTGGGCATTTCAGCACGTTCACCCCCGCAATCAGCGACAATTATCTCTGAGTGTTCCCTTATGGGTGTGACCTACGGGTTACCAGTTTTCGTTTTCAATTTTCTTTTATGATTATGTCTTTCAATCAACTGTGTTTCATATTTATGTATTTTATATGATATTATTAAAATTATATATTTTTCTATAGTAGTGCCTATAAAGTAAATTTTTTTCCACATATATTTCTGCTCTACATTCTTGCCACCTGTGAGGTGCCATGTTATTAATATCAGTTTTCTTTTTCGTACATCACGGGACACAGAGCGACTTAGTCATTACTAATGGGTTATATAGATACCTTCAGGTGCTGGCACTGGCAACTTCCAAAACCGGAAGTACCCTCCCCTATATAAGCCCCTCCCATCTGGGAGCACCTCAGTTTTTTGCCAGTGTCTAAGGTGTTGGCCAAAGAGTAACATGTGTTTTCACTGGGCTTGCGTACAGGTTCTTTTACGGGCCTTAGTAAGCTGTTCCGGATCCCACCAAAAAAGCTTCATAGCTAAACGGTCGGTACCCGGGCCTTGCAGCAGAAGAGCAAGGTTTTGCCTGTAATGCCTCTCTTAGGAGGGCTGGACCCTGGGATCCAGAGCTCTGGTCATACCCACGACCAAGATGTTTTCTGTGCAGGGTGCTATACAGGTCCAGGGGAGTGGAATCCTTGGGAACCCGGTCCCTGAAGGTTTAATTACAATGCCTGCCGTGATAGGTGAAGTTTGGGCTTCTGTGGACCAAACAGAGTCCTGCGGCGGGGAACAGGTAAGTGGGGGCCCCCAGGAACTTGGTTCTATTGGGGGACCCCCAAGCCTAATTTGTCTTTCTGTCTGTTACCTAACGGTATTCCCGCTAATATCTGTGTATGCCTGTAACTACTGGAAAATGTAAAATTTTAATAGTAGTCAAGAAAAAAAAAAAAAAGAGGACCACGGTACCTGTGTTAAACCACTAGAGGCCGCTGTGGTCCATTTTTTCTTGTCATGTGGATCTTTGGTTTTCTCAAGTCAAAAGATCCATGCAGTTGGTAAGTTCTCTGTGGGAATCCACTTCCTCTGCCCTGTTGCTGCGCTCATCCACCGCACAGGCCCTCCGGCAAAAAGGGCCCTGGCTCCTAGTCCCTGCTTGGTTTCGAAAAGGGCGCCAATGGTGCACGGGCGCGCGCGCGGGCGCGTGCACGCGCCTCCTATGAAAAAAAGGGGCGGGGTGGGTGGATCCCCATAGAAAGACACTTTAGTGGACACCAGCTGGTATATAGCAGCAACTGTGTTAGACTATTACCAGCAAAATTGGTGTATGACGACGGGAATACCTCAGCTTTGTGCTTATAGGATATGTCGTCCAGACGCTCTGGAAATAAGTCTTCCAAGAAGCGAAAGGGGTCTCCATCGGGCTCTGAGGATTTTGGGCATGCTGTACTGCGCCAATCTCCCCTGAAATTTCAGAGGTCAGTAGCCGTAGGAAACCCCGCAGGAGTACCTGGTACTGCGGCTGTCCCCAGTCCACCTGCTCCTGTATATATAACAGAGGAGGTTTTATCCTCAACTCTGGGAGGATTGGAAGAGAGATTAACAGCATTGATCGCTGCTTCCCTGTCACAGGGAAAGCGCGTCCGATCTCCGTCTCCTCCTGCAGAGTGCCTGTTAGTGGAGGAACAGTCCCAGAGATCGACCTACCTGAAGGGGATCAGGTGAGGTTGATTCAGTTATAGAGGAATCAACAGTGGAAGAACCTTTCTCAGCATCTCAGGCTGAAAGATTATGGGTTCAGTCTCTGACTAACATGGTCCGAGCAGCATTTTAAATGCCTCTGGCGGAACCATCAACCACTACTGTTTCCTCGCCTGGGGTCTCTGAAAGCTCCCCAGACTGTCTGTTCCTTCCCAATCCACCCTTTATTGGAAGGGCTTATTTACCAGGTTTGGGAGCATCCTGTTAAAATATTTACTCCCCCCAAGAGATTTCCGGTGATCTATCCCATGGAGGATAAGTTCATAAAAAAATGGAGGGTCCGTACAGTGGACACAGCCATCTCTTGTGTAAATAAATCACTGACATGTCTAGTAGATAATGTTCCAATGTTCAAAGACCCAATAGATAAAAAATTGGAGTCTTTACTAAAATCTGCTTTCTCTACAGCAAGCATGGTGACACAACCTGCAGTAGCAGCGATTGGAGTCTGCCAAGCAATGAAAGATCAGTTGAAACAAGTCTTAAGGGACTTACCAGATCAGCAGGCTCTTGCCCTAGCTGACCTACCTAGAGCCTTGTGTTGCAGTGGACGCCATAAAGGATACAATCCAACAGGCCTCCCGCTTTACGCTGTCTGTAGACATATGCGTAGGCTTCTATGGCTCAAAAACTGGTCTGCTGAAGCTCCCTGTAAGAAATTGCTGATTAGCTTCCCATTTCATGGAGAACGCTTATCTGGAGAAGATCTGGACAAATATATCCAGAAAACTTCTGCCGGTAAAAGTACACTCTTGCCGGTTAAGAACAAGGGTAGAAGTCCTTCTTTTAAGAGCCCTACTTCTCCAGTCCCTGGCACATCGGCTGTGAAACAGTTCCGACGGCCTCCGCGGTCAAATCCAGGGGGCAGAAATCAGGGACAATCACAGGGTAACAAGAAACCCTGGGTCAAGAGAGGTACAAAACCTCCCCCCAAGTCATGAAGGGTTGCCCCCACTCAATCGGGTGAGGGGAAGACTTCAGTTGTTCACAGAGACAGATGGGTGATCTCCGCAGTAAGTCTGGGATACAGGCTGGAGTTAAAAGACATTCCTCCTGCCCATTTTATGAGGTCAAACGTGCCAAGCGATCCCCAGAGAGGATCCCTCCTTCTGGCACTAGAACAACTATTGCTCCAAGGATAATCATGAGGTTCCCTTGGAAGAAAGCGGGTTCGGGTTTTACTCGAACCTTGTCACAGTCCCCAAACCAAATGGGGACGTGAGGCCCATATTAAATATAAAAGGGCTAAACAAGTTCCTACATATCAGGACTTTTTTTCGGATGGAGTCGATCCGATCGGTGCCCACCGTCCTACAAGGGCAGGAATGGTTAGCCTCGATCGACATAAGGGATGCTTATTTGCATATTCCCATCTGTCCGGCCCACCAGAAATTTCTACGCTTTGCAGTAGAAGGGTGCCATTTTCAGTTCAGAGCCTTACCTTTCGGTCTGGCCACAGCACCACGAGTGTTCACAAAAATTCTGGCCCTACGATTGGCCAAACTAGGAACACAAGGTGTAACGATAATGGCATATCTAGACGACTTGTGGCTGATAGACCACTCAGTGAAAAAAACTAGAGGTGGTCGTTCACAAGACAATCAAGTATCTGGAATCTCACGGTTGCATTATCAACCGAGACAAGTCAGCCCTAAAACCAGTCAAAAGTCTGGAATACTTGGGGGCTAAGACTGGATTCAAATCAGAGAAAGATTTTCTTACCTCCAGAGAAGGTGTCGTCTTTGAAAGATTTGACCCACTTAGTGGGTACAAAAAAGAAAACCATCCATATGCCTGTGTATGAGGCTGCTGGGAAAAATGGTGGCTTCATTCGAAGCAGTACCCTACGGTCAATTCCATTCAAGGAACTTGCAGAGGGCCATACTGTCAGCCTGGAACAAAAAAGTTCAGGCTTTAGACTTACCAATGTCCCTGTCCCCTTCCATTCGCAAGAGCCTCCATTGGTGGTTGGTGCCCCAGAATCCAGAAAAAGGAAAACCCTTCAGTCCGGTTTCTTGGAAGGTGGTCACTACAGATGCCAGCCTCATAGGCTGGGGGGCAGTACTGGAGCAATGGTCTCTCCAGGGCAAGTGGTCAGAAGCAGAGAAAGCCCTGCCCATCAATCTCTTAGAGATACGAGCAGCCCGGTATGCCCTAGTAGCATGGACATCCAAACTCCAAGGGTCCCCTGTCAGAATTCAGTCAGACAATGCCACAGCAGTGGCATATATCAATCACCAGGGTGGCACCAGGAGTCGTGGCCCAGAGGGAAGCGAATTGCATCCTGGAATGGGCAGAAAGATATGTCCCAGCCATATCCGCGGTTTTCATCCCAGGAGTGGAAAATTGGAGAGCGGACTTTTTAAGTCGCCAGCAATTATGCCCGGGGGAATGGTCTCTTCACCCCGAGGTTTTCCAGGCAATATGCCAGCGGTGGGGAACACCGGATGTAGATCTGCTAGCATCCGGATTCAACGCAAAGGTGGACAGATTTGTGTCTCGCACAAGGGATCCCCTAGCTTGCGGTTCGGATGCCCGAGTGTTCCCTTGGGATCAGTTCAAGCTGATATATGCATTCCCACCGCGATTAATCCGCAGAATCAGGGTAGAAAAGAAACCAGTGATTCTGGTGGCTCCAGCGTGGCCCCGAAGGGTATGGTACGCGGAGATTGTAAAAATGTCAGTGGGAAGTCCTGGAACCCTCCCACATCGTCCGGACCTGCTTTCGCAAGGACCGATATACTACCCTTCCTTACCAGCCCTAGGTTGACGGCCTGGCTATTGAAGCCCACATTCTAAAAAAGAGAGGGCTCTCTAATCCTGTGGTATCTACCATGATCAATGCCAGGAAGCCGGTATCCAGGCAGATCTATTATAGGATCTAGAAGGCGTACATCACGTGGTGTGAGGCCAAGAAATGGCATCCACGTAAGTACGTAATAGGTAGGATTCTGGACTTCCTACAGTGGGCTGTACATAGGAAGCTTGCCTTGAGTACTATCAAGGGTCAGACGGCCTTGTCAATATTTTTTCAAAGGCCCTTGGCTTTGCATTCATTAGTCAAAGCTTTCATACAAGGAGTGATGCGTATTAGCCCTCCGGTTAGTATTCCCATATGTCCATGGGACTTAAACCTGGTTCTGTCGGTTCTACGGAAACAACCATTTGAACCATTGCGCACGTTTCCTTGGTTCTTCTCACCAGGAAATTGATTTTTCTTAGTAGCCATTTGTTCGGCTAAAAGAGTATCGGAATTAGCCGCCTTGTCCTGTAAGGAGCCATATCTGGTTGGCCATAAGGACAGAGTAGTATTACGTCCTCATCCAGCCTTTCTTCCTAAGGTGGTATCGAGGTTCCATTTGAACCAAGATGTGGTTCTTCCTTCCTTTTTCCCCAAACCTAGCTCGGTAGAGGAAAAGTTATTGCATTCTTTGGATGTAGTAAGAGCAGTTAAAGCTTATCTAAAAGCCACTGCTCAGATTCGCAGAACGGATACTTTGTTTGTTCTGCCGGAAGGCCCCAGAAAGGGTCAGGCAGCATCAAAAATCTACTTTAGCCAAGTGGATTCGACAGGTCATAATACAAGCCTATGGCTTGAAAAGGAGACCGCCTCCGTTCAAAGTTAGGGCGCACTCCACAAGAGCAGTTGGAACTTCATGGGCAGTGCATCACCAAGCCTCCCTGGCTCAAGTCTGTAAGGCCACAACATGGTCCTTAGTACACACGTTTACTAGATTCTACCAGGTAGACGTTAGAAGTCAGGAGGATGTCGCCTTTGGGCGCAGTGTGTTGCAGGCCGCAAAAGAGCCTCATGCCTGATGGTGCCCAGCTTATGTATAGTGTATCCCTCCCCTCATTTGGCATTGCTTTGGGACGTCCCATTAGTAATGACTAAGTCGCTCTGTGTCCCGTGATGTACGAAAAAGAAAAAGGGATTTTTATAACAGCTTATCTGTAAAATCCTTTTCTTGGAGTACATCACGGGACACAGAGCTCCCACCCCTCTTTTTGGGACACTTATTGCTTTGCTACAAAACTGAGGTGCTCCCGGATGGGAGGGGCTTATATAGGGGAGGGTACTTCCGGTTTTGGAAGTTGCCAGTGCCAGCACCTGAAGGTATCTATATAACCCATTAGTAATGACTAAGTCGCTCTGTGTCCCGTGATGTACTCCAAGAAAAGGATTTTACAGATAAGCTGTTATAAAAATCCCTTTTTTCTTCACATCGTGTCATCATCCAGAGAATTTTGACGTCATTGCTGGCTGCCTTCACACTTTATTTTTTATAATATTTTTTCAATGGACAGACTTTGTTCAAGGACTGCTCCTCTCAAGAAAACCAACTGTAATCCAACAGGTTTTATTTTACTTCTTTTATTTATTTTTTTTGGCTTCAGGAATCTCCAGTACTGTCCCTATGTCCGAGGCTTCCGATACAAGGACATTCTTGGAGTTTTTAGTTTGGATTATTCTTGCCTTGTTTGATGCACTACAATTATGTTGAGTTTTTTTCCCCTATATTGGGAGGAGCCTCAAAAAGGATATACAAATAAGGGACCATACAGACTGTATCTGTGGTGTACATAGTGAATAGTGATTGTAACCTGATGTATACATAACTGCACCCTTCTGAGACAAATTCTAAAATGCAAGCTTTTGTTTTCAATTTGCATATGTTCTTGTTTGCTACAGAAAAGCATTGTTTTGTTGAGTTTGTACAAAAATTTCTACCAGAAGTTGGAGTGTTCAAAAGAAGCGTTTTTTTGTTTTTTTTTTTCTTTTGTTTTGTTTTCGCATGAAAAATAATGTATAGGCAGACGGATGTTATGGGAACTGGAGCTGCTGCTTGTTTCTACCAGTTTAATGTTTTGGTTTTCTCTCACTTCAGTTTGGGGAAGGAAGCCCAAATGCTAATTGGTTGCTCTAAGCAGCAGCCCTATTTCTCTTTGGCTCTAGTTTTTATAAATTGGTCCGAGTGTTTGTCAGACTGTACATGCAATTCCTAGCTCTTTGGGTGGTGAGGGTTTAAATTGAAGTAACACATAGCCTTTATATAATATTGTGCCTCTAATGTCATTTTGAAATGGTTGAAATAAAATTACCTGGGGTGAGAAAAAAAAAAAAAAAGAAGTAGATGCTTCAGAGTGCGCAGTCGGAGCAGTCTTGTCGCAACGTCAGGACCCCAAGGATGTGATCCATCCTGTCGCATTCTTTTCTCTGAAACTTACCCCACTAGAAAGGAATTATGATGTGGGAGACAGGGAGCTCCAAGCAATCAAGGCTGCATTAGAGGAGTGGAGGTACCTGACAGAAGGAGCCACTCACCCGATACTAATCTTCACAGACCATAAGAACCTTGAATACTTAAGAACTGCAAAATGTCTGAGGCCACGTCAGGCCCGTTAGGCTCTCTTTTTCTCAAGGTTTGTTTTTCACATCACCTACAGACCCGGATCAAAAAATACTAAACCAGACGCGCTTTCGCGCATGTTTAAGGATCCAAAGGACATACCTCCACTGGCCACCATCCTACCAGCTGGGAACTTCCTCCTGTTACAGTCAGGCCTGTGACCACAATTGCAGCAAGCCTCAACAGGCACAACCAGTCCGCCAGGGGTCACCTTGCAGACGAGGAATGGCCTATTATGGAAAGAGGGACACATTTTTGTACCCGAAACCGCTAGAGTATCGGTCTTAGGACTCTGTCATGACCACCCGTTAGCAGGCCATTTCGGTACCCAAAAGACCATAGAATTGGTCCAGCGTACATTTTGGTGGCCTGGGTTGGAAAAGGACTGCAAGGCTTATGTAAAATCTTGTATTATCTGCACCCGGAATAAGACTACCAGAAATAAAGCTTGGGGTCTACTCCGACCCTTACCCATACCTGATAGGCCTTGGAAAATGATCGCCATGGACTTTGTTGTTGAGCTTCCAGAAGACTGTTCTGCTATTTTTGTGGTGGTGGATCGCTTATCTAAAATGGCGCACTTCCTGCCCCTGAAAGGAACTCCGTCTGCAGCCGAGACCGCTCAGGTCTTTATCAAAGAGGTTGTCAGACTCCATGGCATTCCGATGAACATTGTATCTGACCGTGGAGTCCAGTTTACGTCAAGGCTCTGGAAGGCATTATGTGGATCCCTAAAGACTGAACTATCCTTTTCATCAGCATACCATCCCCAGACCAACGGTCAAACAGAACAGACCAACCAAACCCTGGAACAGTATATCCGATGTTTTACTTCCTTCGCCCAAGATGACTGGGTACCTCTTCTTCCATTGGCGGAGTTTGCGTATAATAACGCCAGCCACTCTGCCACCAAGCAATCCCCATTTTTTGCAAATTATGGGTTCCACCCAACCTTTTTACCTGACTTGATTCCTGAATTTGCTGTTCCTGCTGTCCAGAGCACTCTGGATTTTTTCTTCTAAAAACTTGTTACAGGAGGTGGTCAAGAAAGCTCAGGAGGACAACAAGAGAATCTTCGATAAGAGGAGAAGAGGGGAACTGTTACTACAACCGGGGGACCAGGTATGGCTCGCCACAACAAACTTAAGGATGACTTGCCCATCTAAGAAGTTAGCACCAAAATTCTTGGAACCTTTTCTGGTAAGAAGAAAGATCAATGATGTGTCTTATAAGTTAATTTTACCTGAGTCCCTCAAAGTACCTCCTGTATTCCATGTGTCCCTGTTAAAGCCAACAGTACCAGATCCGTTTCCCAATCGCAGTTCAGGACCCCCGGCACCTGTAACTGTTAATGGGTACGAGGAATTTGAAGTTGAGGCTGTCATAGACTGCAGGAAAAGAAGGGGACAAACACAAGCTTTAATTAAATGGAAAGGTTATGGTCCGGAGGAGAACTCTTGGGAGCCCAGTAGTAATGTGCATGCCGCAGACTTAGTTTGCTCTTTTTTCAATAGCCAGCCCTGGAAGAGGAACCAGTTGGGCACCCGGAGGTGGGCAATGTCAACGAAGGCATGGCCGTGCAATAGGAATCGCACGGCAGACATGCACATTCACGGCGCGTCGGCGTGCGTGCATGTGCCTGTCACCAACATTGGCGCCAAAGGGCCTATTTAAACTGAGTGCACCAAAGACTCTTTGCTGTTTGGTCTGCAGCTTCTGTGTGTCCTGAAACCTGTTATCTGTGCTGACTTCTGACCCTTGACCCAGCTTGCTCTCACTAACCTTGTCTGCTTGATACCCTGACTTTGGCTTGTTTTGGACTTCTCTTCTGCCTGCTGCTCTGCCTGATCCGCCAGTACGTCTCCGACCCGGCCTGCCTGACTCTGCACCTGTTTCTCCAGCCGGCTGCAGTTCTGCTCTGCAAATCGCACCAGTTCCTGCTTCCATCTGCGATACAGTCTGCCACCGTTCTGGTCTACCCAGCCTACCGGTTTGCTTGCTGCATCTCCAGCTATGAGCACCCAGCCACACCAATACTGGACTGATCCGAGGCACGCCTGCATCACCGTGCTTCCTTGGCTGCTGTCTCAACCTCAGGGGCCCGCAAGCCGGTGTGGCAAGAGAGGCTCTCCTCTACACGTCAGGCTCACGATCCAGGTACGTGACACTAAGACAGGCCTCACCACGTTTGATGACAAGTCTGAAAATTACAGAGGCTGGAAATCCACCTTAAAGCCCACATTGAGTGACCTAGACATCAATGCCACAGACAAATTAAATTTGCTCATCAGATGGCTAGGTCCCCAGTCAACTGAACGCATCAAGAGGCTCAAAGCAGTTCATATCGACAACCCCACTGCAGGCCTAATGCTGCTTGGGACAGACTTGAACGTACTTTTGGCAGCCCAGAGGCCATTGAAGATGCCTTATTCAAAAGGTTGCAAAGCTTCCCAAAGATTTCTTCAAGAGACAATCTAAAGTTTCAAGAACTCAGCGATGTTCTATTAGAGCTTCAACTTGCTAAGGCAGGCATCAGCTTACCTGGTCTCAGTTACCTTGAAACTGCTCGTGGCATCAACCCTATTGTTCTTAAGCTACCATATGGCATTCAAGAAAAATGGGCAACGCTTGGATCAAAGTATAAGGAAAATCATCGAGTTGCCTTTCCTCCTTTTTCCTACTTCTGCGAGTTCATCAGAAGAATTGCAGACACTAAGAATGACCCAAGTTTCTCCTATGGTGACTGTTACCCTCTCAGTTCACCCTCTCAAAGACCTATGAACACACGTATGACAAACAGAGACCTTAGAAGTCCAGTGTTAGTGAAAAGGACTAATGTTCTACCTGCACCTGCTACAGTTCTCAAAAAGACTGATCAAAAAAAGAAAATGGAGAACCCAAATCGTCAATGTCCGATACATGACAAACCACATCCACTTAAGAAATGTATCGGCTTCAGAAAGAAGACCCTACAAGAACGTAAGGAACTTTTAAAGAAATTTGGAGTTTGCTACAAATGCTGTGCCTTCACAGAACACTTTGCAAAGGACTGTAAAACTATCATCAAATGCATAGAGTGTGACAGTGATGACCATGTGCAAGCTCTTCATCAATATCCGCACAACTCTACTACATTCACAAACAATCTTCCTGAGGCAAAGCAAGGCGGGGAGCGCACAGATCAAACAGCACCTTCCACCTCAGTGTTCTCTACATGTACAGTGGGGATCGAAAGTTTGGGCACCCCAGGTAAAAATGTGTATTAATGTGCATAACGAAGCCAAGGAAAGATGGAAAAATCTCCAAATGGCATCAAATTACAGATTAGACATTCTTATAATATGTCAAAAAAAATTTGATTTTATTTCCATCATTTACACTTTCAAAATTACAGAAAACAAAAAAATGGTGTCTGCAAAAGTTTGGGCACCCTGCAGAGTTAATATCTTGTACTGCCCCCTTTGGCAAGTATCACAGCTTGTAAACGCTTTTTGTAGCCAGCCAAGAGTCTTTCAATTCTTGTTTGAGGTATCTTTGCCCATTCTTCCTTACAAAAGTCTTCCAGTTCTTTGAGATTTCTGGGCTGTCACGCACTGCTCTTTTAAGGTCTATCCATAGGTTTTCAATAATGTTGAGGTCAGGAGATTGTGAAGGCCATGGCAAAACCTTCAGTTTACGCCTCTTGATGTAATCCCCCGTGGATTTTGAGGTGTGTTTAGGATCATTATCCATTTGTAGAAGCCATCCTCTCTAACTTCAGCTTTTTCACAGATGGCATCAAGTTACCATCCAAAATTTGCTGAAATTTTATTGAATCCATTTTTCCTTCTACTCGTGAAATGTTCCCTGTGCTACTGGCTGCAATACAACCCCAAAGCATGATTGATCCACCCCCATGCTTAACAGTTGGACAGAGGTTCTTTTCATTAAATTCTGTGCCCTTTCTTCTCCAAACGTACCTTTGCTCATTCCGGCCAAAAAGTTCTATTTTAACCTCATCGGTCCACAGAACTTGTTTCCAAAATGCCTCAGGCTTGTCTATATGTTCATTTGCAAAGTTCAAACGCTGATTTTTGTGGTGAGGACATAGAAGAGGTTTTCTTCTGAGGACTCTTCCATGAAGACCATATTTGTACAAGTATCTCTTTATAGTGGAATAGTGTACCACAACTCCAGTGTCTGCCAGATCTTTCTGGAGGGATCGTGCAGTCAAACGTGGGTTTTGAATTGCTTTTCTCACAATCCTGCGAGCTGTTCTGTCTGATATTTTTCTTGGTCTTCCAGATCTTGCTTTAACTTCCACTGTTCCTGATGACTGCCATTTCTTAATTACATTCCGAACAGAGGATATTGACATCTGAAAACGCTTTGCTATCTTCTTATAGCCTTCTCCAGCTTTGTGAGCGTCAACTATTTTCAGTTTCAGTTTTCTAGACAACTGCTTAGAAGAACCCATGGTGCTGATTGTTGGGGCAAGGTCAGATGAGTCTGGCCATTTAAAACCTTTGAGATTGACATCACCTGGTCTTCCCAGATGATGATTGAGAACAATCCATGACACTGGCAGGTCTCAGCTTTGCAAAGGGGGCAGTGCATGCTATAAATTATGCAGGGTGCCCAAACTTTTGAAGATGCCATTTTTTTGTTTTCTGTAATTTTGAAAGTGTAAATGATGGAAATAAAATCTAACTTTTTTTGACATATTATAAGAATGTCTAATCTGTAATTTGATGCCATTTGGAGATTTTTCCATCTTTCCTTGGCTTCGTTATGCACATTAATACACATTTTTACCTGGGGTGCCCAAACTTTAGATCCCCACTGTACAGAAGTCTGTGGAGAAGGACTCTGTGACAAATCCTGTGCAAAGATTTGCTTGGTTCATGTATACCCCAAAGGTCAACCTGAAAAGGCCATAAGACTGTATACTATTCTGGATGAGAAGAGCAACAGGTCTCTTGCAAGAACACTGTTTTTTGAATTGTTGAACACAACAGGAGATGCTTTACCTTATACCCTGAGCACTTGTGCCGGCACTACAGAAGTGTTAGGTAGGAGAGCCAGCGGTCTTGTAGTTGCTCCCCTGAATGACAATGTGGAAATATTCTTGCCCACTATCTCTGAGTGCAACCAGATTCCAAGCAGCAAAGAGGAGATCCCTACTCCTAAAGATGCCTTTCACCATTCTCATTTGAAGGACATAGCCGACCAAATACCAGCTCTCGACGAAAGTGCTGGTATCCTGCTGTTACTTGGCCGAGACATCTTAAGGGTGCACAAGGTTCATCAGCAAATCAACGGCCCACATGATGCACCATATGCTCAGTGTCTGGATTTAGGCTGGGTCATCATAGGCAATGTCTGTCCAGACAAAGGCAGCAGGTCTTACTCGGTCTCTTCCTTTAAAACACACGTCCTGTCAAATGGAAAGACTACTTGTTCTGCCAAAGGCACATCATATAAGATAATAAGAAAGCGCTTAATGTCTGAGATGACAACATTGGCAACACAGTGTTGTCATCCCACTAAAGACAATAACCACTAAATACAATAACCACTAAATAAATAGATGAACCACTAAAGACAATGAGTTGGCAGTAGTGTTGAGGGAACCCGAACTGTAAAGTTCGGGTCCGTACCGAACTTTAGCTTTTTCCCGAACCCGAACCCGGACTTTGCGCAAAAGTCCGGGTTCGGGTTCGGCAATCTAATTACGCATTTAGAAATGCTTCAGGGGCCAGCCAATTACCTTTTGATTAGCTGGTGTGCCCTTAGAGGCCATCATAGCCATGCCTACTAATGGCATGGCTGTGATTGGTCAGTGCAACATGTGACCCAGCTTCTATATAAGCTAGAGGCACACAGCACACACGTCACTCTGCTTCAGAATAGATAGGGAGAGGATCTTGGCTGCTGCTGTTGCTAATAGGGAGAGATTGTAAAATACATGAGGTAGTCCTGATTCTGCAATCTGAGGGAAAAGATAGAGAGATAGTGTAGTGTAGGGCCAGGTTCCTGTTGGTGCTTTCAGGGAGAGAGAATATTATATAGGAGTCCAGATTCAGAGATTAAAATCAGCGATCTGCATAGGTTTACCTGTTTGTGTTGCAGTGCACAGTCTTTTTACACTGCCATGAGCCCAGTGTCAGAGAAAATCTAACTTTTAGGGGGAAAAAAAAGGCACTTTATTGTGCTCTTTTCCAAAAGACCCATAGGGCAAAAAAAAAAAAAAAAAAAATTGCATTTTATTTTGCTCGTGCAAAAAAAGACCCGTTTAGGGCAAAAAAAATTAAATAAAAAAAATTTGCACTTTAATGTACGCTTGCAAAAAGAGCCATTCAGGGCCACAAAAAATAGTTTGCAGTGTGTTATACATATGTGGAGGTGTGTGAAATAAACAATTTCTATATAGTTTTCTCCTACTGTGCTATACTAAAAAAACAAAAATTTTTTTGAATAGCATTTTCTGCAGTTCTGTAGCTGTGCGATTCAGCAGTTACGTACTGTGGGTGTGTTCTGCTCTTTCAAAAAACGCCGTTTAGGGGCACAAAAAATAGTTTGCAGTGTGTTATACATATTTGGAGGTGTGTGAAATAAACAATTTCTATATAGTTTTCTCCTACTGTGCTATACTAAAAAAACAAAACATTTTTTGAATAGCATTTTCTGCAGTTCTGTAGCTGTGCGATTCAGCAGTTATGTACTGTGGGTGTGTTCTGCTCTTTCAAAAAACGCCGTTTAGGGGCACAAAAAATAGTTTGCAGTGTGTTATACATATTTGGAGGTGTGTGAAATAAACAATTTCTATATAGTTTTCTCCTACTGTGCTATACTAAAAAAACAAAACATTTTTTGAATAGCATTTTCTGCAGTTCTGTAGCTGTGCGATTCAGCGGTTACGTACTGTGGGTGTGTTCTGCTCTTCCAAAAACACCCATTTAGGGCAACATCCTAAATTTGGAAAATATGAGGAGAAGGTCAAAGGGACGTGGTGGTCCCGGTCGTGGTGCTGCTGGTGGAGCTCCTGTTGCAGGGAGAGGACGTGGTGGATCTGTGCCAGATACACGCACAAGTGAAACACCTTCCTCAGGTGCGAGTAGGCAACCGAGCCTGCGGCGGTATTTTGTCGCGCCTAATGAGGCTGTACAAATGTTTAGGCCAGGACAAGTACAGGCGATAGTAGATTGGGTTGCTGACAGTGCCTCGGGTTCCTTCACATTGTCTCCCACCCACTCTTCTGATGAAAGATCAGAGTTGGCACCTGAAACCCATGTCCATCAGTCTTTCACCTCACCCCCTTGCAAATCAGCCAAGCAGTCTGAGCCCCAAATCATGCAGCAGTCTCTTCTGCTTTTCGATGACTCTGTTAGCAGGGTTTCCCAGGGCCATCCACCTAGCCCTGCCCCAGAAGTGGAAGAGATTGAGTGCACCGATGCCCAACCACTTATGTTTCATGATGAGTACATGGGAGGACCATCGCAGTACGTCTCGGATGATGACGAAACACAGGTGCCAACTGCTGCTGCTTTCGCAATTGTGCAGACAGACAAGGAGGGCAGGGGTGAAGACTGGGTGGAAGATGATGTGGAGGACGATGAGGTCCTCGACCCCACATGGAATCAACGTTATGCAGGTGACCAGTGTAGTTTGGAGGAAGAGGCGGTGGTCGCACAGAGCCACCAGCACAACAGCAGAGGGAGCAGGGTGCAAAAGCGGAGCGTCCGTCCCCTAGACAGTATGTCTGCTACTGCCCAACGCAGCAAGGGACCGAGCACACCAAAGCCAGGTCCAAGGAGTTCCCTAGCGTGGCAGTTCTTCACACAATGTGCTGATGACAAGACACAAGTGGTTTGCAGGCTGTGCAATCAGAGGCTGAAGCGAGGCATAAACGTTCTCAACCTGAGCACAACCTGCATGACCAGGCATCTAAGTGCAAAGCACGAGCTGCAGTGGAGTAGACACCTCAAAAACCAAGAAAGGTCTCTGGCTCCTCCTGCTTCCTCTTCTGCTGCAGTCTCGGCCTCTTCATCCACCTCTGTAGTGACAGTGGCACCTGCCACCCCGCAAACAGAGGATCTGCCAGCAACACTACCACCTGGGTCACCAACCATCTCCACAATGTCCCATGGAAGCGTTCAGCTCTCTATCTCCCAAACATTGGAGTGGAAGAGGAAGTACCCCCCTAGCCACCCGCGATCCCTGGCCCTGAATGCCAGCATTTCAAAACTCCTGGCCTTTGAAATGCTGTCATTCCGTATGGTGGAGATGCAGAGTTTTAAAAGCCTGATGGCATTGGCTGTCCCACAGTACGTCGTGCCCAGCCGCCACTATTTTTCCAGACGAGCCATCCCCTCCCTGCACAACCAAGTGGGGGACAAAATCAGGTGTGCACTGCGCAACGCCATCTGTGGCAAGGTCCACCTAACTACGGATGCGTGGACCAGTAAGCACGGTCAGGGACGTTATATCTCCCTAACAGCACACTGGGTAAATGCAGTGGCGGCTGGGCCTGAGGCAGATAGCAGTTTGGCGCATGTCCTTCCACCGCCGAGGATTGCAGGGCGCTTCAGTTTGCCTCCTGTTGCTAACTCCTCCTACTCCGCTTCCTCATCCTCTACCGCCTCCTCATCCGGTCAGCGTAACACCTTCACCACCAACTTCAGCACAGCCAGGGGTAAACGACAGCAGGCAGTTTTAAAACTTTCCTGTTTGGGGGAAAAACCCCACACCGCGCAGGAGTTGTGGAGGGACATGGAACAACAGACCAATGAGTGGTTGCTGTCAGTGAGCCTCAAGCCCGGCCTGGTGGTGTGCGATAATGGGCGAAATCTCGTAGCAGCTCTGGGCCTAGCCGGTTTGACGCACATCCCTTGCCTGGCGCATGTGCTGAACTTGGTGGTCCAGAGGTTCCTTAAAAATTACCCCAATATGCCAGAGCTGCTGCAGAAAGTGCGGGCTGTGTGTGCGCACTTTCGGCGTTCTCACCCTGCTGCTGCTCGCCTGTCAGCGCTGCAGCGTAACTTCGGCCTTCCCGCTCACCGCCTCATATGTGACGTGCCCACAAGGTGGAACTCCACCTTGCACATGCTGGCCAGACTGTGCGAGCAGCAGCAGGCGATAGTGGAGTTTCAGCTGCAGCAATCACGCGTGAGTCACTCTGCGGAACAGCACCACTTCACCACCAATAACTGGGTCTCCATGCGAGACCTGTGTGCCTTGATGCGCTGTTTCGAGTACTCCACCAACATGTCCAGTGCCAATGACGCCGTTCTTAGCGTTACTATCCCAGTTCTATGCCTCCTTGAAAAAACGCTTCGGGCGATGATGGAAGAGGATGTGGCACAGGAGGATGAGGAGGAGGAGGAGGAAGCGGGATCATTTCAAAGGCTTTCAGGGCAGTCTTTTACAAGTGGCTACGAGGGTGGGTTCCTGCACCAACAAACGCCAGGTACACAATTGTCCGGCAGAAAGGGCACAGTTCTGGAGGATGACGAGGTGGAGGAGGAGATGGAGGAGGAGGAGAAGGAGGAGGAGGAGCCATTTTCACAGCAGGGTGGCACCCAGACCAGCTCGTTGCCATCACTGGTGCGTGGCTGGGGGGATACAGAGGACACAGACGATACACCTCCCACAGAGGACAGCTTTTCTTTGCCTCTGGGCAGCCTGGCACACATGAGCGATTACATGCTGCAGTGTTTCCGCAATGACCGCCGAGTTGCCCACATTTTAACTGGTGCTAATTACTGGGTGGCCACCCTGCTGGATCCCCGTTACAAGGACAACGTACCGTCCTTAATTCCCTCACTGGAGCGGGATCGTAAGATGCGCGAGTACAAGCGCACGCTGGTAGACGCGCTGCTGGTGGCATTCCCACCTGACAGCGGGCGTACGGTGGAAGCACAAGGCGAAGGCAGAGGAGGAGGAAGAGGTCGCCAACGCAGCCGGGGCACCGGGAGCACCTCAGAAGGCAGGGTTAGCATGGCTGAAATGTGGAAAAGCTTTGTCAGCACGCCACAACAACCAGCACCACCAGCTGAGATGGAACGGCTTAGCAGGAGGCAGCATTTCACCAACATGGTTGAGCAGTATGTGTACACAGGCCTACACGTACTGGATGACGGGTCTGCCCCCTTTAACTTCTGGGTCTCCAAATTGGGCACATGGCCTGAGCTTGCCCTTTATGCCTTGGAGGTGCTGGCCTGCCCTGCAGCCAGTGTATTATCTGAACGTGTATTTAGCACGGCAGGGGGCGTTATCACAGACAAGCGCAGCCGTCTGTCCAGAGCCAATGTGGACAAGCTCACGTTCATTAAAATGAACCAGGCATGGATCCCACAGGACTTGTCCGTACCTTGTGCAGAATAGACATGTATACCGGTGTTGTGACAAAAACTGTCCGGCCATCGGATTGTGTCCGGCCCATACTGCGAAGGCGCAGCGCTTGCGCAGTACAGAGGACAAGGAGATTCACAAAATCTCCGAAGATGAACGGCGCCTGCGCTGTGAGTGCAGGTTCAAGCCCCACCATCCAAGTGGACATACGGTAGCACATAGTAAAAGGGCCCCTCACGGGCTCGGTTCGATCGCCACGCTTCGGGCACGGCCTCACTTGGCTCGGCTTGAACCACGGATGGTGTGGCCTTCACCTGAACTCACCACGCAGGCGCCGTTCGTCTTGGGAGATTTTCGAAATCCCCTTGTCCTACATACTGAGCAAGCGCAGTACAGGGTGGACACTATTTGACGGGGGACAGAATTCGACACATCACCGGCCTTACCCAGCCATTGTTGTATTTTTGAACCAGTGTTGGCTACCTCGTCCTCCTCCACCGCCGCTTCCATCTACACAGCCACATCCACCTACACAGCCACATCCACTGCCACCTCAACCTCCTACTCCATATGGACCTCGTCCTCCTAGGTCAAGAGTAAAATTTTTATTTTATTTTTTTTGTAGCGCACAGATCCTTTCCCCCTTACCTGCCTTTATGTTGTTGGCTCCTCGCAGGAGGGAGAAAGGCACACCACACTACCAGCCCGTACCCTCCTATATAAAGAGGTTGAGCGGTGTACTTGACGGGCCGTGTCCACAGCCGGAGTCAAAACTCCTCCAGAGGATGATTCTCACCTCTACTGTAGGTAGAGGCAAGTCCTTTAATTCCCAGTAAAGTCAATGTCCACAACAGTTGAAATTACAACTCTTATTCTCTCATGGCAAAATAAACTCTACTCGGATAGAAAAGGTTAGAGCAAAGAAACAGGACAGCTTAAGGTGTGGAGGAGGTCCAGGCACAAACGTAGCACATTCACTTCACTGCTTAGGTTTCTCAAACAGTTTTAGGTGCACGGTCTCTGCCACAGACTTTGGGGTTGGTCTCTGCCACAGACCGGGTGTACAAGGCCCCTGCCACAGACCTGGAGAACTTTGGTCTCTGCCACAGACCAGGGTGTATAAGGCCCCTGCCACGGGCCGGGTGAATAAGGCCTCTGATACAGTCAAGATGACCTTGAGCTTCTCCTTCTACGAACCTAGCCCATATCAAGGGGAAGACATCTCTCCAGGGAGTCAACAGACCCTTCCTTCACCGTGACTCCCGCATCGGTCCATCAGAATGATCCTCCCTTCCCTGGAACATGGTCCCCTACACGAGGCGGCACCCTAAGACTCCTCGACCCTTAGCGGACTCCAGACGAAGGCTCTGGACTCCAGGCTTTACTCCCGCACCTAGGCCTCCATACCCAGGGCAGCAGGAACTCCAGGATAGTACCTCACCACGGGCTAAAGGTACCCGAGATGGAACAGGAACACATGCACCCAGGCCGAAGGCACCTGGGCGTGGACCCCACTGGACATCAGCCCCCAGGCCAAAGGTCTGCCCCTTTTATATGCTCTCCCGGCATGCACAGCAGGTTCCCCGCCCCGCTGTACTACTGCCAAGAGGGGACACAAAAGGCACAGCACTGTATCGGCGGTTCAACCCTAGCCTACCATGGCAGCGCCACCTGTAGGCCGCAGGGAACTGCACACCAATACTGTCCCCCGAGGACAAAATGGTCCATGAATCCTACAGAATTAGGGTGTTTGAGCCTATTTACCACTCAAACACTTCCCTTAAATTTAGCACCCCACTACATTTTTATTTCAAAGTATTTTATTTTCCCACTAGCTTATCCATTAAATTGAATAATTTATTCCAGAAAGGGCGTATTCTGGGGCATTCCCACCATATGTGTGGCATCGTGCCGTTGAGTTTCTGAGGTTCTTAATGACTTCCCGTACCTCTTCTGCTGAAAAGGGGGCCTCCAGCATATTTTTTTCTTTTTTTCTTTTTTTTATGTTATTTTAAGTTATTTCCCTATCCACATTTGTTTGCAGAGCACTTGCCATGCTCTTAAGAACATTTTTCTGCCATTTGCAGCCCTCTAGCCCTTTCCATTACTTTTTTTAGAGCCTTTTTAGTCCTTAGAAGTCCGGGTCCCCATTAACTTCAATGGGGTTCGGGTTCGGGTCCGGGTTCGGGTTAAAGTTCGGTCCCGAACCCGAACTTTTTTCCGAAGTTCGGCCGAACCCGTCGAACCCGAACATCCAGGTGTCCGCTCAACTCTAGTTGGCAGCTACCATGGAAGACAAAGAATTTTTGAAAACCGTGAGTAAAGAGTTCTACCAAGATGATTCCGGTAGTTGGGTAGCACTTCTACCATCTTGTACCACAAGAAAGAGACTTTCAAATAACATTGTGGAATGCATTAGGACGTTCTCTACGCCTGAACAATGGCACTATGTTCCCACTAACCTCAACCCTGCTGATCGCGGCAGTCGTGCAGTACCTACTACTGCATTTATGGACACATCATGGCTATCTCCACTAGTACTCTTGAATGATGAACTCCTCTCAAGTTTTACAGATTCTAACTTTGAACTGGTTCATCCAGAATCTGATAAGGAAATCAGAGCTGTTACCACCACACTCAACACCTCTGTGAAACCAAGGATAAGGCTGAGTCCTTACCGCTTTGAAAGCTTTTCTAAGTGGTCCTCTGTTGTACGAGCCATTGCACGTCTTATTCACATTGCTTATCAATTTGAAAACAGCTCCAGCACTGGAAAAGAGTGTCACAAATGGCACATCTGTAAAGGCCCTCCCGCAATTGAGGAAGTCTATCGAGCAAAAAATAATGTGAACTTCTCGAAGTACAAGTGTAAATGGGAATTCAACCCACCTCATTCCTCTCACATGGGAGGCTCCTGGGAACGCATGATTGGAGTTGCAACGTAAATCCTGGACTCTATGCTACTGGATCAGAAAACTTCCCAGCTTACCCATGAAATCTTAGTCACTCTTCTTGCAGAGGTGTCTGCTATAATCAACGCAACGCCTCAGGTCCCTGTGTCCTCAGATTCAGAGTCTCCATTATTGCTCACTCCAAACACTCTTCTTACCCAAAAACTTGGGATAGCCACTATTCCCACAGAGGAACTCCATTATCCTAATGTTTACAAGCATCAATGGAAGCAGGTTCAACATCTTGCTAATATGTTTTGGAACTGTTGTAAGATGGAGTACCTTTCTAACCTTCAAAGTCACAGTAAATGGCAAGCCAGCAAACCCAACCTACAAGTGGGAGACATAGTTCTCTTGAAAGAGACAGATTCTCATTGCAACCATTGGCCTATGGGTCTTATTACAAAGACTATGCCAAGTAAAAACGTTAAAGTAATGAAAGAAGGTTCTGCACACTTTTACTTCAGGCCTATAAAGGAACTAGTACTTCTTTTGCCCAAAGAAGAAAAGTCATCAACTTGATTCAAAGGGAGGTACGGAGGATTGATGCATGTTGCTGCCTTCCCCTCTAAAGATGGTTATTTCCTTTTCACAGCCTGGACCTTCGAGACCAACATCTGCAAGTATATGCTAATGTTTGCATTGTTTCCCTTGTTCTTCCCTTCCCTCTTGTTTTGCAGGTGTTCTTGGAAAGAATCTTCAGTACTTATATTTGGAGTTTGACTAAAGTTATTAATGATTGAAATAATAGATTTCGACAGGGAGTGTCATGTTTCACATGCTTGTGATATGCCTTTAAATGTTATATGCATTATTCTGTCCCTGTTCCTCCCCTTCCTGTATCTCAGCTTATCCTGTATAGTTAGCCCCACCCTCTTCTCCCAGTAATGCTTCAATAATGTATCTCACAACAGGTCTCATGGACTGGATCTCATTATGATCTTTTGACCTATCCGATGTTCATTGTTGTAAGAACATTAAACTTCACAAGATCAACAAGGTGTCATCTGGATCGAGTCACTGTCTGTTTATCCTAATAAGATTGGGATTATCGACATCTCAACACAATTTAACTGTAAGTTATGGAGATCACACTTTCAATGCTTAGATGGGAGAGACAGAACACCCCCTAAGCTAGTAGGAGCTGCTGAACGGGAGTGTGTAATTCAGATTTATTTATTTTTTATTCTGCACTGGCTGTCTTTGAAATTGCCCCAGCCCCTGTTCAAATCCAATCCGGGGACAAAACCGGGGACAGTGTCCTCAATCAGGAATGTCTGGTCACCCTAGCCTACATGTCAAGGCAATATTCAACTTTCGTCAAAGCTGCACAGTTTGTTTTTATCTGCGGACACCCCTTATTTGCATAGGCATTTTTTTTTTGTAAAGATGAACTAACCCTTCATATATCCAGATCATCAAAACTGAAAAACTAAGTTCTCTATAATTGTTTGTAGCAGAAGAAACACAATATAGATACATCCTCTTAATAAGGTCTCTTTGTGAGGTTGGATCTGTGTTTTGTGAACACGACAGAACTAAATAAACCAGACAAAAATAAACTCCAAATCCCCACAAAGAAGATGGCAAATATTTTGGGAGGAAAATGTAGTTTAATCTACATCTTCTTGATGTCTAAAAAAAAAGCCTTAATGTCTCTCTTAATGGCCAAAACATGTGACATCTGCATAACCTCAAACATCCTAATCCTGTCTAGCCAAAGTCTCTCCAATGATTAGTTTTGTAGATATTTCAGCAAAATTTGGGTTTTGCTTTATTTTGATATAGAAAAATGTTCCATGATGTTAAAATAGTCATTGCGGGGTGGAGGTATCATCTTTATTAAAATAGATTCTTTTTGACCTTCAGTAGAACTCTGCAAGCATATTTTTTGTATGTTTAACTAAAAGAAGAATTGGAGAGAGAGACTAGGCTTTCTCTATGCGAACAAAGGGACTGTTGTGGAGATCATAAGTCTGTTTAAAGGTAAGCACTCAAAGGCAAAAATTAGAAAAGTATAAATTTTAATAAAGGCATTTAGTTAAAACATGACATAGTCATAATTGCAAGCATAACCATAATGCAGTAGTAGATGCGTGGTAATTGATGGATAGAAGTGCAGAATGCCAACATGTTTCGCAATGAGCGTCGTCAGGGCGCTGCATCCATCTATATTTGTATCTAGTTACGTAAAACATAAAAGAAATATGTAAATAAATGACATAAATCAAGAATATATTGCATACAATTAAATTGCAACATTTAGTCATTATATAGGTTTGATGATGCCATATCTATAATCGTAAAAATCGTAAAAATAGTGCTCACCTGGTCTGCCTGCATAGTGAAGGCTTACGTACACTGCTGGTTGGATGTCAAAAAATGTATGTTTAACTGTTGGTGCTCATTTAGTTGCACCAATGGTAAGACAAGATATTGATATATCATGCACTTAGTGCTTATACTGTGTGATAACCAGACTCTGTCACTTCTTCAAACTGTACCTATAACAACTTTGTTTTTAGCAAATATGGTAAATCTGTATATCTTGCTGTGTATGTTGCCTTTAAAGACATTTTACGATTAGGGATGAGCTTTATGTTCGAGCCGAACATTGGCTGTTCGACCGTTCAGCAAACAGCGAACAATTTAGGGTGTTCGCGGCAAATTCGAAAAGCCGCAGAACACCCTTTAAAAGTCTATGGGAGAAATCTAAAGTGCTAATTTTAAAGGTTAATATGCAAGTTATTGTCATAAAAAGTATTTGGGGACCCGGGTCCTGCCCCAGGGGACATGTATCAATGCAAAAAAAAGTTTTGAAAACGTCAGTTTTTTCAGGAACAGTGATTTTAAAGGAGAAGTATGGGATTCCATGTTTTTTCCTATTCATACTTACCTCGGTGGATGGAGCATCAGACCGATGTTCCATCTGTCCCCCGCCGTCTGTGCACTGAGAACCGAGCCACCGAACATCGCCGCTGGCTCGGTTCTCACCGATCCCCGAGAGGAAAGAGGCTGACTGTCAGTCAGCCTCTTCCTCTCTGCTTCTCCACGCTCATTGGAGCGCTGAGCAGTGGAGGGGCGGGGAGAGGCTGTCTCAGCGGCTCGCTGATATGCTGAGACTGCCATCAATCAGGGCAGCTGGTGGATCCCGACTTGGGAAGTCGTGATGACGTGCTGCCCCGACTGATGGCAGTGACGTCAGCGGAGAGCGGACTTCAGACCGCTCTCCGCTGAAAACGGGTCACAGGAGTGCAAAACGAATTGCACTCCTGTGACCCAGAGGAGAAGCCCAGCCAAAAAAGCTCAGGCTGGACTTCTTCTTTTAATAATGCTTAAAGTGAAACAATAAAAGTGAAATATTCCTTAAAATTTCATACCTGCCTCACAGAAAAACCGGAGAATTTGCAAAATATCAGGTGATATCTTCTGTCAGAGAAGTATGTAAAATGAAGACAGAACGTGGTCCCTGTAAGCCAGTTATTACTGCAAGAAGGACCATTTGTACTTTGGATTGTAAGCACAATCAAAGTACCAGAGAACTTTTTAAAGTTTTCAAGAAAGCCCATTACTTGACTAAGAAAAACCCAGATTTTGAAAGCCATGGATTTTTCCAACGGTTGGATGAGGCTTTGCCAAATAAAATTAAAGTTATTATGGCCTGGGATTACTATCCCAAAAATGGATTGAATTGGCTAATAGAGCGCCATCCTTTTTGCTGTTCTACAGAACAGAAGCTTCAAGAATAAATGTAAATAGCCCGCTCAAATAATAGCTTAAAAAGGAGCAGGGACAAATTGAAGCTACAAAATATAATTAGGCTGGAATTGTTAAAAATTCCAATTCCCCAATCAAAAGTTACACCCAGTTTAAAAAACTAAAAAGTGAAATCTAGCTGAGGTGTTCATATATTTAAATGTCTGTAACTGACCAAAAGAAAGAAACATGAGCAGAGTAACATGTTTAAAGACATTTTTTTTTCCTTTACTCTAAAAATTAGTTCCAGCCCCTCCTTTACAAACGTGGGAGGAGACTGAGTTTATCTTCGCAGCCAAACTGCTGTTTAAAGAGCTGACAGGTTTCAGGAATGTTGTCTGTGTAAAAAGGTGGAAGCGACTTGCTCTTTATACAAACACACACAGCTGACAAAGTGAAACCAAAACTGTTACATGTCATTCATTCCAAGTATATTGTTATTTTATTGTTTTCCTTACAGGTATTTTATAAAAACAGGATACCATAATAAGTTATTGGATAAATATTCAAGCAATTATTTTGTTCCAGAAACATTTATAATAAATCCAAGAATTTATTTTCTGAAAAATAACATCAGCTAAAATTAATTTTAAAAGCTGACTTTGTAAATATTTTTGGCACTGCCCTGAAATCATAAAAATAAAAAGCCCAGTTGAACTTCAACTTAAAAGGGAATGAAGTAATTTACATTCCCGCATTTATAGTTAATATGCCCAACGATCGATTACGTATTGGTATCGATCTCTTTAAAAATTTAAATCCTATTGTGATTTTATTTTAAATGTTATATGGTCTCAAGTGACAAGGAAAACCAAAATATCCTGCGCGTAACGTCAAAACATGGGTAGTGTGGTTCCGTCTAAAGGCAAAATCTAAAGTCTTGCAGCCCTCCTCAGAACAATGGGTGTTCATATGGCTAGAAAAAGAAAGGAACAAAGGAGGGCGCACCGACCTAGTGCATTACCACTTCAAAGTTTTATTAAAATATGAATAAAAAGCAATAATCCTACTCACAGACGGAGCTTAGGTAAAAGCTTATCGGACAAATGAACTGGAATTTCTTGGCACCCGCCGACTGAACTTGATGACAGAGAGGGTTGGACAATACCTCAAACATCTAGATAGCTGACGCGTTTCTGGGGCGCACCCCTTTCCTCAGAGCCTAGATGGTCCATACTAGCTGTCACCCACAAGACCCTCCGTTATATATGTGTGTGCACATGTGCAGAGGCCTCAGCTCAGATGACCACCAATTAGCAAGCCCCACCCCCTGCTCCTAGCTGACCCCACCCATGTGGGTGGGGCTTCCACTAAACTGAGCTGAGCCCTCTGCACATGTGCACACACATATATAACAGAGGGTCTTGTGGGTGAGAGCTAGTATGGACCATCTAGGCTCTGAGGAAAGGGTTTATTAAAATAAACCCAAGTAGTTTCATAAATGAACATGAAGCCTTTAAATAATCTTAGTTACTGCCATATGCAGTAAACATATTAGTACCACATGAGGTCATTAGTCATACAGGTACTAATACATTTTTTTTAAATTACCCGGCCATGTATAAATAGGCCAGAATTTTAAGAACCCTGCCGCATTAAAATGTTTCGCAGACAGGATGCATATAGAAAAGATTTCAGTAAATCACACTCATGAAATATAAAAGTTTTCATGGAGTTCAAATATGTTTGTGAAAAGATTCCTGTGATGTGGTATAATAGACATACACATTGCCAGGAAAACGCACATTGTGTTTTAAATCAAACATTTCTGTCTTTCCCTAGCTTGCTATTGTCATGGATATGCAGTAGTGTTTGTCTGTCAGCTTACCTTCCTTCCCATGTGTTCATCTTAGAGGCCTGAGCCCTTTCACCTGGCTTCCTTTATAATCTCCTCCCAGCCTGACTCCACCCCAGGCCCTATCACAGAACACTATATTAACCTGTGCACTGCAAGCCTGCTTGGCTGATCAACGTGTTTGTTAGGCATTGTGTGTTTGGGTTCCTGCCTGCCGTGTGCTACGTCTGTCTCTCTGTTACGTTATTGGCTTGTCCCCGACTATCCTTGTCTGCTCGTGACCCTTGACCTTCGGCTCGTTCTTTCGTTATCCTTGTCTGCTTGTGGCCCCTGACCTTCAGCTTGTTATTCGGTTCTCTCATATCTTGTGCTGCTGCTTCCCCTCTTTTCCCCTTATCCTACGGGGCGTGAGCTAGGAAACTCCAGGGGCCGCGACCTGGTCCCAGCCTGCAGCATAACATCCTCACCACTAGAGGCCCTGGAGAAGACCTGCTGGGTCTTAGACTCTGCGCCCTGGGGAATCTTGGCTCTAGCTTCCGTTAGGATCCCGGTTGTGCTCCTCTGGTCCCGCTTTCCACAACCACCCAGTTTCCTATCCGCAGAAGCCAGCCATAGGGTTCACTACCTCGCGGTGCACTCCTGTCCCCCTACGGTGTGCATCTGTCACCTGGCCACAGGTGACCTTGACAGTTTGATCAGCCATGGACCCGGCTGACATCCCGATCCCCGCGGATGATCCATTGCGGGGCATAGTCCACAGACTTGAAACCCAGGAATCTAATCAGACTCAGGTGATGCGATTCCTCCAGGATCTGGCTTCTCGATTCGAGCAGCTTCAGGCCTCCTTGGGAACCCCGAATCCGCAACCTCAAGTACAACCAGCGGTGGTACCTATCGCACCAGTCGCAGCCACACACTCACTAACACTGCCAGCTCCGTTCCGTTTCTCTGGGGACTCCAAGGCCTGCATAGGGTTCCTTAGCCAATGCACGATTCATTTTGAGCTTCAGCCTCAAAACTTTCTGTCTGATAGGGCAAAGGTAGCCTATATCATTTCCCTCCTCTCCGGTGAAGCTTTAGCCTGGGCAGCCCCTCTGTGGGAACTGAATGATCCAGTGGTTTCTAGCCTGTCTGGCTTCTTGAAACTTTTTCGGAATATCTTTGAAGAACCGGCTCGTGTCTCTTCAGCGGCCAGCGCCCTTCTACGTCTCCGCCAAGAGTCTGCTTCTGTGGGACAGTACGCCCTTAATTTCCGCATACTGTCGGCTGAGTTGAGCTGGAACAATGAGGCCTTAGTCGCAACCTTTTTGCATGGCCTTTCTGATAGAGTGAAGGATGAATTAGCAGGAAGAACCATCCCCACTGATCTGGACGGAGTTATCTCCTTGTGTAACCAGATCGATATTCGCTTTCAGGAAAGGACCCTAGAAAAGCGGCGCCAGCACTCCTTGGTCCTTAGTCAGCCTGAGCTCCCCTCTCCTCGACCCGTGGAGCATCTCCTGCCAGCTGAGGAACCCATGCAGCTGGGCAGGACCAGGCTATCCCCAGAGGAACGTGCTAAGCGCAGAACTCTAGGCCTGTGTCTCTACTGTGGGGGCAAAGGTCATTTTCGTGACACTTGCTCTCTTTGTCCAGAAAAACGTTTGGGTCCACTTCATCTGGAAGGTGGAGTATTGGACCCAGAAATATCACCTTCCCCTTCTCGTCTTCTGCTTTCTGTGTTCCTTCATGTTGGTGCTTCTTCTCATTCGGTCTCAGCATATCTGGATTCCGGAGCCGCTGGTAATTTCATGGACTGGGAAATCGCGTCGTCCATGAGACTTACTCTTTTGCCCCTCACCACGCCATTGGTGGTCTTGGCGATTGATGGTACTGTTCTCCCAGGGGGACCTATCCGCTTCCAGACCCTCCCTGTTAAGATGTCGGTAGGGACACTCCACCAGGAGTGGATATCCTTCCTTATCTTACCCAAGGCCTCAACGCCTATAATTTTGGGTCTCCCATGGTTACAGCTCCATTCTCCTCATGTGGACTGGACTACTGGACAGATCCTGGCTTGGGGTCCCTCCTGTTCCTCGTCCTGCCTACCCAAGGTTGCCCCCTGTGAATCTGAGCCGGTCATTCATTCCAGGTTGCATAACTATTTACATTTCTCTGTCCCTAACCACCCTTGGACGCACAGCCAGGCTAGCTTGTCTACAAGTCCTGCAGTCGCTACGTCTTGCGATGCGATTCAGGTAGTCGCTACACCTGACTCAGCTATTCACTCTGCCTCTGTACTAGTTATGCCAGTCCAGCCCATGCCCAGTGAGCCTCCTACTTTTTCTTGTTCAGGACATTCTGCTTGTCTTTCAGCTATTCAGCTTGACTCCTGTGACATGTCACCCTCTAACCAACCTGACTTCAGGGTTCCACTGACATCTGCCCAGTTTGATGGTCCTGTGCAAGATGACCAGTTCCCCTTTAAGGGTCTAGGGGACCCTCCTCAGATTCCTGTTGATCCTCTCATGCCCTTGCTTATTCCTAGAGAGCCTTTGGTCCTCAATAGTGTTGAGCGGACCCGAACTGTAAAGTTCGGGTCCGTACCGAATTTTGGCTTTTTCCCGACCCCGGACCCGGACCCGGATTTTGCGCTAAAGTCCGGGTTCGGGTCCGGATTCGGGAATTTAATGGCGCAGTTAGAAATGCTTCAGGGGCCAGCCAATCACCATTTGATTAGCTGGTGTGCCCTTAGAAGCCATCATAGCCATGCCTACTAATGGCATGGCTGTGATTGGTCAGTGCAACATGTGACCCAGCATGTGACCAGCTTCTATATAAGCAAGAGGCACACAGCACAGATCGTCACTCTGCTTTTAGACAGTGTAGGGAAAGGATCCTGGCTGCTGTTGCTGTGAGGGAGAGAATTATATGATAGGAGTTAGTCCTGATTCTGCAATCTACTGATAGAAAAGATAGAGAGACAGTGTAGTGTAGTGTAGTGTAGGGGCAGGATCCTGTTTGTGCTTTCAGGGAGAGAGATTTAGATAGGAGTCCAGATTGAGAGATATAATAGCTCAGCGATCTGCATAGGTTTATCTGTTTGTGTTGCAAGCTCAGTGCACCAGCACTGCATTACGTTGAGTGATACACCTATTCCATTTAGTGGCTGTATTGTGCTCTAAAAGACCCATTTCGGGCAGAAAAAAAAAAAAAACAAAAAAAAAAAAAAAAAAAAGGCACTTTATTGTGCTTTTGCTAAAAAGACCAATTTTTGGGCCCCAAAAAAAAAAAAAGGCACTTTATTGTGCTGTTGCAAAAAAAAAAAAAAGGCACTTTGTTGTGCGCAAAAAAGACCTATTTTTGGGCAAAAAAAATATTTTGCAGTGTATATCTCTAGTTGTGTGAAATAACCAATTTCTATATATTTTTCTTGTACTATGCTATACTAAAAAAAAAAAACAAAACTTTTTTTTGAATAGCATTCTCTGCAGCTGTGCGATTCAGCGGTTATATACTGTGGGTGTGTTGTGCTCTTCCAAAAAACGCCATTTAGGGCCACAGAAAATATTTTGCAGTGTGAAATACACATCTGGAGGTGTGTGAAAAAACAACATTATTTTTGAATAGCATTCTCTGGCCTCTGCAGCTGTGCGATTCAGCGGTTATATACTGTTGGGGTTGTTGTGCTCTTCAAAAAAACGCCATTTAGGGCCACAGAAAATAAATTGCAGTGTGAAATACACATGTGGAGGTGTGTAAAATAAACAATTTCTATATATTGTACAGTGCTATACTAAAAAAAACAACATTTTTTTTGAATAGCATTCTCTGCACTTCTATAGCTGTGCGATTCAGTGGTTAAATACTGTGGTTGTGTTGTGCTCTTCCAAAAAATGCCATTTTGGGCCACAGAAAATATTTTGCAGTGTGAAATACACATCTGGAGGTGTGTGAAAAAACAACATTATTTTTAAAAAGCATTCTCTGGCCTCTGCAGCTGTGCGATTCAGCGGTTATATACTGTTGGGGTTGTTGTGCTCTTCCAAAAAACGCCATTTAGGGCCACAGAAAATATTTTGCAGTGTGAAATACACATCTGGAGGTGTGTAAAATAAACAATTTCTATATATTGTACAGTGCTATACTAAAAAAAACAACATTTTTTTTGAATAGCATTCTCTGCACTTCTATAGCTGTGCGATTCAGTGGTTAAATACTGTGGTTGTGTTGTGCTCTTCCAAAAAATGCCATTTAGGGCCACAGAAAATATTTTGCAGTGTGAAATACACATCTGGAGGTGTGTAAAATAAACAATTTCTATATATTGTACAGTGCTATACTAAAAAAAACAACATTTTTTTTGAATAGCATTCTCTGCACTTCTATAGCTGTGCGATTCAGTGGTTAAATACTGTGGTTGTGTTGTGCTCTTCCAAAAAACGCCATTTAGGGCCACAGAAAATATTTTGCAGTGTGAAATACACATCTGGAGGTGTGTGAAAAAACAACATTATTTTTAAAAAGCATTCTCTGGCCTCTGCAGCTGTGCGATTCAGCAGTTATATACTGTTGGGGTTGTTGTGCTCTTCCAAAAAACGCCATTTAGGGCCACAGAAAATATTTTGCAGTGTGAAATACACATCTGGAGGTGTGTAAAATAAACAATTTCTATATATTGTACAGTTCTATACTAAAAAAAACAACATTTTTTTTGAATAGCATTCTCTGCACTTCTATAGCTGTGCGATTCAGTGGTTAAATACTGTGGTTGTGTTGTGCATTTCCAAAAAACACCATTTAGGGCCACAGAAAATATTTTGCAGTGTGAAATACACATCTGGAGGTGTGTAAAATAAACAATTTCTATATATTGTACAGTGCTATACTAAAAAAAAAAACATTTTTTTTGAATAGCATTCTCTGCACTTCTATAGCTGTGCGATTCAGTGGTTAAATACTGTGGTTGTGTTGTGCTCTTCCAAAAAACGCCATTTAGGGCCACAGAAAATATTTTGCAGTGTGAAATACACATCTTGGAGGTGTGTAAAATATACAATTTCTATATATTCTTCTTGTACAGTGCTATACTAAAAAAAACAACCTTTTTTTTTGAATAGCATTTTCTGTAGCTGTGCGATTCAGCGGTTACGTGCTGTGGGTGTGTTGTAGTCTGGCAAAAAACGCCATTTAGGGCCACAGAAAATATTTTGCAGTGTGAAATACACATCTGGAGGTGTGTGAAATAAACAATTTCTATATATTTTCCTTGTACTGTGCTATACTAAAAAAAACAACCTTTTTTTTTTTGAATAGCATTTTCTGCAGTTCTGTAGCTGTGCGTTTCAGCGGTTAAATACTGTGGGTGTGTTGTGGTCTTCCAAAAAACGCCATTTAGGGCAAGATCCTAAATTTGGAAAATATGAGGGGAAGGTCAAAGGGACGTGGTGGCCCCGGTCGTGGTGCTGCTGGTGGAGCTCCTGTTGCAGGGAGAGGATGTGGTGGATCTGTGCCAGCTACACGCACAAGTGAAACACCTTCCTCAGGTGCGAGTAGGCGACCGAGCCTGCGGCGGTATTTTGTCGCGCCTAATGAGGCTGTACCAATGTTTAGGCCAGGACAAGTACAGGCGATAGTAGATTGGGTTGCTGACAGTGCCTCGGGTTCCTTCACATTGTCTCCCACCCACTCTTCTGATGAAAGATCAGAGTTGGCACCTGAAGCCCATGTCCATCAGTCTTTCACCTCACCCCCTTGCAAATCAGCCAAGCAGTCTGAGCCCCAAATCATGCAGCAGTCTCTTCTGCTTTTCGATGACTCTGTTAGCAGGGTTTCCCAGGGCCATCCACCTAGCCCTGCCCCAGAAGTGGAAGAGATTGAGTGCACCGATGCCCAACCACTTATGTTTCATGATGGGTACATGGGAGGACCATCGCAGCACGTCTCGGATGATGACGAAACACAGGTGCCAACTGCTGCTGCTTTCGCAATTGTGCAGACAGACATGGAGGGCAGGGGTGAAGACTGGGTGGAAGATGATGTGGAGGACGATGAGGTCCTCGACCCCACATGGAATCAACGTTATGCAGGTGACCAGTGTAGTTCGGAGGAAGAGGCGGTGGTCGCACAGAGCCACCAGCACAGCAGAAGAGGGAGCAGGGTGCAAAAACGGAGCATTCGTCCCCTAGACAGTACATCTGCTACTGCCCAACGCAGCAAGGGACCGAGCACACCAAAGCCAGGTCCAAGGACTTCCGTAGCGTGGCAGTTCTTCACACAGTGTGTTGATGACAAGACACGAGTGGTTTGCACGCTGTGCAATCAGAGCCTGAAGCGAGGCATAAACGTTCTCAACCTGAGCACAAGCTGCATGACCAGGCATCTAAGTGCAAAGCACGAGCTGCAGTGGAGTAGACACCTCAAAAACCAAGAAAGGTCTCTGGCTCCTCCTGCTTCCTCTTCTGCTGCAGTCTCGGCCTCTTCATCCACCTCTGTAGTGACAGTGGCACCTGTCACCCCGCAAACAGAGGATCTGCCAGCAACACTACCACCTGGGTCACCAACCATCTCCACAATGTCCCATGGAAGCGTTCAGCTCTCTATCTCCCAAACATTGGAGCGGAAGAGGAAGTACCCCCCTAGCCACCCGCGATCCCTGGCCCTGAATGCCAGCATTTCAAAATTCCTGGCCTTTGAAATGCTGTCATTCCGTCTGGTGGAGACGCAGAGTTTTAAAAGCCTGATGGCATTGGCTGTCCCGCAGTACGTCGTGCCCAGCCGCCACTACTTTTCCAGGCGAGCCATCCCTTCCCTGCACAACCAGGTGGGGGACAAAATCAGGTGTGCACTGTGCAACGCCATCTGTGGCAAGGTCCACCTAACTACGGATGCGTGGACCAGTAAGCACGGTCAGGGACGTTATATCTCCCTAACAGCACACTGGGTAAATGCAGTGGCGGCTGGGCCTGAGGCAGATAGCGGTTTGGCGCATGTCCTTCCACCACCGAGGATTGCAGGGCGCTTCAGTTTGCCTCCTGTTGCTAACTCCTCCTTCTCCGCTTCCTCATCCTCTACCGCCTCCTCATCCATTCAGCGTAACACCTTCACCACCAACTTCAGCACAGCCAGGGGTAAACGACAGCAGGCATTTTTAAAACTTTCCTGTTTGGGGGAAAATCCCCACACCGCGCAGGAGTTGTGGAGGGACATGGAACAACAGACCGATGAGTGGTTGCTGTCAGTGAGCCTCAAGCCCGGCCTGGTGGTGTGCGATAATGGGCGAAATCTCGTAGCAGCTCTGGGTCTAGCCGGTTTGACGCACATCCCTTGCCTGGCGCATGTGCTGAACTTGGTGGTCCAGAGGTTCCTTAAAAATTACCCCAATATGCCAGAGCTGCTGCAGAAAGTGCGGGCTGTCTGTGCGCACTTTCGGCGTTCTCACCCTGCTGCTGCTCGCCTGTCAGCGCTGCAGCGTAACTTCGGCCTTCCCGCTCACCGCCTCATATGTGACGTGCCCACAAGGTGGAACTCCACCTTGCACATGCTGGCCAGACTGTGCGAGCAGCAGCAGGCAATAGTGGAGTTTCAGCTGCAGCAATCACGCGTGAGTCGCTCTGCGGAACAGCACCACTTCACCACCAATAACTGGGCCTCCATGCGAGACCTGTGTGCCTTGTTGCGCTGTTTCGAGTACTCCACCAACATGGCCAGTGCCAATGACGCCGTTCTCAGCGTTACTATCCCAGTTCTATGCCTCCTTGAAAAAACGCTTCGTGCGATGATGGAAGAGGATGTGGCACAGGAGGATGAGGAGGAGGAGGAGGAAGCGGGATCATTTCAAAGGCTTTCAGGGCAGTCTTTCACAAGTGGCTACGAGGGTGGGTTCCTGCACCAACAAACGCCAGGTACACAATTGTCCGGCAGAAAGGGCACAGTTCTGGAGGATGACGAGGTGGAGGAGGAGATGGAGGAGGAGGAGGAGGAGGAGGAGCCATGTTCACAGCAGGGTGGCACTCAGACCAGCTCGTGGCCATTACTGGTGCGTGGCTGGGGGGATACAGAGGACACAGACGATGCACCTCTCACAGAGGACAGCTTTTCTTTGCCTCTGGGCAGCCTGGCACACATGAGCGATTACATGCTGCAGTGTTTCCGCAACGACAGCCGAGTTGCCCACATTTTAACTGGTGCTGATTACTGGGTGGCCACCCTGCTGGATCCCCGTTACAAGGACAACGTACCGTCCTTAATTCCCTCACTGGAGCGGGATCGTAAGATGCGCGAGTACAAGCGCACGCTGGTAGACGCGCTGCTGGTGGCATTCCCACCTGACAGCGGGCGTACAGTGGAAGCACAAGGCGAAGGCAGAGGAGGAGGAAGAGGTCGCCAACGCAGCCGGGGCACCGGCAGCACCTCAGAAGGCAGGGTTAGCATGGCCGAAATGTGGAAAAGCTTTGTCAGCACGCCACAACAACCAGCACCACCAGCTGAGATGGAACGTCTTAGCAGGAGGCAGCATTTCACCAACATGGTTGAGCAGTATGTGTCCACAGGCCTACACGTACTGGATGACGGGTCTGCCCCCTTTAACTTCTGGGTCTCCAAATTGGGCACATGGCCTGAGCTTGCCGTTTATGCCTTGGAGGTGCTGGCCTGCCCTGCAGCCAGTGTATTATCTGAACGTGTATTTAGCACGGCAGGGGGCGTTATCACAGACAAGCGCAGCCGCCTGTCCAGAGCCAATGTGGACAAGCTCACGTTCATTAAAATGAACCAGGCATGGATCCCACAGGACTTGTGCGTACCTTGTGCAGAATAGACATGTATACCGGTGTTGTGACAAACTGTCCGGCCATCGGATTGTGCCCGGCCCGTACTGCGCAGGCGCAGCGCTTGCGCAGTACAGAGGACAAGGAGATTCACAAAATCTCCGAAGATGAACGGCGCCTGCGCTGTGAGTGCAGGTTCAAGCCCCACCATCCAAGAGGACATACGGTAGCACATAGTAACAGGGCCCCTCACGGGCTCGCTTCGATCGCGGCCTTGCTTGGCTCGGCTTGAACCACGGATGGTGTGGCCTTCACCTGAACTCAACACGCAGGCGCCGTTAGTCTTGGGAGATTTTTGAAATCCCCTTGTCCTACATACTCAGCAAGCGCAGTACAGGGCGGACACTATTCGACAGGGGACAGAATTCGACACATCACCGGACTTACCCAGCCATTGTTGTATTTTTGAACCAGTGTTGGCTACCTCGTCCTCCTCCACCGCCGCTTCCACCTACACAGCCACATCCACCGCCACCTCAACCTCCTACTCCATATGGACCTCGTCCTGCTAGGCCAAGAGTAAAATTTTTATTTTATTTTTTTGTAGCGCACAGATCCTTTCCCCCTTACCTGCCTTTATGTTGTTGGCTCTTCACAGGAGGGAGAAAGGCACACCGCACTACCAGCCCATATCCTCCTATATAAAGAGGTTGAGCGGTGTACTTGACGGGCCGTGTCCACAGCCGGAGTCAAAACTCCTCCAGAGGATGATTCTCACCTCTACTGTAGGTAGAGGCAAGTCCTTTAATTGCCAGTAAAGTCAATGTCCACACCAGCTGAAACTCCAACTCTTATTCTCTCATGGCAAAATAAACTGTACTCAGATAGAAAAGGTTAGAGCAAAGAAACAGGACAGCTTAAGGTGTGGAGGAGGTCCAGGCACAAACGTAGCACATTCACTTCACTGCTTAGGTTTCTCAAACAGTTTTTGGCGCACGGTCTCTGCCACAGACATTGAGGTTGGTCTCTGCCACAGACCGGGTGTACAAGGCCCCTGCCACAGACCTGGAGAACTTTGGTCTCTGCCACAGACTAGGGTGTATAAGGCCCCTGCCACGGGCCTGGAGAACTTTGGTCTCAGCCACAGACCAGGGTGTATAAGGCCCCTGCCACGGGCCGGTTGAATAAGGCCTCTGATACAGTCAAGGTGACCTTGAGCTTCTCCTTCTACGAACCTAGCCCATATCAAGGGGAAGACATCTCTCCAGGGAGTCAACAGACCATTCCTTCACCGTGACTCCCGCATCGGTCCATCAGAATGATCCTCCCTTCCCTGGAACAGGGTCCCCTACACGAGGCGGCTCTGGACTCCAGGCTTTACTCCCGCCCCTAGGCCTCCATACCCAGGGCAGCAAGAACTCCAGGATAGTACCTCACCCCGGGCTAAAGGTGCCCGAGATGGAACAGGAACACATGCACCCAGGCCGAAGGCACCTGGGCGCGGACCCCACTGGACATCAGCCCCCAGGCCAAAGGTCTGCCCCTTTTATATGCTCTCCTGGCATGCACAGCAGGTTCCCCGCCCCGCTGTACTACTGCCAAGAGGGGACACAAAAGGCGCCACCTGTAGGCCGCAGGGAACTGCACACCAATACTGTCCCCCGAGGACAAAATGGTCCATGAATCCTACAGAATTAGGGTATTTGAGCCTATTTACCACTCAAACACTTTCCTTAAATTTAGCACCCCGCTACATTTTTATTTCAAAGTATTTTATTTTCCCACTAGCTTATCCATTAAATTAAATAATTTATTCCAGAAAGGGCGTATTCTGGGGCATTCCCACCATATGTGTGGCATCGTGCCGTTGAGTTTCTGAGGTTCTTAATGACTTCCTGTACCTCTTCTGCTGAAAATCGGGCCTCCAGCATATTTTTTTATTTTTTAATTTTTTTATGTTCTTTTAAGTTATTTCCTATCCACATTTGTTTGCAGAGCACTTGCCATGTTCTTAACAACATTTTGCTGCCATTTGCAGCCCTCTAGCCCTTTCCATTACTTTTTTAGAGCCTTTTTAGTCGTCAGAAGTCCGGGTCCCCATTGACTTCAATGGGGTCCGGGTCCGGGTTCGGGTTAAAGTTCGGTCCCGAATCCGAACTTTTTTCCGAAGTTCGGCCGAACCCGCCGGACCCGAATATCCAGCTACCCGCTCAACTCTAGTCCTCAATAGATCTTCTTGTCATCTCCCTACCTCGTTTTCAGTCTCTGAGGATAATCTTAAGTACGAGGTTAGACAAGTTCTGGATTCTCGGCTCTGCAGAGGCATTCTTCAGTACCTTGTGCATTGGAGAGGTTTTGGTCCTGAGGAGGCGTCTTGGATCGCTGCATCTGATGTCGCTGCACCTCATCTGTTGAGAAGGTTTCATCAGAGATTTCCCTTTAAGCCTGGGCCCAGGCGGGGGAGGGCCCATAAGAGGGAGGGTACTGTCATGGATATGCAGTAGTGTTTGTCTGTCAGCTTACCTTCCTTCCCATGTGTTCATCTTAGAGGCCTGAGCCCTTTCACCTGGCTTCCTTTATAATCTCCTCCCAGCCAGACTCCACCCCAGGCCCTATCACAGAACACTATATTAACCTGTGCACTGCAAGCCTGCTTGGCTGATCAACGTGTTTGTTAGGCATTGTGTGTTTGGGTTCCTGCCTGCCGTGTGCTACGTCTGTCTCTCTGTTACGTTATTGGCTTGTCCCCGACTATCCCTGTCTGCTCGTGACCCTTGACCTTCGGCTCGTTCTTTCGTTATCCTTGTCTGCTTGTGGCCCCTGACCTTCAGCTTGTTATTCGGTTCTCTCATATCTTGTGCTGCTGCTTCCCCTCTTTTCCCCTTATCCTACGGGGCGTGAGCTAGGAAACTCCAGGGGCCGCGACCTGGTCCCAGCCTGCAGCATAACATCCTCACCACTAGAGGCCCTGGAGAAGACCTGCTGGGTCTTAGACTCCGCGCCCTGGGGAATCTTGGCTCTAGCTTCCGTTAGGATCCCGGTTGTGCTCCTCTGGTCCCGCTTTCCACAACCACCCAGTTTCCTATCCGCAGAAGCCAGCCATAGGGTTCACTACCTCGCGGTGCACTCCTGTCCCCCTATGGTGTGCATCTGTCACCTGGCCACAGGTGACTTTGACAGCTATGTTTTGCTAGTGGAGGCCATTAAGAGTTTCGAGGAGAGGGGTGTTGTGGAATCAGTGCACCAGATCTTATGATAATCCTATACTTGATATTCTTAAACCAAATGGTCATTGTGTTTATATGCTGATCTAAGACAGCTAAATAAACAAGTACCGGTATATATGTACGGCTAAGCTGTGCTATATATTGACCAATGCTTGATGTAAAAATACAAAGCGCTAAGTACTTCACTACACTAAATGATGCTCGATGATGGTGGAACATTCAGGTAAGTCCTGAAGACCCATACAAGCTGGCATTTAAAGGTGATAAGAAATAGTACAACTGGATCAGAGTGTTATTTGGTTATATAAATTTAAGTTTTGAATTTGATGTTGCTTCTGTTTGTTATTTTACATAAGGCCATTGCCTGATGTACCCTCAAGAAAAAGTTTAACATATGTGGATGACATTTTTGTTGAATAGCATATTGTTTGAAAAGTATATCCCAAAGTTCAGATATGTTCTCAACCAGTTGAGGGAGGCGGGTGTTTAAAATTTCATTTCAGGAAAACCAATGGTGTCGCTCCAAGGTTCATCTCCTGAGGCCTAAGGTTTGCAGCCTCAAGCCTCGTACACACGACCGAGTTTCTCGTCGTAAAAAACACGTTGTTTTTTTCGACGAGATTCTTGTTAACCTTGTCGATTTTCTCGTCAAGCTTTCCATGCGTACACACTGACATTTCCCAATTTCCTCGTTGTTCTCCGCGGTCACGTCCAGCACGTACGACGGCACTATAAAGGGGAAGATCTTTTTTCTTGGCGCCACCCCTTGGGCTGCTTTTGCTGATCTCGTGTTTACGCGTGTGAAGTAAAAGTTTGGGAAGAGACGATTCGCGCTTTTCAGTCTTCGTACTTTTCAGATCGTTTTCTGCGGTTCAGTTTGTGCTTGTGGGTTCGTATCTTGACTTTCAGGGCGTCTAGGCAGGTCGTATCTGTTTTACAGTGCGTTCTTGCCTGTTCGTTTCTGTTTTTCAGTTCGTTATTCATAGGCCTTGCTGTTCTAAAGTGCGTTCTGTTCTGTACGTTCTGATAAGACGACCGTTTCCTAGCCATGTCGCCTGGACGTTCTCGTCGTCGAGTTCGTGCTGTGCGTGCGCTTGGTGTTGGTCTGCTTGTTTTGGACCAAGACCAGTCCATGAATGGTGTGAGGAGTTCATGGACCAAGAATTGGTTGCTCCAGCGGGACCAATTCTGCCATATGCCTCTGCTGCGGGAGATCGTCGAGAATAATCCTGAGGACTACAGGAATTTTCTGCGGATGTCTGACCCCGTTTTTCAGGAACTGTTGGCTTTGGTGTCCCCCTATATTACCAGGAAAGACACCGTTATGCGGGAAGCCATCAGTGCTGAGCAGAGGCTCATCGCCACGTTATGTTACCTGGCGACAGGGAGAAGTCTTCAGGACTTGAAGTTCACGACAGGCATCTCCCCACAGGCTCTGGGCCTCATAATCCCAGACACCTGTTCTGCCATTATCCAAGTCCTGCAGGAGGACTATATTAGGGTAAGTTTTCTCCATTAACATCACATTTTATGTATTACATGTATGCTAATGTATTGTATTTCTTTCATCCTTCCCTAATTACCATGATTGTAATATGCTGAGAATGTCCCCTTTGTCCTCATGCATGCTTGAAGCTTTAGATTGTCCCTTTTTTCTCCTCCATGCATATTTTCCTTCACTAACCTTTCCAGCAGGGGCGCCTGTTGCTCTAAATGTTCAAACCCCAATTTAGGAAATAAACTTCCTCCTTTTTTGCTCTGGTGCCTATTAAACGCCCCCATTTGTCCCCTCCAATGCAGCCATTTTGTTCCCTCTAATGCAGCCATTTTGTCCCCTCCAATGCAGCCATTTTGTTCCCTCTAATGCAGCCATTTTGTCCCCTCCAATGCAGCCAGTTCCGCCCCAGCCCTGCACTTACCTTCTTGCGGTCAGCGCCATCCTTCTTCTGTCCTTGATGTCTTCTCCTTCCCTTGATGTTGTATCAGCCAATCATGTTACCATTAAACAGACTTGGTGAACATGATTGGCAGAGCAGCCTGTCAGTGTTTACCCAAGGAATGCCCCCCCCCTGCGTCCCCTATTTAACTTTTCTGCAGCCAATTACATCCCTCAGGCTGTAATGTGCAATACAATTTTCCTTCCTGTTTCTGATATGCAATTTTAAGCCCATAAATGCCGCAGTTCTTCATATGTCGGTCGCTTAACAGGGGGCCATCCACCTGAATAGTGGGCGGCATAGACAATACATAGGTTAATGCAAGGCATGAACCTATGTATTGTTCTGAGTGACGGGCACAGGAGAGAGGGGGCAGTGCTCCAGCGCCCACTCTGGACGCACCACCACTGCAATGCTATCCTGTGGCCAAACACATCTACCCCCCCTCCCCATTATAATTTATTAATGGACCATCATAGGGGGTGATGAATATGATACATGAGCCTTCCATTATACTTATTTAAAACACCTTAATAAACGTAGACTTTGCTTGATGTTGGCCTCTAATGTATTTTCTTAGAATATACTTGTAATGTTTGATTTGTGTATTCTAATATTTTTTCATCTTGTTTGACTCCACAGCTTCCTTCCACGCCACAGGAATGGCAGACTGTGGCATTGGAGTTTGCCACGCGGTGGGACTTCCCCAACTGCGGTGGTGCTATAGACGGGAAGCACGTCCGCATTGTGCCGCCACCCCGTTCTGGGTCCTACTACTTCAATTACAAGGGGTTTCATAGCATTGTGCTGATGGCGGTGGTGTCAGCACGGTATGAATTCCTCTATGTTGATGTAGGGAAGAATGGCCGGATGTCCGATGGGGGATCCTTTATCCAGACGGAGTTTGCCCTCCATCTCCAGAGTGACGACCTTGCATTGCCACCGGATGCAGGGAATATTGAAGGACTCTCCTTTGTTTTTTTGGCTGATGAAGCCTTCGGGCTCGGACCACATCTTATGAGGCCATTTCCTCAGAGGACCCTGACCCCAGAGAAGAGGGTGTTCAATTACCGGCTGGCCAGGGGCCGAAGAGTCGTTGAAAATGCCTTTGGCATAATGGCCAGCCGGTTCCGCCTTTTTAGGACTCCCATCCACTTGGCGGACTACAAAATAAACTATGTAGTGTTATGCTGCTGTGTGCTACACAATTATCTTTGCCGCAAATCAAATTCATATATGGCCTCAGTTTTGCCTGAGGCTGGACTTTCCCCTGATAATCCCCTGCCGGGCCTGGAATCTGCCCGTGCTGGCTTGCCCCCCCAAATTGCCCGTGAGGTTCGGGACAAATACATGGACTATTTCACGGGTAGGGGGGCAATTCCTATGCCAGGCTATGTCTAAAGATTCCTGTCTAACGATCCAAATAAAAATCTTGTTTAAAATTCTAACTTTTGTTGGTTTCCTGTCTCCTAGTTTGTCTTAGTGCATTTGTAGTGCCAAGTGTATTTTCCTTTAGTAAATACCAACCATTTCACTATGTAACCTTAAAAAATGTACCAAATAAGGTTAGAGCATATTAGAAAAAGAAGCTACACGTTGTTTGTGTTCAAATCTTTTACTATGTGCAAATTCACACACTTTTTTTTTTTTTTAACATTTTTTGTTTGCCTGGCCACAAACCGGCAATTGTTTTCTTAGGAAAATACAAAAACAACAGTTGCATTCCAAAAATTACAAAATTGGATACCTCGGAGCAATCTGAGACATTCACTTACACAAACTATATGTCTCTATGTGCCCGTCCTAATATGGGGTCCTGCCACCCCTTGCCCAGCCAAAAATTGAATATGCACACAATTGGGATTATTTTCCTATAGGGATTTTAGACTCCTGATCCCTATTGTCAACATGTGCTATCTGCCATCAGGGGTGATCAATGGACGTGTTTTGGGGGTGCAACCCCTTCCTCAGTTCACCTACTTTAGATACGAGGCAGGGGTTGCACCTCCAAAAGACGTACATGGATATCCCCTGATGGCAGATAGCACATGTTGAAACACTGTGTTCAGATTTAATTTTTGGCTGGTTTGATTGTCAATTTTTTTTTTTAAAGTTGAAGAATAACCCTTTCATGACTAAGCCCATTTCTGACATTTGGTGTTTACAAGTTAAAATGCAGATTTTTTGCTAGAAAATTACTTAGAAACCCCAAACATTATATATATTTTTTTAGCAGAGAATCTAGAGAATAAAATGGCGATTGTTGCAATATTTTATATCACACAGTATTTGTGCAGCGGTGTTTTAAACGCAACTTTTTTGGAAAAATTAACTTTCATGAATTTAAAAAAAATTAAAAAGCAAAGTTAGTCCAATTTTTTTGTATAATGTTACGCCGAGTAAATATATACCAAACATGTCATGCTTTATAATTGCCCGCACTCGTGGAATCGCGACAAACTACGGTACCTTAAAATCTCCATAGGCGACGGTTTAATTTTTTTTTACGGCTACTAGGTTAGAGGTACAGAGGAGGTCTATGGCTATAATTATTGCTCTCGCTCTGACGATCGCGGCGATACCTCACATGTGTGATTTGAACGCCGTTTTCATATGCAGGCGTGACTTCCGTATGCGTTTTCTTTGCCGCGCGAGCTCGCGGGCACAGGGGCGCTTTAAATTTTTTTAAATTTTTTTTCTTATGTATTTTATTTATTTTTATAATTAAAAATAGTGTTTTTTGAAAAAAAAAATTTGATCACTTTTATTGCTGTCACAAGGAATGTAAACATCCCTTGTGACAGTAATAAGTGGTGACAGGTACTCTTTATGGAGAGATCGGAGGTCTAAAAGACCCCCAATCCCTCCTTTGCACTTCAAAGTATTCAGATCGCCGAAAACGGCGATTCCGAATACTGTGTACTTTTTTAAATTCGGCGCCATTGGCAGCCGAGTAACCCGGACGTGACGTCATGACGTCGCTTCCGTGGTTACAGTGCAGAGAAAAAATCAAAGCCGTTTGCGGCTTTGATTCACTCTCTGTGTAGCCGCCCGAGGTGGCGGATCGTGGATCGGGTCTCCCGGTGGGACGGGAGGCCCGGTAAGAGCGGCGGAGGCGGCGGGAGGGGGGAGATGTCCCCTCCCGCTCCTCCGGTATAACAACCGAGCGGCTTTTAGCCGCATCGGTGGTTATACCAGGAAAGCCGATCGCCCGCTCTAAACAACGGTACCGGGATGAAGCCTGCGGCTGCAGGCATCATCCCGGTATAACCCCTGAAAGCCGAGGACGCATATATGCGTCCGCTCGGCGTGAAAGGGATAAACATGAACAAAAGGGGGTTGGGATGCCTTATTGAATTCTCCCCAAAACATCGAGAATGTCTTTAAATGTTTGATCCATCACATGTATTCTTTCTTTAATTGTGTCCAGTTCCGTGCTACATTCCATCACTTGCTGGATGAGGCGGAGGGCACTGTCAGCAGAGAAACCTGTACTATCCTTCACCCCAACATTCACATCCCCTAAAAACAAAATAAAAAGGTATTATAACTCTGCAGGCCTACCTCTCTTACCTGAAGCTGTGGTGACAGATACTGACCTGTTGTGGTGACCAGTTCCACAACGTCATCCACCTCTCCTTCCTGCACTTCTCCTTCCTCCACCTCAACTTCCTCTACATCCTTCGTTTGTGGGTCTTTGGGAGTTTGGGGTTGTTGTGAAGCTGTGGGGTTCCTGTGCTCCCTGGAGTGTCCTCCTCCCAGTCTTCTCTCCCCTATGAGAATCAAACAAAAGGTAGAGTTATCACACAGAAATTCTCTATGTAAAACCAAAAAACAGGCTAAATTGCTTGGAAGTGGGGTACAAGTGTGTGTTTGGGTGGAAGTTAAAGATGAATGCATTATTTCTGAACAAGAATATGTTTAGTATTCACCTTTGTCTGTCATTTTTTAGACATGTAGGCAACACAAAAATTCTCTGATGCACCTGTGTGGGACACCCAAAAAAGGCGGGTCAGGTGGCCCACACTATAGTGCTCCAAAGTACAGATGTGGAAGCAGCTGCTGAGTGTCCTCTCCTTTACACTGACAAAGGTTTGCATTTAATTCTCTTTACAAACACATCATCTAGCCTAAAACTTTGTGCCCCAAATTTCCCAAAAAATTACAGATGTCTAATTACTTTTGTGGCTGTAAAATAAGCGAAAACAGCGGATAGTGGCCGAACGAAGTGTCTGTAACGTAACGAACGATTACTGTGCCCAACCAAGTTCAAAATATAACATTTTGGAAGGGAGTCCAATAAGAAAAAAAAACTAAACCAGCAACATGTCAGTTTAGAAAAGGATTAATAGCATAAAAGTGTACATTTTACTTACTTTTTGCGAGCATTCTCTTAATGCTCCTTAACTGCTCTGGCTCCCTCAGTTTGAGGTCTGACCACCTCTTTCTGAGCTGCTCATTTGAGCGTTTCACCCCGAAATTCGTCTTCAGACTCTTCACGACTTTAGTGAGGATTTTGGCCTTCCTTCTATTTGGTTTGCTATACGGCCCATGCTTTGCGTCATAATCAGACTTGAGCAAGATGTCCACCATCTCCGCCATCTCGGCAAAAGACTTATTCGATACCTTGAATCTCCTCCTTGATCGTGACGTTTCCTCGGTCTCCGGGCTTGTCTCCTCCTCGTTAGTTGCGGAATTATCAGACACCTGCTGTAACTCTGCCATATCTGTCTGCGCGCCGAAAGAGAAGGGGCGGGGAAAAGATGTTAGTTAGAACGTCATGGGCGGGTGACGTGTGCGGAGCGACGTGTTCGTATTTTGACGCATGCGTGGTGTGTATATAGCAAACACACATGTGACTATAGTACGTTCGGTGTGCGGAGAGAGGAGTTCAAGTGACGGACGTGCGAACGAAGGTATGTGATTTTGTGACTTGGACAAATTGTTGGCCTATACTGTTTTGAGAATGTTGTAGGATATATATGGTGACTACGATGTTAAGGAGGTTAGACTGTTTGCCTCACATTAGTTATATATTATTTCTTAAACTTGCAGATACAATATGAATGTCTTTATTAGCGACAAAGAGTTCCTGGCGGAATTTATTGACCGGGTAAGGGAACTGCCCGCTCTGTGGGAGACGAAAAACCCCATCCATAAAAAAAGAGGGGTGAGAAAAGCAGCGCTGGAGAAGCTGCTCCCATTTGTGCAGACCAAGGTGCCCATAGCCACAGCAAAACAAGTGGACACTAAAATTGGGAGCTTGAGAAGCACCTACAGGACTGAACGCTCTAAGGTCCTGGCTTCTCAGAGGTCAGGAGCAGCAGCAGGTGATGTGTATGTCCCGATTTTGTGGTACTACAGCAGGATGTCCTTCCTGGATGACCACATTGAGGCAAGGCCATCACTCTCCACTCTTCCCCCCAGACTTCCCTGCAGCTAACCTGAGCCTTCTCTGGAGCAAGAGGAGGCAGCCATCCTGGATGATCCTGATTTGGCCATCTGGAGCCAGGTATAGTATTAAATGAAAATGTATTGGGATAAAATTAATGTTTGACAAATATGTCAAGATGAGAAACATACAATATTTTGGGTTCCACAAGTGAAATCAAGATCTCTAGATATTAGTAGGCTTGTGCAATTCGTTTCGTAACGAATCGAAAATCGTCCGAATTTAGCAACTTTCGGACATTCGGAAGCATTCGAATTTCCGAACAAAGCATATACGAATAAAACCGAATCCGAAATAAATTATACCGCAAAATAGCGAAAGCCCGAATGTCTTCGGCATAATTCGTTATGAAAAAAGTTACGAATGTACGAATCCATTCGAAGCACAATAACACTCACTCTGCTCTCTGCTTCTCCCTCACCATGCTGAACTCCCTCTCAAAATGGTGTACAGGGGCGGAGGCTATAGCCGCATGAAAAACGAAAGTAAAATACGAGATTTCGAATCCATTCGAAGCACAATAACACTCTGCTCTGCTCTCTGCTTCTCCCTCACCATGCTGAACCCTCTCAAAATGGTGTACAGGGGCGGAGGCTATAGCCGCATGTAAAAAACGAAAGTAAAATACAAGATTTCGAATCGTTACAAATAACCGCTATGTATTTAGAAAAGTACAAATCCATTCGAAGCACAATAACACTCACTCTGCTCTCTGCTTCTCCCTCACCATGCTGAACTCCCTCTCAAAATGGTGTACAGGGGCGGAGGCTATAGCCGCATGTAAAAAACGAAAGTAAAATACAAGATTTCGAATCGTTACAAATAACCGCTATGTATTTAGAAAAGTACAAATCCATTCGAAGCACATTAGGCATAATAGGCAGCGTCGTTGTGAGAGAGACACGGAAAATTCCGAATCAACGAACCCAAAAAAAGTTACAAAAGTAGGAGTTGTGTCCAGAATCAACGAAAAACAATGTACCCTACCGAAAGTACGAATTATAAATCAACTAAAAATTCAACTAAAAATGACGCTTGCGAAAATACGAATTAGTCCGAACACGAAAAATCCCGTCTAGCAAAATTACGAATGATTACGAATCAACAGGACCGAAAAGAAACAAACCGAAACTAAACAAATTTTTCCATTGTGCACAAAAAACTAACCGAAACTAAACAATTTTTTATGTTGTGCACAAGTCTAGATATTAGTCTGCACTTAATTGGGTTCTAAATAGTCAATCTGATGTAGGTGTAAATTAGAAAAAAATGATTTCTGGATTTACATTCTAATTGCTTCAATCATGTTTATAAAGTTTGATGCAAAGATTAAACCAACATATTAAACTATGTCCCTTTTTCATACACAGGATGAAATCAGCCAGGAGGAGGGTCTGGAAACTGTCAGGCAGGAGGAGGAAGGGCCCAGTGGCAGCCAGGAGGTGGCAGGGCCCAGTGGCAGCCAGGAGGAGGAAGGGCCCAGTGGCAGCCAGGAGGTGGCAGGGCCCAGTGGCAGCCAGGAGGTGGCAGGGCCCAGTGGCAGCCAGGAGGTGGCAGGGCCCAGTGGCAGCCAGGAGGTGGCAGGGCAAAGGAGAAGCACCAGATCCCAGGTGCCTCCCATCCGGCTTCCCAAAAGAGGCAGGAGGGACAGGACCACCAGTGAGGCAGCAATGACCCTTATTAAAGAGGCCCATGCCACCCTCAAAGAGCCCACATCCCCTGAAGAGGCCATTGCCGGCCTAGTGGAGGCAAAGTTCAAGGTGATGAGCATGGAGCAATGCCTCCTATGCGAGCCCCTGCTCATCACCTTGCTCAACAAGGGGGTGATGGAAAAAATTACCCCCAATACCGCAATTTGTGAGGTGGCACAACTGTCCCAACCTCAACCTCCTCCTCCACCTCCACATTCTTCTTCTGCCCCACCCCCTTCTCCTCCACCTCCACCTTGTTCTTCCGCCCCACCCCCTTCTCCTCCACCTCCACCTTGTTCTTCTGCGCCACCCCCTTCTCCTCCACCTCCTCCTCCTCCTGACAGGAGTACCCCTCCAGTGGCCCAGCCTCCAGCCAAACGAAGAAGGAAGGCTGCAGGGAAGGCTTCAGGAAAGGTTGCAGGGAAGGTTGCCAGGAAGACGAGGAAGTGATGGCCTTGCTTCATTGTGGTCGGACAGAAGACAGCCTGTTGTAGTACCACACACTTGGGACATATATATCACCTGCTGCTGTTCCTGACCTCTGGGAGGCCAGCATCAGATTGTGTTCAGAAATGTTGGCCTTCTCAAGCTCCCAATTTTTGGGTCCACACAGGGTTGCTGTGTGCTCTGGGGTCCCTGGGATGCACAAATGGCAGCAGCTTCTCCAGCGCTGCCTTTTCTTTATTTTAGTTCAAACATGAATAAATGTTATTTTTCTTTAAGTTCATACTTGACTATGTGTATTTGTAAAAAGGTAAAATCTAGCTTTGGAGTAAGCAGATACATTTGACTGACAAAAAAAGGGACAGATAACAACCCCCCAAAAAAATAAATAAATCGTATTTCCCAAAAAAGGGTGTAAAATTTAAATAATATATATTAAAAGATTCTATGGGAGATCACTACCAAAACATTGCGAAATTACAATTAACATCAGTTAGAAAAATATCTAATTTTTTAATATTCCTAAAAACTTGCACGATATAATACACATAAATCTTCTTAAGAGCAACAAGAAAAAGGTTAAAAAAACATAGTCATAACTCTGTGTGAATATCAGCAGCAAAAGAAGTTCATTTGTTTGGATTAATGTAACATTCTAACGAAGATTTCAATGCACAACATTTAAACGATGCAAAAATTTGGAGCGTGACGAATGTGCTATCTCCATTACGAAGGCTTGTTTTACCAGAAGATGCGCTCCCATCTCATAGTTGCTTGTGAGCATGCACGCTTTTGGAAGAGTCGTAAAAGCATACACACGAACCATTTTCTCGTCACAAAACAGGCCGACGAGAAACACGACGAGGAGATCTGGAATCCTGACGAGAAAATAGAGAGCAGGTTCTCTATTTTCTCGTCGAGATTCACGGCAATTTTCTCGTCGTAAAACCATACACACGAACGGTTTTCTCGACAAAAAAGCTCACGCGGCACTTTTCTTGCCGGTTTTGGACGAGAAACTCGGTCGTGTGTACGAGGCTTCAGTCTCACCACAAGAAGAAAATGGAGACTGTGATGAGGTAAAAAATATCTGCCAATATCAGTGAATTGAGGACATGTTTGGGTATGGTATAAAATATTCAATTGTATGCTTGTCATCCTAGGTTCCAATTGAGAATGTTGGAAGGTAATATATAAGAAGAGATTTTAGGGATCAAGAGAATGTAATGTAATAATATGACATTGTGATATTTCTCTCCTAACTTACAGATCTTCCAATCTTATACTTCAGCATTAATGTTGATGCTGCCAATCATGGCAGAATAATATCATCATTAGATCATTGATGATTTTAGTTAATTAAAATATAGTTAACCAATCGCTATATCATATATATAGCATAGTTAGAAAATGTAAGAATTAATGAATAAGAATATGTATTCATACTGTTTATTTACTCAAATAGAAAAAAAGATTGACAATCCAGACCAGATCATTGATTGGTAAAGGCGAAGTGAACTACCAAAAGACACAGTGATCGTATGGATGATGTTAATCCTTGGCGTCCAGTTCCGAAGGGAACCTGTCACCAAACCACACTCCAGACCAGATCGTTGATTGGTAAAGACGACGTTGACCACTAAAAGACACAGCGATCGTTTGGATGATGTTAATCCGTGATGCCCAGTTCCGGATGGAACCTATCACCACTCCGAATCCTTCATCAGGAGCCATGAAGCAAGACGCTCCAGGATTCGTTTTGCCGGAAAGAAAGATTTGTTGCAGAATTCCCTTGTTTGTTTGAATCCCAGAATATCCATTGAAAGAAGGGTTTTTGAATCCCATTTTCAGCTTGTAACTTTGCAAGAGCAGATTCACTGAAGAGTTTCTTCAATGGCTGGCTTACCAACGTTGTTTTTATCACATTTGAAATGGGGGGCTGGGGTGACACTATAAAATCCATGGATATTTCTTTCCAGGGTTGTTCAGAAATGGGTAGTGGCCTCAAAAGTCCCCATGGCTTGGTATTGGAACCCTTATTGCGCTGGCACGTGGTGCAAGAATTAACATATTCTTTGCAGTCCTGTCTTAGGCTGACCCACCAAAAGGAGCGCTGAACAAGTTCCGTGGTTCTTCGTATTCCAAAATGTCCGGCAAGTTTATGGTCATGTGACATCTTTAGGACTTGGAGTCTAACTGGTTGAGGGACAAAAATCTTATCCTGATGCCACAAAAATCCATCTTGGTCTCTTAATGAGGACACTTCTGTCCCAGGGCACTGGGCAGAGGCTTGTTTGATCAAGGTCTTTAAATCAGGTTGGATGAGCAAAAATTTTTGAGAGGAAACGATCGTACTTGGCTCTGTTGTTTCAGGGGTGTTTGGAAACATTCGGGAGAGTGCATCCGCTTTCCCATTCTTGGAACCTGGCCGATATGTAAGGTGGAAATTGAACCTGGAGAAAAACAAAGCCCATCGGGCTTGCCGAGGTCTTAAACGTTTGGCTGTCCTGAGGTACTCCAGGTTCTTATGGTCTGTAAAAATCATAATGGGATTAGCGGCACCCTCCAGTAAGTACCTCCATTCTTCTAAGGCAGATTTAATGGTCAGTAGCTCTCGATCTCCGACGTCGTAATTTCTTTCTGGTGGACTCATTTTTCAAGAGGAAAAGGCTACGGGGTAAAGAAGAGCCTTGGGACCCCGCCGTTGAGACAGGATTGCCCCGATGCTATATCAGAAGCGTCTACTTCCAGTACATAAGGTAAGGTTGGATCTGGGTGCTGTAAGATAGGTGCAGAAGTGAATAGATTCTTTAATTTGTCAAAGGCTGTCTGAGCTTCTGGGGACCACTGGAAACGGGCCTTCTGACTAGTGATGAGCCGAACACCCCCGGGTTCGTTTCGCACCAGAACCCGCGAACGGACCGAAAGTTCGCACGAACTTTAGAACCCTATTAAATACAATGGATGCGAACGTTCAAAATCTAAAGTGCTAATTATAACGACTATTATGCAGGTTATTGTCCTAAAAAGGGTTTGGGAATCCGGGTTCTGCACCAGGGGACATGTATCAATGCAAAAATAAGTTTTAAAAACTGCCGTTTTTCTGGAGCAGTCATTTTAATGATGCATAAAGTGAAAAAAAAAGTCAAATATTCCTTTAAATATCGTACCTGGGGGGTGTCTAAAGTATGCCTGTGAAGTGCCACGTGTTTCCCGTGTTTAGAACTGTCCCTGCACAAAATTACATTTCTAAAGGAAAAAAAGCCATTTAAAACTGCTTGCGGCTTTAATGTAATGTCTGGTCCCGGTAATATGGATGAAAATCTTTAAGAAAAATGGCATAGCTACCCCATCACACCCCCCCCCCCCCTACCCCAGCCCATTACCAGCCCCTTTGGGTCTTGTATGGATATTAAGGGGAACCCCGCACACAAAATAAAAAAGGCCCTATATACTCTGAACAGCCGTATACAGGCGGTGCATACAAGACAGGGACTGTAGGCTTGTTCTTATGTAGAATCTGTTTGTAATTTTGAACAGGTACATTGTTTAAGTGTAGCTCCAGCCAAAAAATCTATTTTTAAGCTTTTTGGAAAACATAGGGAAGGGTTATCACCCCTGTAACATTTGTTTTGCTGTCTGTGCAGTGTGCACCTGTTCAGAACAGTTCACCTCACTTTCCGTCCTAATGACAAATGTTTTTGGAAAATTTGTTTTTTTTATTGAAACAAGAATTGGTGATAAAGCATCAGTGGAGAGGAGACACTTTTTTTCCCATATTAACTCTTACAGGGGAGAATTTGCCTTCCTAGGGGTAGATTTCCTCTCACTTCCTGTTGTATCCTTCCGTTTGCAAGGAGGAGTCGTTTGTAAGTTGGATGTTTGAAAGTAGGGGCCTGCCGTATATACTCAGCTGAAATTTGCCCCTTACATGTTGGTGTTGCCACAACACTGTGAGCCCTCACAGTTACTCTTGGTAGGCGCATGAATGGGCCCTGCTGTGAATTATTAGATCAAGAACTGTAATTGCATGCCCCTGTTGAACAGGGGCTGAAAAATTGGGCCTTTGGTGGTGGTGGTGGTGGTGGTGTTGACACAACACTGTAAGGCCTCACAGTTAGTCTTGGTGGGCGCAGGAATGGGCCCTGCTGTGAATTATTAGATCAAGAATTGTAATTACATGCCCCTGTTAAACAGGGGCAGAAAAATTGGGCCTTAGGCACTGGTGCCACAACACTGCAACCCCTCATAGATACTGTACTTGGAGCACAGCAATGAGCCCTGTTGCAAAGTATTGCATCAAAAATTTTAATTACACGCCCCTGTTAAACAGGGGCTGAAAAATTCGGCCTTTGCCACTGGTGCTGGTGCCACGACACTGCAACCTTTCCCAGATACTCTAGTTGGAGTGCAGGAATGAGCCCTGCTGCAAAGCATTGCATAAAAAATTGTAATAACACGCCCCTGTTAAACAGGGGCTGAAAAATTGGGCCTTAGCCACTGGTGGCGGCACCCAGAAACAAAAATGTTCTTCCAAGCTATCATCATCAATCGGATCATTAAGGAGGAGGAGGATAGTCAGTCAACATAACAGGACAGTCTCTCAGCATCAGCATCAGTCTTGAAGGGATGTGACATTTGAAAATAAATTAGTCTGTTATATCCGCTTCAGGTGTTTGGTAGCTGGTGGTGATCCAAGACTGGTTCATCTTTATGAAGGTCAGTCGATCAACAGAGTCGGTGGACAGGCGCACCCTGTGATCCGTGACAAATCCTCCAGCAGCACTGAATGTGCGTTCTGAAAGAACGCTGGATGCAGGACAGGCCAGTAGCTCAATTGCATACTGTGCAAGCTCTGGCCAGTGATCCATCCTCAAGACCCAGTAAGCCAGAGGATTTTCGGTGGGGAAGGTGTCCAAGTCTGACCTTGCCCCTAGGTATTCCTGCACCATGTATATCAGACGCTGGCGATGGTTGCTGGAACTGATCATACCTTGGGGCTGCGGACTAAAGAATTGTCTGAACGCATCGGTCAGACGGCCACCTTCCCCACTGCTCCTTCTTTGACTGACTGAAGCCTCAGCAACTCGTTGTCCAGGACCAGGAGTTTGTAACCTCCCAGTCTCTGGGAACACGTTGCACAGACCTTTCTGCAAGGCCTCCCGGAGTTGTCTCATCCTCTGCTCCCTCTGCGACGGTAAGATAAGGTCCGCAACCTTACCCTTGTACCGTGGATCAAGGAGAGTGGCCAGCCAGTAATGGTCCCTCTCCTTGATCCGAAGAATACGAGGATCCTTCCGCAGACTTTGCAGGATCAGGGAGGCCATGCAGCGTAGGTTAGCTGAGGCATTCGGTCCGGAGTCCTCTGGGTCACTAAGGACGACATGATCCGCAGCCACCTCCTCCCAGCCACGTACAAGTCCACTGGTTTCTTGGGACTGTAAATCATCCCTAAAAGACTGCTGCTGATGATGCTGAGTGCCAGGCTCCACCTCCAAGCTGACACAATCCTCCTCCTCCTCTTCTTCCTGTGCGATGGGTGGGACAGAAGGAACACTGTCTGGGTAAAGGGGGCCTTGAGAGGCAAGGAAGTCCTCCTCTTCCTGCCTCTGTTCTGCCTCAAGTGCCCTGTCCATTATTCCACGCAGCGTATGTTCCAACAGGTGGACAAGAGGTACAGTGTCACTGATGCATGCACTGTCACTGCTCACCATCCTCGTGGCCTCCACAAATGGTGCCAGGACAGTGCATGCATCCCTGATCATGCCCCACTGGCGTGGTGAAAAAAACCCGAGCTCCCCTGACCCTGTCCTGGTGCCGTAGTCGCACAGGTACTCATTGATGGCCCTCTGCTGCGTGTGCAGCCGCTGCAGCATGGCCAACGTTGAGTTCCACCTGGTGGGCATGTCACATATAAGGCGGTTCTTGGGCAGGTTCAACTCCTTTTGCAGCTCAGCCAGGCGAGCACTGGCATTATAAGATCTGCGGAAATGCACACAGACTTTCCTGGCCTGCCTCAGGACATCCTGTAAGCCCGGGTACCTGCCCAAGAACCGCTGCACCACCAGGTTAAGGACGTGAGCCACACAGGGCACATGGGTCAGTTGTCCCTGACGGAGAGCGGAAAGGAGGTTGGTGCCATTGTCGCAAACTACCATTCCTGGCTTAAGCTGGCGTGGCGTCAACCACCTATCGGCCTGCCCCTGCAGAGCAGACAGAACCTCTGCCCCAGTGTGGCTCCTGTCCCCCAAACACACCAGCGCAAGCACGGCATGGCATCTTTTTACCTGCGCCTACGGAACGCCTACGGAGCGCCGCTGGTTCCGAGGACAAAGCACAGGAAGAGGCCACGGAGGAAGAAGAGGAGGGGTGGAGGACAGAGGTTTGTCACAACCAGTAGTAGCATTTTGGAGGCGTGGCGGTGGAACAACCTCCAACACTACTGCACCTTGTCCTGCATCCTTCCCAGCTGCCAAAAGAGTGACCCAATGGGCCGTGAAAGAAAGGTAACGTCCCTGTCCATGCCTGCTGGACCATGAGTCAGCGGTAATATGCACCTTACCGCTGACCGCCCTGTCCAGCGAGGCCAAGACATTGCCTTCCACATGCCGGTAGAGAGCCGGAATCGCCTTCCGTGAGAAAAAGTGCCGTTTGGGAACCTGCCACTGAGGAACCGCACATTGCACAAACTCACGGAAGGGGGCCGAGTCTACCAACTGAAAAGGCAGCAGTTGAAGCGCTAGCAATTTAGCCAAGCTAGCATTCAACCGCTGGGCATGTGGATGGCTGGGAGTGTACTTCCTTAGACGGTCCAGCAGCTGGGGCAGGGAAATTTGCCTGCTAGAATCGGACGTCGGTGTACTGCTAGCAGAGTGCCCGCAAGTACTTGGCTGTGACACACCTAATTCTACACCTTCATTCCTCTCAGAGCAGGTTTCAGAGAGGACTGAAGGTATAGTGGGGTTAGAGATCCCAGCTGATGCGGTGCAAGAAGAGGTCAGCTTTGTTCTTTGGTGTAGGTCTTTAAGGTAGGCTTGCCAACGAGCTGCATGGCAGGTCAACATATGTCTGGTCAAGCGTGATGTTTTGGCCACGCGATATACGCTTGAGACATATGTTGCAAACAGCAGCTGTGCGATCTGATGCACTCGACTCAAAAAAGGCCCACACCAAAGAACTTTTTGAATAACGGGCAGAGGCAGTGCCCTGCACAGGCGGAGCTCTGCGGTGTGATTCCGTCTGTGTGCTGCCCTTACGCTGGCCCCCCGAGGGCATCCTGCCTCGTTGGAGATGTGCCTCCTCCTCATCCTCCTCCTCCTCCTCCTCCTCTCTCCTATTAGGCACCCACGTGGAGTCAGTGACCTCATCATCCCCTCCCTCCTCATCCCTGGAGCCAATCTGGCAGTATGCTGCAGCTGCTGGAACATGACTGCCAGATTGGTGTCCTTCTTGAGCATCCCCTCTCTCTGCTCTCACGCTACTGCCTTCCTCTAACTGGGTATCATCATCAGACCCTTCAAAACGCTGGGCATCCTCCTGGAGCATGTACCCAACACTGTGCTCAAACAGTTCGGGGGACTCCTCAGGAGGACATGGTTGGTCTAGGGAAGGAGTGACTGATGATGACATTGATACCAGGGAAGAGGACGCTTTGGCAGCTGCTTTGCCAGTACCCTGAGCCTGGGTGAGAGAGGATGAGGAGGATGAGGAGGGCTTGGTCATCCACTCTACCAAGTCTTCGGCATGATGCGGCTCAACACGTCCAGCTGCCGAAAAGAAGGACAAGCGTGTCCCATGGCCACGTGCTGATGGCGATGCACTGCGTCCACGACCAGCACTGTTGTCTCTAGACACAGAGCCTGCTTGCCCTCTTTTATTGGCTCCTGACTGTCTGCCTCTCCTTGTTTGCCTTCCAGACATTCTAATGGCCTGCAGGGAAATGGGAAAAGCAGCAACACAGGCTAAGTTCAGGTGTAATATGGTCAGGAGGCACACTCCGCCCGCTGTAAGTGCCGCAAAATCCTGTTGGTGTAACACACCAGGAAAAAGCAGCAATACGGGCTAACTTCAGGTGTATAATGTGCAGGAGGCTTAGCAACAATGACACTGACACTGTCCCCTGCCTATCCTTCTCTCTCCCTGCACAAAAGGTTTATCAAAGTATATGACACTGACACTCTCCCTGTCTATCCTTCTCTCTCCCTGCACACAAGGTTTAGCAAAGAATATGACACTGACACTGTCCCCTGCCTATCCTTCTCTCTCCCTGCACACAAGGTTTATCAAAGTATATGACACTGACACTCTCCCTGCCTATCCTTCTCTCTCCCTACACACAAGGTTTAGCAAAGAATATGACACTGACACTCTCCCTGCCTATCCTTCTCTGTCCCTACACACAAGGTTTAGCAAAGAATAGATTTGACAAGATTTGACACTGTCCCTGCCTATCCTTCACTTTCCCTGCTCCGGAACACACTACACGAGGCCGCCGCGCTGGCGGCCTTTTATAGTGTGGGGCATGTACTAAACCCCCTCAGCTATAATTGGCCACAGGCATCCTGCCTGTGGCCAATCATTGCTCTCCTCGCTGCCGGCGCTGTGATTGGCCAAGCATGCAGGGTCACAGTGCATGCTTGGCCAATCACAGCACCGGGATTACACTGCGATGGCGCAGTGTATTGTGGGCCGTTCGCGTCACTCGAATTTGGTGCGAACGCCACAAATCGTTTGTTGTTCGCCGAACGAGCGAACAGCCGATGTTCGAGTCGAACCTATGTTCGACTCGAACACCGAGCTCATCCCTACTTCTGACGGGTCAACTGAGTGATGGGTGCTATGATGGTGGAGAAACCCTTCACAAACCTCCTGTAAAAATTGGAAAACCCTATGAAGCGCTGAACACCCTTCTTGTCCGAGGGAGCTGGCCAGTCGAGTATTGCTTCCACTTTCTTTGGGTCCATTGCAATTCCTTCTGTGGAGATGATGAGGCCTAGAAACTGAATAGATGTTTTCTCGAAATCACATTTGTCTGCCTTGACATATAGTCCATGTTTTCTCAGGGTTAGGAGCACCTTTTTTACGTGGGTTCGGTGGAGTTCCAAAAAGGCAGAAAAGATAAGAATATCATCGAGGTATACAATTACAAAGTAGTCAAGGAATTCCCGGAAGATATCGTTCACTAGATGCTGGAACGTAGCTGGAGCATTGCATAATCCGAACGGCATCACAAAGTATTCGAAGTGGCCGAACCTCGTCAGGAATGCTGTCTTCCACTCGTCTCCATGGCGGATGCAGACGAGATTGTAGGCGCCCCTCAGATCTAGTTTAGTGAAAATCTGGGCGGTTCGGAATCTTTGAAAGAGTTCAGGGACCAGAGGGAGCGGGTATCGATTATTTACGGTAATTTTGTTGATGTCTCTGTAGTCTACACATGGCCGTAATGTGCCATCCTTCTTCTCCACAAAGAATATACCCGCCCCAGCAGGAAAAGAAGAGGGTCAGATAAACCCCTTTTCCAGGCTCTCATCCATATATAAACGTAGAGTTTCCAGATCGTTTTCGGATAGGGGAAAGATTCGTCCGAACGGAATCTCAGCCCCCGGGAGTATCGGACAATCATAAGGTCGGTGAGGTGGAAGGACATCGGCCTTTTTCTTGTCGAAAACGTCTATGAACTCATGATAAGCTGGGGGGACATGCTGGAGGTTGTCGAGAGCAGGTTGCACGGTCAGGCAGGTAGCAGGCTCCCAGGAGTTGGGAGCAAAGCAATGTTGTAGGCAATACTCCGAAGAAAGAGAGATTTCCTTCTTGACCCAGTTAATTTGCAGGTTGTGTGCCAGTAGCCACGGCATTCCCAAGATGATGGGGAACATGGGAGAGCATAAAATGTCAAAACGGACAAATTCTTGGTGGCCGATATCAGTAGTAATGAAGATGGGCATGGTTTCTTGAGTGACAAGTCCAGAACTGGGCAAAGAACCATCAGGTAGCAGAACTTCTAGTCTTTGTTTCTTCTCATAAAGGGGCACACCAAGTCTTTTAGTCAGAGATAAGTCCATAAAGCAGCTGCAAGCACCGGAGTCAATAATTGCTTGTAATCGGAACTCCCTTCCTGCCATTTGTAAGGAGATGGGGAGAGCAAGGTAGGAAATGGAGGATCCGGAAACTTGGAGATGTGTGGACCTCAGTGGGTAGACCTTACTAGGTCTTATGGGGCAACTGGGTAAGAAGTGTCCAGCCCCTCCGCAGTATAGGCAAAGAGAGGCCTGCAGCCGGCGTTGTCTCTCATCAAAGGCAAGAGGAGAATGGACCAAGCCAACTTGCTTTGGTCCTTTCTTCAGATTTGTAGAGCAGGAAGGCGTAGGTGCAATGGTAGGTGAAGACTTGAGTGGTCTCTGAGTAGGCTGGGAGTTTTGAGCATATTCCGCCCACCGTTCCCGCAGGCGCCTGTCAAGCTGAATGGCTAAGAAAATAAGTTTGTCAAGAGTGTCGGGAACAGCAACTCGGGCCAGCTCATCTTTAAGGTTCTCAGACAGTCCTTGGCGGTACTGAAACCTGAGTGCTGCCTCATTCCAGCCTGTATCGGTGGACCATCTGCGAAATTCTATGGTATAATCTTCCACTGAGCGGTCTCCTTGCCGTAAGGCAGCTAAGGCTGATTCAGCGGAGGCCACACGCTGGGGGTCATCATACAATAGAGTCATAGCCTCAAAGAAATTGTCCACGGTATCCAAAGCCGGGCTCTTTTGTTCCAGCAGGTTATGGGCCCAAGCTTGGGGTTCCTTGGATAGTAGGGAAATTATGAATTCTACTTTTACGAACTCAGAAGAAAATTCTTAAAAGTCCTGAACTTCTTTCGATCTCTGAGGAATCATTCAGGTGTTGGTACCCATGGTTCGGGAGAAGACACCATCACTGTATGGGTTGGAGAAGTAGCTTCTTGAGGCAGAAAAGCTGGTGCTGTGTTGGTGGAAGGCTGACTGGACTCTACTGAGGCTGGAACAACAGGTGAGTGCTGCAACCGATCTTCCAGATGAAGATAGCCCTCTTGGAGTCTCTGAATGGCTTGTGTAAGGGAGGTGACTTGTTGGCACATCAGCTCGAGCAGAGAAGCACCTCTGTCGGCCTTGGACATGGCTTGATAGTACTGTCATGTACCTGGTTGGAGGCCGAAATGCCGAGAGGGCTCCCCTTGCGGCTGAGTGCAGTATACCTCTGAGGTTGGGTACAGAGGGTGTAGTGCCCAGAGAAGCACAGGTTGCCAGATGGGTCCAGGAGAGCAGAGCTAGTGGGATCCTGAAGAACACTGGTGGATGCAGGACACCGCTCAAGGAGTAGTAGTGGCAGCCAGGCTGAGGGTCAAACCCAGTAGATCTAGAAGGAGGAAGAGGCGGGTTGCAGGAACGGAGACAAGCCAATGGTCTGGTAATAGGAAGCAGGCAGGAACAGATGACTGTGGCAAAGTCCGTGGAACAAGCCGGGATCAGGTGGAGGAGAAGGCAACGAGTCGGTAAAGAAAGCCAGAGGGTCAAACCAGGAGAGCAGATCAGACAGGTCAGGAACAAGCCGGGTCACAACAGAAATCCAAACAGCAGTTTAACAGAGTCTCAGGAACACAGGAAGGCTGATGACTATCAAGCAATGAGAGGGGCTCAGTGGCAGTCTTATATAGGCCAGCAAGTGGCTGCATCTGTTGCGTGCGCCGATTGACGCTCCTGCGCATGCGCCTGTTGGTTCCATTGCGCATGTGCGTGCAGCTGTATTCATTGCGCATGTGCGTGCGCCTATTCGCGCCGCTTGCGTCAGTGCGCACAGGGATGTGCTGGAAGCGGCCATTACTAGTACTGGCACGATTGCCAGTTCTCCTACGGCCGTTTCCCTGACACTTTTGAACACTTAAGAAAATATACCAGCCTCCCCGGGTGGTATTTCAAAGGTTTGACACTTAGAGATAAGGGGGGTGTACGGGCTAACACAAACTGTGTAGTATTTGTATTTACATAATGAGACCAAAGGGTTTATTCACTAATAAGCTGTTGTTAGTATTGTATATCTTAAATAGATATTTCTTTTAAGTATCTTCACAAAGTATCTGTTCTAGTAATCCATATATATGCATAAATGGGTTTATATATTAGGAAGTTACAAATATAATATCTTATGAGGTGAGATCCTAATTGTGGCGAACATTAGGAGCGGTATTTGTAGAATGTAAGTTAAGGGTTGTGTTTTGAATGACTTTAGCTTCGAGGAATGTTAACAACCCATTAGCTGAGATGTGGGTAGATTTTCCCAAAACATTCACACCTGTAAATTTGAAGTGGTGCCGAGATAGCTGGGATACATGACATGTGTTTGACACCGTGGGACAATTAATGGTATTCTACTAAGCTAGATCAAAGGGTAATCATAAATTGTTCCTGAACTACATGGCTCTAACATTAGGAATTATTCCTTATACACCACTGCCCCTACAGGTTAAAAATGTCATTGTTCAAGATGGCGTATATTTGGTTGCTAAGACAACCTTCCAAAACAGTTACCTAGTAATAAGATACACACCCACTTTTTGGAGGGAGATAAAAGTAGGAAGAGTTCAGGGTGTGGGAGATCGCAAGAGAAAGGGGATCTCGGGAGGAGAGAAAGAGAGGGACTCGATCTCTCTTGAAGGAAGACGCTCGCTGAGGATATCTTAAAACGCAAACATGTAGCAATGTTGGAAGGAGTCCTGTGGGACTCATAATGGAAGCTTCTCAAACAGACAGAACTTTAACCTGGTAACGTATTTATTTTGTTTATTTACCTGCTTTGGTAATGGAGTTGTTTTTGCATACACATAACAAAAACCATTCAAATATATATGGCAAAGCAATTTGGAATTATCTATATTTTTAACTGCAGTACAAAATAATGATAATACAAATATTAAGACTAGTGTTGAGCGGACCCGAACTGTAAAGTTCGGGTCCGTACCGAATTTTGGCTTTTTCCCGACCCCGGACCCGGATTTTGCGCTAAAGTCCGGGTTCGGGTCCGGATTCGGGAATTTAATGGCGCAGTTAGAAATGCTTCAGGGGCCAGCCAATCACCATTTGATTAGCTGGTGTGCCCTTAGAAGCCATCATAGCCATGCCTACTAATGGCATGGCTGTGATTGGTCAGTGCAACATGTGACCCAGCATGTGACCAGCTTCTATATAAGCAAGAGGCACACAGCACAGATCGTCACTCTGCTTTTAGACAGTGTAGGGAAAGGATCCTGGCTGCTGTTGCTGTGAGGGAGAGAATTATATGATAGGAGTTAGTCCTGATTCTGCAATCTACTGATATAAAAGATAGAGAGACAGTGTAGTGTAGTGTAGTGTAGGGGCAGGATCCTGTTTGTGCTTTCAGGGAGAGAGATTTAGATAGGAGTCCAGATTGAGAGATATAATAGCTCAGCGATCTGCATAGGTTTATCTGTTTGTGTTGCAAGCTCAGTGCACCAGCACTGCATTACGTTGAGTGATACACCTATTCCATTTAGTGGCTGTATTGTGCTCTTGCTAAAAGACCCATTTCGGGCAGAAAAAAAAAAAAAAAAAAGGCACTTTATTGTGCTTTTGCTAAAAAGACCCATTTTTGGGCCCCAAAAAAAAAAAAAAGGCACTTTATTGTGCTGTTGCAAAAAAAAAAAAAGGCACTTTGTTGTGCGCAAAAAAGACCTATTTTTGGGCAAAAAAAATATTTTGCAGTGTATATCTCTAGTTGTGTGAAATAACCAATTTCTATATATTTTTCTTGTACTATGCTATACTAAAAAAAAAAAAAAAACTTTTTTTTGAATAGCATTCTCTGCAGCTGTGCGATTCAGCGGTTATATACTGTGGGTGTGTTGTGCTCTTCCAAAAAACGCCATTTAGGGCCACAGAAAATATTTTGCAGTGTGAAATACACATCTGGAGGTGTGTGAAATAAACAATTTCTATATATTGTACAGTGCTATACTAAAAAAAACAACATTTTTTTTGAATAGCATTCTCTGCACTTCTATAGCTGTGCGATTCAGTGGTTAAATACTGTGGTTGTGTTGTGCTCTTCCAAAAAACGCCATTTAGGGCCACAGAAAATAAATTGCAGTGTGAAATACACATGTGGAGGTGTGTAAAATAAACAATTTCTATATATTGTACAGTGCTATACTAAAAAAAACAACATTTTTTTTGAATAGCATTCTCTGCACTTCTATAGCTGTGCGATTCAGTGGTTAAATACTGTGGTTGTGTTGTGCTCTTCCAAAAAACGCCATTTAGGGCCACAGAAAATATTTAGCAGTGTGAAATACACATCTGGAGGTGTGTGAAAAAACAACATTATTTTTAAAAAGCATTCTCTGGCCTCTGCAGCTGTGCGATTCAGCGGTTATATACTGTTGGGGTTGTTGTGCTCTTGCAAAAAACGCCATTTAGGGCCACAGAAAATATTTTGCAGTGTGAAATACACATCTGGAGGTGTGTGAAATAAACAATTTCTATATATTGTACAGTGCTATACTAAAAAAAAAAACATTTTTTTTGAATAGCATTCTCTGCACTTCTATAGCTGTGCGATTCAGCGGTTATATACTGTTGGGGTTGTTGTGCTCTTCAAAAAAACGCCATTTAGGGCCACAGAAAATAAATTGCAGTGTGAAATACACATGTGGAGGTGTGTAAAATAAACAATTTCTATATATTGTACAGTGCTATACTAAAAAAAACAACATTTTTTTTGAATAGCATTCTCTGCACTTCTATAGCTGTGCGATTCAGTGGTTAAATACTGTGCTTGTGTTGTGCTCTTCCAAAAAACGCCATTTAGGGCCACAGAAAATATTTTGCAGTGTGAAATACACATGTGGAGGTGTGTAAAATAAACAATTTCTATATATTGTACAGTGCTATACTAAAAAAAACAACATTTTTTTTGAATAGCATTCTCTGCACTTCTATAGCTGTGCGATTCAGAGTTTAAATACTGTGGTTGTGTTGTGCTCTTCCAAAAAACGCCATTTAGGGCCACATAAAATATTTTGCAGTGTGAAATACACATCTGGAGGTGTGTAAAATAAACAATTTCTATATATTGTACAGTGCTATACTAAAAAAAAAAACATTTTTTTTGAATAGCATTCTCTGCACTTCTATAGCTGTGCGATTCAGTGGTTAAATACTGTGGTTGTGTTGTGCTCTTCCAAAAAACGCCATTTAGGGCCACAGAAAATATTTTGCAGTGTGAAATACACATCTTGGAGGTGTGTAAAATATACAATTTCTATATATTCTTCTTGTACAGTGCTATACTAAAAAAAACAACCTTTTTTTTTGAATAGCATTTTCTGTAGCTGTGCGATTCAGCGGTTACGTGCTGTGGGTGTGTTGTGGTCTGGCAAAAAACGCCATTTAGGGCCACAGAAAATATTTTGCAGTGTGAAATACACATCTGGAGGTGTGTGAAATAAACAATTTCTATATATTGTACAGTGCTATACTAAAAAAAACAACATTTTTTTTGAATAGCATTCTCTGCACTTCTATAGCTGTGCGATTCAGCGGTTATATACTGCTGGGGTTGTTGTGCTCTTCAAAAAAACGCCATTTAGGGCCACAGAAAATAAATTGCAGTGTGAAATACACATGTGGAGGTGTGTAAAATAAACAATTTCTATATATTGTACAGTGCTATACTAAAAAAAACAACATTTTTTTTGAATAGCATTCTCTGCACTTCTATAGCTGTGCGATTCAGTGGTTAAATACTGTGGTTGTGTTGTGCTCTTCCAAAAAACGCCATTTAGGGCCACAGAAAATATTTTGCAGTGTGAAATACACATCTGGAGGTGTGTAAAATAAACAATTTCTATATATTGTACAGTGCTATACTAAAAAAAACAACATTTTTTTTGAATAGCATTCTCTGCACTTCTATAGCTGTGCGATTCAGTGGTTAAATACTGTGGTTGTGTTGTGCTCTTCCAAAAAACGCCATTTAGGGCCACAGAAAATATTTTGCAGTGTGAAATACACATCTTGGAGGTGTGTAAAATATACAATTTCTATATATTCTTCTTGTACAGTGCTATACTAAAAAAAAACAACCTTTTTTTTTGAATAGCATTTTCTGTAGCTGTGCGATTCAGCGGTTACGTGCTGTGGGTGTGTTGTGGTCTGGCAAAAAACGCCATTTAGGGCCACAGAAAATATTTTGCAGTGTGAAATACACATCTGGAGGTGTGTGAAATAAACAATTTCTATGTATTGTACAGTGCTATACTAAAAAAAAAAAACATTTTTTTTGAATAGCATTCTCTGCACTTCTATAGCTGTGCGATTCAGCGGTTATATACTGTTGGGGTTGTTGTGCTCTTCAAAAAAACGCCATTTAGGGCCACAGAAAATAAATTGCAGTGTGAAATACACATGTGGAGGTGTGTAAAATAAACAATTTCTATATATTGTACAGTGCTATACTAAAAAAAAAAACATTTTTTTTGAATAGCATTCTCTGCACTTCTATAGCTGTGCGATTCAGAGGTTAAATACTGTGGTTGTGTTGTGCTCTTCCAAAAAACGCCATTTAGGGCCACAGAAAATATTTTGCAGTGTGAAATACACATCTTGGAGGTGTGTAAAATATACAATTTCTATATATTCTTCTTGTACAGTGCTATACTAAAAAAAACAACCTTTTTTTTTGAATAGCATTTTCTGTAGCTGTGCGATTCAGCGGTTACGTGCTGTGGGTGTGTTGTGGTCTGGCAAAAAACGCCATTTAGGGCCACAGAAAATATTTTGCAGTGTGAAATACACATGTGGAGGTGTGTAAAATAAACAATTTCTATATATTGTACAGTGCTATACTAAAAAAAACAACATTTTTTTTGAATAGCATTCTCTGCACTTCTATAGCTGTGCGATTCAGTGGTTAAATACTGTGGTTGTGTTGTGCTCTTCCAAAAAACGCCATTTAGGGCCACAGAAAATATTTAGCAGTGTGAAATACACATGTGGAGGTGTGTAAAATAAACAATTTCTATATATTGTACAGTGCTATACTAAAAAAAACAACATTTTTTTTGAATAGCATTCTCTGCACTTCTATAGCTGTGCGATTCAGTGGTTAAATACTGTGGTTGTGTTGTGCTCTTCCAAAAAACGCCATTTAGGGCCACAGAAAATATTTTGCAGTGTGAAATACACATGTGGAGGTGTGTAAAATAAACAATTTCTATATATTGTACAGTGCTATACTAAAAAAAACAACATTTTTTTTGAATAGCATTCTCTGCACTTCTATAGCTGTGCGATTCAGTGGTTAAATACTGTGGTTGTGTTGTGCTCTTCCAAAAAATGCCATTTAGGGCCACAGAAAATATTTTGCAGTGTGAAATACACATCTGGAGGTGTGTGAAATGAACAATTTCTATATATTTTCCTTGTACTGTGCTATACTAAAAAAAACAACCTTTTTTTTTTGAATAGCATTTTCTGCAGTTCTGTAGCTGTGCGTTTCAGCGGTTAAATACTGTGGGTGTGTTGTGGTCTTCCAAAAAACGCCATTTAGGGCAAGATCCTAAATTTGGAAAATATGAGGGGAAGGTCAAAGGGACGTGGTGGCCCCGGTCGTGGTGCTGCTGGTGGAGCTCCTGTTGCAGGGAGAGGACGTGGTGGATCTGTGCCAGCTACACGCACAAGTGAAACACCTTCCTCAGGTGCGAGTAGGCGACCGAGCCTGCGGCGGTATTTTGTCGCGCCTAATGAGGCTGTACCAATGTTTAGGCCAGGACAAGTACAGGCGATAGTAGATTGGGTTGCTGACAGTGCCTCGGGTTCCTTCACATTGTCTCCCACCCACTCTTCTGATGAAAGATCAGAGTTGGCACCTGAAGCCCATGTCCATCAGTCTTTCACCTTACCCCCTTGCAAATCAGCCAAGCAGTCTGAGCCCCAAATCATGCAGCAGTCTCTTCTGCTTTTCGATGACTCTGTTAGCAGGGTTTCCCAGGGCCATCCACCTAGCCCTGCCCCAGAAGTGGAAGAGATTGAGTGCACCGATGCCCAACCACTTATGTTTCATGATGGGTACATGGGAGGACCATCGCAGCACGTCTCGGATGATGACGAAACACAGGTGCCAACTGCTGCTGCTTTCGCAATTGTGCAGACAGACATGGAGGGCAGGGGTGAAGACTGGGTGGAAGATGATGTGGAGGACGATGAGGTCCTCGACCCCACATGGAATCAACGTTATGCAGGTGACCAGTGTAGTTCGGAGGAAGAGACGGTGGTCGCACAGAGCCACCAGCACAGCAGAAGAGGGAGCAGGGTGCAAAAACGGAGCATTCGTCCCCTAGACAGTACATCTGCTACTGCCCAACGCAGCAAGGGACCAAGCACACCAAAGCCAGGTCCAAGGACTTCCCTGGCGTGGCAGTTCTTCACACAGTGTGTTGATGACAAGACACGAGTGGTTTGCACGCTGTGCAATCAGAGCCTGAAGCGAGGCATAAACGTTCTCAACCTGAGCACAAGCTGCATGACCAGGCATCTAAGTGCAAAGCACGAGCTGCAGTGGAGTAGACACCTCAAAAACCAAGAAAGGTCTCTGGCTCCTCCTGCTTCCTCTTCTGCTGCAGTCTCGGCCTCTTCATCCACCTCTGTAGTGACAGTGGCACCTGCCACCCCGCAAACAGAGGATCTGCCAGCAACACTACCACCTGGGTCACCAACCATCTCCACAATGTCCCATGGAAGCGTTCAGCTCTCTATCTCCCAAACATTGGAGCGGAAGAGGAAGTACCCCCCTAGCCACCCGCGATCCCTGGCCCTGAATGCCAGCATTTCAAAATTCCTGGCCTTTGAAATGCTGTCATTCTGTCTGGTGGAGACGCAGAGTTTTAAAAGCCTGATGGCATTGGCTGTCCCGCAGTACGTCGTGCCCAGCCGCCACTACTTTTCCAGGCGAGCCATCCCTTCCCTGCACAACCAGGTGGGGGACAAAATCAGGTGTGCACTGCGCAACGCCATCTGTGGCAAGGTCCACCTAACTACGGATGCGTGGACCAGTAAGCACGGTCAGGGACGTTATATCTCTCTAACAGCACACTGGGTAAATGCAGTGGCGGCTATGCCTGAGGCAGATAGCGGTTTGGCGCATGTCCTTCCACCACCGAGGATTGCAGGGCGCTTCAGTTTGCCTCCTGTTGCTAACTCCTCCTTCTCCGCTTCCTCATCCTCTACCGCCTCCTCATCCATTCAGCGTAACACCTTCACCACCAACTTCAGCACAGCCAGGGGTAAACGACAGCAGGCAGTTTTAAAACTTTCCTGTTTGGGGGAAAATCCCCACACCACGCAGGAGTTGTGGAGGGACATGGAACAACAGACCGATGAGTGGTTGCTGTCAGTGAGCCTCAAGCCCGGCCTGGTGGTGTGCGATAATGGGCGAAATCTCGTAGCAGCTCTGGGTCTAGCCGGTTTGACGCACATCCCTTGCCTGGCGCATGTGCTGAACTTGGTGGTCCAGAGGTTCCTTAAAAATTACCCCAATATGCCAGAGCTGCTGCAGAAAGTGCGGGCTGTCTGTGCGCACTTTCGGCGTTCTCACCCTGCTGCTGCTCGCCTGTCAGCGCTGCAGCGTAACTTCGGCCTTCCCGCTCACCGCCTCATATGTGACGTGCCCACAAGGTGGAACTCCACCTTGCACATGCTGGCCAGACTGTGCGAGCAGCAGCAGGCAATAGTGGAGTTTCAGCTGCAGCAATCACGCGTGAGTCGCTCTGCGGAACAGCACCACTTCACCACCAATAACTGGGCCTCCATGCGAGACCTGTGTGCCTTGTTGCGCTGTTTCGAGTACTCCACCAACATGGCCAGTGCCAATGACGCCGTTCTCAGCGTTACTATCCCAGTTCTATGCCTCCTTGAAAAAACGCTTTGTGCGATGATGGAAGAGGATGTGGCACAGGAGGATGAGGAGGAGGAGGAGGAAGCGGGATCATTTCAAAGGCTTTCAGGGCAGTCTTTCACAAGTGGCTACGAGGGTGGGTTCCTGCACCAACAAACGCCAGGTACACAATTGTCCGGCAGAAAGGGCACAGTTCTGGAGGATGACGAGGTGGAGGAGGAGATGGAGGAGGAGGAGGAGGAGGAGGAGGAGGAGCCATGTTCACAGCAGGGTGGCACTCAGACCAGCTCGTGGCCATTACTGGTGCGTGGCCGGGGGGATACAGAGGACACAGACGATACACCTCTCACAGAGGACAGCTTTTCTTTGCCTCTGGGCAGCCTGGCACACATGAGCGATTACATGCTGCAGTGTTTCCGCAACGACAGCCGAGTTGCCCACATTTTAACTGGTGCTGATTACTGGGTGGCCACCCTGCTGGATCCCCGTTACAAGGACAACGTACCGTCCTTAATTCCCTCACTGGAGCGGGATCGTAAGATGCGCGAGTACAAGCGCACGCTGGTAGACGCGCTGCTGGTGGCATTCCCACCTGACAGCGGGCGTACGGTGGAAGCACAAGGCGAAGGCAGAGGAGGAGGAAGAGGTCGCCAACGCAGCCGGGGCACCGGCAGCACCTCAGAAGGCAGGGTTAGCATGGCCGAAATGTGGAAAAGCTTTGTCAGCACGCCACAACAACCAGCACCACCAGCTGAGATGGAACGTCTTAGCAGGAGGCAGCATTTCACCAACATGGTTGAGCAGTATGTGTCCACAGGCCTACACGTACTGGATGTCGGGTCTGCCCCCTTTAACTTCTGGGTCTCCAAATTGGGCACATGGCCTGAGCTTGCCGTTTATGCCTTGGAGGTGCTGGCCTGCCCTGCAGCCAGTGTATTATCTGAACGTGTATTTAGCACGGCAGGGGGCGTTATCACAGACAAGCGCAGCCGCCTGTCCAGAGCCAATGTGGACAAGCTCACGTTCATTAAAATGAACCAGGCATGGATCCCACAGGACTTGTCCGTACCTTGTGCAGAATAGACATGTATACCGGTGTTGTGACAAACTGTCCGGCCATCGGATTGTGCCCGGCCCGTACTGCGCAGGCGCAGCGCTTGCGCAGTACAGAGGACAAGGAGATTCACAAAATCTCCGAAGATGAACGGCGCCTGCGCTGTGAGTGCAGGTTCAAGCCCCACCATCCAAGAGGACATACGGTAGCACATAGTAACAGGGCCCCTCACGGGCTCGCTTCGATCGCGGCCTTGCTTGGCTCGGCTTGAACCACGGATGGTGTGGCCTTCACCTGAACTCAACACGCAGGCGCCGTTAGTCTTGGGAGATTTTTGAAATCCCCTTGTCCTACATACTCAGCAAGCGCAGTACAGGGCGGACACTATTCGACAGGGGACAGAATTCGACACATCACCGGCCTTACCCAGCCATTGTTGTATTTTTGAACCAGTGTTGGCTACCTCGTCCTCCTCCACCGCCGCTTCCACCTACACAGCCACATCCACCGCCACCTCAACCTCCTACTCCATATGGACCTCGTCCTGCTAGGCCAAGATTAAAATTTTTATTGTATTTTTTTGTAGCGCACAGATCCTTTCCCCCTTACCTGCCTTTATGTTGGTGGCTCTTCGCAGGAGGGAGAAAGGCACACCGCACTACCAGCCCGTATCCTCCTATATAAAGAGGTTGAGCGGTGTACTTGACGGGCCGTGTCCACAGCCGGAGTCAAAACTCCTCCAGAGGATGATTCTCACCTCTACTGTAGGTAGAGGCAAGTCCTTTAATTGCCAGTAAAATCAATGTCCACACCAGCTGAAACTCCAACTCTTATTCTCTCATGGCAAAATAAACTGTACTCAGATAGAAAAGGTTAGAGCAAAGAAACAGGACAGCTTAAGGTGTGGAGGAGGTCCAGGCACAAACGTAGCACATTCACTTCACTGCTTAGGTTTCTCAAACAGTTTTTGGCGCACGGTCTCTGCCACAGACATTGAGGTTGGTCTCTGCCACAGACCGGGTGTACAAGGCCCCTGCCACAGACCTGGAGAACTTTGGTCTCTGCCACAGACTAGGGTGTATAAGGCCCCTGCCACGGGCCTGGAGAACTTTGGTCTCAGCCACAGACCAGGGTGTATAAGGCCCCTGCCACGGGCCGGTTGAATAAGGCCTCTGATACAGTCAAGGTGACCTTGAGCTTCTCCTTCTACGAACCTAGCCCATATCAAGGGGAAGACATCTCTCCAGGGAGTCAACAGACCATTCCTTCACCGTGACTCCCGCATCGGTCCATCAGAATGATCCTCCCTTCCCTGGAACAGGGTCCCCTACACGAGGCGGCTCTGGACTCCAGGCTTTACTCCCGCCCCTAGGCCTCCATACCCAGGGCAGCAAGAACTCCAGGATAGTACCTCACCCCGGGCTAAAGGTGCCCGAGATGGAACAGGAACACATGCACCCAGGCCGAAGGCACCTGGGCGCGGACCCCACTGGACATCAGCCCCCAGGCCAAAGGTCTGCCCCTTTTATATGCTCTCCTGGCATGCACAGCAGGTTCCCCGCCCCGCTGTACTACTGCCAAGAGGGGACACAAAAGGCGCCACCTGTAGGCCGCAGGGAACTGCACACCAATACTGTCCCCCGAGGACAAAATGGTCCATGAATCCTACAGAATTAGGGTATTTGAGCCTATTTACCACTCAAACACTTTCCTTAAATTTAGCACCCCGCTACATTTTTATTTCAAAGTATTTTATTTTCCCACTAGCTTATCCATTAAATTAAATAATTTATTCCAGAAAGGGCGTATTCTGGGGCATTCCCACCATATGTGTCGCATCGTGCCGTTGAGTTTCTGAGGTTCTTAATGACTTCCTGTACCTCTTCTGCTGAAAATCGGGCCTCCAGCATATTTTTTTATTTTTTAATTTTTTTTATGTTCTTTTAAGTTATTTCCTATCCACATTTGTTTGCAGAGCACTTGCCATGTTCTTAACAACATTTTGCTGCCATTTGCAGCCCTCTAGCCCTTTCCATTACTTTTTTAGAGCCTTTTTAGTCGTCAGAAGTCCGGGTCCCCATTGACTTCAATGGGGTCCGGGTCCGGGTTCGGGTTAAAGTTCGGTCCCGAATCCGAACTTTTTTCCGAGGTTCGGCCGAACCCGCCGGACCCGAATATCCAGCTACCCGCTCAACTCTAATTAAGACACATACTCATATTTGGTTGTCTTTAACCACTTGCCGACCGCTCACGGCATATATACGTCGGCAGAATGGCTCGTACAGGCACAATCACATACCTGTACGTGGCCCTTTAACTGCCGACCCCCCTGCCTTACTCGATCACCACGGGGATCCCCGCGATCGTCTCACGGAGGCTCGGAGCGGGGAGATACTCTACTCTACTCTACTGACAATGTCAGCGATCTCCGCTCTGTGTAATCAGAGCGGAGATCGGTGACGTGTCAGTCGTACCCACGCCCCCCCTCAGTTAGTAACACACCCCTAGGCACACTTAACCCCTCCAGCGCCCCTAGTGGTTAACCCCTTCACTGCCAGTGTCATTTTCACAGTAACCAGTGCATTTTTATTGCACTGATCGCTGTGAAAACGACAATGGTCCCAAAAATGTGTCAAAAGTGTCCGACGTGTCCGCCATAATGTCGCAGTCACGAAAAAAATCGCTGATCGCCGCCATTGCTAGTAAAAAAAAAAATTTATAAAAATGCCTTAAAACTATCCCCTATTTTGTAAACGCTATAATTTTTTACCAAAAATATGTAGAAGAATACGTATCGGCCTAAACTGAGGAAAAAAATGTTTTTTTATATATTTTTGGGGGATATTTATTATAGCAAAATTTAAAAAATATGTATTTTTTTTCAAAATTTTCGCTATTTTTGTTTATAGCGCAAAAATAAAAACCGCAGAGGTGATCAAATACCACCAAAAGAAAGCTCTATTTGTGGTAAAAAAAGGACGCCAATTTTGTTTGGGAGCCACGTCGCACGACCGCGCAATTGTCAGGTAAATCTACGCAGTGCCGAATAGCAAAAAGGGGCCTGGTCATAATGGCCCGTATTGGTCCGGGGCTTAAGTGGTTAAAGAGCTAGAGCTGAGTTGGTACAATGGTTTTGGTGTAAAGTATGTGTAAAAATAAATTCTTTCTAAATTTAATAAGCCTTGATTGTTTTGTCAGGCTGTGTTCCTTATATGACACTTGGTCGGGACACGTTTAAGAAGTGTAATCAGGATATCTGTTTGTTTTGAGAAAGATAATAGTGTTAAATTCAACTAAAGAGTGTTTACACCTTCCGTGAAGTAACGGAAATACATTTCACAAGAGTTACCAAGTTTTAATGTACAAGTATCATTTAAGTATTGAACTGTGAATATACTTTGTCATATAGAGCTTGCATAGAAATGTATGTAAATATTATCTGAACATTAATCATCATTTATCCCTGATTGTAGAAGTATATCCATTTATTTGTTTGATCACGACTTATACCTGATTTTAGTTTGTACTGTACTTTAGTTAATAAATATATATAATATTTTAAGCAATATTCATTTGTGTTACTTGTCTTCAAACTAGCACGGATATAAAGAACTTAGAATTTCTTGATATTGTAGTATTGTAATCTCCCAAATCATAGATTTGCATATTTTCATAAGTACAATAATATTTTTATATATCAGTATAAACATTCTGACATATTTGTAGGCACTATGCTGAGATGCGTCAATGTTTCTGACAGTACAAATCCACCCCAGATCCCCTCTTTGCACACATCCCCCCAGCTCTCCTACATGTACAAATCCCTCCAGATCCCCTCCCTGCACACATCCCCCCAGATCTCCTCCATGTACAAATCCCCCCAGATCCCCTCTCTGAACACATCCCCCCAGCTCTCCTTTCTGCACAAATCCACCCCAGCTCTCCTCCGTGTACAAATCCCCCCAGATCCCCTCTCTGCACACATCCCCCCAGCTCTCCTTTCTCTACAAATTCACCCCAGCTCTCCTCCGTGTACAAATCCCCCCCAGATCTCCTCTCTGCACACATCCCCCAGCTCTCCTCCATGTACAAATCCACCCCAGTTCCCCTCTCTGCACACATCCCCCCAGCTCTCCTCCATGTACAAATCCCTCCAGATCCCCTCTCTGCACACATCCCCCCAGATCTCCTCCATGTACAAATCCCCCCAGATCCCCTCTCTGCACACATCCCCCCAGATCTCCTCCATGTACAAATCCCCCCCAGATCACTCTCTGCACACATCCCCCCAGCTCTCCTTTCTGTACAAATCCACCCCAGCTCTCCTCCATGTACAAATCCTCCCCAGATCTCCTCTCTGCACACATCCGCCAGCTCTCCTCTCTGCTAACCCCCCCTTTCACTGTTCCCTCCCTCAGCACATATTCCCCCACACCTTTACAGTGCACTCCTCTCTGCACAACCTCAGGCTTTGGCAATCCCTCACCTCTTCCGATGGGCACCGGTCTCTATGATATGCGCAGGCTTTTTTTTTAAAAATATTTTTTTTTAACAGAGCTGAGGAGGAGTTTCAGAGCTCCTCAGCTCCGTGCTGCAATGTGTCAGTAGTAGCAGCAAGCAGGGACAAGCTGCCTCTGGAATCACTGCCGCTGTATCTTACAGTGCTTAAAGGGCTCGAGGGCAGCAGCAGTGAGTGCCCAGAGCTAACACATGACAGGTCGGAGAGGAGAGGGCTGCCAGAGGTTCCGGAACGCAGTTCCGGCTGAAAAAAATCCCTGGCGATACACACTTTGTTGCTGAACTTCTGCTCGTTCCTCCTCGGCGGCTCCTCTTGCAGCTTCGACAGCAGCTCTCTACTCTCCTCCTATCCCGCCTCCGGCGGTAAATTATGTCACACCACCAGGACGGGACTACAAAGTCCCTTAAAAGGGGGAGAGAAGGGGCAGCGCTGACAGGTATGGCTGGTGTGGACTGTGTAGGCTTGTGCCGGGTGCAGGAGCGCACTCGGCACATTACAGCAGTAAGGTACAGATGACTACAGTACAGCTAGCGGCACCGGCTAGTGTGTACAGTGAAACACACTGCCGGAACTTCACCTGCGCCCCCCCTCCCGCCTGCAAATTGTCCCGCCCAGGGCATCCACCCCTGCCTTGTACCGGCCCTGCCCGGGGCAATTTTTTCATGCAAAAAGGGACCATTTGTCTGTTTACACCAGTTTTTGTGTCCAACCTGTTTTTTTAATTGGGCTTTGATCCGCTCTAAAAAATGGATGTTGACAGAAGCAGATGTAAATGGGTGTAAATGGATGATTATCCGTTTACGTCCATTTTTCATAGAGATGCATTGATGTTCGTTTTTCATCCGTCAATGGTCCATGTGTAAAAGGCCTAACCCATTTGACACAAAACCTGACCAATGCCTGCATTGGCCAGTTTTTGTAATTGTAACTAAGTCTTTAGACTTAATTACACAAAATGCATACATGATAAGTAAAGAAGTGACCAGTTGTGAACTACATACATGTTCAGAAACGTTGTAAGTGAAAGGGACTCACAAGCTGCTTGTCACTCCACTGGACCTTCTGAGCACTCCTCGGTTTATAATGGGTGTAAATAGTAAAAACCATACTGAAAATATGTGATATCTGTCATCATATTAACATTATTTCCAGCAAGCCATTGATGCAGAGATGGTTTAACCCAACCAGTCTTATGCCCCGTACACACGACCGGTTTTCCTGCCGGGAAAAAAGTTGGATGTTTTTTCCGGCAGAATTCCTCTCAAGCCTGCCTTGCATACACACGGTCACACAAAAGTCCAGTGAACTTTTGACTGCCAAGAACACGGTGACGTAAAAGACCACGACAAGCTGACAAAATTAAGTTCTATGCTTCCGAGCATGCGTCAATTTGTTTCCGAGCATGTGTTGGAATTTAACGCGTCTGGATTTGTACACACGATCGGAAATCCCTAACAGTTTTTTTCCTGACAGGAAAAAAGAACCAGCTCTCTTTTTTTTCCCCAGCAGTTTTTCTGTTGGAAAAAGTCTGATGGAGCACACACACGGTCGGGATTCCCGAATCCCAACCAAAAGCTCTCATCAGACTTTTTCCAACAGGAAAACCGGTCGTGTGTACGGGGCATAGCACAACATTTAAGTGGCAGCCATAAACCCCAACATTCACTATTATTATGATATATCTGCCAGGAACCTCTTGTCAGCCATCAGAAAGAATGTGTTCATTTTCAGGAGCATAATACAGGATAAATGTGTTTTTGGGCATGGGGAATACAGGAACGCACGCATAATGGTGTGCATGTGGATGCACGGGCACGTCCACCATGGATACTGGCAGTTAGTGGACTATTTAAACCTGAGGCCTGCATGGGATCATTGCTGGATGATCTTTCAGCTTGGATCTCCGTTTTCCTTAATCCTGAATCCTGCATGACTCTGTTATTGACTAGTGATGGGCTATCTGTTCGAGTCGAACATGAGTTTGACTCGAACATTAGCTGTACATTAGCTGTACAATGTACCCCTTACCAATTCACATAGGGGGGGCTGGGATCTGGGGATTCCCTTTGTTAAAGGGGGCTTCCAGATTCCGATAAGCCCCCCGCCCGCAGACCCCCACACCCACCAGGCAAGGGTTGTGGAGATGAGGCCATTGTCCCCATCAACATGGGGACATCCTCCCCATGTTGAAAGCATGTGGCCTGGTATGGTTCAGGAGGGGGGGCGCTCTCTCGTCCCCCCCTCTTTTCCTGCGGCCTGCCAGGTTGTGTGCTCGGATAAGGGTCTGGTGTGGATTTTTGGGGGGAACCCCACGCCATTTTTTTTTAAATTTTGGTGCGGAGTTCCCCTAATATCCATACCAGACCTGAAGGGCCTGGTAATGGAATTTTGGAGGACCCCAACGCATTTTTTTTTCCAATGACTTTTATCTGTATTGCCGGGACCTGACAATTCATTACAGCCGCAAGTCGTTTTAAATGACTTATTTTCCTTTAGAAATCACTGCTCCGGAAAAAACTGCAGTTTTAAAAAAAAAAATTGTATTGATACATGTCCCCTGGGGCAGGACCCGGGTCCCCAAAAACTTTTTAGGACAATAACTTGCATATTAACCTTTAAAATTAGCACTTTTGATTTTTCATGTTTGTGTCCCATAGACTTTAACGGTGTTCGCATGTTCTGGATGCGAACCGAACAGGGGGGTGTTCGGCCCATCCCTATCATTGACCCAGCTTTCGTCTGACCTGCCTCTGGACTGCCCCTGCCTGTTTATGTCAGCTGCATACCTGTGTTACTTACCATGGCCTGAACTCTTGACCAAGATTTTACCTATCAATTCTCGCTGCCTACATGTTGCCAACCTCTGCTCATCCCTAACCTTGACCCTGCTCATGATTTGGTGCCTTTCTGCCTGGTTGTTACAAGACTCAGCTCATGACTAGGCTATGCTCTCTACTGGTTTAGGTGAAGTCGGGGTGCCTTCATTGCTGTACTGCTTACCTGACATCAGCGCCCTCAAGTTCAAGTCCACGGTTCCAGCTTCCTGGCACCTGTGCCCTTCTATTACCATAGCAGTCCCTGTGTAAAACTCCAGTGGTGCTAGGATGAGAATTATGCAAGAGGCAATCCTCATCTTCTTGAGCTCTTCACAGGTATATGACAATATCTTTAACTGCTAAAAAAGTGCTTTTCTGCAAAAGCTGTTTTCCAATAAATATTCAATTAAAAGCCAAAATACATTCTCTGATTGGATAAATTGGGGAGCAAGACATCACCACCCTGTCTCTCCATCTTGTCCAACCAGAGAACATTTTGAATTAATTGAGAACATGCAAAGCATTCTCTGAATGGCACCCGTGCCAAGATACCAACCCCTTGTATTCAAAATGCAGTAAAGCAGCTGCTTGGCAAGGAAGCCAGTGGGGATCACTGTAGTAGTGGTGTCTACTATAGTGAGTTCCAGATTCTAGAGGGCTCCCACAGGCATGATGTATGCATAGTTACATTGGTCAATGCTGGACCAATTAAAAATATGTCATATCTGAAATTCTTCTTTAACCGCTTCAGGACCGCCGCACGCCGATGTACGTCGGCAGAATGGCACGGCTGGGCACATGGGCGTACAGGTACGTCCCCTTTTAGAGCCCAGCCATGGGTCGTGAGCGCGCCTGCGGCGGTGCGCTCGCGACCCGGTCCTCTTCTCCGTGACCATCCCCACGGTAACAGCGGACCTAATCGCCGCTGGTGTCCCGCGATTAGGTCACAGAGAGGAAGAACGGGGAGAGGTAAGTGTAAACAAACCTCTCCCCGTGCTTCCTAGTGAGCCTGTCACTGATTGTCTGTTCCCTGTAATAGGGAACGATGATCAGTGATGTCACACGCTAAGCCACGCACCCCCACAGTAAGAAACACAAATCAGGGCACACTTTACCCCTACAGCGCCCCCTCCTGGTTAACCCCTTCACTGCCAGTGTAATTTTTACAGTAACCAGTGCATTTTTACAGTATAGCACTGGTCTCTGTAAAAATTACAATGGTCCCAAAATAGTGTCAAAAGTGTCCGATGTGTCTGCCATAATGTCGCAGTCACGAAAAAAATCACTGATCGCCGCCATTACTAGTAAAAAATTAATAATTAATAAAAATGCCATAAAACAATCCCCTATTTTGTAAACGCTATAACTTTTGCACAAACCAATCAATAAACGCTTATTGTGATTTTTTTTACCAAAAATATGTAGAAGAATACGTATCTGCCTAAACTGAGGAAAAAAAAAATGATATATTTTTTGGGGATATTTATTATAGAAAAAAGTAAAAAATATTGAATTTTTTTCAAAATTGTCGTTCTATTTTGGTTTATAGCGCAAAAAATAAAAACCGCAGAGGTGATCAAAAACCACCAAAAGAAAGCTCTATTTGTGGGAAAAAAGGACGCCAATTTTGTTTTGGAGCCACGTCGCACAACCGCGCAATTGTCAGTTAAAGCGGCGCAGTGCTGAATCGCAAAAAGGGGCCAGGTCCTTATGCTGCATATTGGTCTGGGTCTTAAGTGGTTAAGAAGCAAATTTGATGGCCAAAGACCATGCAGGAAGGTCTTTTTTTTTTCAAATACTTTCAAACATAAATTCAGTGCTCATTTTATAAAAAAGCCTACATAGTGTGGACAATAGGGATCCTTTAAACTAAGAACATTTAAAATGGAAGAAAGTGGGCTAACATTGCTGAAATGTTACCTCACCTGCAGTCTCTTTTCTAATCAAATGACTAAGAACAAGTATTTGTGAAATTAATGTGGTTGTAAAGATCCATTTTTATTTTTTTTTAAAATAACAAACATTTCATACTTACCTCAACTGTGCAGTTAATTTCTGGGATCCCACGGCGGCTCTCGCGACTCCTCCCCGCAATAGCTAACTCCCTCTGGGAAGCTCTCTCCCGAGGGGGTTACCTTGCGGACACGCTCCCGTGTCATACAGTCGGCGCCCATAGCCGCCGAGTGTATGACTCGGCCCAGCCCCCTGGCGGCCGCATCATTGGATTTGATAGACAGCAGCGGGAGCCCATGGCTGCACTGCTATCAATCTATCCAATCAATGCCGAGACTTCGTGGAGAAGAGGACGCCGGGAACGCGCAGAGCAGGTGAACTGGCTCAGGTAAGTTAAAGGGGGGGGGGGGCTGGGGGGCCCGTGATTGCCAGGTGTTGTTTCACCTTAATGCATATGATGCATTAAGGTGAAAAAACACAAACCTTTACAACCCCTTTAAGTTAGAGATAAAACTAACTCCTGGATAAGCAAATATTATTTAAATATAAGAGGTATTTATATCCTTACTTAAATCTTGGTGTGCTTTATCTACTTATTTCTGATCTGTAAAGTAATCCAACTTGAAACTTTGACTTGGTGCAGGAGCCTCCTGCAATAAAGACCGGTCGCTGCTGCTCGCTCAACTTATGCAGATAGCTGGTCTTGTATTTGCACCCTCTGTATCTTTCTGCAGGCGACCTGTAGTAGGAGGGACTGCTGTAGGAGGCTCTGCTGGGGGAGGCAATGTGCAGCAAAGTGATGATGTCACTGCTAGTTTCACAGGTAAAAACTGGGTTTGTGAAGGCACGTGTTGCACACAACAAAGATTTATATCCTTTGTGGGTATTGAGAAATATATTTCAATGAAGATTAGCATTCGCCTTTAAGCCAGAACTCCCGATCTGTATACCAGTATTGAGGGATGTAACGACACCCCAATATCAAGGGGGTTCAACGCCGTTTACGATGTTCCCTCGCCTAGACACACATCCACTCGCTACCAATATCCACAGCCAAACTACCCTTTCCCATAGGAACCAATCCCCCTGGAAGGACGAGACGCACTCTGTCTTCTTCTGGAGTAGGAATGACTTTATTATTGAGAAACATTGTAACTTTATACACAATTCAATACACATTATTTAACATGAACAAGGGCCCAGCTCCACCCACACATCACAAGACTCAACACCTCATCCTGACGTCTGCTAGGCTTCAAAAGATCCCCAATATACATCTTCTCACAAGGTGTTTGGCAGACGGTCTGTCAGGAGACAACAGGTTCTAACCCCTTTACATCTTAAATCCCTTTATATTGTAAATCCCAGTCTGCCTTTACAATACACACAAGTATAGGGTTAATTACTTCTATTCACACCAGACCTTCCCAAGTCATACTGAACAATAGAATGCAAATTACCTTAATTCCTCACAGCCATAATTACACAAAGTCAGGGCTGTGGGTGATGATATTAGCATCTAAGAGTATGTGTCTAAACATCATGAAGGCGTCACTTTTCAATTAATCTGTTGAGGTCATAATCAAACAGTAAAGAGTTCTTTGCAGGTATCCTGGGGAATATGGTGGATGAATATTACAGACCCAATCTAGATAAAATGTATGTACAGCATTGAATATGGCCATCATAGACCATATTGGGGTTTTTATTCACCCGGTGTCCAAAGTGACCCTCCTGTCACAAGGGATGAAAGTGACAGCCATCACAGACAGCTCAAATTTTTCTCTCCTTACAGGTTACCTTTAAATGGTGATTGGCAAAAGTGGTTGTATCAAACCATGTTTCTTCTGAACAAAGGCGCTTAATATATTTTAGTGCAAAAACTCAAGAAATATATTTTATAGTTAATGTATGGATAATGAAACCAAGCTGCAAAAAAGTATATAGATTGCTGCCTTCTGTAGCAGGTAATATAGACATTTCCTGCAGAAGTAGAACTGATAAAACTTTACAGGCTTATCTGTCAAGTTAAGCACTTCTCTGTGATCTTGTCTTTTTCCCTCTGAGTGAACTATGCAACTATGCTCTTGTGTGGCTAACTCTAACAAGAAGATGGATGCCGTCACATCACAGCCTGTGAGTAATTCTTCCCTTTTTGACCCATTTTATTTTCAAGGAGAGAGAAACTACTGTAATAAATCTTGGGGGCCTTTTTAAGCAAAAAGCTCTCCCATCTACAGTCAATGATATTATAAAGAAAATTGTTAACAAACCGAGTGCTGGTATGCACTCTTGTAGTGGTCTTCAGAGACTAAATATTTTCTTTATCGTAACTTTTAATTATCCTTCATTTAATTTGTATCCAGAGCTGCTAATCGAGTCTTAGACACTTTAGATATTCAGCAGAATATTTGCCTGGATAGTTATTTTTTTGTCCTTGGCATAAGTATATGGTAGCATTCCAAACATTCACATTGCAAAAAGTAGTAGTGAAACAGCCCAGCCCAGCACTTTATTAAGGAAGGAAACATAATAAATAGGTGGTAATCATCAATGGCATGTGCAGGGTGACCCAAACTGATTAAGTTAAACAGAAACAGCTGTGTAGAGGGAACAAAACCATATCAGGGACAGCTAGGCTAAAGGGATAAGATGTGGTGTTTTAACCTTCAAGCCTCACACCATAGCACGCATAGACACAAGGTAGTCATCCTGCATCAGCAATGTTTCTACCAAGTAGCTGATATTTCGCAGGTATTAAACGGGTATTATCATGTATTTATAGAGTCCAGCTCTTCTTTGGAAGCACTAACACACTGGCAAAGTTGAGGACCAGCAACCGATGAAGGACCACAAACCAAGTGCAGCAAATGAGTTATATGGGAAGACTGTCCCAAAGCTAAACGATTCTGATCTCTCCAGTATACCAGATTACATACAACATACCTTTTGTAATAGCCCAAATGACACCCCCTTAAACAAAAACAACTGGGTGTACAACCAAGCACCAATTCTGCCTCATGACACATTTTTATGTATGTGTAGCGGGGTCCTAAATTTAGGGGAAGTGTTTGAGTGGTAGTTGTGCTCAAACACCCCAATTGTCAGGATCCTGTCAACCATTTTATCCACAGGGAGAGTATTGGTGTGTAGTTCCCTGTGGCCTGCAGGTGGCGCTGCCATAGTAGGCCAGGGTTGCACCGCTGATACAGTGCTGTGCCTTGTGTGTCCCCTATCAGCAGCCGTACCGTGGGTGTGGCAGGCCTGCTATGCATGCTGGGAGAGGATATAAAAGGGGCAGACACTGCCTGTTCGGGGTCTGTCCGTTCTGTCGTGGTCGGGGGTCCTACCCCAGGAGTGTGTTCCTGTCCGCCCTGGGCACCTTTGGCCCAGGGGCGGAGGTCGGTGAATCAGTCCCAGGCACCTTTAGTCCTGGGGCTGCGCAAAGGCCTGGGACCCAGCACCTTCGGCTGGGGCCCATCAAGGATCGAGGAATCCCAGGGTGCCGCCTTGTGAGGGGACCCGTATCTTAGACGAGGAAGCCGGGGGAGGAACTGTTCCGAGGGACCGGTAAGAAGTCATGGTGAAGGAAGAGTCCCGTTAACTCTCTGGAGGGATGTCTTCTACTTACATAGAGGCCAAGTTTTGAAGCACCAAGTTCACCAGGTCTGTGGCAGAGACCAAGTTCACCAGGTCTGTGGCAGAGACCAAGTTCACCAGGTCTGTGGCAGAGACCAAATTCAACCCAGTCTGTGGCAGAGACTGTGAGTCTAAGTTAGAGTACCATTTGGCTGCTAGTCCCTTCCTAGAGAGACTATCCATTTGGGCTGAGTCTGCTTGAGAAGCCGAGCAGTGAAGTGATTATGTTTGTGCCTGGACCTCTCCCACATCTTATGCTGTCCTGTCTTTACTCCAACCTTTTTTCCTATCAGAGACTGTTATTTTACTAAAGAGAAAATAAACTCTGCGTTGGAGTTGCAGCTGGTGTGGACATTCATGTTACTGGGGAAAACAAGGACTTCTCTCTGTTATCCATAGAGGTGAGAAATATTCTCTCACTTTCTGACTGTGGAGACCCATCAACAACACCGCTCAACCTCTTCACACAGGAGGGTATGGGCGTGTGGCGTGGTGTGCCCTCTTTGCCTGCAAGGAGCCAAAGACAGGTAAAGGGGGTTGAGGGGCGCTACATATGGAGAAATTATTTAAAGTTTCCAGGTGCTCAAACACAAAAACATCACATCCTGGGTGTCACATATGTACAGCTCATAATTATCACTTGTGCCGTCCAAGGCCATTTGTCACCTTCTCATTTGTGGATATGGGGTATGGACACAGATTACTATTGTAGCACACAGACCCTTTCCGCTCCATCCTTCTTAGCAGAGGGGCACACCTGCTACTTGCCCGTTGTCCAACTCCAGGTATGGAGAGGTGAGCGGTGTTAGATTTTTTTGGGCCTTGCGGCGAGTTACCTCCTCAGAGTGGATGCCTGGTCTCCGTTGTCTAGGCGGAAGTCCCTTTGTAATAAAGCCAATGTCCACACAGGTATAAAACCTAAGCAGCAAGGTTTTATTCTTTTCTTGAGGCAAAACTTGGAAGAGAGAGAGAGAGAGTAGAAACGACAAGAAGGGGAAGGTTCAGGCACGCAACACTTAAGCAACACTCGTCGCCACTCAAGCCTGAGTGGGTTTTGCTCACCCGGATAGTCCCTTTAAGAGCGGTCCTAGCAGCTGGTGTGGAGCACGAAACAACTAATTGTGATTTCCCTGGGATACGTTCAGGAGATCCTCTACCTCAGAAACCTTAAGACCCGAACTTCCCGGCCTAGTAATAGTTAGTCCTTAGGTGACAATGGCACATTACCAGGCTTTTGGCGGATAGTAATCCTTCCCTCTGACAGGTAACCAGGCCTCTCCCGAGACAGTGACTTCTTTACTAATCCCCTTGGGACCGATCCTCCCCTGGCTTCCTCTCCTTCAGAGGTGGTCACCCCTCACTTGGGTACCCTGGGATTCCTCTTCGGGTGTAGGCCTCAGCTAAAGGTGCTGTGCCTACTTATTTCAATGCAGCCTCAGGCTAAAGGTGCCTGGGGCTGGTACACACACACGCACCCCTGGCCTGGAGGGCCGGGAGGCGCGAACTGCTCCCCGAATAATGGAGTCTGACCCTTTTGTACCCTCTCCCAGCATGCACAGCGGGTCGACCACACCCACTGCACAGCCGCCGAGAGAGGACACCCAATGGTGCTGTGACATTCCCTGTGGTTCCACCTGAGCCGGAGATGACAGGGCCACCCACAGGCAACAGGGAACATCAGGCAACATCACACCAGAGCAGAAGCAAGTTTTTAGGATAAATTAACAGTCTGAGCCCAACTATTGGCTCAGACCAACCCCTAAATTTAAACATAGCATCCCCTAAATTGGGGAGGGGGCTACACCCCCCCCCCCTGTTGAATAGACACTGTCCCCAGTGGCTGGGGAAAACTAAAGTCCTTCAATCCTGAAGGCTGCAATTTTTCCTAAAAAAAAAATGGTGCCTGAACCAAAATATCTTTTGGGAAGGGAGATAGAAAAGCAGAGAGAGAGTACACAAATAACATTACATTTTTAAATTGCATATGTTAATAAACATCCCCCCCCCCCCTTTCCTGCCTATCTTCCCCACCACATTCTCTGGTAGACTTGATAGCAGATCACATACCTGCAAAAGGAGAGAAAAAAAAAACATGCATACAATTAAACATCCTAACCACTAAACTGTATGTAGCGCACTCACCCCCTTCACCTGCCTTTGGCTCCTCGCAGGGAGAGAGGGCACACCACGCCACAAGCCCGTACCCTCCTGTGTGAGGTCGAGCGGTGTCATTGGCGGGTCTCCACAACCAGAAAGCCAGAATCCTCCAGAGAATGGTTCTCACCTCTATAGTTAACAGAGACAAGTCCTTGTTTCCCCCCAGTGACTTGAATGTCCACACCAGCTGTAACTCCAACGTAGAGTTTATTTCTCATAAATAACAGTCTCTGAATAGAAAAGGTTGCAGAGAGAACAGGACAGCACAAAGGTGTCGGAGAGGTCCAGGCACAAACGTAATCACTTCACTGCTTGGCTTCTCAAACAGACTCAGCCCATATGGATAGTCTCCCTAGGTAGGGACTAGCAGCCAAATGGTACTCTAACTTAACCGCACAGTCTCTGCCACAGACTGGGTGAACTTGGTCTCTGCCACAGACCTGGTGCACTTGGTCTCTGCCACAGACCCGGCGAACCCGGTGTCTCAAAGCTTGACCTCTTTGTAAGGAGAAGACATCCCTCCAGAGAGTTACCGGGCCCCTTCCTTCACCGTGACTTCTCACCGGTCCCTCGGAACGGTTCCTCCCCCGGCCTCCTTGTCTAAGATGCGGATCCCCTCGCAAGGTTGCAGCCTGGGATTCCTCGATCCTTGATGGGTCCCAGCCGAAAGTGCTGGGCCCAAGGCCTTTGCTGCAGTCCCAGGGCTAAAGGTGCCTGGGACTGAGTCACCGACCTCCGCCCCTGGGCAAAAGGTGCCCAGGGCGGACAGGAACACACTCCCTGGGGTAGGACCCCCGATCAAGACAAACCGCACAGAACAGCGAACAGGCAGTGTCTGCCCCTTTTATATCCTCTCTCAGCATGCACAGCAGGCCTACCACACCCACCGTACGGCTGCTGATAGGGGACACACAAGGCACAGCACTGTATCAGCGGTTCAACCCTGGCCTACCATGGCAGCGCCACCTGCAGGCCACAGGGAACAATACACCGATACTCTCCCTGCGGACAAAAATGGTTGACAGGATCCTGACAATTGGGGTGTTTGAGCATAACTACCACTCAAACACTACCCCTAAATTTAGGACCCGGCTACATGTATAAAGAAGTGAACCACTTCTTCGAGAATAAATGATTTGCTTATTAAAGTAGAGCACGCTGTTTTCCCCAAATGGCGCTCGTAACCTGCAGGAGATCCCTGGTGATGGAGCAGAGGACCGCAGTGGGTCACAGTCTGATATGGACGACACCGTGCCCCTGGAAGATCCGACGGTGCCAGTGTTACCATGGGACGCAGTGAGTACTACACCGGAGTCCCGTACACTGCGGGGGGCCACGGCCTCAGGCTCGGATGGGCCTGAGCCCACATTGAGAGACATTTTTGCCGCAATCACGTCCTGTAATGTCTCTATTACTGCTTTGGCATCAGAACTTAAGGGGGTGAAGGCTGAAATGTAATTTATGCGCCAAGATATGCAAAAGCTGCGGGACCACACATCTGATGTGGAAGGGCGCATTAACACTTTGGAGGATGACTGGGCCCCCATGCAAAGGGAGTCGCATGCCCAACAATTAATGGTGGCTAAACATGCAGCGAAACTTGACGACCTCGAAAATAGACTGCGTCGCAATAATGTTAGAGCTATTGGTATCCCAGAGAGGATGGAAGGGAAGAATTCAGTTACTTGTATAGAGCAATGGCTGCTGGAAAAATTTGGGAAAGAGTCATTTTCACCAATGTTTGCCGTGGAGTGTGCGCACCGAGTCCCTCTTAGACCTCTGCCCCTGGGTAATTCCCCCAGAGCCTTTCTGTTTAAACTGCTCAACTTTAAAGATAGAGATGTCATCCTTTCTAAGGCGCGCTCGTTGGGGGACACTCTGGTAATGGATAATTCTAAAATATCCTTGTTCCCGGATTTTTCAGCGGAGGTACAAAAACAACGTGCCCAGTTTAATGATGTCAAAAAGAGGCTTCGCTCACTGGAGTTACAGTATGCTATGCTCTACCCTGCCCGCCTGCGTGTGGTGGCCAGGGAGGAAGTCCATTTCTTTGACAAACCTACATTGGCCATGCAATGGCTGGATATAGATGAGCGTTCCCTGCGTGAGGATCTAGGGAGAAGGAGGAGAGCCCCCTGAACACTGCCTACAGCGCCATTTGCTTTGGAACAAACACAAATTTTTCTCCCCCCCCCCTTTTTTTTTTGCTTGCAAGAACGGAGTGGTTAGATTTTCAAATTCCTGACAAGGCGGAAAACTGTTTTCACAAGATGTGTCAGCATCACCCATGCTGTTAGATACTATGCAAGGCCTGTTGCCTATTGGCTCTTCAAAGCCGGCTACTGAACTTAGCCCCCCGGAGGAGAGTCCCTCGTGGACATTACGATTATTTGAGTTTTTCTTTTTTTACTTCTGTTTGTTTTCTTGTTTTGAATGGGGTCCCGTTGGACCTTCTGCCCACAGTCTGACTAACTTTTTTCTTTTACAGGACATGCCAACTTACTCAGTATTTGTTTACTCGGACAAAGTACCCTTTTAGTTGATGCTTTAATATTGTTGTGCCTTCCCCTTCTAAACTTCAACCTTTTTGCTTAGAATATGTTGCTCATAATACCCTATGGCTGCGCAATGTGTTGTGATTAGTTGAAATGTGAGGGGTCTGGGAGACAGGGTGAAACGACTGGCCGTGGTGCACATGCTTAAACGTTTAGGCTCAACTGTGGTATGCTTGCAGGAGACCCATATGCTACCGGGTCAGGTGTCACCGTTCTCCTCAAGGGTGTTTGGCACCCAGTTTCACTCTGCCTTCTCGTCCTATGCTAGAGGGGTTAGTGTAATAATTGGTACAAATGTGCCGTTTGCTCTTACAGCCTCGCTCATTGATCCTTATGGTTGGTTTATTTTTTTATTATGCTCTTTGGATAACTTGCAGTGCATTATTGCGAATGTGTATGTAGCGGTCTCCACTCTCTCCCTCTATGTAACAGTTCTTCTGTCTCTGGCTTTTGTCTAGGGGTATCTTGAGGAGAGAGTGCGGGGTCACCACGCCAAGTTCCCACTGCAGATGTGTGTGTAGTGGGAGACAAATCCTCTTTTACCTTTGGGTCGGTGTTCTGCATCTGGAGCCTCCTCCTGGTTTCTTGAACAGTGTCTGCCAGTAAATGAGCCCCACACCATTAAAGTCCAACACTCCTTTATTCTTCTCAATGTAAAAGTGAATACAATCAGTTGGACTCCCTCAATAAACAGAACAGACAGGGGGTGTGGATACGAGTAGGCCCAGGCACAATGAACTCTCTTACTTCCTTCCCAGAAGTAGATTCCTGCTCCTAAATGAGGAAGACATCCCTCCGGGTGGTCTCAGGAGGCTCATCCGTCACTGGCAATCTGCTGCACCAGGTCTTTAGGTAAGTACCCCCTCCGGTCCCTTACACCACTAGGTCCCCTAGAAAGTCCATCCCTCGCGGAGCCTTAGTCCGGGACCCTCAGTCCCAGACTTCCATCCAAGTACCTCACCCCAGGCTAAAGGTGCCTGGGATGGAACACGACCTCCGAACATCCTCTAGGCCTAGGCCACCTAGACTCCCGACACGAACCACCACCCTCAGGCTGAAGGTGCCCAGGACTCGACTCCCGCCACCAAAAATGGCCGCCCCTTTATACCCTCTCCCAGCAAGCATGGCAGGTTCCCCGCCCCACCATACAACCGCCGGGAGAGGCCAAAAAGAGGTACGACACTGCAACGATGGCTCAACCCCGGGCCCAAAGTGACAGCGCCACCCGGTGGGCCCCAGGGAACCATACATCACAGTTTCCCCACCAGATTCAAACAGAAAAGCACATACCCGCTACATGTATATACCACCCCCTTTTTCAGTGGAGGTCCTTAAAACTTTGGCTACTTTTTTATCACACCACCCGGGTATTCCTGCTCTTGTTGTTGGGGACTTCAACAACTACCTGAATGCAGATCTTGATAAATTTTCTCCTGGGGCATCGGTGGCTAACCTGAGAGGGGGCCCAACACCCTTCGCTCGGCTACTGCTAGAGCTGGGGTTGAGGGATGTTTGGAGGCTTAGCCATCCACAGGAGAAATGTTATTCATGTCATTCTGCTACACATAGAGGCCTTTCCAGAATTGACCTTGGTTTGGGCAATGATGGGATGCTCTCCCTGGTATCTTCTGCACGTTATGAGGCAAGAACTGTCTCAGATCATTCCCCCTTATGTATTGCAGTTATAACGTCCGGAATTTCCAAGCGGGTTTGCTGGAAGCTCAACCCATTTTGGTTGTCGCTCCTCCCTAACCCTGACCCCATCCATGATAATCTGATAACATTTGTTTGTTTCAATAAGCAGTCTGTTGAGCTCAGTGTTTTCTGGGACACACTGAAGGCCTATTTAAGGGGTCAGTTTATTAGGTCTAATAATGCTATAAAGACAGGGACCAGGTCATGGGAGCAATCTGTGCTCCGGGAGGTTGAGAGGGCGGAGTCTGCTTTTGTTGACTCCCCCTCTGAACAGACCAAAAGAGCTTGGAGTGAGGCTCAGAATATTGCTAAACATATGGTGTTGACGAAAGCGGAAAATAAAAGTTTTTTTCTCCAACAGAAATATTTTGAGGAGGGGGAGGGCACGGGCCACATGTTGGCCATGATGGTAAGGTCACAGAGGGGTTTTGCCCACATAGAGGCAATTAATTATTCTTCAGGGGACCTGGTCTCCTCTCATGCTGAAATGTTATCTACCTTTAGAGATTTCTATGCTGATGTGTATTCCTATCGCCTACTGTGGAAGAGCTTGCCTCCTTTTTAGATCAGTGCCAACTCCCGTGTCTTTCGGCCCTAGATGTGGAGCATTTGAATGCCCCTCTCACGGCTGACGAGATGCTGGAGGCCTTGGCGCTTTCTTCTTCTGGTAAGTCTCCGGGATCGGATGGCTTGCCGGCGGAAGTGTATAAGAGCTACTCAGAGATACCGATACCACATTTGCGAGAAGTATTTGTGGATGCATTGGAGAAGGGAAGCTTGCCTCAGTCCATGAATGAAGCGATAATTGTCCTGTTGTTGAAACCTGGTAAGGAGGCCCATTCCCCGGATTCTTATAGGCCCATTTCATTGTTAACGACTGACGTGAAGTTACTGGCGAGGGTGTGAGCTACCAGACTGGCTACAGTTATACACAAACTAATTCACAAAGACCAATCAGGGTTCATCCCTTCCCGGTCAACGGCCCTTAATATTAGACGCCTGTTTCTTAATCTCCAAATACCTGCTGACAACACAGTTCAGAGAGCGATTCTCTCCTTGGACGCTGTCAAAGCTTTTGACAGCGTTGAATGGCATTATTTGTGGGAAGTTTTGAGACGCTTTGGCCTGGGTGACATTTTCATCAAATGGGTGGGGTTGTTGTATGCGGCCCCCGCAGCTAGGATCCGCGTGAATGGGGACCTCTCAGACTCTTTTCCTCTTTTTCAGGAAACGAGACAGGGGTGTCCATTGTCGCCCCTGTTGTTCGCGCTAGCCCTTGAACCACTTGCAGCTCTAAAACGGTCTTCGCCGTCAATCATTGGCTTTAATAGGGGTGTGGGTGTGGAGAAGGTTTAGGGGATGTGGACACATCCCTTTACCATGGCTATGGAGTTGATCCAACACTTTGGCTTCCTGTCAGGATTCTCCACAAATTGGAGTAAATCTGTCCTCTTGCCTGTAGACAACCCTATAACTTCATTGCCGGTTGCTGCGAGGTCCCTCAAGATAGTCTCCTCGTTTAAATATCTAGGGGTGCAGGTGTCGGCTAGCCCATTGACGTATCTGGAGGAAAACCTCCTGCCTCTTTTTAAAAGACTCCAAATGACGTGTAATACTTGGTGCAAGCTCCCTCTGTCAGTCATAGGCTGGATAAACCTAATTAAGATGGTGTGGTGCCCCCAGCTATTGTATATAATGCATAACTCCCCTCAGTGGATACCCCGTAGGTGGTTTACTCACATAGATACCCTATTTAGGTCCCTAATTTGGAAAAAGAGAGTGGCTAGGATTAGTCTCTCCACTTTACAATATGGTAAGGATCAGGGAGGAGCGGCGGTTCCTAACCCCAAATTATATTTTCTGGCTTCCCAGCTGCAGCACCTGGGTGGGATGGGCCTTGTGAGTGAATCTGATTCTATTGAAAGCCTGTTGAGGACGGGGACACAGAGTACTTCAGTGCTGGCCAACTTGGAGGCGGGATTTCCTCACCTGCCACAGGCAGCGCCTACTGTAGTCCTCCTGAAAAAACTCTAGTCCACGGTAAGGTCTAGCCTGCGTATCTCGGGATTTCTTGCTGACACGCCAATTTGGGATAATCCTAATTTGGTGGAAGTATTCAAACTGGACGACTTCCAATCTTGGAGACAAGCTGGTATCTGCAATATTGCTCAACTGTACTCTCTAAACGTTCTTAAATCATTTCAGGACTTACAGATTGAATTTAACCTCCCTAGACACCAATTTTATAGATACCTCCAGGTCCGCCATGCTTTGCAGGCCCAGGGTCAGATTTCTGTCCTCCTACTTGCCAGTCACTCCCTGATTAATGACGTCTTTTTTGGTCAGGAAAAAAAGGGCTTAATATCCCATATTTATTCAAGTCTACTGTCGACCGTACAAGACTCAGTGACTTTACCGTGTAGAAGGGGCTGGACAGAAGACCTGGGGGTCATTATAGCGGAGGTTCCGCGGTATATCCTTTTTTTTTTTACATTGCATTGGTTGAGTATTACTTTCTCATGTATTTACTCACGTATCAGATGTTTCCCAGTCTCCCCAGTCAGAATCAGTTCTAAATTAGAACTTATAAAAATCCCCTTTGTAAGTTGCCATTTTGCTTGTGGGCATTGTGAAGCCCACAAGCAAATACTTCCGGGAAGCGTGAATGCTTTTCTCCCACTGCACTGTTGCCATCACAACGGACACATACTGTGAAGTTGTTGAGGGGGGGTGTGCGGGGGGAGCCGCCGCGGGATGTGCTTTTTCTTTTCACATTCTACAGTTCATCGCGGGGGGGGGGGGGATGGGGGGCGCCGCTGCGAGATGTGTTTTCTTTTTACATTTTACAGGTCATCAGCGGGGGGGGGGGGGGGGATGGGGGGTGCCGCGCCGCTGCGAGATGTGTTTTCTTTTCACATTCCACAGTGAAATCAGCGCTCCTGTCTCCTATACTCTGGCTCCTGTCCTGTATGCTAACATCAGCTGCAGCTCAGAACGAGTGCTCTGAAGCTGTCAAGCTGATGAAGCTGATGACGAGGTGGTGAATTGTCTCCTGGGAAAGCATGACACTGCACTCCCAGGAGGCATTGGGGCGCTGGGGAAAGTAAAGGAACGCCCACTCCCACGGGAGGGATACCAGGAAGTGTCCCTATTTAATACGAAATTCAAGGTAAATAAAAAAACGAAGAAGATAATTATTTGCCAAATGTTGTTATAAATGTTATACTGATTGGGATGAGCAAATGTTTAGTGTGAGGGGGCTAGCTCGGCAGCGGGTATGTGTGACCCCCGGGATGGGCTCCCCACCCAAAAACAGGCCCAGCAGACGGAGGTTGTGGTTTTCAAAATCAAAAAAGGTGCGGTTTATTTTCCATTTACAGTGACAAAAACACAGCAAGGCAAAAAAAACAAACACAAAATAAATCCTGGTCAACTTGACCTCTGACTAAACTTACAGGTTTCCTAACTAACGACTGGGATCAGCCTAGTGCTGTCCTAGTCCCTGGTTTTAAATGTCCAAGCAAAATATAGCCACACAGGCTTTCTCTCACCGCACAGGGGTTCACTCTCCCTAGACAGTCCACACAGGTCTGCTTCCAGGCATGAGCCAACATCTAATGAAGCTGGGCTTTCTTATAGAGGCCTAAATGAGCTGACAAGGTTCAGCTGGACTCATCAACTCCCTGTCTGCACGACGCCCAGCCCTCTCCCTAGAGGTATGAGTCATCAATGAGCCCACTAGTCTCAGCTGGGCTTATACAACTCTCCACCTAGCTGTATAAATCGGCGTAAAGCCTGAATCTGGGCGAAATATATCTACCCCCCTGGATGCAACCAGGTGACTTTACCTTCCTGCTGTCACATACCCCCCCCTCTTGTTTTAACCTCGGGGTTGGAACACCAGCAATCAGGCATTCATGTACTCGAGACAAAGCATCCACATTCCCCATTTGAACGCCAGGGCGATGCTTTACTGTGAAGTTGAATTCCTGGAGGGCCAGGAACCACCTATTCACTCTTCTATTTGTTTCCTTGTTTTGAGCCATCCACTTTAACGGAGCGTGATCCGTAACCATGTCAAAGTGCCTACCTAGCAGGTAGTACCGAAGGGAATCTAGAGCCCACTTCACCGCTAAACACTCCTTTTCAACGGTGGCGTAATTTACCTCATGGGACTTCAACTTCCTGCTGAGGTAAATGACTGGGTGCTCTTCCCCGTTCCAGACCTGGGACAATACTGCTCCTAACCCCACATCTGACGCATCACTTTGTACGACAAAGTCTTTAGAGAAGTCGGGTGAGTACAACACTGGCTGGCTACATAAGGCTTGTTTCAAGAATTGGAATGCTGCCTCAGCCTCGGGGGTCCATTTAATCATGACCGACCCTTTCCCCTTCGTCAGGTTGGTTAGGGGCACAGCCTTAGAAGCAAAGTGGGGAATGAATCGCCGATAATACCCAGCGATTCCCAGAAAGGCTCGTACCTGCTTCTTGCTGTTGGGACGTGGCCAACTCTGGATGGCCTCGACTTTGTTGAGTTGGGGTTTTATTACTCCCCTCCCAATGGTGTACCCAAGATATTTGGCCTCCTCCTGCCCAATGGTACACTTCTTGGGGTTAGCCGTAAACCCTGCTTCCCGAACAGAGTCCAGGACTGCTTGCACTTTTGGCAGATGTGAGGCCCAATCTGTGCTATGGACAATTACGTCATCCAGGTAAGCCGCAGCATACTTCCGATGGGGCCTCAGCATCTGGTCCATTTTCCGCTGGAATGTGGCCGGCGCATTCTGTAACCCGAACGGCATTCTTTTATATTGGAACGCCCCGTCTGGGGTTACAAATGCGGTTTTCTCTTTGGCTGACTTGGCCAGGGGGATTTGCCAATACCCTTTTGTGAGGTCAAGAGTCGTCATGTATCGGGCTGTTCCCAGCCGGTCGATCAACTCATCTATACGTGGCATGGGGTAGGTGTCAAATTTTGTAACTTTGTTCAACTGACGAAAATCGTTACAAAATCGCCAGCTCCCATCCGGTTTAGGCACCAACACAATGGGACTAGACCAATCACTTTGGGACTCCTCTATCACCCCTAAGTTCAGCATTTTCTGTACTTCCTCCCGTATTGCCTCCCGTCGGGCCTCTGGGATCCGATAGGGTTTTAACTTCACCCTTTCACCGGGCGGGGTAATAATGTCATGCTCTACCCCAGATGTTTGTCCCGGCAGCTCAGAGAATACCTCCTTGTTGCGAAGCACAAACTCCTTAACCTCCTGTTGTTGGGGTTGTGACAAGGTGGCTGCGATTCCAACCTCAGGAATCACGCAACCAGTTTGAGCTGGTGACCAAGTGTCTGCGACTAGGGACTCTCTATCCCTCCAGGCTTTCAACAGATTAACGTGATAGATCTGTTCGGGCTTTCGCCTTCCTGGTTGTCTGACCTTGTAATTCACTTCGCTCACTTTTTCCATTATCTCGTAGGGGCCTTGCCATTTGGCAAGGAATTTACTTTCAACCGTAGGGACAAGTACCAATATCCTATCCCCCGGGGAAAAGGTACGGGTCTTGGCTCCACGGTTGTACACTCTCTGCTGTGCCAACTGCGCTTGGGCCAAATGTTCCTTCACGATGGGCATTACCTGTGCAATTCGATCTTGCATCAGGGCGACATGCTCAATCACACTCCTGTGGGGAGAACTCTCACTTTCCCAAGTTTCCTTGGCAATATCCAACAGCCCTCTTGGGTGTCTCCCATACAGTAACTCAAAGGGGGAGAATCCCGTAGAGGATTGGGGCACCTCCCTAATAGCAAACATCAAATAAGGAAGTAGACAGTCCCAATCCTTTCCATCCCTATCCACCACTTTCTTCAACATTTGTTTTAGGGTTTTGTTGAATCTTTCAACCAGCCCATCGGTTTGGGGGTGATACACAGATGTACGTAATTGCGTCACTTTGAACAATTTACACAGCTCCTTCATAACCCGGGACATAAAGGGTGTACCTTGGTCCGTAAGCAGTTCTTTACAAATACCCACCCGGCTAAAAACAAGAGATAGCTCTTTGGCTATGGTTTTGGCCGAGGTATTTCTGAGAGGGATCGCTTCTGGATAACGGGTGGCATAGTCCATTATAACCAATATGTACTGGTGCCCCCTAGCGGACTTGATTATAGGACCTACCAAATCCATTGCGATTCTCTCAAACGGGACCTCAATGATGGGTAGAGGGACCAGCGGGCTACGGAAGTGTGGCATCGGGGCCGACCTCTGACACACAGGGCAGGAGGAACAATAATTTTCTATGTCCTTCATCACCCCAGGCCAATAGAATCTCTGTAATACCCTCTCTCGGGTTTTCTCTGTCCCCAGATGACCTCCAAGAATGTGCCCATGGGCCAACTCCAACACCAACTTCCTGTAAGGTTTGGGCACCACCAGCTGCTCAACGGTTTCTTCTGCCCTTTTTGCCACCCGATACAGTAGGTCCTTCTCTACGCTGAAGTATGGGTAAGTGCAGGTATTATCTGGGTTCACTAACTCGCCATCTATTTTCACTACGTTTTCCCGTGCCTTTATTAGGGCGGGGTCTTTCAACTGTTCTGTGGCAAAGTTTTCCCTGTGAACCTCAAGATCAGAAAACTCCACAGACGGTAGGTTTTCGTCTGAGGAGGTGGGCTCCTCTCCAGTTTCTTGAGTCTCCCCTGCCAATACTGACAAGGGAAATTCAGGAGAGTCCTCACCACTCTCAGAGGAGTTCTGGCTATCATATTCCTGGTACATAGGGGCACCAGTGGGGGGCTCATGATCATCCCACAGTTCCCAGAACTTCGGAAAATCCCTTCCCACAATGGCGTCATGCGGTAACTGAGACACTAAGCCCACTGGATGAGAAAGGGTACCTTTGGGGGTCTCGAAACACACTGTAGTCACTGGATACTCTCGGGTGTCCCCATGCACACAAATAACGGCTACCTTGCTATTCCCAGAGACCTCTGTTTTAACTAACTCAGCCTTTATCAGGGTCACAAGGCTACCTGAATCCAGCAATACCACAACATTTCTACCATTAATACACATTTTGCATAAATGTTTCTCAGTTCCCCGAATGGCAGTGCATGCGACTGTCGCACACAGCGACTGACGTCTGCCCGTCAGAAAGTCACACTGCATGGGTTCCTCCAAAACCGGGCAATTTGCTGCAATATGTCCCGTTTGCCGGCAGCGGTAGCAAACAATCCTTTTGGCTGCCTCTTGAGCCCCCGACTTCCCAGGCTGTTCTCGCCAAACCCTGGGCAGAGCTCCCACCCTCTCACTCTCTCCACCCTTACCCCTTGGAATCATCTTATCCGCCCCTGGGGATGGTCTGGTCTTAGGGTGGAAAGTCCGAGTGTCTCTGGAAGAGGCCGTCAGGTTCTCTGTAGCCAAGTATTTCTCCACACGATCCACAAGACCATCGGCCGTCTCTGGGTCTCCATGGCTTACCCACTTTTGGATGGCAGTAGGAAGAGCTCTCAAAAACCGATCCATTACAACACGTTCCACAATCTTTGGTGCGGACAAAGTCTCTGGCTGTAGCCACTTTCTGCTCAGGTGAATGAGATCATACATTTGAGACCTGGGGGGTTTTCCAAGCTGGAAAGTCCAGTTATGCACACGCTGAGCCCGGACAGCCAGGGTGACACCCAGCCTTGCCAATATTTCAGCTTTTAGCATCACATAGTCTTTTGCTTGGTCAGGCTCTAGGTCATAGTAAGCTTTCTGCGATTCACCCGTTAACAGAGGAGCCACCAGTCCAGCCCACTGCTCCTCAGGCCACTTTTCTCTTTCAGCGGTCCTTTCAAATGTGGTCAAAAATACCTCTGGATCATCCTCTCCAGTCATTTTTGTCAATAAACGACTCACCCCAAAGGACGCGGTATTAGTGGGACGGCTTTCCTCACCGGTCTGCGGACGTTGCTGCATTACTGCTTCCATCTGTTGTTGTAGTCTCTGCTCTTGCTTCTGCAACAGGTCTATGAAGCGGGCCTCAGATTGCTGTTGGGCTTGTTGCTGAGCCTCCAGACTCTGTTGTAAAGTTGCAAGGCTCTGTTGATGAGCTTGCTGCTGGGCTGCAAGGCTCCTTTGCAAACCTGCATTTGTCTGCTGTTGATTGGCATTTGCTAGAGCCAGCTGTTTCAGTATCTCCTCCATGCTGGCTTAAAAAAAAACTGCCACTGGTTCTCCACCAACTGTGAGGGGGCTAGCTCGGCAGCGGGTATGTGTGACCCCCGGGATGGGCTCCCCACCCAAAAACAGGCCCAGCAGACGGAGGTTGTGGTTTTCAAAATCAAAAAAAGGTGCGGTTTATTTTCCATTTACAGTGACAAAAACACAGCAAGGCAAAAAAAACAAACACAAAATAAATCCTGGTCAACTTGACCTCTGACTAAACTTACAGGTTTCCTAACTAACGACTGGGATCAGCCTAGTGCTGTCCTAGTCCCTGGTTTTAAATGTCCAAGCAAAATATAGCCACACAGGCTTTCTCTCACCGCACAGGGGTTCACTCTCCCTAGACAGTCCACACAGGTCTGCTTCCAGGCATGAGCCAACATCTAATGAAGCTGGGCTTTCTTATAGAGGCCTAAATGAGCTGACAAGGTTCAGCTGGACTCATCAACTCCCTGTCTGCACGACGCCCAGCCCTCTCCCTAGAGGTATGAGTCATCAATGAGCCCACTAGTCTCAGCTGGGCTTATACAACTCTCCACCTAGCTGTATAAACCGGCGTAAAGCCTGAATCTGGGCGAAATATATCTACCCCCCTGGATGCAACCAGGTGACTTTACCTTCCTGCTGTCACATTAGATTTAGGGTGAACCTCCGCTTTAATAGTGAAACTTGGGACACATGCTTACAAGCAGGTCCGCTCACGTTGGTTTCACAGTCGCACAGATTGTCTCACTTGTTTTTACTGCAAAGGGCCTACCGCATGCCCATACAATTATTTCGCTGGGGAAGAAGAGACTCTTCTCTATGCCCTAAACAATGCAGGGAGAGGGTTTGCTCATTTATCTGATGTGGCGCTGTCCCAAGTTACACCGGTATTGGGGTGATGTTACGGAAGTTATTTCCTCGGTTTATCAGGTTGGGGTCCCTTTGGACCCCCTAATCTGCATACTGGGTGCAGTCGATGAAGAAATATACCCCCATCCAACTAATATTGCAGTGATCAGACTATTATACTTAGCCCGTAAGTTGGTGGCTAGGCTTTGGATTTCTCCACGTGTCCCAACCAGAAAACAATGGATTGAGCAGGTTAATCTCATCCTTATACGGGAGCACCTTACATATCAGTATAGAAATGCTGCCCAGAAATTTTATTCCATATGGCAGCCCTGGCTGGAGACCCCTGGGTTAGCGCCCCCACGCTTGATTCTGACTTGGTTGCTACAAGTTTGAAAGGCACTTCTATTCATAGTGGAGATTTCACTCTATTTGGAATACACATCAAATGGGTTCTGCAATTTGGGTACCAGTTTTTGGTTTTACGGTGGGTACGGGTTCAGAGATATAGGCAGACTTTGGGATGTAGAGTTTAGGATGTGGCCAGTTGGCCTTCAGTTTGGCCGTATTGGGGGGTGGGGTCGCACTCGCCCGCCCGGTGCTGCCTACCTTTTCTTTTCTCGTTACTTGTGACTAGGTAATACTTTTGGTACCACTGTTTTTCCACTGTACACGTGCTTCAATGATATAACTAATTCTGTTTTGTTTTTTTGAACTGTGGTATGTAACTCGTGTTCTGTATTTTCTTTTTGGCACAATAAAACATTTATATGATAAAAAAAAAAAAAGTAGAGCACGCTAAGCCTAGCATTACTTTTACTATATATACACAGTATATATATATATTTTTTAAAAAGTTCCGAAAACTGCTGCCACCTAGTGACGGCAAAACATTCAAGTTGTCCATCCATTTTGTCTGAGCATGGGTTGCACATAGTAGAAAAAACACAAGGAGCACTTTCCTAGCTAACTATCCCAAAGTTCAAAGAGAGAGAAAAAAAAAACAATGTTCTTCTTTTCTTTAAGTGCAGCAGCCAGTTATCCTCCGGTGGCAGAGGGCAAAGTTATTTAGATCCAAGGTATAGTTCAAAACACAAAAACACTTAAAGGTAGAACCTTGGATCTGGAAGGGTGAGTGTTTTCCACTGCTTGTCCAGGGTAGTTATTGAGTAAGTCACATCAACTCTCCCGGGACAACAAATCACAACGCGGTCAGCATGGATGTGCCGACCGTAATTCCAGTCCCTCCGGCAGCACTTAAATCTGTCAGCAGCAACAGTTGAGTAGCCTAAGTACCTACATGGCTTTGATACCTCGAGGCGGTCCCAGATGGCTTCCCCGTACCAACTTTCATGACAGGCCTCAACTTCAAACAGCAAATCCTTAGGCAAATAGGGATATTCCAAGCCATACTCACTCGCCACTCTTTTAATCAGGATCCGCTGCAGGAGAGACAATTTCGGTAATGTTGCAGGGTTCCCTTCTCCAGACATAACATAGGAATCCGGGGACCTTTTAACTAACACTGCATCAGACTTTGGCATAGGTGACCGCAACGGCAAACGTCCCACTGTAACAGCAAGCACGGGCGATGCAGGTGCAGGCAATGCAGGTGTGAGTACTGCAGGTGCGGGCAGTGCGGGTGTGAGTACAGCCATTTCCTCTGGAGTAGGGGCTTTCACTCGGGGCGTAGTTTCCCCAGAGTCCATCGGTGATCCCTCTCTAAGGTTGCGGATCGGGGCTACCGAAATCCTGTCCCAACCCTTCGTAACAAAAATCTCGTCTATCTTAGACTCATCCCCGTCATCTGAATATGAGTCCAAATCGGATGTATCATACTCTTCAGCAGGTAGATATGCTCGAGTCAGTCACAGTATCCCCAGTCTCCTTACTGTCCCCTGACGTGGATTTTCCGGAGATCCCTCCACTTCGAAGATCCGGTTCAGGCAGGCGCTGGGACAGGCTTCTACCGCGGCCGCGGGAGGCCTTAACATATCCCACCTTTCATTTTGCGGGCAGGACATGTACTTCGGAAATGGCGGAGGCATTGTCCGCTGCGGTATCCATCGATGGCTCTGCAGCAGCCGAGACATCCTCGTTGGCCACATCCGTCGCAGTCGATGCGGTGCACGTGGGCCTGGCTGTGGGCGTACAGGTTTTTTTCTCGGAAGTGACGGTACCTGTAAGGCAATTCACCCGGTAGGCTCAGGGCGATTCGGTGGGCTGGTCCATGTCAAACAGGAACTCCCCACAAGTTAAGCACCTTCCGAATGGGCGTAGTTGCACAGCCAGTCCTTGGCATTTAGGGCAGAGCATGCCCAGGGCCTCCACATCTCTGTAGGTATACAAAGAAAAGCGGCCCCTGGGTTTGAGCCGGATCCCCGTATCCGTAAGCGGGGCAGTGATCGGAGCAATGTCTATTGAAGAAAGTATCGGGACATCCGGGGTCCCGACAAAATTGAGGCACTGGGAAAAGCGGACATGTTGCTGCTCACTCGATCCAACTCTCTCTGTATCCTGGTGCCATAGTACCCACGTGCAACACACAGGTGGTGGGAACTCCTCCCCTTTTCTTCTTCATGCACATAGCTTGCGGGCTTTTCTTTTTCTAGACACGCCCACGAACTATGCAGTTGGAAAAAACACAGTTCTGTGCCCCTTAACCCCTTTTTCTCTCTCAGAATACAGTAACACAGTTCAATTTCTTCCATGGCCGACTTTCCAAGCACATACAAAACAGTCCACTCATGTGAGAGATAGCCACAAATCTCGGACTCGAGCCCCTACGCGTAGCACACAGACCCTTTCCGCTCCATCCTTCTTAGCAGAGGGGGCACACCTGCTACTTGTCCATTGTCCAACTCCATGTATGGAGAGGCGAGCAGTGTTAGATTTTTTTGGGCCTTGAGGCGTGTTACCTCCTCAGAGTGGATCCCTGGTTTCCGTTGTCTAGGCAGAAGTCCCTTTGTAATAAAGCCAATGTCCACACAGGTATAAAACCTAAGCAGCAAGGTTTTATTCTTTTCTTGAGGCAAAACTTGGAATAGAGAGAGAGTCGAAACGACAAGAAGGGGAAGGTTCAGGCACGCAACACTTAAGCAACACTCGTCGCCACTCAAGCCTGAGTGGGTTTTGCTCACCCGGATAGTCCTTTTAAGAGCGGTCCTAGCAGCTGGTGTGGAGCACGAAACAACTACTTGTGATTTCCCTGGGATACGTTCAGGAGATCCTCTACCTCAGAATCCTTAAGTCCCGAACTTCCCGGCCTAGTAATAGTTAGTCCTTATGTGCCAATGGGCACCTTACCAGGCTTTTGGCGGATAGTAATCCTTCCCTCTGACAGGTAACCAGGCCTTTCCCGAGACAGTGACTTCTTCACTTATCCCCTTGGGACCGATCCTCCCCTGGCTTCCTCTCCTTCAGAGTGGGTCACCCCTCACTTGGGTACCCTGGGATTTCTCTTCGGGTGTAGGCCACAGCTAAAGGTGCTGGGCCTACTTACTGCAATACAGCCTCAGGCTAAAGGTGCCTGGGGCTGGTACACACACAAACACGCACCCCTGGCCTGGAGGCGCAAACTGCTCCCCGAATAATGGAGTCTGACCCTTTTGTACTCTCTCCCAGCATGCACAGTGGGTCAACCACGCCCACTGCACAGCCGCCGAGAGGGGACACCCAATGGTGCTGTGACATTCCCTGTGGTTCCACCTGAGCCAGAGATGACAGTGCCATCCACAGGCAACAGGGAACACCAGGCAACATCACACCAGAGCAGAAGCAAGTTTTTAGGATAAATTAACAGTCTGAGCCCAACTATTGGCTCAGACCAACCCCAAAATTTCTAACATAGCGTCCCCAAAATTGGGGAGGGCGCTACACTATGAAGCAGTGGCTCTAAGGCCCCTTTCACACTGGGGCGGCAGGAGCGGTGGCGGTATAGCAGCGCGATTTGCAGCGCTTGCTATACCGTCGTTCTTACCGCGGTATGCGGTCGCTAGGGGGGTGAATTTAACCCCCGCTAGCGGCCGAAAAAGAGTTAATACCGCCCGCAAACCGCGGCTATTGCCGCGGTTTGCGTGCGGTATTACCGCGCTGTCCCATTGATTTCAATGGGCAGCCGCGGTAAACACACCGCTCCTTTACCGCTATAAAGAAGCGGCTAGCAGGACTTTTGGAGCGGTCCTGCTAGCGCACCGCTTCAGTGTGAAAGCCTTCGGGCTTTCACATTGAAGGCTACAGGGCAGGATTTTTTCATGCGGTATAATAGCGCTATTATTAGCGCTAAACCGCATGAAAAACGCCCCAGTGTGAAAGGGGCCTTAGACAAAGAATCAACATTAACATGCTGTCAGCCAGTCTGGTGTTCCATGACAACCATGTAATATACATTGCAGTGCATAGAGTGCATGCATTGGGATTTGTAGTATTTAGCTTGCATGAGACAGCATGTTATTGGGTGAGTTTGTGGGTACAACAGGAGACTAGAACTCCTAATCTTTTTGTGCTCTGGAACCTTGCCAGGGAGCATGAGCTCCCTGGACATGCTAGGCTTTCACCTGGGGCTGTATTAAAACAGGAAGTTCAGTTTTAGAGAGATGCTCCTGTGTGTGAACACAACAGATCGAGAGAGAGTATGTTTGTGAGCTAATCTGTTGACAGAATTGGATTGTTTTTCTGTTTTGTTGAAGAACTTTTGTTATAGCTGCAGATAAATAAAAGTGGGCTGAAAAGCCATAATACAGGCTGGTAATTGGACCTCAGTATATGAATAGAGATAAATATGACATGTATATACTGTGAGGGGGTTAACTCAGCAGCGGGTGTGTGTGACCCCCTGGATGGGTTCACCACACAAAAACAGGCACAGCAGACAGTGGTAGGAGAAAACAAAAGGGTGTGGTTTTATTTGCACTATATACAGACAAAAAAATACAGCAAAAACAAAAGAAACAGGAAAATAAATCCTGGTTAACTTGACCGCTCACTACACACGTTGGTGTCCCTAACTAACAACTGGGTACAGCCTTGTGCTGTCCCAGTCCCTAGCTCCCTGCTTTTAGAAGTTCTTAGCAATAACCACACAGGCTTTGGCTCACCGCACAGAGATCACACTCCCCAGACTATCCACACAGATCTGGTTCCAGGTTGGAGCATCTCCCTTAGCATGCTGGGAGTTCTTGTAGAGGCCCTAACGAGCCCACTTGATTCAGCTGGGCTCATTAACTCTTCCCCTGCAAGACTCCCAGCACTCCCCCTAGTGGTATAAACTGGCATAAAGCCTGAATCTAGGACATATATATCTCCCATCCTGGATGCAACCTGGTGATTTTACCTGCCTGCTGTTACAATACACAAAGATATTCAATATCTCCGCAGGGAGTTTACAAGATTAGAATTTGCTTAGAAATGGCAAATTTCAGGAGAATTCACAGGCAGTGAATTTTAATGCTGACCCACAATGGCCTGCCTTTGACCCTGATTTAGAGCCTCACAGCAGCCCATAAAGGTGTGGAAAATGGATAGCCAATGCCTTCACTTAAAAAGGGAGGCTGAGAGCAGTAATGATATTAATGATGTAATGATGTTAGTGTGTTATGCCTTGTACACACAATTGGAATTTCCATTGGAAAAAGTTAGACGGAATTTTTTTATCGGATATTCCGACCGTGTGTGTTCCCCATCGGACTTTCCGTTCGTCTGTAGGGAACTCCGACAGAGAAAAAAACATGCATGCTCAGAATCAAGTCGATGCATGCTCAGAAGCATTGAACTTCATTTTTCTCGGCTCGTCGTAGTGTTGTACGTCACTGTGTTCTTGACGGTCAGAATTTGGTGTGACAGTGTGTATGCAAGACAGCTTGAACGGAATTCCGTCAGAAAAATCCGTCTGAGTTTATCCCGATGGAAAATCCGATCGTGTGTACAAGGCATCAGAAGTGATTTTGTGAGAGGACAGAGAGCTGGCTGACCGGTTCGAAAGAGATTAGCTGGATGCATTAACAAACTGTGCTCGAGTTATGTGAATTGCAGAATTGCATTACCCTCATATTCACAGATCTTTACTAAACATCAAAAGTCCTGATTACTACTATCTGTGTCAGCAACAACTTTGATCACTAGTTCCTGTGCAACTATCCCATTAGCTGGCTTTTTTCCTATTGTTCCAAGCAGTGGTACTTGCAATGAATGGGGCCTGTTTAACCGTATTGATGCAAAGCATGACGTTGCAGAGAGACTTCTCAAATTTTAAAATCTATATGATGGGTAGAAAGATACTATACATAAACCATGAGAGTAATGTTAAAACATCTGTTTGCATTCATAATTCATGCGAGTATAATTCTGGTGTAAAGGTGGTGAACACTGATGAAAGTATACACTTTACCCTAGCTGTTTAGGCATATGAAACAACGATGTTCCCAGAGATCCCAGAGATGGTGGCAATGCCAAAGCTAGAGGTTTTCTAGGTCAACTTTGGAACTACCCCATTAAGAATCCCACATATTAATAATTCCAAGAAAATGTTAAGATAATTAATAAAGAACCATAGGCTTCAGGCTATAAAATAAGTTTCCTCGTATTGCTGTGAAACAAGAATTGTTAGGCAAGGTTGACAAAATCTGCGAGGGGATTGTGGAGCAACTTACAGTGCCCAAACATAATAAATATATGGTGTTAGATTTAAACACATCCTCGGTTTCACCCTTTATGTTCAGGGGGTCATGTGGATGTGAAACAGTATTGCCAGGTGTTGGTTCCTAGGCCACACTGCCATAACCCTTTGTATCATTGCCTGAAATCATGGTCCCTTTTAAATGAATAGAAATTAAACCTAATAGGGATTGTGATAAAGTCGAGTAGAGAGTATATTCTTGGTTCTTTTAGGAAACACCTTCTGGAAAACTATATAGAGAAATAATTGTTTCACATGTACAACTAAACAGGTTCCTGAGGTTCTGCTTGATCAAGGATCATGTATAAAGTTATGAAAGAGCTTTGTAAAAAAACTGTAAAATATTTACCTACTTCTGGATACCATTTTCAGACAGATTGTTAAACAAATTAGCAAAACCTAAAAGAATACGTTTGTAGCGGCCCCACCCCGTCTCCTTTGTCTAGGGGTATGTCACACGACAGGGTGAGATGCGCTACGGCCCATGTCCTCCCCATAGCTGTGGGTGAGGTGAAGGCCAGCACCAGATATTTCCTCGGGCCTATGTGCTTTGTTCTAGAATACAGTCCTGCTGTGTCAACACTTCCCTCTGCTCCCATTAACCAGAGTTCCACACACCGATCACAGTCCAACTCTTGTTTTATTGTACATCTCACAATAAACAGTGCTTCAGTAGCCAACTGGTTGCGACTTGATGACATTTTGATACGGGGGTGAGCAGGTCGAGGCACTATCCTGGTTATCAACTAAACCACTGCTATTTCGCCAGCGGTTACTATAGCATTCAGCTAGAAAGGACTTAGAATCTAAGAGTCTCTACCAGCGACTCAAGAGAACGTAGATAGGAGTACCTTCGCTGCGCTGCGGCCCCAGGGGAATATGTCCCTCCAAGGGAGTTACAAGAGGCCCATCGAAGTCACTGGACCCCAGGCCTCCTAGTTCAGTACCTCACCCCAGACTGAAGGTGCCTGGGATGGACTCCAACTCCATTCCGGTCAGGCCTAGGGCACCTGAGCCGGAATCCAGAACCCGCCCGCACCCAGGCCTAAGGTGCCTGGGCGCGTGAAGAACTTCCTCCAGAAGACAGACCTCGTGGTTAGGGCGTCTCCCCCTTTTATATCCTCCCATCAACACCACGGCAGGTTCCCCGCCCTCGCCGTACCATGTCCGGAAAGGGACAAAAAGGGTAGCACTGTAATGGCAAATCTACCTTGAGCCTCCGGGTACCCCGCCACCCAGAGGCCAAGGAGATTATTACACCATCCAATCCTCCACGAACACAAGTGGTCCACTATCCCTATACTTCCACACCTGGGTGTCCCACATAAATTTAGAGACCCCGCTACACGTTAAAGAAAATAGTAAACAAAAATTTGAGTTATTGGGATTGAATGCTTCAATATGTATCTTTTCTGTTATAGAGGTTCTACAGTCATCTACTTCTTTTCCTCCCTTTCAGTTAGTTTATGGTGGACACCTGTATGGTCTGTTAGACATCTTTAAAGAAATGTGGAAACAGGACATTATGTCCAGGGCCGGCCCAAGACATTGTGCTGCCTGGAACCAAGAATAAAAATGCTGCCCCCCCCCAAAAAAAAAATCACGCCCACCAAAAGGCCCCACATTTATTATTTTATATCATGATAACGAAAGAGGACCGGTCATGGCTCTATACACGTTGTGAGGGGGCTAGCTCGGCAGCGGGTATGTGTGACCCCCGGGATGGGCTCCCCACCCAAAACAGGCCCAGCAGACGGAGGTTGTGGTTTTCAAAATCAAAAAGGTGCGGTTTATTTTCTATTTACAGTGACAAAAACACAGCAAGGCAAAAAAAACATAAACAAAATAAATCCTGGTCAACTTGACCTCTGACTAAACTTACAGGTTTCCTAACTAACGACTGGGATCAGCCTAGTGCTGTCCTAGTCCCTGGTTTTAAATGTCCAAGCAAAATATAGCCACACAGGCTTTCTCTCACCGCACAGGGGTTCACTCTCCCTAGACAGTCCACACAGGTCTGCTTCCAGGCATGAGCTAACATCTAATGAATCTGGGAGTTTTTTATAGAGGCCTAAATGAGCTGACAAGCTTCAGCTGGCCTCATCAACTCCCTGTCTGCACGACGCCCAGCCCTCTCCCTAGAGGTATGAGTCATCAATGAGCCCACTAGTCTCAGCTGGGCTTATACAACTCTCCACCTAGCTGTATAAGTCAGCGTAAAGCCTGAATCTGGGCGAAATATATCTACCCCCCTGGATGCAACCAGGTGACTTTACCTTCCTGCTGTCACATACCCCCCCCTCTTGTTTTAACCTCGGGGTTGGAACACCAGCAATCAGGCATTCATGTACTCGAGACAAAGCATCCACATTCCCCATTTGAACGCCAGGGCGATGCTTTACTGTGAAGTTGAATTCCTGGAGGGCCAGGAACCACCTATTCACTCTTCTATTTGTTTCCTTGTTTTGAGCCATCCACTTTAACGGAGCGTGATCCGTAACCATGTCAAAGTGCCTACCTAGCAGGTAGTACCGAAGGGAATCTAGAGCCCACTTCACCGCTAAACACTCCTTTTCAACGGTGGCGTAATTTACCTCATGGGACTTCAACTTCCTGCTGAGGTAAATGACTGGGTGCTCTTCCCCGTTCCAGACCTGGGACAATACTGCTCCTAACCCCACATCTGACGCATCACTTTGTACGACAAAGTCTCTAGAGAAGTCGGGTGAGTACAACACTGGCTGGCTACATAAGGCTTGTTTCAAGAATTGGAATGCTGCCTCAGCCTCGGGGGTCCATTTAATCATGACCGACCCTTTCCCCTTCGTCAGGTTGGTTAGGGGCACAGCCTTAGAAGCAAAGTGGGGAATGAATCGCCGATAATACCCAGCGATTCCCAGAAAGGCTCGTACCTGCTTCTTGCTGTTGGGACGTGGCCAACTCTGGATGGCCTCGACTTTGTTGAGTTGGGGTTTTATTACTCCCCTCCCAATGGTGTACCCAAGATATTTGGCCTCCTCCTGCCCAATGGTACACTTCTTGGGGTTAGCCGTAAACCCTGCTTCCCGAACAGAGTCCAGGACTGCTTGCACTTTTGGCAGATGTGAGGCCCAATCTGTGCTATGGACAATTATGTCATCCAGGTAAGCCGCAGCATACTTCCGATGGGGCCTCAGCATCTGGTCCATTTTCCGCTGGAATGTGGCCGGCGCATTCTGTAACCCGAACGGCATTCTTTTATATTGGAACGCCCCGTCTGGGGTTACAAATGCGGTTTTCTCTTTGGCCGACTTGGCCAGGGGGATTTGCCAATACCCTTTTGTGAGGTCAAGAGTCGTCATGTATCGGGCTGTTCCCAGCCGGTCGATCAACTCATCTATACGTGGCATGGGGTAGGTGTCAAATTTTGTAACTTTGTTCAACTGACGAAAATCGTTACAAAATCGCCAGCTCCCATCCGGTTTAGGCACCAACACAATGGGACTAGACCAATCACTTTGGGACTCCTCTATCACCCCTAAGTTCAGCATTCTCTGTACTTCCTCCCGTATTGCCTCCCGTCGGGCCTCTGGGATCCGATAGGGTTTTAACTTCACCCTTTCACCGGGCGGGGTAATAATGTCATGCTCTACCCCAGATGTTTGTCCCGGCAGCTCAGAGAATACCTCCTTGTTGCGAAGTACAAACTCCTTAACCTCCTGTTGTTGGGGTTGTGACAAGGTGGCTGCGATTCCAACCTCAGGAATCACGCAACCAGTTTGAGCTGGTGACCAAGTGTCTGCGACTAGGGACTCTCTATCCCTCCAGGCTTTCAACAGATTAACGTGATAGATCTGTTCGGGCTTTCGCCTTCCTGGTTGTCTGACCTTGTAATTCACTTCGCTCACTTTTTCCATTATCTCGTAGGGGCCTTGCCATTTGGCAAGGAATTTACTTTCAACCGTAGGGACAAGTACCAATATCCTATCCCCCGGGGAAAAGGTACGGGTCTTGGCTCCACGGTTGTACACTCTCTGCTGTGCCAACTGCGCTTGGGCCAAATGTTCCTTCACGATGGGCATTACCTGTGCAATTCGATCTTGCATCAGGGCGACATGCTCAATCACACTCCTGTGGGGAGAACTCTCACTTTCCCAAGTTTCCTTGGCAATATCCAACAGCCCTCTTGGGTGTCTCCCATACAGTAACTCAAAGGGGGAGAATCCCGTAGAGGATTGGGGCACCTCCCTAATAGCAAACATCAAATAAGGAAGTAGACAGTCCCAATCCCTTCCATCTCTATCCACCACTTTCTTCAACATTTGTTTTAGGGTTTTGTTGAATCTTTCAACCAGCCCATCGGTTTGGGGGTGATACACAGATGTACGCAATTGCGTCACTTTGAACAATTTACACAGCTCTTTCATAACCCGGGACATAAAGGGTGTACCTTGGTCCGTAAGCAGTTCTTTACAAATACCCACCCGGCTAAAAACAAGAGATAGCTCTTTGGCTATGGTTTTGGCCGAGGTATTTCTGAGAGGGATCGCTTCTGGATAACGGGTGGCATAGTCCATTATAACCAATATGTACTGGTGCCCCCTAGCGGACTTGATTATAGGACCTACCAAATCCATTGCGATTCTCTCAAACGGGACCTCAATGATGGGTAGAGGGACCAGCGGGCTACGGAAATGTGGCATCGGGGCCGACCTCTGACACACAGGGCAGGAGGAACAATAATTTTCTATGTCCTTCATCACCCCAGGCCAATAGAATCTCTGTAATACCCTCTCTCGGGTTTTCTCTGTCCCCAGATGACCTCCAAGAATGTGCCCATGGGCCAACTCCAACACCAACTTCCTGTAAGGTTTGGGCACCACAAGCTGCTCAACGGTTTCTTCTGCCCTTTTTGCCACCCGATACAGTAGGTCCTTCTCTACGCTGAAGTATGGGTAAGTGCCAGTATTATCTGGGTTCACTAACTCGCCATCTATTTTCACTACGTTTTCCCGTGCCTTTATTAGGGCGGGGTCTTTCAACTGTTCTGTGGCAAAGTTTTCCCTGTGAACCTCAAGATCAGAAAACTCCACAGACGGTAGGTTTTCGTCTGAGGAGGTGGGCTCCTCTCCAGTTTCTTGAGTCTCCCCTGCCAATACTGACAAGGGAAATTCCGGAGAGTCCTCACCACTCTCAGGGGAGTTCTGGCTATCACATTCCTGGTACATAGGGGCACCAGTGGGGGGCTCAGGATCATCCCACAGTTCCCAGAACTTCGGAAAATCCCTTCCCACAATGGCGTCATGCGGTAACTGAGATACTAAGCCCACTGGATGAGAGAGGGTACCTTTGGGGGTCTCGAAACACACCGTAGTCACTGGATACTCTCGGGTGTCCCCATGCACACAAATAACGGCTACCTTGCTATTCCCAGAGACCTCTGTTTTAACTAACTCAGCCTTTATCAGGGTCACAAGGCTACCTGAATCCAGCAATACCACAACATTTCTACCATTAATACACATTTTGCATAAATGTTTCTCAGTTCCCCGAATGGCAGTGCATGCGACTGTCGCACACAGCGACTGACGTCTGCCCGTCAGAAAGTCACACTGCATGGGTTCCTCCACAACCGGGCAATTTGCTGCAATATGTCCCGCTTGCCGGCAGCGGTAGCAAACGATCCTTCTTGCGGCCTCTTGAGCCGCTGATTTCCCAGGCTGTTCTCGCCAAACTTGGGGTAGAGCTCCCACCCTCTCACTCTCTCCACCCTCACCCCTTGGAATCCTCTTATCCGCCCCTGGGGATGGTCTGGTCTTAGGGTGGAAAGTCCGAGTGTCTCTGGAAGAGGCCGTCAGGTTCTCTGTAGCCAAGTATTTCTCCACACGATCCACAAGACCATCGGCCGTCTCTGGGTCTCCATGGCTTACCCACTTTTGGATGGTAGTAGGAAGAGCTCTCAAAAACCGATCCATTACAACACGTTCCACAATCTTTGGTGCGGACAAAGTCTCTGGCTGTAGCCACTTTCTGCTCAGGTGAATGAGATCATACATTTGAGACCTGGGGGGTTTTCCAAGCTGGAAAGTCCAGTTATGCACACGCTGAGCCCGGACAGCCAGGGTGACACCCAGCCTTGCCAATATTTCAGCTTTTAGCATCACATAGTCTTTTGCTTGGTTAGGCTCTAGGTCATAGTAAGCTTTCTGCGATTCACCAGTTAACAGAGGAGCCACTAGTCCAGCCCACTGCTCCTCAGGCCACTTTTCTCTTTCAGCGGTCCTTTCAAATGTGGTCAAAAATACCTCTGGATCATCCTCTCCAGTCATTTTTGTCAATAAACGACTCACCCCAAAGGACGCGGTATTAGTGGGACGGCTTTCCTCACTGGTCTGCGGACGTTGCTGCATTACTGCTTCCATCTGTTGTTGTAGTCTCTGCTCTTGCTTCTGCAACAGGTCTATGAAGCGGGCCTCAGATTGCTGTTGGGCTTGTTGCTGAGCCTCCAGACTCTGTTGTAAAGTTGCAAGGCTCTGTTGATGAGCTTGCTGCTGGGCTGCAAGGCTCCTTTGCAAACCTGCATTTGTCTGCTGTTGATTGGCATTTGCTAGAGCCAGCTGTTTCAGTATCTCCTCCATGCTGGCTTAAAAAAAAACTGCCACTGGTTCTCCACCAACTGTGAGGGGGCTAGCTCGGCAGCGGGTATGTGTGACCCCCGGGATGGGCTCCCCACCCAAAACAGGCCCAGCAGACGGAGGTTGTGGTTTTCAAAATCAAAAAGGTGCGGTTTATTTTCTATTTACAGTGACAAAAACACAGCAAGGCAAAAAAAACATAAACAAAATAAATCCTGGTCAACTTGACCTCTGACTAAACTTACAGGTTTCCTAACTAACGACTGGGATCAGCCTAGTGCTGTCCTAGTCCCTGGTTTTAAATGTCCAAGCAAAATATAGCCACACAGGCTTTCTCTCACCGCACAGGGGTTCACTCTCCCTAGACAGTCCACACAGGTCTGCTTCCAGGCATGAGCTAACATCTAATGAATCTGGGAGTTTTTTATAGAGGCCTAAATGAGCTGACAAGCTTCAGCTGGCCTCATCAACTCCCTGTCTGCACGACGCCCAGCCCTCTCCCTAGAGGTATGAGTCATCAATGAGCCCACTAGTCTCAGCTGGGCTTATACAACTCTCCACCTAGCTGTATAAGTCAGCGTAAAGCCTGAATCTGGGCGAAATATATCTACCCCCCTGGATGCAACCAGGTGACTTTACCTTCCTGCTGTCACAACGTATAAAGGAGAATAAAAGGACCTGTCATGGCTCTATACATGTATAAAGGAGTATAAAAGGACCTGTCATGGCTCTATACATGTATAAAGGAGTATAAAAGGACCTGTCATGGCTCTATACATGTATAAAGGAGTATAAAGAGGACCTGTAATGGCTCTATACATGTATAAAGGAGTATAAAAGGACCTGTCATTGCTCTATACATGTATAAAGGAGTATAAAGAGGACCTGTCATGGCTCTATACATGTATAAAGGAGTATAAAATGACCTGTCATGGCTCTATACATGTATAAAGGAGTATAAAGAGGACCTGTAATGGCTCTATACATTGTGAGGGGGTTAACTCGGTAGCGGGTGTGTGTGACCCCCTGGATGGGCTCCCCACACAAAAAACAGGCCCAGCAGACGGAGGTTGTGGTTTTCAAGATCAAAAGGTGCGGTTTATTTCTCTATTTACAGTGACAAAAACACAGCAAAGCAAAAAGAAACATAAACAAAATAAATCCTGGTCAGCTTGACCTCTGACTAAACATGCAGGTTTCCCTAACTAACAACTGGGATCAGCCTGGTGCTGTCCTAGTCCCTAAGTCCCTGGTTTAGTAAATGTCCAAACAAATAGCCACACAGGCTTTGTCTCACCGCACAGGGGTTCCCTCTCCCTAGACAGTCCACACAGGTCTGGTTCCAGGCATGAGCATACACCTAATGAAGCTGGGAGTTTTTATAGAGGCCTTAAACGAGCTGACAAGCTTCAGCTGGTCTCATCAACTCCCTGCCTGCACGACGCCCAGCACTCTCCCTAGAGGTATGAATCATCCATGAGCCCACTAGCCTCAGCTGGGCTTCATCAACTCTCTCCCTAGTTGTATAAGTCGGCATAAAGCCTGAATCTGGGAGAAATATACCTACCCCCCTGGATGCAACCAGGTGACTTTACCTTCCTGCTGTCACATACCCCCCCCTCTTGTTTTAACCTTGGGGTTGGAACACCAGCAATCAGGCATTCATGTACTCGAGACAAAGCATCCACATTCCCCATTTGAACGCCAGGGCGATGCTTTACTGTGAAGTTGAATTCCTGTAGGGCCAGGAACCACCTATTTACTCTTCTATTTGTCTCCTTGTTTTGAGCCATCCACTTTAACGGAGCGTGATCCGTAACCATGTCAAAGTGCCTACCTAGCAGATAGTACCGAAGGGAATCTAGAGCCCACTTCACCGCTAAACACTCCTTTTCAACCGTGGCGTAATTTACCTCATGGGACTTCAACTTCCTGCTGAGGTAAATGACTGGGTGCTCTTCCCCGTTCCAGACCTGGGACAATACTGCTCCTAACCCCACATCTGACGCATCACTTTGTACGACAAAGTCTTTAGAGAAGGCGGGTGAGTACAACACTGGCTGGCTACATAAGGCTTGTTTCAAGAATTGGAATGCTGCCTCAGCCTCGGGGGTCCATTTAATCATGACCGACCCTTTCCCTTTCGTCAGGTTGGTTAGGGGCACAGCCTTAGAAGCAAAGTGGGGAATGAAGCGCCGATAATAACCCGCGATTCCCAGAAAGGCTCGTACCTGCTTCTTGCTGTTGGGACGTGGCCAACTCTGGATGGCCTCGACTTTGTTGAGTTGGGGTTTTATTACTCCCCTGCCAATGGTGTACCCAAGATATTTGGCCTCCTCCTGCCCAATGGTACACTTCTTGGGGTTAGCCGTAAACCCTGCTTCCCATAGAGTCTAGGACTGCTTGCACTTTTGGCAGATGTGAGGCCCAATCTGTGCTATGGACAATTACGTCATCCAGGTAAGCCGCAGCATACTTCCGATGGGGCCTCAGTATCTGGTCCATTTTCCGCTGGAATGTGGCCGGCGCATTCTGTAACCCGAACGGCATTCTCTTATATTGGAACGCCCCGTCTGGGGTTACAAATGCGGTTTTCTCTTTGGCGGACTTGGCCAGGGGAATTTGCCAATACCCTTTTGTGAGGTCAAGAGTCGTCATGTATCGGGCTGTTCCCAGCCGGTCGATCAACTCATCTATACGTGGCATGGGGTAGGTGTCAAATTTTGTAACTTTGTTCAACTGACGAAAATCGTTACAAAATCGCCAGCTCCCATCCGGTTTAGGCACCAACACAATGGGACTAGACCAATCACTTTGGGACTCCTCTATCACCCCTAAGTTCAGCATTTTCTGTACTTCCTCCCGTATTGCCTCCCGTCGGGCCTCTGGGATCCGATAGGGTTTTAACTTCACCCTTTCACCGGGCGGGGTAATAATATCATGCTCTACCCCAGATGTTTGTCCCGGCAGCTCAGAGAACACCTCCTTGTTGCGAAGCACAAACTCCTTAACCTCCTGTTGTTGGGGTTGTGACAAGGTGGCTGCTATTCCAACCTCCGGAATCACGCAACCAGTTTGAGCTGGTGACCAAGTTTCTGCGACTAGGGACTCTCTATCCCTCCAGGCTTTCAACAGATTAACGTGATAGATCTGTTCGGGCTTTCGCCTTCCTGGTTGTCTGACCTTGTAATTCACTTCGCTCACTTTTTCCATTATCTCGTAGGGGCCTTGCCATTTGGCAAGGAATTTACTTTCAACCGTAGGGACAAGTACCAATATCCTATCCCCCGGGGAAAAGGTACGGGTCTTGGCTCCACGGTTGTACACTCTCTGCTGTGCCAACTGCGCTTGGGCCAAATGTTCCTTCACGATGGGCATTACCTGTGCAATTCGATCTTGCATCAGGGCGACATGCTCAATCACACTCCTGTGGGGAGAACTCTCACTTTCCCACGTTTCCTTGGCAATATCCAACAGCCCTCTTGGGTGTCTCCCATACAGTAACTCAAAGGGGGAGAATCCCGTAGAGGATTGGGGCACCTCCCTAATAGCAAACATCAAATAAGGAAGTAGACAGTCCCAATCCTTTCCATCTCTATCCACCACTTTCTTCAACATTTGTTTTAGGGTTTTGTTGAATCTTTCAACCAGCCCATCGGTTTGGGGGTGATACACAGACGTACGCAATTGCGTCACTTTGAACAATTTACACAGCTCTTTCATAACCCGGGACATAAAGGGTGTACCTTGGTCCGTAAGCAGTTCTTTACAAATACCCACCCGGCTAAAAACAAGAGATAGCTCTTTGGCTATGGTTTTGGCCGAGGTATTTCGGAGAGGGATCGCTTCTGGATAACGGGTGGCATAGTCCATTATAACTAATATGTACTGGTGCCCCCTAGCGGACTTGATTATAGGACCTACCAAATCCATTGCGATCCTCTCAAACGGGACCTCAATGATGGGTAGAGGGACCAGCGGGCTACGGAAATGTGGCATCGGGCCGACCTCTGACACACAGGGCAGGAGGAACAATAATTTTCTATGTCCTTCATCACCCCAGGCCAATAGAATCTCTGTAATACCCTCTCTCGGGTTTTCTCTGTCCCCAGATGACCTCCAAGAATGTGCCCATGGGCCAACTCCAACACCAACTTCCTGTAAGGTTTGGGCACCACAAGCTGCTCAACGGTTTCTTCTGCCCTTTTTGCCACCCGATACAGTAGGTCCTTCTCTACGCTGAAGTATGGGTAAGTGCAGGTATTATCTGGGTTCACTAACTCGCCATCTATTTCCACTACGTTTTCCCGTGCCTTTATTAGGGCGGGGTCTTTTAACTGTTCTGTGGCAAAATTTTCCCTGTGAACCTCAAGATCAGAAAACTCCACAGACGGTAGGTTTTCGTCTGAGGAGGTGGGCTCCTCTCCAGTTTCTTGAGTCTCGCCTGCCAATACTGACAAGGGAAATTCTGGAGAGTCCTCACCACTCTCAGAGGAGTTCGGGCTATCACCTTCCTGGTACATAGGGGCACCAGTGGGGGGCTCAGGATCATCCCACAGTTCCCAGAACTTCGGAAAATCCCTTCCCACAATGGCATCATGCGGTAATTGAGATACTAACCCCACTGGATGAGAGAGGGTACCTTTGGGGGTCTTGAAACACACTGTAGTCACTGGATACTCTCGGGTGTCCCCATGCACACAAATAACAGCTACCTTGCTATTCCCAGAGACCTCTGTTTTAACTAATTCAGCCTTTATCAGGGTCACAAGGCTACCTGAATCCAGTAATACCACAACATTTCTACCATTAATACACATTTTGCATAAATGTTTCTCAGTTCCCCGAATGGCAGTGCATGCGACTGTCGCACACAGCGACTGACGTCTGTCCGTCAGAAAGTCACATTGCATGGGTTCCTCCACAACCGGGCAATTTGCTGCAATATGTCCCGTTTGCCGGCAGCGGTAGCAAACAATCCTTTTGGCTGCCTCTTGAGCCCCCGACTTCCCAGGCTGTTCTCGCCAAACCCTGGGCAGAGCTCCCACCCTCTCACTCTCTCCACCCTCACCCCTTGGAATCATCTTATCCGCCCCTGGGGATGGTCTGGTCTTAGGGTGGAAAGTCAGAGAGTCTCTGGAAGAGGCCGTCAGGTTCTCTGCAGCCAAGTATCTCTCTACACAATCCACAAGTTTACTGGCCGTTTCTGGGTCTCTATGGCTTACCCACTTTTGAATGGCGGTAGGAAGAGCTCTCAAGAAACGATCCATCACAACACGTTCCACAATCTCCGGTGCGGACAAAGTCTCTGGCTGTAGCCACTTCCTGCTCAGGTGAATGAGATCATACATTTGAGACCTGGGGGGTTTTCCAAGCTGGAAAGTCCAGTTATGCACACGCTGAGCCCGGACAGCCAGGGTGACACCCAGCCTTGCCAATATTTCAGCTTTTAGCATCCCATAGTCTTTTGCTTGGTCAGGCTCTAGGTCATAGTAAGCTTTCTGCGATTCACCAGTTAACAGAGGAGCCACCAGTCCAGCCCACTGCTCCTCAGGCCACTTTTCTCTTTCAGCAGTCCTTTCAAATGTGGTCAAAAATGCCTCTGGATCATCCTCTCCAGTCATTTTTGTCAATAAACGACTCACCCCAAAGGACGCGGTATTAGTGGGACGGCTTTCCTCACTGGTCTGCGGACGTTGCTGCATTACTGCTTCCATCTGTTGTTGTAGTCTCTGCTCTTGCTTCTGCAACAGGTCTATGAAGCGGGCCTCAGATTGCTGCTGGGCTCGTTGCTGGGCTGCGAAGCTCTTTTGCAAACCTGCATTTGTCTGCTGTTGATTGGCATTTGCTAGAGCCAGCTGTTTCAGTATCTCCTCCATGCTGGCTTAAAAAAAAACTGCCACTGGTTCTCCACCAACTGTGAGGGGGTTAACTCGGTAGCGGGTGTGTGTGACCCCCTGGATGGGCTCCCCACACAAAAAACAGGCCCAGCAGACGGAGGTTGTGGTTTTCAAGATCAAAAGGTGCGGTTTATTTCTCTATTTACAGTGACAAAAACACAGCAAAGCAAAAAGAAACATAAACAAAATAAATCCTGGTCAGCTTGACCTCTGACTAAACATGCAGGTTTCCCTAACTAACAACTGGGATCAGCCTGGTGCTGTCCTAGTCCCTAAGTCCCTGGTTTAGTAAATGTCCAAACAAATAGCCACACAGGCTTTGTCTCACCGCACAGGGGTTCCCTCTCCCTAGACAGTCCACACAGGTCTGGTTCCAGGCATGAGCATACACCTAATGAAGCTGGGAGTTTTTATAGAGGCCTTAAACGAGCTGACAAGCTTCAGCTGGTCTCATCAACTCCCTGCCTGCACGACGCCCAGCACTCTCCCTAGAGGTATGAATCATCCATGAGCCCACTAGCCTCAGCTGGGCTTCATCAACTCTCTCCCTAGTTGTATAAGTCGGCATAAAGCCTGAATCTGGGAGAAATATACCTACCCCCCTGGATGCAACCAGGTGACTTTACCTTCCTGCTGTCACAACATGTATAAAGGAGTATAAAAGGACCTGTCATGGCTCTATACATGTATAAAGGAGTATAAAGAGGACCTGTCATGGCTCTATACATGTATAAAGGAGAATAAAAGGACCTGTCATGGCTCTATACATGTATAAAGGAGTATAAAGAGGACCTGTCATGGCTCTATACATGTATAATGGAGTATAAAAGGACCTGTCATGGCTCTATACATGTATAAAGTAGACATGTGCACACTGAAATATTTTGTTTCGGAATTTCGTTTTCGTCCGAAAAATAAATTTATTTAGTTACTCCCGAAATTCGTTTTTATTTATGTAGCACTACCCCCGATTTGGGTCTACGTCCTGCCTATCAACCCCTGGAAGTGGCTCAAACCTTCCCTTAGCACAACTGATATGAATAAGGAGTGTGAGACCTATTGAGTATTAGGAGACACAATCCTGCATACATCACACAATAACCTGTAAATGTTATTACCTTTGCTGGTCACTAGTCCTTCTAAGTGACAGAGATACTTCACACAAGTTATATGCTTAATCAAAGGTACCTTTACTCAGTATAAAAGGGAAGGGTAAAGAATCACATTAATACACACAGTTGACTCTGCATGCGCATTGCAGAGTCAATAAACCAATAAGGATAGGTATCACTGAGATTAGGTAATAACAGGAAATAACATCAGCTATATATATGTACATGTATCTATATGTGTCTCTGCACGGCTAACTGGTTGCTCGCGAGCTCCCCCTTTGTTGCAATACCTTGCACGTGTTCATTCCCTATAATAGGTAAGCAAGGCCTATCTGCGTCCCACTCAAAGTTCCTTTCTCCAATGAAGTCTTCGCTAGCCACCGTCGGTGCACAAGTTAAATTGTAATCCACAGGGTTTCAACAAGATGCTGTAATTATCCGCAATATACCTGAGTACTCGTGTGCCTGCCACCCACTAATGACGGATGCACCAATCCCTGATCACATAGTCTCCAGTGAGATACACTAGGCCGCAAGCTGTGGCGTGATAGGTGAAGTGTGGCTGGCACTAACTAAATCACTTTCCTCTAAGGTAGTAGTCAATTCTGGGCAGGTGCCCTTCTCACCAAACAGGCCCGACTTTCAGATAGTCTCCTCTGGCTTGTCCCGGTCACTCGATCTCCACGCTTCTGCTTCAGCTGCAGTCTCCGGACTCCGTCACTAACAGCATATGGTGATGGACGACTCCGGTCTCTGCTGGGCAATCACAGGACGCTGTGGACGATCCTCTGCTGGAAATCACTCAGGCACTCCCGTAATTTAGGCCCAGGCTTCTTGGCTAATCCTTAGGAAGCAGGCCTCCGTGCCAACTTCCTGCTTGATTGAGAGCTGGATCCAGAGAGAGAGACGCTGGCCCCTCCCCTGGTTTAAGTAGTCTGCCCAGAATGCTTTGCGGTGTTGCAATGCACCCTGGGTAATGTAGTCTGTCTTTTTTTTTTTTTATTGGAAACCAACTTTATTGAAAAGTATGCATGGTACATAAATCAACATAAGCCAGTATGGCCAATATAATAGTACATACATGAACACAGTGAAGCATCTGTGTGTCACAAAGATAATAACAGCAGTGAAAGTAGAGCCGGTATACAACAAAAACAAAAAATCAACATGTCAGGTACACGTTTCACCATCCGCCATCCATCTGTCCCAGACCTTCTCATACTTTAGCGGACACCCTCTATGTACATAAATCAGTTTTTTATATGGGAGAGCATCGTTAACCGCCTTTTTCCAGCACTGAACTGTAGGGGGCAGGGCCTGCATCCAATTACGGGCCACTACTTTTCTTGCCAAGAATAGCGTCTCATGTAAAAAGGTACGGAGGGGTTTGTCGGCATCCAAGTCTGGCAACAGGCCAAGTAGGCACATCTTTGGGTCAAGGGTAGCAGGGGAGCCCATCTGATCGTGTAGGAAGCGTATCACCTGTGTCCAATATGCCTGAATGGTAGGACAGAACCATATGAGGTGGTAAAAGGAGCCCGGGGTATGGTCACACAGGCGGCATCCTGGATTGTACGTGGGCCTGAAACGTGCCACTCTCTGAGGGGTCAGATATGTTCTATGTATAATGTACAGCTGTGTGAGGCGGTCCGACAGCTTGGGGGAAACCTTTTTCACGTCCTCCAAAATCTCGCCCCAGTCCTCATCCTCTATAAGTCCAACATCCGCCTCCCATCTAGTCTTAGCAGCATAGGCCAATGCTGTGGTGCTAGGGAGACGAATGGCGGAGTACAAAGTGGAGATGAGCTTAGCAGGCACATTACCCGTGACTGTGTCCACTATGGAGGGAACTGCCAGGGACGGGTAAGAGCCAGAAAACTGGGCCTGTATGGCGTGACGGAGTTGCAAATACCTGAAGAAAAGGCAATTGGGGAGGGAAAATTCGTCCTTCAGCATTTGGAATGACTTAAGGCCTGAATCGGTCATGATCTGGTGTATGTATAAGATCCCATGGCGTATCCACGCCGCGGGGTCCGGAATGGACAATAATTCTGGCAAGCATGTATTGTACCAGAGAGGGGTATGAGAGTGTACCCTTGGGGTCCCAGTTCTCTGCAGTGCCGCCCGCCATACCCTCCGGTGGTGAGTCAACATGTCTGCTGTGCGTTGGGGGGGGCGTCTTGTCAATGGGGCTCTTAGGACCGATTGAAGTGGGGTGTGGGCCGAGTCATCTGGGTGCTCACAGAGTAGTGTCTGGTATCTCGTTAGTTCATGTTTATCAAAATAATAGAAGTGGGACAGCTGGGAGGCAAAATAATAATCCTGAAAGTCAGGGAGAGCAGCTCCTCCCAACGTCACAGGGTTCTTCAGGATTCTCCAGGATAATTTGTGTCTGCCATGACCCCAAATAAATGAATTCAGGATGGATTCAATTGTCCTGAAATTTTTTTGTGGTACATAGAGGGGAGCATGCCAGACCAAATAGAGTATCTTGGGAAGGAGTATCATCTTAACCAAGCTGACGCGACCCATAACACCCAGGGGTAGTCTGGCCCAAGTCTGCGTCTTGTTCTTGATCAGAGCAAACAGGGGTTCAATGTTCAGTAGTTTATAATCTGAGAGCGATCTAGTGACCTGTACGCCAAGGTATTTAATCTGGGAGACCCTTGGGAGAGCCAGAGGAGGGGACGCGAACGAGGAGGGGAAATGGTCAATCGGAAGGATCTGGGACTTAGCCCAATTAATACTCAGACCCGAATGGCCACCCATACGTTCTATGGATTGGAGGGCTGCTATAAGAGAAGGACCGGAGTCCGCCAGATACAGAAGTGTGTCGTCGGCATACATCCCAATCTTTTCTTCCAGGTTCCCCATCCTGAGACCTCGGATGCAGGTGTCCGCACGGACCATTATGGCCAACGGCTCCACAGCCAATGCGTAAAGCATGGGGGAAAGGGGGCAGCCCTGCCGGGTCCCTCTCTCCAGCGGGAACTGGTCAGAAAGCCAACCATTCACAAACACTCTGGCCCTCGGGGATTGATAGAGGAGTTGGACCCAGCGAATAAAGCTGGGGCCAATTCCAAATCTTGAGAGACACTCCCACAGGTAGTTCCACTCCACGGAGTCGAAGGCCTTGGCGGCATCCAGCGCCACCACGACCCTCGAGCCAATTTCATCATGGGACCCCTGAATATTCATAAATAGGCGGCGAATATTCATGGCCGTGTTCTTCCCTGGCATAAAGCCGGTTTGGTCAGGGTGTATCAATGACAGAATAACCTGGTTAAGGCGGGAGGCTAGAATCTTAGCTAATATTTTAATATCTACCTGTAACAGGGAAATGGGCCTATACGACTCTGGGTATTTAGGGTCCTTTCCGGGTTTGGGAATTACGACTATTTGGGCTTCTCGCATAGATGGGGGTAGAACTCCTGAGTCAAATGTAGAGATTTATACAGGTACTTAAGTTCAGGGATTAGGATTTCAGAGTAGGTGGCATAGAATTCAAGAGGTAGGCCATCCAATCCTGGGGCCTTGGATGAGGCCAGACAGGAAATGGCCTCGGAGATGTCCTCCTCAGTAATAGGGGCTTCCAGAATTTCAAGCTGGTCGTCTGTCAGTTTAGGGAATTGAACTCCCGCTGGGTAGTCCCTGGTGTCTTGGGGAGTGTGGGTGACCCTGGAAGTGTAGAGTGCACGGTAGAATCTCCCAAATTCCTCCGCCACCAGTTGCGGATCGGTGATGTCGTTCCCCTGCGGGTCGGTCAAGGACACCACCACAGGGGGACGCATATCCAAGTGGGCGAGATATGCGAGCAGTTTGCCCGATCTCTCTCCATACTCAAACACCCTCTGTCTACAGAAGAAGATACGTTGTTTAGCCTTCTCTATGTGCAATTGGGAGACCTGGCGCGCCTGAATCTTTAGATTGTTGGCCGCGCTGGGCGAGGGGTCCCGGTGGAACGCCTCCTCCAGCGCCTGCAGGTGCTCCGCAGCCTGCTGGACAATAAATGTTGATGACCGTTTAAGCCTGTTAATACGTGTGGAAAGTAGGGAACGAGCGTGAAGTTTAAACATTTCCCACACCACATCATGCGTGGCAGTGTCCCTGTTGGCCGTAAAATAGTATTGCAATTCTGTGGGGATGTCATCCTGGTCCTGCAGGGCAGTCAGCCAGAACGGGTTTAGCCGCCAAGAAGGAGCAGGGGAAGCCTTCAGGAGCTGGATCGTGACCCAGTAGGGGGCGTGATCCGAGAGTACTCTCGGAGCAAAGCCCACATCTCCTAGCTTAGGCAGCAGGGACATTGAGATAAAAACAAAATCAATTTGTGACATTGTGTTATGACTGGCTGAAAAGCATGAGAAGACTTTAGTGTGCGGGTGTCTGTGGCGCCAAGTGTCGACAAGAGCAAAGTCGGTCATTATGCGGTGCAGTCTGGTATGGGTCGGTGGGTTAAGGGGGGAATCCAGTGTGCCCAGACGGTCCAGAGTGGGGATCAGGGTCATATTGAAGTCCCCCATCCACACTGCCGGTACGGAGGGGTATTGTGTCATAAAGGCAAGGCCTTCCTGAATTACAGCTGAGTTGTACGGGGGGGGGGGAATATAGCAGGCAAGTAGCAGGATAGGAGACCCATTAATGGTGGCGTGCATAAACACATATCTGCCCTGCTGATCCGTGCAGAGCAGTATAAGCTCAAAAGGTACCCGTTTGGCAACCAGGACCGATACTCCTCTGGAATATGAGGTGTGAGTGGCATGATAAGCCCACCCAAGGTTTTTTAAGGGAGGATTGCAAGTGGCCCGTGACATGGGTCTCGACCAGTGTGATAATGTCAGCTCTGAGATTTGAGAAATGTCAGGACCGCTGTGCGTTTGATCTTATTGCGTAAGCCTCTAACATTCCACGTGAGGAACTTCAGGGAACTCATGGTGGGTATATGGTATGTATAATAGACCGCAGCCAAACCAGGACCAGCAGAGCAGAGAAGGACATCAGACAGTACAGAACACATCAGCAACCAATATTGATAGTGCATGTATGACAATGACATAGTACCTTTAGCAGAAATAAACAATTGTGAACATAGTGGCAAATAAAAAACAGCCAAAACATTTCCCCTCCCTCCCAGTCCAGTGCCACCCCAACTCGGCATGAACATAGTATCCCAAAACCAGGTATCAACCGGGGACATCCAACGTGAAAAAAGCATTGGAGGCGAGGGACTTAATTTCAAAGGGACATAGATACCTGTGATGAACAGGAAACAAAAAAGGAGGAAAAAACAATCAGGTAAACGGGGGGAGTGAAAAAAGTCCATAGAGAACCTAGGGGGGCGACTTCTTCTCTGAGAAGTGCATGGGGTGTAGGGGCCACAAAAGCACAACACCATTGCAGCCGTGCAGAAGGGAGCCGCGCCTGCCATCAGGGTGGTACGTAAAGTAGGATAGGAAGTTCCAGCAACGTTCGGTAAGCTGCCCTCTACAAGCATCTCCCATGCGTGGGGAGAACGGGGAATTAACAGTTAGGTCACCCGAAGGTGGCGAGCGTGCTGTGAGATCCGAGGAGGGGCGAAAAAGGCTTTTAGGTCTGTCTCCCCCGTCCCGGCGGAGGGCACCCACTAGCAACAGAGCAACCGTGAGGCGAATCACCAGGGCACGAACAGTGAGTGCCACCGGCACAGGGGGCAGCAGGGGAGAGAAAAGAAAAGTACTCACAGCTCCCAGACATCGCGGTATGCTCAATCTCGCCGATCTCTCCGGTCAATCCAAGTGGATGCCGACTCTGGGTCCTCGAAAAAGTGGGTCCGACCGTCGCACTCCACACGAAGCTTTGCAGGGTACAGCATGGCGTATTTGAGGTGTAGAGTGCGGAGGCGCTTCTTAACATCCTGGAACCTGGACCGCTGCCGTTGCACCTCATTGGAGAAGTCCGGGAAGACGGCAACACGAGCGTTGGTATGAGGGATATTCCCCTTCTCTCTGGTTAGGCGGAGGATCTTGTCGCGATACCTGAAATTAAGGAACTTCGCTATCAGGGTACGCGGTGGAGCTCCTTGGGGAGGAGGGCGGCCAGGGATTCGATGAGCTCTCTTCACTGCAAACATTACCGAAAATGCGTCTCTGCCGAAGGTTGAGGTTAGGAGGTTTTCAAGGAAGCTCTCCGGATCGGTGCCCTCAGCAGACTCAGGAAGACCGATGAAGCGGAGGTTACATCTCCGAAGGCGATTTTCCATGTCATCCTGTTTTGCGCTAATCTGTTGTAACTGGCGGCGCACCTCATCGGTGGTATGTTGTAAAGGATGTAAGATATCCTCTGCTCTGCTAATACGGATCTCCGTCTCCGTCACGCGGTCCCTGAGGGTAGAGAGATCCTGCCGGATAAGGGACACATCAATTTTTATCTCCTCGATCTTGGTGGTAAGCGTGCTCTGGCACATGGCGATGGCATCCAGTAATTTGTTAGTAGCCACCACAGAGTGATCCGCATCCAGGAAAGCAGCAGCGCCGTCTCTGACCTGCCGATCCCCCTCCTCAAGCCGGCGGTATCTGGCCAGTTTATCGATGGCTTCAGAATTATTTTTAGACGGAGACATGCTGTAAGGCGACAGGGAAGATCCCTGGGTGCACCAATATGGCCGCTGTTAAGAAGGCCGGGTCCTCCACAACCTCCCCCCCCCACCGCTGCCCAGGGACGGCCCAACGTAGGCAGCAGGTCACTCTCAAGCAGCTGTAATGGCAACAGGCTGCATGCAGGGGAATCTGAGCTCAGGGGAGTCAGGGAGGCCTGTAATACTTGCCAAAGATGTCTCCGGGTGGAGCAAGATGGCCGCCGTTCCGGGAGTCAGGCCGAGACCGCGGTCCGCTCACACAGCAGGTGCAGAGTGCAAAGACACCCCAGCAGCTGCAGCAGGTAATCCGGGGGCCGATGCAGAAGAGGATGGAGCCCAGTGCGCCCAGGGAGGCAAGGAGAAGTGTCCAGGGCCGCCGTCGGGAGGGCCAAGATGGCCGCCGAACCAGGAACTAGGCCGAAGCCGGGGCCTTTCCTGAAGCAGATGACCGGGAAGCGCCGCGTCGGCAGTGGCGGCAAACCAGCGGGCTAACAGGCTTCAGGAACCACAGGGAGAGCAGGACACGTCCTCGGATGTAGGGGATGGCAGGAACCGAGCAGGATGCAGGCAGGATGGTAGGTTAGGAGTATGGGCAGACGGAGCTCACATCACATGCGACCTATCCCATTGCTATCCAGGCCACGCCCCAATGTAGTCTGTCTTTTACTAAAAGCAACAAAGTCTTTTCTCCTAGCTGATATCTGTCCCAAAGTGCATTAGTTGCATTGTAACACTTATACCACCGGAGGGAGCCGGATTCCTTCTTACATATGGACATCCTGCTACACACTCCCCCCACTTAAAGTCTTTGGTCCCCAAAGAGGTTACATACTGTTGTCCTAACACATACTTTGGCAATACCTGCAGGGAAATTTGTTAGTTTATGCATGACAATAAACAACTTGCCTTTTCATAAGCAGGATTTAAACTTAAACAGCTCATATCATAACACAGAGCCAACAGAGGAACCTCCCACCAATTATCACAAGGAGGGAGGTTGTCCTGTATACGGACCACCGACACTTGGGTGTCTGTTTCAGATGTGCTAGGGAGTGAGCTGGGGTTGTCTTCCACTGAATCTGAATCTGGAGTGGAAGAGCTAGACTGATCAATGGTTCTCTTAGAAGTGATGATGGCCTCCTCAGAGCATTCACCCAATTGGTCGTACGTCAGTCTTTTTGGGGGGTGAATTACTCTTCTTTCCCTCTGCTCTTTAGGTATCATATTCTCAAGGACATTGGGGCTGGCTGTTTCTAGAAGCTCTTCAGGGGCTTCCTCATCTAGTTCAGGCATGTTGGGCTCCAGAACTTCAGGAGCGTCCCGCTCTCCTTCAGATAGAAACAACGACCCTTCTTCTGGGTCTTCCATTGACAAAGAGCCTGCGTCATCAGCTACCTCCTCAATGAGAATGTTTGAAGGCACGAATTCAGGAGCTTCTGCCCGAAGAGTTCCATTGTCAACTGTTTTGGGTGAGGTTTGGGAGGTGGTCATGGGTTCTGGCAATTGGGATGACCACAACCAGTCAGATTCTGCTTCTTCATCCTCTTGACCTTCATTGTCAGAGTCTCCATCTCTCACATCTGGAAGCACTGTTTGAGATCGGGTGATGGGTCTGGAACCTTGAGAAGTTGAAGGGGTTTCTTGTGAGTCAGATGCAGGAGGCATGCGAACTGCCTCGGAGAGGGGCAACAAGTGATTCCTGTGCCAGGTCTTTAACGGTCCCACGCTTCCTTCTGGCCTAATTTGGTACACAGGAAGGTTTTCCAGCTTCTTGCAGATAACATAAGGTTGGGATTTCCAACGGTCAGCCAACTTATGTTTTCCCGGAATTCCCAAGTTCCTCAACAGCACTCTATCTCCTGGCTGTAAATCTTGAATTCTGACTCTTAGGTCAAAGTTTCTTTTATTTCTCAGCCCCCGTTGGTCAGATGCTGCTTGGGCCTTTTCAAAAGCTGTCTTCAGACTCTTTCTCAATCGGTCTACATACCCCTTGTGGGATGCTGCTGAGGTATGATCCAGCGATATGCCAAAGGCCAAGTCCACTGGCAACCGAGCCTCCCGCCCGAACATCAAACGGTATGGGGAATACCCGGTGACATCACTGGCAGTGCTATTGTAGGCATGCACTATGGCACCTACATGCTTGCTCCAATGCTGCTTTTTCTCTGAACTCAGAGTCCCCAACATATCCAAGAGAGTCCGGTTAAACCGTTCAGGCTGAGCATCTCCTTGTGGGTGATAAGGGGTTGTCCTGGTCTTCTGGATGCCTAACAGGTCTAATAACTTCTTTATTAATTTGCTTTCAAAGTCTCTGCCCTGATCTGAATGAAGACGTTGGGGTAGACCATAGTGCACAAAGAATTTTTCTACCAGTACTTTGGCTACTGTTGAGGCCTTCTGGTCTTTTGTTGGGAATGCTTGAGCATATCTGGTAAAGTGATCTGTTATCACCAAGACATTCCCTTGACCACTCAGATCAGGCTCCAGGCAAAGGAAGTCAATGCACACCAGTTCCATAGGTCCCTGACTTTGCAGATGGCCCATTGGGACTGCTTGACGTGGCAAGGTCTTCCTTTGAATGCATCGGACACAGGAATGGCAATATCCTTCCACTTCAGCCCGCATGCAGGGCCAATAGAACCTATCCCGTACAAGGTGAAAAGTCAGTTCGGACCCTAGGTGACCATGGTTGTCATGGAGGGCAGCTAGGACCGCTTCTCGATATTTGGCTGGTAGAAACAGTTGCCACTTCTCTTCTGAGTCGTCAGAGGGGCCCCTTCGGTAGACCACCCCTTGACGTATGTGTAGCCGATCCCACTCCCTGCGCAACAATCGGGCTTCTCTTGGGGAGTCTGTTTCAAGCATCTCGGGACGCTGGCTTTCCAGGGCCTTTATCAGGAGTTTCCCTAAAGAGTCTTCTTCTTGCTCCTTTCTCAAATCCCTTTTTGTCAGCTTGGGCAAGCCCTCCCCTTCGACTTGGGTCACACTGCAATAGCACTTCGGTACTCCAACAGCTGAGACCCCAATTTCTTCGGCTCTTGACCCACCTCTGGCTTGAAGTTCTGTCCCCTGATATAGGGCTTGCACTCCCTCTGGGTCTAGTTGGGCCCATTCTTCGGTAGGGTCAGTGGGGGCATGAGACCTCCTGGACAGGGCATCTGCATCCCTATTTCCCACTCCGGGTCGGTACTTCAAGCTGAAGGTGAAGCTTGAAAGGGCAGCCAACCACCGGTGTCCCGTTGCATCCAACTTGGCAGTGGTCAGAAGGTAGGTGAGCGGGTTATTATCTGTCTTCACCACAAACTCCGCCCCATATAGGTAGTCTCTCAGTTTGTCTACCACTGCCCATTTCAAGGCCAGGAATTCAAGCTTGTGGGTGGGGTAATTCTTCTCAGCAGGTATCAGACTCCTGCTCACATATGCGATGGGTCTTAGGTAACCATCATGTTCCTGGTACAGCACCCCACCCAGCCCATCTCGGCTGGCATCTACATGCAGTTCATAAGGCTTCTTTGGATCAGCATAGGCCAGGACTGGTGCAGTGGTAAGACTCTTCTTTAACATCTGGAAGGCTTCCTCGCACTCCCCTGTCCACTGGTCTTGAATCGACTCTTTGGGCCTTCGGGGTCCCATGGTGAGTTTCACTGGTTTGACCAGCTCTGGAACATCATCTTCCCCTTCGTTTCTGAGTAACTCGTTCAGGGGTCTGGCAATCTTGGTGAATCCTTCTACAAATCTTCTGTAGTAAGAACAGAACCCCAGGAATGACCGAAGCTCAGTCACGTTGGTAGGTCTCGGCCAAGAGGTGACGGCATCCAGCTTCTCTGGGTCCGTGGCCACCCCTTCTGCAGAAACGATATGGCCCAGGTAATGGACTGAGGACTGGTAAAATTGACACTTCTCTGGGGAGAGTTTCAGGCCCTCTTCACTGAGCCTCTTCAGGACCTTCTCCAGTCTCTCTTCATGCTCTTCTAGGGTTCTCCCGAACACGATGACGTCGTCCAAATATACCAGTACCTCTATTAGATTCATGTCCCCGACGGTTCTCTCCATTAGCCTTTGGAAAGTGGCGGGGGCTCCTGATAACCCTTGAGGCATACGGTTGAACTCAAAGAACCCCACAGGGGTGATGAAGGCTGTCTTCTCCCGATCCTCAGGGTGCATGGGGATTTGGTAATATCCACTTTTTAGATCCATTACACTGAACCACTTGGCCCCTGACAGACTCTGCAGGGCGTCTTCAATTCGGGGAGTGGTGTATTGATCTGGGATGGTCCTTCTGTTTAGTGTTCTGTAGTCGATACACAGTCTCAGCGACCCGTTCTTCTTTCGGACTACCACTATTGGAGAAGCGTAAGGGCTCCTGGATTCTCGAATAATCCCCGTCCTCTTCAGCTCAGCCAACTGTTCCCGCAAGTCTTCTAAGTCACCCAGTGGGACCCGTCGAACTCTCTCTCTAAAGGGCTTATCTTCTTGCAAGCGTATCTTGTGAGTGGCACTCCTTGCGCACCCCACATCGAACTCATCTTTAGAGAAGATCTTTTCCCACCTTGCAAGTTGAGCTTTGGCCCTTTTTCTCCATTCTGGTGGGAGGGCCGTGTCTTCAGAACAGAGCTTCTCTATGGTGACTTCACCCCTTTCTTCTTTCTTCAATTCACACGGGGCAATGGGGGTGGCTGGATTCACCTGGCCCAACAGCATTCTGGCCGGCACCTTCACTGGTGTATTAGCAGTGTTCCTTATACTCACTGAAACCCTCCCATGGCTTTTCTGTAGGGCCTTCAATGGGATCACTTTGGGGATTACTTCAATCCCTTTCTGTCTTTCCTGTGGGCCTGGTTCGAAGACAATGAAGGGGCCTGGCTGTTTCCATGTGAGCTTGACAGAAGCCCTCAGGCAAGTCACCTCTCCCGGTTGTAATACCTTCTCCGTCTTGTCTAGCTTCCAAATCTTGCCAACTCCCTCAGCCGGGGCCTTCTGCTCCAGTACCAGGCGCTGGTAGGCTTGCCTTAACATGGGGTGGACTCTTGTGGTCGGGGCTTCTTCCTGTTGGGCCAACGGTGTCAGCAGTCGCCTGACTAGATCAGTGTTGGTCCCTATGATGAGTGAGCTCTTGCTGGCCCCTGGTGGGCGAGGGCACACTACTGCCAGAGTATCGAAGGTCTCTGTCTCCCCAGCCACTGAGGGATCAAAAGTCAACTTGATTGGCAGGTAACCGTCATAGGGAAAGCTCTGAGTTCCAATACCCCATATTTCCAGTTCCTCTAATTTCTGTAGGGGCAGATGTTTAAGATGTTTATCATAGAAATCCCTATACAGAAGAGTCACTTGAGCCCCAGTGTCAAGAAGAGCCTTGGTGTAGATCCCTTCTACTTGTATGGAGACTACTGGAGAAGGCCCCACTAACTTGGCAGGGAACTCCTTGAACACAGACTTCTTGCTGGGTTCAGTTACCTGTACCCTCACTTCTTTTTTTCTTGAGTTTCCGGTGGGTCTCAGTCCCTTCTGGGTCTGGTGTGCACTGGCCTTCCGTTCAACAGCAGCCTGACTTGTGGGATGGGGCCTAATTGGCAGAGGTTTAGGTCCCTGACTCTGATGTTTTGGATCATTGGACTTCTTGAAGGAGTTTGTGGAAACTGGTGGGCGCCCGGCTGACTCCTTCACCGGGGCCCTCTGAAGTTTTCCGCCGGCTTGCGATGTCTGGATGCAACTTCATCTGGGCTGGGACACACTGCTCTAACATGCCCGATTCCCCCACAATTGAAGCATGTTATCAATCTCTTAGGCTTCTGTACTAGTTCCATATTGGAGCTAGGAGGTTTTTTTGGTTCCTCTGACGTGTTCTTGTTGTGTGGCACAGAGGCCTGGCTAGTCAGCATGGACACCATTTCTACTAGTTGTGACACCTGGGTCTTTAGGAGTTCAACTTCTGAATCACCTTCTTCTGCACTTAACATTCTGACTCGGGCAGTTGGTTCGGTGTGTTGACACCTCCTTTTGTCTTCCAACATGGCCTCCTCCTCCCTGACTATCCGGATCAAGTCGGGGTATTCCAGGCTGCTCCCGTCCCGCCGGGTGCGTAGCAATAATGCGATGGGGTCCAAGGGTTGAGCTCCCCTCAACACCTGCTGGGCACGGGCCTCATCCACTTTTCTTGGATCGATCCCTTTCTTCAGTAGGATCCGATGCAGGATCTTATCCAGGCGTCCTATGAATTCTGACAGCTTCTCTCCCTCTTTTTGGTAGCAATGCCCCAGCTGGTAAGTGAGTTCAGTGACGTTTTCCGTCCCGCCGAACACATTCTGCAGAATATCCAGATAATCCTGTGCATTGCAGTCCTTCTTGCTTAACTTGAGGTTACGTATGGCCTCCAGAGCAGGCCCCTTTAAGCTTTCCACAATCCGTTGTTTTTTTTGTTGTTCTGGCACCTCCCATTCTTCTAAGGCCTGAGTGGCGCCATCTAGCCACTCTTCAAATCCATCTTCCACTGAAGGTACAGGTTTCTTCCCAGAAAAGGTCCTGAGTTTCCTGTATCCTGACATCAGGTAGTCTGGAGGGTCCTTTTTACACTTGGTCACAATCTCCCCCAGGACAGCACACAATTCTGAGCTAAGGGTGGTCAATGGTGGTGAACCGGGACCCTTTTGTTGGGCGCTCCCTCCTGTGCTGGGGCCTCCTGAAGTAGTGGATGTGGGGCCATCTTTATTCTCTTCTGGGTGTATCAGGAGGAGTTCTACTTGGTTTGTAGTTTTTATGCTGGCACCCTTGAAGTAGTCAGAGATTCCGTTCCTCCACTCACATAATGCATAGGTGTGGGGATTTACAGTATCTGTCTTTATGTCAATCACCCATGGCTTCCTGTCCGTGGACAATGCTCTCAAGACTGGAGTTAGCTGCTCCTCTACCCAGGCCTCTCTCTGGATTTCAACCACCAGGCCATTTCCGGGTAGGATGCCTTCATCCCTGCACCACCGGGCTACGGCAGCAGGGTCCATTTCTGTGCTGTAAGGGTTCTGTCTAGGGGGAAAGTTGATTGCAGAACCGTAGAATATCCCGGACGAGCCCCCACGTGTAGCACTACCCCCGTAGGAGCTGCTGTTTGTTTGATTTGGGTCTACGTCCTGCCTATCAACCCCTGGAAGTGGCTCAAACCTTCCCTTAGCACAACTGATATGAATAAGGAGTGTGAGACCTATTGAGTATTAGGAGACACAATCCTGCATACATCACACAATAACCTGTAAATGTTATTACCTTTGCTGGTCACTAGTCCTTCTAAGTGACAGAGATACTTCACACAAGTTATATGCTTAATCAAAGGTACCTTTACTCAGTATAAAAGGGAAGGGTAAAGAATCACATTAATACACACAGTTGACTCTGCATGCGCATTGCAGAGTCAATAAACCAATAAGGATAGGTATCACTGAGATTAGGTAATAACAGGAAATAACATCAGCTATATATATGTACATGTATCTATATGTGTCTCTGCACGGCTAACTGGTTGCTCGCGAGCTCCCCCTTTGTTGCAATACCTTGCACGTGTTCATTCCCTATAATAGGTAAGCAAGGCCTATCTGCGTCCCACTCAAAGTTCCTTTCTCCAATGAAGTCTTCGCTAGCCACCGTCGGTGCACAAGTTAAATTGTAATCCACAAGGTTTCAACAAGATGCTGTAATTATCCGCAATATACCTGAGTACTCGTGTGCCTGCCACCCACTAATGACGGATGCACCAATCCCTGATCACATAGTCTCCAGTGAGATACACTAGGCCGCAAGCTGTGGCGTGATAGGTGAAGTGTGGCTGGCACTAACTAAATCACTTTCCTCTAAGGTAGTAGTCAATTCTGGGCAGGTGCCCTTCTCACCAAACAGGCCCGACTTTCAGATAGTCTCCTCTGGCTTGTCCCGGTCACTCGATCTCCACGCTTCTGCTTCAGCTGCAGTCTCCGGACTCCGTCACTAACAGCATATGGTGATGGACGACTCCGGTCTCTGCTGGGCAATCACAGAACGCTGTGGACGATCCTCTGCTGGAAATCACTCAGGCACTCCCGTAATTTAGGCCCATGCTTCTGGCCTAATCCTTAGGAAGCAGGCCTCCGTGCCAACTTCCTGCTTGATTGAGAGCTGGATCCAGAGAGAGACGCTGGCCCCTCCCCTGGTTTAAGTAGTCTGCCCAGAATGCTTTGCGGTGTTGCAATGCACCCTGGGTAATGTAGTCTGTCTTTTACTAAAAGCAACAAAGTATTTTCTCCTAGCTGATATCTGTCCCAAAGTGCATTAGTTGCATTGTAACACTTATACCACCGGAGGGAGCCGGATTCCTTCTTACATATGGACATCCTGCTACATTTATTTTGTTTTTTGTTAGAAATTGCATTAGTCCAAAAATCGGAATTAATTAAGGTCGAATCTGTCATTGAAGGCTCATGGTGTCTGTCGAATGTTCAAAGAAGATTCGACGGAGCAGTGAAACTGTACGACGCTGCAATCATACATTTCCGGTCGAATGTTCCGCCCACAAGCTATAGAAGAATTCTAATGTTGTATGACTAGTAATAATTATATTTATTCATTACTATTACTAGTCAACCAACATTAGAATTCTTCTATAGCCTATGGGCGGATGCATTTGACCGGAAATGTACGATTGCAGCGTCGTACAGTTTTGCTGCACCGTCGAATCTTCTAACTTTCGATGCTTTGTCGAATCTTCGTCATTCTAGCTATTTTACTGCTCCTCCTCTTTGGTTACAATCAGCCAATAACATTCATCATCAACTTTATTTTTATTTTACTTCCCCCACCCAATTCCAGCAGTGATCTTTTCTCTCTATGTCAAATCTTTTCTCTCTATAATAACAAATCTTTTCTCTCCTATGTCAAATCTTTTCTCTCCTATGTCGAATATTTTCTCTCTATAATGTCGAATCTTTTCTCTCCTATGTCGAATCTTTTCTCTCCTATGTCGAATCTTTTCTCTACTATGTCAAATCTTTTCTCTCCTATGTCGAATCTTTTCTCTCTATAATGTCAAATCTTTTCTCTCCTATGTAGAATAATCTTGGACTAATAGAGTTAAGGTTAGGCACAATCGACCAGAGGTTCGATAGACACAGATTGTTATTGTCAGCGTCACGTCGAATCTCCTATCTATATCGAACTGTTGTAGCAACGAAAACGAAAATAAAGCATTTGTTTATGTCGGATCTTTCGGTTTTCGGATTCTGTGCTTTCGTTTTCGTTTGTTAAAACGATAACGAAAATAGCTGAAATTCGGACAAAAATGCATTCGGACGAAAACGAATGCACATGTCTAGTATAAAGGAGTATAAAGAGGACCTGTCATGACTCTATACATGTATAAAGGAGTATAAAAGGACCTGTCATGACTCTATACATGTATAAAGGAGTATAAAAGGACCTGTCATGGCTCTATACATGTATAAAGGAGTATAAAAGGACCTGTCATGGCTCTATACATGTATAAAGGAGTATAAAGAGGACCTGTCATGGATCTATACATGTATAAAGGAGAATAAAAGGACCTGTCATGGCTCTATACACGTATAAAGGAGAATAAAAGGACCTGTCATGGCTCTATACATGGTTATAAAAGAAAAATTTGCGCTAGGTGCAAATTATTAAAGTGCAATAAATGAATGAATCCCTAAAGGAAAACCTGCTGCTAAACACCAAAAAAAACCTGATATAAGGTACAACAATATAAATATACAAAAAGGTGTAGCGCTGGATGAGCAAAACTGTGTATGGCTATACAGTGAAAAAAATATATAATATAAGAAAAAGTATCAAAAACATGAGTGAATACTACAAATAAACAATTTAAAGTTCATGTGTGTCAGTGAAAAATATATGAAATCTTCTCCTCTATTTGAAGATGATAAGAGTTCTACAGAGTTCAGGTATCCGATAAAAATCATAGGCAAAATGCTCCAACACTTAGTAAAGATCCCGCCACCAAGGTAAAGAATGAAGGCTTACCAGACAGCCTGCGACCACCCTTCTCAGGGGGGTCAAAACAGGCTCAGTAGAGTGATGTTTTACTCCATGGAAGGCAGGATGATTCTGCAGGAACGCTTCATCCACAATGGGAGAGTCTCCAGAGATGTTGATTGAACACCTGGCCAGAACTGGCAGTAGACACACTCTTTGCAGATCAGAGTGGATGTTCCTCAGTAAGTAGGATAAAATCCAAAAGAGAAAGAAAAACTTTCTATAGTGTAGCGTTCATCCATAAAAAAGGGGGTTTACTTTCACAAAGTATGCGATACAGAACTTCAAAGTAACAAGTCCTGAGATATTAAAATGCTGGTTAAAAAAAAAAATTGCAAGGAATAAAAAGCTCCGTATTCTGTCAATCAAACGACCGTTCGCGCGTGCGCAATGCATGCACGTGTCACCCTACGTCGTTTCGTCAAATCTGACATCATCAGGGGCACGCCCACGCAAGAGCGCACACGCTATTTATAGCCAAAGGGCCCGCAAAGGGTTCTCTCATTGGTTAGGCCTCAGATTGACAGACGGAGCAGCTAGAGTGGACCTGTGCATTGAATTCTCAATGCAGAGGTCTATACATAGATAACAATCACATCCTGACACCCGGTGGAACCTCCGGATATTGCACCTATTTGAATCTATTCCACACAACGCCATCTTGTGGGTCATGATGTAACTGTTTACAAAAAGAGGGATTTGTAAAGTCCCAATTATAACAAATTAATATACATTATATATATATACACATATACATATATATACACATATACACATATACATACACAAAATCAATAAAAAACTCTCTATTACATATACTAATTGTTCAAAATTCAGAAATGTTATCCATAAACTAAAGCCCAGATCGAAAATACACAAATGGTAAGAAAGTGAAAAATGGATAAAGATTATTGGAAGGGACATCAAAATAATAAATCACCCATTATTAATGAAGCAATTTATGTCCCATTCCACATTAAGGCCTCCCGGTGTGTGACAGCCTAATTTATGTATCCAGCTGGTTTCAGATCTGGATATGCTTCTTCTACTATTTCCACCTCTCCAATGGGGCACATATTTTTCCAGACCAATAAAGATAGTACCTTTTGGGTTTCTATTGTGTACAAGATCATAATGTTTTGACACATTATGTTTGTCAAAACCATTTTTTATGTTGGTAATGTGCTCCCCCAATCTTATATTGAGTTTCCTAATAGTCCGTCCGACATATTCCAACCCGCATGGGCACCGCAAGAGGTACACCACGCATTTAGTAGTGCAGGTTATAAGGGACCTAATGGGATATGTCACTCCTGTTCCAGATGAAGTGAAATCAGTAATTCTTCTACCCTGGAGAGCATTGACCCTACAAACTTTACATCTCCTACAGGGATAGAATCCCTTCAGATCCCCAAAAAAAGTCAGACGAGTTGGGGGATCAGGTACGTTTGGTGCTATTGAATGTCTGAGGTTGGAAGCACCCCTGAAGAGCACTCTTGGGCTGTTGGACAACAGAGGCCCCAACACTCGGTCATTCTTTAACACCGACCAATGTTTTTTAATGATTCTTTTAATGGCCCAGTGTTGGCTTGAATATGTGGTCAGAAAGGCTAGGCCAAAATCCTCCCTGTTTTCCACCTCTGGGGGTCTGTCACACAGAAGAGTCTGTCTATCTCTGAGACCAACCTCAGAAATGACAGAATCCAGTTTAGCAATATCATAACCTTTGACTATGAATCTAGATCTAAGGATTTGTGCCTCCTTATGATATTGCTCCAAATCGGTACAGTTGCGCTTTAAGCGCAAAAACTGACCCTTTGGAACCGCCGACAGCCAGGAACTATGATGACAAGAGTCCAGTGGTATATAACCGTTCCTGTCCGTCGGTTTAAAAAAGGTGGACGTGACAATCCTATTGTCCTCTATTGAAATATTGAGATCCAGAAAATGAATCTGAATGGGACTAATCTCATAACTAAGAATAATTCCCCTGTCATTACTATTTAAGAAAGACAGATAGGAATTGACTGATTCAGTGTCACCATCCCAGACAAAAAGGATGTCATCAATAAATCTTTTCCAAAAAATAAGATTAGGTGACCTATCACCAAGTACCACGTCCTCTTCCCACTTTGCCATAGCCTAGCCTTTCTGACCACATATTCAAGCCAACACTGGGCCATTAAAAGAATCATTAAAAAACATTGGTCGGTGTTAAAGAATGACCGAGTGTTGGGGCCTCTGTTGTCCAACAGCCCAAGAATGATCTTCAGGGGTGCTTCCAACCTCAGACATTCAATAGCACCAAACGTACCTGATCCCCCAACTCGTCTGACTTTTTTTGGGGATCTGAAGGGATTCTATCCCTGTAGGAGATGTAAAGTTTGTAGGGTCAATGCTCTCCAGGGTAGAAGAATTACTGATTTCACTTCATCTGGAACAGGAGTGACATATCCCATTAGGTCCCTTATAACCTGCACTACTAAATGCGTGGTGTACCTCTTGCGGTGCCCATGCGGGTTGGAATATGTCGGACGGACTATTAGGAAACTCAGTATAAGATTGGGGGAGCACATTACCAACATAAAAAATGGTTTTGACAAACATAATGTGTCAAAACATTATGATCTTGTACACAATAGAAACCCAAAAGGTACTATCTTTATTGGTCTGGAAAAATATGTGCCCCATTGGAGAGGTGGAAATGGTAGAAGAAGCATATCCAGATCTGAAACCAGCTGGATACATAAATTAGGCTGTCACACACCGGGAGGCCTTAATGTGGAATGGGACATAAATTGCTTCATTAATAATGGGTGATTTATTATTTTGATGTCCCTTCCAATAATCTTTATCCATTTTTCACTTTCTTACCATTTGTGTATTTTCGATCTGGGCTTTAGTTTATGGATAACATTTCTGAATTTTGAACAATTAGTATATGTAATAGAGAGTTTTTTATTGATTTTGTGTATGTATATGTGTATATGTGTATATATATGTATATGTATATGTATATGTATGTGTGTGTGTGTATATATATGTATATGTGTATATATATAATGTATATTAATTTGTTATAATTGGGACTTTACAAATCCCTCTTTTTGTAAACAGTTACATCATGACCCACAAGATGGCGTTGTGTGGAATAGATTCAAATAGGTGCAATATCCGGAGGTTCCACCGGGTGTCAGGATGTGATTGTTATCTATGTATAGACCTCTGCATTGAGAATTCAATGCACAGGTCCACTCTAGCTGCTCCGTCTGTCAATCTGAGGCCTAACCAATGAGAGAACCCTTTGCGGGCCCTTTGGCTATAAATAGCGTGTGCGATCTTGCGTGGGCGTGCCCCTGATGATGTCAGATTTGACGAAACGACGTAGGGTGACACGTGCATGCATTGCGCACGCGCGAACGGTCGTTTGATTGACAGAATACGGAGCTTTTTATTCCTTGCAAGGAGTTTTTAACCAGCATTTTAATATCTCAGGACTTGTTACTTTGAAGTTCTGTATCGCATACTTTGTGAAAATAAACCCCCTTTTTTATGGATGAACGCTACACTATGGAAAGTTTTTCTTTCTCTTTTGGATTTTATCCTACTTACTGAGGAACATCCACTCTGATCTGCAAAGAGTGTGTCTACTGCCAGTTCTGGCCAGGTGTTCAATCAACATCTCTGGAGACTCTCCCATTGTGGATGAAGCGTTCCTGCAGAATCATCCTGCCTTCCATGGAGTAAAACATCACTCTACTGAGCCTGTTTTGACCCCCCTGAGAAGGGCGGTCGCAGGCTGTCTGGTAAGCCTTCATTCTTCACCTTGGTGGCGGGATCTTTACTAAGTGTTGGAGCATTTTGCCTATGATTTTTATCGGATACCTGCACTCTGTAGAACTCTTAACATCTTCAAATAGAGGAGAAGATTTCATATATTTTTCACTGACACACATGAACTTTAAATTGTTTATTTGTAGTATTCACTCATGTTTTTGATACTTTTTCTTATATTATATATTTTTTTCACTGTATAGCCATACACAGTTTTGCTCATCCAGCGCTACACCTTTTTGTATATTTATATGGCTCTATACATGAATAAAGGAGAATAAAAGGACCTGTCATGGCTCTATACATGTATAAAAGGAGTATAAAAGGACCTGTCATGGCTCTATACATGTATAAAGGAGTATAAAAGGACCTGTCATGGCTCTATATGTGTATAAAGGAGTATAAAAGGACCTGTCATGGCTCTATACATGTATAAAGGAGTATAAAAAAAACTGTCATGGCTCTATACATGTATAAAGGAGTATAAAAAGACCTGTCATGGCTCTATACATGTATAAAGGAGAATAAAAGGACCTGTCATGGCTCTATACATGTATAAAGGAGAATAAAAGGACCTGTCATGGCTCTATACATGTATAAAGGAGTATAAAAAGACCTGTCATGGCTCTATACATGTATAAAGGAGAATAAAAGGACCTGTCATGGCTCTATACATGTATAAAGGAGAATAAAAGGACCTGTCATAGCTCTATACATGTATAAAGGAGTATAAAGAGGACCTGTCATGGCTCTATACATGCATATAGGTGTATAAAAGGACCTGTCAGCGCTCTATACATGTATATAGGAGTATAAAGAGTACTTGTCATGGCTCTATACATGTATAAAGGAGTATAACGAGGACCTGTCATGGCTCTATACATGTATAAAGAGGGCCTGTCATGGCTCTATACATGTATAAAGGAGTATAACGAGGACCTGTCATGGCTCTATAGATGTATAAAGAGGGCCTGTCATGGCTGTATACATGTATAAAGAGGACCTGTCATGGCTCTATACATGCATATAGGTGTATAAAAGGACCTGTCAGGGCTCTATACATGTATATAGGAGTATAAAGAGGACCTGTCATGGCTCTATACATGTACGTAGTAGTATAAAGAGAACCTGTCATGGCTCTATACATGTATAAAGAGGACCTGTCATGGCTCTATACGTGTAAATAGAGGACCTGTCATGGCTCTTTACATGTAAAGGAATATAAAGAGGACCTGTCATGGCTCTATACATGCATATAGGTGTATAAATAGTACATGCCATGGATCTATACATGCATATAGGTGTATAAAAGGACCTGTCAGGTCTCTATACATGTATCCAGGAGTATAAAGGGACCTGTGCATTGCCGACGGCCACAATGTCTTTTGCGCAAACTAATCAATGTAAGCTAATTGTGTTTTTTTTGGTACCAAAAATATGTAGAAGAATACATATTGGCCTAAACTGATGAAGAGATTCGTTTTTTTTATACATTTTTGAGATATTTATTATAGCAAAAAGTAAAAAATATACATATATTTTTTTTAAATTGTCTTTTTTTTTTGTTGTTTATAGCACAAAAAAAAAAAACCGCAGATGTGATCAAATATCACCAAAAGAAAGCTCTATTTGTGAGGAAAAAAGGACATCAATTTTATTTGGGTACAGTGTCGCATGACCGCGCAATTGTCAGTTTAAGCGACACAGTGCCGTATCGCAAAAAATGGCCTGGTCATTAAGTGGGCAAATCCTTCCGGTCCTTAAGTGGTTAATCAGGGCTGGGCAAGGCAAGTCCCTCTCAGGCTCTCATGTCTTATACAACTTGTGATGTGTGTTTGTACGTACAGTTTTGCTTCGGACTCCACCACCAGATGCGGGTTGTCACCTGCCACAGGTTGCGGATTGTCACCTGCCATACGCTGCGGATTGTCACCTGCCACACGCTGCGTATTGCCACTTGCCACAACGTCACCTGCTACATATTGCGGATTGTCACTTGCCACTACGTCACCTGCCACACGTTGCGGATTGTCACTTGCCACACGTTGCGGATCGTCACCTGCCACACGTTGCGGATCGTCACCTGCCACACGTTGCGGATCGTCACCTGCCACACGTTGCGGATTGTCACCTGCCACACGTTGCGAATTGTCACTTGCCACCTGTTGCGAATTGCCACACTTTGCCGATTGCGATTTTTTTTACATTTTCTTGTTGTAAGGGGCCCAGAGGTCCCCAATTTGCGGCAGCCCACCCCCCGCTTCTCAATTCGCGACGGCAGCACCCCCCCCGTTCTCCTCTGCTCCAGGGGGCCCATGCCTGAAGCTGTGCAAGGGGCCCCAAAATTCCTGATGGCAGCCCTGCACATGCATTCTGATGGATAGGTGAGGGCAGGTGGACTGAAGGGGAGCCCACCTCTTCTTAAAGGTACAGGAGCACACTGAGCACCCAGCAAGTAGCTCAATGGCTACCAAGGTGACAATGCGTTGCCTGACCAATATAAACGACAGTTAGACAAAAAAGGTGCCACTGCCCCATCTATAACTGGCCATCGCAGTAAGCAGCATTGGAAGGCTACATAGGTATAAACAGAAAAGGGAAAACAACAGGAAGCGCCACCTAAGTGCAATATGTTTGATGCAATTTATTTGTACAACAAGTAATGCACTTACAGACAGAAGTTTAAAAAAGGCTCATCTGTGTCTCCAGTGAACGGTGCAATCCGGTCTCAGGTGCATTTGGTTCCACGGGTAGGCAGATGTAAGGAGGAATCTATCCTGTGGCTACCAGGAAGTCAGCCGGGTCCGGCGTGGAACGCAGGGGATGGCGTCACCGGAAATGGAACGGAACCAGGAGAAGCACAGAGGAGGGAAGAAAACTGGGGAGAACAGGCTACGGGCTCAGTGATCAGCTCCTTTTACAGGCCAACAGAGGTACTGCTGGTGTGGTGTTATTTATGTGCCATGGACGCCTGTGGGACAACAGGCTCCAGCACACCAAACACCCACCAGCAGCGGCATGTCAGGGTCAAACATTGGAGGATTTGATAAAACCAAGGTTGATTAGTAAAAAAGAATATAAGGGAGCGAGAAATTTGTGTATATTATAACATAGAATGACTCACGGGGGGGGGGGGGGGGGCCTGAGGCGGGACAAAAAAAAACAATAAGACCAGAAAGAAATATATATCACTACGAAAAAAAGGGGGGATGCAAGCATGCACCTTCACCAAGGGGTACATGTATGTGCATACACATGTAATATATACACATACTATGCAAAATATGTAAAATACATCCTATATGGACATAAAATTTAACACATATATGTGTAGCGGGTATATGCTTTTCTATCGTGTTTGAATTTGGTGGGGGATCTGTGATGTGTGGTTCCCTGGGATCCGGCAGGTGGCGCTGTCACTTTGGGCCCGGGGTTGAGCCATCGTTGCAGTAGCATTACCCTTTTTGGCCTCTCGCAGCATGAGTACAGCGGGGCGGGGGCTCTGCTGGGCTTGCTGGGAGAGGGTATAAAGGAGTCGGCCATTTTGGTCATGGGGTCGTCGAGTCCCAGGCACCTTCAGCCTGAGGGCTGTGGTTCGTGGTCAGTGTCCAGGCGGCCTAGGCCTGCACACCCGGAGCTCGTGTTCCACCCCAGGCACCTTCAGCCTGGGGTGAGGTACTCGGTTGGAGGCCTGGGGCCCAGTGTCCTCCACTGGGCTCCGCGAGGGAAGGATTTCCTAGGGGATCCTGGGAGTTGGGTACTCGAATCCAGAGGCGTAAGGGACCGGAGGAGCTACTCACCCGAAGACCTGGTGCAGCAGATTGCCGGTGCCGGGTGAGCCTCAGGAGACCGCCCGGAGGGGTATCTTCCCAAACAGGGGCCGAGTGCAGTCAGGAGGAAGGTTCACCGTTCATCCGGTCGGTGGCAGCGACCAAGATTCTCAACAGGTAGCATAGATCATGTGCCAAACCTATTCGCTGATAGAGGAATAGGAGAGTTCATTGTGCCTGGGCCTACTCGTATCCACACCCCCTGTCTGTTCATTGAGGGAGTCCAACTGATTGTGTTTCATCCTAACATTGAAGAATAAAGGAGTGTTGGACTTTTATTGGTGTGGGGCTCATTTACTGGCAGACACTGTTCCAGAGAAGAGGCGGAGGCTCCAAACTCAGAACACCGACCCGAAGGTAAAAGAACTTTGCTTACACCACACAAACATCTGCGGTGAAGGCTTGGCGTGGTGACCCCGCACTCTCTCCTCCAAGGTACCCCTAGACAAGCAAAAACCAGCCAACAGTGGAGAGAGAGAGTGGAGGCCGCTACATATGCATATATGTATATCTAAAAATTGCAATGTAATAGAAATCAACCAGCGCAGATAACCTAATAGACAGCAGCTGTACACTGGGGGTCAATTAATCAAATCCCACAATAGAAATATATAAACAGCAGTGCAGCGCAAACATAAAGAAAACACTTCTAAGAAATTCTTTTAAGACATTATGTGCTTATTTTAATAAATTTTCATACAGAGAGCACTAGATTCCACTCTATTGTTTTTTCATATGAACTACGTCCTGGAAGTCCTGTCGGGGTTATCTGATTGACCGGAAATGGAGTTCCTGTTATATTCCCTGGAGTGGGAAATGTCTGTTTGACCTGACTGATTTACTCAGGGGTCTATATGTGAAGGTGAGCTGCCATTGCTGCCATTGGTGGAAGGTTTCACAGAATCACCTGAATATTGTACTTCTCATCACTTTGGACACTTGTTGGTGGTGTGGAGGGTGCAATCTTTAACCTCTGAAGATTCTGTCCCACTCTGTTTATATATGGACTTCCTCTCAATGTCTTAAAATAATTTCTTAGAAGTGTTTTCTTTATGTTTGCGCTGCACTGCTGTTTATATATATCTAAAATTGGTTTAAATTAATTAGAGACAATATAATAAAACTAAATTAATGTGTTTTAAAGAAGATACAATAAGAAATAGGGTCGTATAAGATATTCAAAGATACGTGCATGGTTAGATTCTACATGAATATATATCTTCAGAACACGGTCGTTAGTATAGGGACTATGGATGCACACACTAACCAATTGATCATGCATCTACATACCTACATAAAACAATATTATTGCGCATATATGCTCACGTGTGTATATACACGCATAGCATATATATATATATATATATATATATATATATATATATGCACACATATGTACGCACGTATATTTACAGAAAGGCAAGGCAATAATATGCCAGATGTCAGATATGGTGTACACCCCCACGGAAATACACATAAACTCTCCATATCATTCATTTATTCAGCATAATGTAGATAACAGTTATGTGGAACGATGAGTAAGGTACTTACTATGTGAAGAATACCGAATATGGATAAAAAAGAGAGGGACCATAGGGGTCTGCTGTAGGGGGAGAAAATATTAAAATGTTATAAAATGTTGATATCATGGCTTCAACATAACAGTCTATTGTTACAGGAGGGTGTGAACTTCTATTTCTTAATTTAACCCTCCAGGCACTAAGGTCCCTAACGAATAAATCCAGAAGGATTCCTGTTGGCATAAACGTCTAAAACGTTCAGCTGCAGGTAGTGCCCCAGGGATGGATTCTAGAACCCAAACTTTCAAACCTGTAGTGGATTTTTTATGGTGACAAAGGAAATGTTTGGGGACACTGTGATGGTCTCGTCCCTTCTCAATAAATCGTCTATGCTCACCAAAACGTGCCCTCAGGGTCCTGATGGTCCTTCCTACATAAAGGAGCCCACAGGGACAGGTGAGACAATAGACGACATATTCAGAAGAACAATTATAAAATTATTTAAACATATATGTCTGTACCTTTGGCTTACGAATGTCTTTTGCCCATGTTGGACAAATTGGCACGTCAGGCAGAGGGATTTTTTGCACTGAAACATGCCAATTAAGGGAATTAGTACTAAAGTAGTAGTTGATTTGAGAAAAGGAAAAAGAACTTTGGGACTTTAAATGAGGCGGTGACCTGATAAGGTCAGTTGCCTCCATCCCTATTGAATTGACACAAAACAAGACGACTAAAGGTTGGGACTTTATATGAAGCAGGCAGGTGTAGAAAAATTAACATTTATTGGACATCAATCATGAGTTGCATGAGGGTAATCATGGGTACACATAGAGAACCAATAAATTCCATTCAGAGGATATCCATACAGCATTTACAATTTACCATTCAATAATAATGCAAATCACATGGGACAGGTGATCATTACATGGTAAAACATATAGTTGGCCCACAATGTTGGCATAAAGGCCTATACCCATTACTCCCATCCACATGACTGCTATGCCAGACTAGATTATATATTTTGCACCCCCATTCTCCTAGCGAACTCCTCTAGAGCTCAAATTCACCCTTGTCCCTGGTCTGACCATGACATGGTTGAATTTGACACTTCTCATGTGGGGCTCGCCCCCTCTGCATTCAACTGGCGTCTTAACGACTCACTTTTATCTGACCCACACACACTACAAGACATAAACTCTCACATCGTATACTATTTTGCTAACGACTCTACTGAAGACATTGCTCCTACCTCACTCTGGTCTGCACACAAAGTAGTCCTGAGAGGACACATGATTAGCATTGCTGCAGCCAAAAATAAAGCTAAACTTACAGAAATCAAAGCTCTAACTAAAGATTTAGACCTTTTATACAACAAACTTAGCCAATCTCCATCTCCAGAAATTACAAAACAAATTCATTCTAAACGCCAATCCCTAGACACGATCCTCTCAGCAGACACTGAGAAATCCCTTAGATTTTCCAAAGCCAAATTTTTGCTACATAGCAACGCCACATCTAAAATGTTTGCACGTAAACTCAACCAGGAACATAATCCCCCCCACACATACAAACTGTGAAACCATAAAGGTAACTTGGTCACACACCCCTGTGATGTTCTGGACATTTTCTCCACTTTCTATAAAAATCTCCTTTCAGGGCCCCAGACTCACTCCTCTACCTCCTTACTTAATTGGCTAGATAATATACATCTCCCTACCCTTAATGATCAACAAACTTCCATTCTCAATAATCCCTGCACGGAGCTAGAAATTACGAACATCATTAAATCACTTAAAACTTCGACAGCGCCAGGCCCTGATGGCTTCTCCACATTATACTACAAAAAAATTGCACCCCTATTAGTTCCTAGATTAACTAAACTATTTAATCATATCCTCATGGGTGGTCATTTCCCAGAAGACATGCTCCTTGCAAATTTGTCTCTGATTCCTAAACCCCTTAAAGACCACTCCCTTCCCCAAAATTTTCGCCCAATTTCAGTTCTTAATAATGATTTGAAAATCTTTGGCCGACTCTTAGCTGATAGATTAGCATCAGTTATCACCTCCCTTATCCATATTGACTAATCTGGGTTCATTCCTGGCCGTCAAATCACAGACAACATCCGACTTGTTACCAGCCTCATTCAAGATGCTAATCTTTCCTCTAACCCACTATGCCTTCTTAGCCTCGACATTCATAAGGCATTTGATAGTGTAAACTGGTCCTATCTTAACTATCTTCTCCCTAAATTTGGCATCACAGACACATTTATTCATGGATCCAATGCCCTCTATCATCTCCCCCAAACCAAAATCAAAATCCCAGGCCACAATTCTGACTTCTTCCCCTTAAGCAGAGGTACCAGACAGGGCTGCCCCCTCTCCCCACTTTTATTCGCCTTGGCAATTGAACCTTTAGCACAAGCCATAAGATATAACCCAAATATCAAAGGGTATAACAAAGGCCCGCATGAATTCAAACTTAGCCTCTATGCGGATGATGCTCTGGTGTTTCTATCAAACCCCTTAACATCTTTACCAAACCTTATCTCTGAACTTAAATCATTTCATATCATTTCTGGTTTGGGTATCAATGTCAACAAATGTTCTGCCCTCCCTATCAACCTTACCACTACCCTACAAAAAGACTTCAACTTTATATGGTGCTCTGAATCATTCAGGTATCTTGGTGTCCTCATCACTTCCCATCACAAAACCTTATATATCACCAACTTCACCCCCCTATTCCAACAGATTAGTTCCCTACTCAAAGTATGGTCCACATACCACATTTCCCTCCTTGGTAGGATTTGCGCCTTTAAAATGACCCTCCTTCCAAAATTATTATATTTTTTTAGAGCTTTACCTATCAATGTCCCCAAAACAAGAATTGAATCCCTTCAAAGGGAGATTAACAAATTTATCTGGTCATCAAAAAAACCAAGATGTGGCTACCCACTCATGTTCAGACCCCAAAACAAGGGCGGCCTAGGCATCCCCAATATCTGGCACTACTTCATTGCCACTAAACTTTCACAGATTGCCCAATGGCATGCTCCCACTCCACAGCTCCCATGGTTAATTTCAAATCTTTTTCCATTACTCCATACCAATTACAAGGCATCATCTGGTCTAACTGTATACACCACCAAAAACTTCTCAAGTATAACCTCATAGTGGCCCATTTCCTCCGACTATGGCTTGTACTTACTAAAACCCTCAAATTTTCATCTGACACACCCCCTCTTGCTTCCTTTTTAGGTGACCCTAGGCTTATACAGAACTTGAAAAACATACGTTCGTTCCCCCTATGGCAAAATAATAATTTGTCCTCCCTAAAATCATTGTCCTCTAACAATACATTCCTCACATTCCCCACACTCTAGTCCAAATACAATCTTCCATCCTCGGAACTCACAAACTACATTCAAATTAAAAACTTTTTCAACGAGCATTATTCTTTAATTATTCGCCCCCCTACGACGATATTTGAACACGTCTGCATAAACTCTTCGAGAGATAAAGGCTTAATCTCCCTTTTCTACAAGGACCTTAACAGATCCTTGATGCCTGAAAAATCAAACCAAATGCTACATTGGGAATCCAAATTAGATTGCAACATCCCCATAGAAACATGGAACACTATAACAGACAATCTCCGCAAATGCAACATAGCTCCAGCATAGAGAGAATCCCCTATGAAACTATTTTCTAGACTATATCTTACCCCTGAAAAAATTCACTCATTCTATCCATCAATTTCTCCATGCTGCTTCAGAGGTTGCACAGAAACTGGCACATATACTCACATTTTCTGGAGCTGTAGATTCCTAGAAACAGTGTGGCGACACGCCGAAATGAAAATAGAATCCATGGTTAAAAAAAGAATTACCCTCTCCCCACAAATATGTATTCTTTATGCTAATATCCCAGATATACCCCCTCCCTGTGTTAGTCTGATTCATTCACTAGTAAGCTCAATCCAATGGATGATTGCCCTTAACTGGAAATCCAATAACCTTCCCTGGCCCCAGGTTTTATCCAGAATGAGAAATCTTCAGTTATCCGAAAGAATTCATCATACCCTATCTGATAGCATTGACATCTTTAACTCAAAATGGATGTACTGGTCCAACGATTGAACCATATGCCTTCCGAATCTTTGGAACCTTTTTTTTTGTATTGATCCTTTTTCTAATCCTATACACCCTTTTGAGACCCCTTACCCTGATTTGTATCAATCTCACTAGGTACCCTATCCCTATATTGTCATAATATTTTCCGCTCTTAATTGAAACTCTACTCTATTCTCATTGTGTATATATAGTATTGCTTTATATCTTCTACTGTAAAATATCCTCACAGTTTTGTAACTTATTTTTTGAATCTTCCAAATAAAACTTTGTAAACAAAAAAAAAAAAACCAAATAGTTGGTGTATAACACGGCATATAGTAGCTCTATGCATTTCGTGGATTTATCCACTCTACAGGAGCATGCGCATGGAAATTGAATGCTGTAATATATTTGATAACACGTATATCTACAAGGTCTGACCCTGTCACGGAAAGAATGTTTAAAAATAGGATATTAGGGAGGTAATATAGCCTAGGATAAACCCCCCACAACCACTCTCAATAATACTTACATAATCTGTGTCTATGCAGTAGCAGTGCATCAACATAAACCAGAGAACGCCCCTGGGGGTGGTGTCGCTGATGGGAGCTGAGGTGGTAGTGGCAGACCGGGACTCAAACAAGATGGGTGTCCAAGGTGCATCCTATACTTGGTAAAGGATAGGATAGTAAGATGATAATAAGTATATAAGCCATATTAGGTTAGTGAGAGTGGAAAGTGAGAATGATGGAGGAGTGAGATACATAAAAGACCATAAAGGTCAGTAAAAAACTGAAATAAAAGTGCAGCATAGGTACACAGGATCAATTTACCTGGTAGACAATTCAATTCTGAGTGATACACAGGGTGTGCAGGTGAGAGGCTGAAGGGATATGTTGGTCAGAACCGACCATAAACGCTGGGAACAAAAAATAAATAAAAAATGTAGAGTGGAGAACTCATATCATGTGATATCATGGGTAGTGCATCCTATATTTGGTAGGGGATAGGGTAATAGGATGCAAATGAGTATATGGGCCAGATTACGTTGGTGAAAGTAAAAAATAAAAATGATAGAAAGATAAGATAAGTAGAAAATCGGGACCAGGTAAGAAGCTGAAAGAATATGTTGGTCAGGACCGACCATGAGCACTGAAAATAGGATAATAAAAGGGTAAAATAGATTAGAAACTCATATCATGTGGTATCATGGGTAGTGCATCCTATACTTGGTAAAGGGTAGGATAATAGGATGCAAATGAGTATATGAGCCAGATTAAGTTGGTGAAAATAAAAAATAAAAATGATAGAAAGATAAGATAAGTAGAAAATCGGGACCAGATATCTGCAAGGTCTGACCCTGTCACGGAAAGAATGTTTAAAAATAGGATATTAGGGAGGTAATATAGCCTAGGATAAACCCCCCACAACCACTCTCAATAATACTTACATATACTGTGTCTATGCAGTAGCAGTGCATCAACATAAACCAGAGAACCCCCCTATTTGTACTTCCTTCTCCCACTAACTTAATCTGGCTCATATACTCATTTGCATCCTATTATCCTACCCTTTACCAAGTATAGGATGCACTACCCATGATACCACATGATATGAGTTTCTAATCTTTTTTTCCTTTTTATTATCTTATTTTCAGTGCTCATGGTTGGTCCTGACCAACATATTCTTTCAGCTTCTTACCTGGTCCCGATTTTCTACCGTATTTATCGGCGTATAACACGCACCGGCGTATAACATGCACCCCAAGTTTAGGAGGGAATTTTAAGGAAAAAAACTTTTAGGAGGGAAATTCAAGGAAAAAAAACTTACATTTAAATGCAGCATGCAGCCTTGCCCAGTGTCCATCTGCAGCCTTGCCCAGTGTCCATCTGTCCATCTGCAGCCGTGCCCAGTGTCCATCTGTCCATCTGCAGCCTTGCCCAGTGTCCATCTGTCCATCTGCAGCCGTGCCCAGTGTCCATCTGTCCATCTGCAGCCGTGCCCAGTGTCCATCTGTCCATCTGCAGCCTTGCCCAGTGTCCATCTGTCCATCTGCAGCCTTGCCCAGTGTCCATCTGTCCATCTGCAGCCGTGCCCAGTGTCCATCTGTCCATCTGCAGCCTTGCCCAGTGCCTTTGCGATCGTGTCAGTCCCGGCGTTTTTTTAAATTTGGCGCCGATTTCTGTGGAGAGGAGCGAGCGGGGCCGAGTGTACTTCGGCTAGACTCGGCTCCTCTCGCAATTCCGCCCATCTCCACTGACTGCGCCGCTGACGGAGAAAGCTGAGTGTACTTCGGCTAGACTCGGCTCTGCTCACAGTCACAGGCAGGACTGCGAGAGGAGCCGAGACTAGCCGAAGTACACTCGGCTTTCTCTATGTCAGCGGCGCAGTCAGAGATGGGTGGGACTGCGAGAGGAGCCGAGTAAAGCCGATTGTACTTCGGCTTCGGCTCCGCTCGCTCCTCTCGCTCGTTTTCAGCAGGGGAATTCGATGGAGTATCGGCGTATAACACGCACCCACGATTTTCCCCTGATTTTAAGGGGAAAAAAGTGCGTGTTATACGCCGATAAATACGGTACTTATCTTATCTTTCTATCATTTTTATTTTTTACTTTCACCAACGTAATCTGGCCCATATACTAATTTTCATCTTATTACCCTATCCCCTACCAAATATAGGATGCACTACCCATGATATCACATGATATGAGTTCTCCACTCTACATTTTATTTTTTATTTTTGTTCCCAGCGTTTATGGTCGGTTCTGACCAACATATCCCTTCAGCCTCTCACCTGCACACCCTGTGTATCACTCAGAATTGAATTGTCTACCAGGTAAATTGATCCTGTGTACCTATGCTGCACTTTTATTTCAGTTTTTTACTGACCTTTATGGTCTTTTATGTATCTCACTCCTCCATCATTCTCACTTTCCACTCTCACTAACCTAATATGGCTTATATACTTATTATCATCTTACTATCCTATCCTTTACCAAGTATAGGATGCACCTTGGACACCCATCTTGTTTGAGTCCCGGTCTGCCACTACCACCTCAGCTCCCATCAGCGCCACCACCCCCGAGGAGGGTTCTCTGGTTTATGTTGATGCACTGCTACTGCATAGACACAGATTATGTAAGTATTATTGAGAGTGGTTGTGGGAGGTTTATCCTAGGCTATATTACCACCCTAATATCCTATTTTTAAACATTCTTTCCGTGACAGGGTCAGACCTTGCAGATATACGTGTTATCAAATATATTACAGCATTCAATTTCCATGCGCATGCTCCTGAAGAGTGGATAAATCCATGAAATGCATAGAGCTACTATATGCCGTGTTATACACCAACTATATGTTTTAACCATGTAATGATCACCTGTACAATGTGATTTGCATTATTATTGAATGGTAAGCTGTAAATGCTGTATGGATATCCTCTGAATGGAATTTGTTGGTTCTCTATGTGTACCCATGATTACCCTCATGCAACTCATGATTGATCTCCAATAAATGTTAATTTTTCTACACATGCCTGCTTCATATAAAGTCCCAACCTTTAGTCGTCTTGTTTTGTGTCAGTAGTTGATTTGGTGTATTTGATTTTGCTAGGAGCAATTTTTCTCTTAATATTGCGAGCTTTCCGGTATGCTACCTTAGGGTATGTTGTTATACTCAACTTGAGGTGAGGATCCTCAAGAAGTATGGGCAAATTGTTAAATAGAATTTTCTCCATCTTTTTAAATTTTGCATGGAACTGAGTGATGAAACGTGTAGGTGGTTTAATATCGGGGGAGGCCCTTGTGCGTTTGGTAGTATTAATCTGTCGATAATGGTTACAGGCTTCCTCTACCAATGTGGCTGGGTATCCTTTGTCAATAAATGTTTGTGTGAGAAGAGCGCCATTGTGATCATAGTCGCTATCCCTGGTGCAGTTTCTTCTGAGGTGGAAAAATTGGCTGCGTGGAATGTTATTAACCCACCTCGGATGGTGACAACTATCAAAATGAATAAAGAAGTTACCTGCCATAGGTTTGACAAAATTCTGAGCAAAGATGGTAGCTTTATCATGGCATAGCTCAAGGTCTAGAAAGGCCAACGAACACTGATCAAGTACATGTGTGAATGACAGCCCCAAGTTATTGTTATTGCAATAATTGACAAATGACTCAAAGTCCTGGGGGGTCCCATCCCATATAATAACTATGTCGTCAATGTACCGACAATAGTATACACCATGGGATGCAAAGGGGTGGTTGGCCGATAGAAAGAGATGTTCCAAAAAGCCCATTGTCAAATTAGCATAGCTTGGTGCGAAATTGGCTCCCATGGCTGTGCCGTTAATTTGGAGGTAATGTGTGTCATTAAAGTCAAAGTAATTGTGTTTTAAACAAAACGTTAGGGCCTCTAAAATAAAGGAAGCTTGTCTTGAGTTAATTAGTGGTCCTTAGATAGGAAGTGTTCGGCTGCTTGAAGACCTACATCATGAGGAATGGAGGTGTATTAGGACGATACATCTAAGGACAACCACCAGTAAGTGGGTTCCCAGGTGTACGGTTTTAACATTTCAAGTAGGTGGGGCCCGTCACGGATGTAAGATGGTAGGTTCTGGGCCAAAGGCTGCAAGAATTGGTCTATACAGACTGAGAAACCACTAGTGACACTATCCATGGCTGCGACTATGGGACTTCCGGGTGGTTTAGTGAGGTCCTTATGTATTTTCGGTAAATGATAGAAATATGGAGTGCTATAGAAGTTTTTCTTGATGAAACTGGCCTCGAGCTTATTAATTATATTGTTCTCTCTGGCCCTACAGATAATGTCTGCAGCATCAATGGAATACTGGTTGGTTGGGTCATTAGAAAGAACTTTATATGTGCTATTGTCAGACAATAGTCTTAGGGATTCCTGTAAGTAGTCAGTCTTGTCCTGAACCACTATACTGCCCCCTTTATCTACTGGTCTGATAATATTGCCATAATTCCTCATGAGTTGCTCCAAGGACTGATGTTCCATACCACTAAGGTTGGATCTGAGATGGGTATGAGAAGGGTCGTGTTTGCACATTTGAATTAATTCAGTGCAGACTACCTGATAAAAAGACTGAAGATAGGGGCCTTTGCAATGGGTGGGGTTAAAGATGGACTAAGGACGTAAGCTGGTATGTGTGATAGGTGGAGATGTGGGGGCATGTTGAGTGAGTTAGCCACTCTAGATCCTCCTCATGATAATTTTCAGCATAAAGGTCTTGTAAGACAGCAAGATCTGTATCATCTAGGGAAACATCGGCAGGGGGTGGACTGGCGGGTTCCTGTATTTCTATGGATGGTAGATTTTTGGCCGCTTGGATATTATAGAACCTTTGGACAGTCAGATCTCTAATGAATTTGTTCAGATCTTTGAACAATGTGAAAGGATTGGGCTGTGTGGTCGGGGCAAATGTGAGTCCTCTACTCAATAGGGAAGTAGCATGAAATGACATTTCCATGCAAGACAGATTATAGATTTTTACAGTTTTCTCATTTTCTCTTTTCTTTCTACCTCTGCCCCCCCCTCCTTCCTCTTCTATGTGTTTTCTTTTTGAGAGGCAGGGCCCTTCCCTAAAAAAAATCAATATTATTCACATGTACTGATTGTCACAATGGTACTGAAGTGAGCCCACAGGCGAGCTGGTGACATGGGATCCGCCAGGGCGTCGAATCTAAGGGCCAGCCGGTATTCCGCCAAGGACCCCCTCACAAGGGTTTGGGCTTAGCTGCGTGCTGACCCCAGGTCACGACCCCCAGGTTCACCCTGCTCGCGAGGAGAGTACCAGAAGACACAGAGGGATGGATGGATGGATAAAGCAAAAGGAGAGCCGGATATCGAGCCAAAGTCGGGGCGGGCAGCAGACAGCGTAAACAGGGGGACTAGCCGATTCGGTACACAAGAAGTCTGGTAAAGTAGGTTACAGGCAGGGAGCTCTGAAACAAGTGTTGCTCTAGCAACAAGAAACTGGTCTGAGTGCAATTTAAATAGTTAGGCACATGGGAGGCTGGACAGGAAGTAGCAGGAAGGAACAATATATTAAGCCACAGGTGAAGCCGGCGACACCCATAGCTGCAGAGTGCAGCCAGAGCTGAACACAAGCTAGTGGAAAACAACACATCAGGTGCCAGCCGACCTACAGCAGTATAGGTAAGACACGGATCAGCTCCGCAGCTGATCTGTGACAGTACCCCCCCCGCCGCTTACGAGGTCCCCCTACACATCTGGGGGCTGGCTTGAAGTGAAATTTCCGATGGAATCTGGCCACCAAGCGTGGGGCTGAGACATCTGCAGCAGGAACCCAAGACCTCTCCTCCGGGCCAATCAATCAGATAGAGTAGCTTCTCTCTGGAGTATTTGTCCAATATATCTTTAATCTCATACTGATCCGTTGTATCGGCCACAGGAGCTAGGCGAGAAGAAGGGCAAGAGAAGCGATTGAGGACCAGTGGCCTGAGCAGAGAAACATGAAAGGCATTGGGGATCCTGAGAGGAGAGGCCAGACGGAGCTTGAACGCAACTGGATTGATATGACGGAGAATGGGAAAGGGACCAATGAAGCGAGGGGCAAATTTCATTGAGGGCACCCGGAGTTAGATGTGCTTGGTAGAGAGCCAGACTCTATCGCCAGGTAGGAACTTAGGAGCCGGACGGCGATGACGATCTGCTGCCGTTTTATGCCTGGAAGCAGCCAGATGAAGATTCTTAGAGACTTCTGCCCAGATAGAGTTGAAGGTCCTTTGGGTTTCAGCTGCTGCTGGTACAAGGGGAGAAATAGGAACAGGGAAGGGAACAGATGGATGCTGCCCGTAAACAGTGAAGAAGGGAGACTTTCCAGAACTGGCATTGGAGTGTTGGTTTAAGGCAAACTCTGCCCAGGGCAAAAGGTCCACCCAGTCATCTTGGTGGGCTGAGATGAAGGCACGGAGAAAACGTTCTACATTTTGATTGACATGTTCCGTTTGCCCATTGGACTGGGGATGAAAGAAGAAAAATCCAATTTAATCCCAAAGGATTTGGCCAAGGCTCTCCAAAACCGAGCAGTAAATTGAACTCCTCTGTCAGAGACGATATGTGAAGGCATCCCATGAAGACGAAAGATCTCCTTGATGAAAGTTGTGGCAAGACTGGGAGCAGAAGGTAGGCCTGGGAGAGGGATCAAGTGACACATTTTGGAGAACCGATCCACCACTACCCAGATGACTGTGGAACCTGTTGAGAGGGGCAGATCCAAGATAAAATCCATGGAAATACCGCGCCAAGGTATATCGGGAACTGGTAAGGGCAGAAGCAACCTGGCTGGGGCGGATGTGGAAGACTTGGATAGTACACATACCGTACAAGCTTGAAAGTACTCTGACATTAGGGATGAGCTCGGTGTTCGAGTCGAACATAGGTTCGACTCGAACATCGGCTGTTCGATCGTTCGACGAAGATCGAACGATTTGGGCCGTTCGCGCCTAATTCGAGTGACGCGAACGGCCCACAATGCACTACGCCATCGCAGTGTCATCCAGGTGCTGTGATTGGCCAAGCATGCACTGTGACCCCGCATGCTTGGCCAATCACAGCGCCGGCAGCGAGGAGAGCAATGATTGGCCACAGGCAGGATGCCTGTGGCCAATTATTGCTGAGGGTGTTTAGTACACGCCCCACACTATAAAAGGCCGCCAGCACGGCGGCCTAGTGTAGTGTGTTCCGGAGCAGGGAAAGAGAAGCATAGGCAGGGACAGTGACATTTATTTTTTCTTGCTTAACCTGGATTCCTTTAGTTTAGGGAAAGAGAAGGATAGGTAGGGAGAGTGTCAGTGTGTTTTACTGTGCGAATCCTTGTTTCTAGGGACAGGGAAGGACAGTGAGGGAAATTCTCCTTGTGCTATAGTGTGCTAAAGCATTGATCATCAATCAGCTTTAAAAAAACATTTTTTTCTAGGGACAGAAAACTATAGGTAGGAAGAGTGTCAGTTTCTTTCACTGTGATAATCCTTGTTTCTAGGGACAGGGAAGGACAGTGAGGGAAATTCTACTTGTGCTATAGTGTGCTAAAGCATTGATCATCAATCAGCTTTAAAAAAACATTTTTTCTAGGGACAGAAAACTATAGGTAGGAAGAGTGTCAGTTTCTTTCACTGTGATAATCCTTGTTTCTAGGGACAGGGAAGGACAGTGAGGGAAATTCTCCTTGTGCTATAGTGTGCTAAAGCATTGATCATCAATCAGCTTTAAAAAAACATTTTTTCAAGGGACAGAAAACTATAGGTAGGAAGAGTGTCAGTTTCTTTCACTGTGATAATCCTTGTTTCTAGGGACAGGGAAGGACAGTGAGGGAAATTCTACTTGTGCTATAGTGTGCTAAAGCATTGATCATCAATCAGCTTTAAAAAAACATTTTTTCTAGGGACAGAAAACTATAGGTAGGAAGAGTGTCAGTTTCTTTCACTGTGATAATCCTTGTTTCTAGGGACAGGGAAGGACAGTGAGGGAAATTCTCCTTGTGCTATAGTGTGCTAAAGCATTCCTCATCAACCATCTTTGAAATCCTTGTTTTTTGGACAGTCAGGGAAATTGTCGTTGTGCTATTCTGTGCAAAAGCAATCATCCTCAACCATATTTAGAAATCCTTAAGTAAAGGGACAGAGAAGGACACCTGAAGGTAGCCCTTATTGCTTTTTTCCCATCTCCCTGCAGGCCATCTATTAGAATGTCTGGAAGGCAAACAAGGAGAGGCAGACAGTCAGGAGGCAATAAAAGAGGGCAAGCAGGCTCTGTGTCTGGGGGCAACAGTGCTGGTCGTGGACGCGGTGCATTGTCATCAGCACATGGCCATGGGACACGCTTGTCCTTCTTTTCAGCAGCTGGACATGTTGAGCCACATCATGCCGAAGACTTGGTAGAGTGGATGACCAAGCCCTCCTCCTCCTCCTCATCCTCTCTCACCCAGGCTCAGGGTACTGGCAAAGCAGCTGCCAAAGCGTCCTCTTCCCTGGTATCAATGTCAGACTCATCATCAGTCACTCCTTCCCTAGACCCACCATGTCCTCCTCCTGAGGAGTCCCCCGAACTGTTTGAGTACAGTGTTGGGTACATGCTCCAGGAGGATGCCCAGCGTTTCGAAGGGTCTGATGATGAAACCCAGCTACAGGAAGGCAGTAGCGTGAGAGCAGACAGAGGGGATGCTCAAGAAGGACACCAATCTGGCAGTCATGTTCCAGCAGCTGCAGCATACTGCCATATTGGCTCCAGTGATGAGGAGGGAGGGGATGATGAGGTCACTGACTCCACGTGGGTGCCTAATAGGAGAGAGGAGGAGGAGGAGGATGAGGAGGAGGCACATCTCCAACGAGGCAGGATGCCCTTTGGTGGCCAGCGTAAGGGCAGTACACCGACGGAATCACACCGCAGAGCTCCGCCTGTGCAGGGCGCTGCCTCTGCCCGTCATTCAAAAAGTTCTTTGGTGTGGGCCTTTTTTGAGGCTAGTGCATCAGATCGCACAGCTGCTGTTTGCAACATATGTCTCAAGCATATATCGCGTGGCCAAAACATCAGCCGCTTGGGGACCACATGCCTGACCAGACATATGTTGACCTGCCATGCAGCTCGTTGGCAAGCCTACCTCAAAGACCCACACCAAAGAACAAAGCGGACCTCTCCTTGCACCGCATCAGCTGGGATCTCCAACCCCACTATAACTTCAGTCCTCTCTGAAACATGCACTGAGAGGAATGAAGGTGTAGAATTAGGTGTGTCACAGCCAAGTACTTGTGGCCACTCTGCTAGCAGTACACCGACGTCCGATTCTAGCAGGCAAATTTCCCTGCCCCAGCTGCTGGACCGTCGAAAGAAGTTCACTCCCAGCCATCCACATGCCCAGCGGTTGAATGCTAGCTTGGCTAAATTGCTAGCGCTTCAACTGCTGCCTTTTCAGTTGGTAGACTCGGCCCCCTTCCGTGAGTTTGTGCAATGTGCGGTTCCTCAGTGGCAGGTTCCCAAACGCCACTTTTTCTCACGGAAGGCTATTCCGGCTCTCTACCGGCATGTGGAAGGCAATGTCTTGGCCTCGCTGGACAGGGCGGTCAGCGGTAAGGTGCATATTACCGCTGACTCATGGTCCAGCAGGCATCGACAGGGACGTTACCTTTCTTTCACGGCCCATTGGGTCACTCTTTTGGCAGCTGGGAAGGATGCAGGACAAGGTGCAGTAGTGTTGGAGGTTGTTCCACCGCCACGCCTCCAAAATGCTACTACTGGTTGTGACACACCTCTCTCCTTCACCCCCTCCTCTTCTTCTTCCTCCATGGCCTCTTCCTGTGCTTTGTCCTCTGAACCAGCGGTGCTCCGTAGCCGTTCAAGGGGCTACGCAAGTACGCAGGCAAAAAGATGCCATGCCGTGCTTGCGCTGGTGTGTTTGGGGGACAGAAGCCACACTGGGGCAGAGGTCCTGTCTGCTCTGCAGGGCCAGGCCGAGAGGTGGTTGACGCCACGCCAGCTTAAGCCAGGAATGGTGGTTTGCGACAATGGCACCAACCTCCTCTCCGCCCTCCGACAGGGACAACTGATCCATGTGCCCTGTGTGGCTCACGTCCTTAACCTGGTGGTGCAGCGGTTCTTGGGCAGGTACCCGGGCTTACAGGATGTCCTGAGGCAGGCCAGGAAAGTCTGTGTGCATTTCCGCAGATCTTATAATGCCAGTGCTCGCCTGGCTGAGCTGCAAAAGGAGTTGAACCTGCCCAAGAACCGCCTTATATGTGACATGCCCACCAGGTGGAACTCAACGTTGGCCATGCTGCAGCGGCTGCACACGCAGCAGAGGGCCATCAATGAGTACCTGTGTGACTACGGCACCAGGACAGGGTCAGGGGAGCTTGGTTTTTTTTCTCCACGCCAGTGGGGCATGATCAGGGATGCATGCACTGTCCTGGCACCATTTGAGGAGGCCACGAGGATGGTGAGCACTGAGCAGTGACAGTGCATGCATCAGTGACACTGTACCTCTTGTCCACCTGTTGGAGCACACGCTGCGTGGAATAATGGACAGGGCACTTGAGGCAGAACAGAGGCAGGAAGAGGAGGACTTCCTTGCCTCTCAAGGCCCCCTTTACCCAGACAGTGTTCCTTCTGTCCCACCCATCGCACAGGAAGAGGAGGAGGAGGAGGAGGAGGATTGTGTCAGCATGGAGGTGGAGGCTGGCACTCAGCATCATCAGCAGCAGTCTTTTAGGGATGATTTACAGTCCCAAGAAACCAGTGGACTTGTACGTGGCTGGGAGGAGGTGGCTGCGGATCATGTCGTCCTTAGTGACCCAGAGGACTCCGGAGCGAATGCCTCAGCAAACCTACGCTGCATGGCCTCCCTGATCCTGCAAAGTCTGCGGAAGGATCCTCGTATTCTTCGGATCAAGGAGAGGGACCATTACTGGCTGGCCACTCTCCTTGATCCACGGTACAAGGGTAAGGTTGCGGACCTTATGTTACCGTCGCAGAGGGAGCAGAGGATGAGACAATTCCGGGAGGCCTTGCAGAAAGGTCTGTGCAACGCGTTCCCAGAGACTGGGAGGTTACAAACTCCTGGTCCTGGACAACGAGTTGCTGAGGCTTCGGCCAGTCAAAGAAGGAGCGGTGGGGAAGGTGGCCGTCTGACCGATGCGTTCAGACAATTCTTTAGTCCGCAGCCCCAAAGTATGATCGGTTCCAGCAACCATCGCCAGCATCTGATAAACATGGTGCAGGAATATCTAGGGGCAAGGTCAGACTTGGACACCTTCCCCACCGAAAATCCTCTGGCTTACTGGGTCTTGAGGATGGATCACTGGCCAGAGCTTGCACAGTATGCAATTGAGCTACTGGCCTGTCCTGCATCCAGCGTTCTTTCGGAACGCACATTCAGTGCTGCTGGAGGATCACAGGGTGCGCCTGTCCACCGACTCGGTTGATCGACTGACTTTCATCAAGATGAACCAGTCTTGGATCACCACCAGCTACCACACACCTGATGCTGATATAACAGACTAATTGATTTTAACATGTCACATCCCTTCAAGACTGATGCTGATGCTGAGTGCCTGTGCTGTTATGTTGACTGGCTATCCTCCTCCTCCGAGTCCTCAATGATACGATTGATGATGATAGCTTGGAAGATCATTTTTGTTTATGGGTGCCGCCACCAGTGGCTAAGGCCCAATTTTTCAGCCCCTGTTTTACAGGGGCGTGTAATTACAATTTTTTTAGCAATAATTTGCCATAGGGCTCATTGCTGTGCTCCAAGTACAGTATCTGTGAGGGGTTGGAGTGTTGTGGCACCAGTGCCTAAGGCCCAATTTTTCAGCCCCTGTTCAACAGGGGCATGTAATTACAATTCTTGATCTAATAATTCACAGCAGGGCCCATTGCTGCACCCACCAAGAGTAACTCTGAGGGCTTACAGTGTTGTGGCAACACCACCACCACCACCACCACGAAAGGCCCAACTTTTCAGCCCCTGTTCAACAGGGGCATGCAATTACAATTCTTGATCTAATAATTCACAGCAGGGCCCATTGCTGCACCCACCAAGAGTAACTCTGAGGGCTTACAGTGTTGTGGCAACACCACCACCACCACCACCACGAAAGGCCCAACTTTTCAGCCCCTGTTCAACAGGGGCATGCAATTACAATTCTTGATCTAATAATTCACAGCAGGGCCCATTGCTGCACCCACCAAGAGTAACTGTCAGGGCTTACAGTGTTGTGGCACCAGCACCACCATAAAAGGCCCAATTTTTACTACCACTGTTCAACAATTATATGTAATTAAAATTCCTGATATAATAGTTGACAGCAGGGCGTTCCAGCACCAACCAAGAGTAACTGTGAGTGCTTACAGTGTTGTGCCAACACCAACAACTAAGGGGCCTATTTCTGCAGAGTATATACGGCAGGTCCCTACTTTCAAACATCCAACTTACAAACGACTCCTACTTGCAAACGCAAGAAGACAACAGGAAGTGAGAGGAAATCTACCCCTTGGAAGGAAAATTCTCTCCTGTAAGAATTAATATGGGAGAAAGGTGTCTCCTCTGTACTGATGCTTTATCAGCAATCCTTGTTTCAAGAAAAACACCACATTTCAAAAACAGTTGTCATTGGGACGGAAAGTGAGGTGAAATGTTCTGAACAGGGGCACAGACAGCAAAACAAATGTTACAGGGGTGATAACCCTTACCTATGTTTTCCAAAAAGTTTAAAAATAGATTTTTGGGCTGGATCTACACTTAAACAATGTACCTGTTCAAAATTACAAACAGATTCTACATAAGAACAAACCTACAGTCCCTGTCTTGTATGCACCGCCTGTATACGGCTGTTCAGAGTACATAGGGCCTTTTTTATTTTATGTGCGGGGTTCCCCTTAATATCCATACAAGACCCAAAGGGGCTGGTAATGGGCTGGGGTAGGGGGGGGGGGTCATGGGGTAGCTATGCCATTTTTCTTAAAGATTTTCATCCATATTACCGGGACCAGACATTACATTAAAGCCGCAAGCAGTTTTAAATGGCTTTTTTTTCCTTTAGAAGTGTCATTTTGTGCAGGGACAGTTCTAAACACGGGAAACACGTGGCACTTCACAGGCATACTTTAGACACCCCCCAGGTACGATATTTAAAGGAATATTTGACTTTTTTTTTTTCACTTTATGCATCATTAAAATGACTGCTCCCGAAAAACGACCGTTTTTAAAACTTCTTTTTGCATTGATACATGTCCCCTGGTGCAGAACCCGGGTTCCCAAACCCTTTTTAGGACAATAACATGCATAATAGTTGTTATAATTAGCACTTTAGAATTCGAACGTTCGCATCCATTGTATTTAATAGGGTTCTAATGTTCGTACGAACTTTCGGTCCGTTCGCGGGTTCTGGTGCGAACCGAACCCGGGGGTGTTCGGCTCATCACTATCTGACATCCTTACGAAGAGAGGGCCACCAGTAATGACGCTGAAGAAGGTCACAAGTACGAGGTATATCAGGATGTCCAGAGAACTTGGAGTCATGAGCCCACGCAAGGAGTTTGGGACGAAGTGCAGGAACTACAAAAGTTTTACCTGGGGGAGGCTGCGTAGACCAGAGCTGAGTAGTGGCTAGAATTCAATGTGGAGGGATGATGGGACCAGGATCTAGGTGATTCATTCAGAATCATTGACATCGAAGGACCTAGACAAGGCATTGGCACAAAGGTTTTTGGCACCAGGACGAAAGGTAATATTGAAGTTGAATTGGGTGAAAAAGAGGGCCCAGTGAGCTTGGCGTGGGTTCAATCGTTTTGCGGATTGTAAATACTGCAGGTTTTTATGATCAGTATAGATGGTAATGAAATGGGGAGAACCCTCTAGAAGATGTCGCCATTCTTGAAGAGCTAGTTTAATAGCCAGTAGCTCACGGTCCTCAATGGTATAGTTCTTTTCCGCATCAGAAAACTTATTGGAAAAGAATCCGCAAGGCTGAGACTTGCCCTTCTGAGCTTGGAGTAGGATGGCACCGATTCCTACTGAGGAGGCATCAACTTCCATAAAAAAGGGTTTTGTAATGTCCGGACGTAGGAGAATTGGGGTGGAGAGGAAGGCTTCCTTGAGTTTGTGGAAAGCATCAATGGCTTCAGGGGACCAGAGCCGGGCATTGACACCCTTGCGGGTGAGAGATGTAATAGGGGCCACCAAGGTGGAGTAATTACGAATGAATTGGCGATAGTAATTGGTGAAGCCCAAAAAGCGTTGGGTGGCTTTAAGACCAGAGGGCTGGGGCCACTCAGAGATGACCTGAAGTTTGGCTGGGTCCATGAGGAGGCCCTGTGACGAGATTATGCAGCCCAGAAATGGAACTTGTGTTTGTTCAAATAGGCACTTCTCCAATTTAGCATATAGACAATTGTCCCGTAGACGCTATAGCACAGCTTTCACATTGAGACGATGGGTGAGTAAGTCTGGTTAGAAAATAAGAATATCATCCAGATATACAACAACACAGACATACAGAAGGTCGCGTAAGATCTCATTAACAAAATTTTGGAAGACAGCTGGGGCATTGCATAAGCCAAAGGGCATCACAAGATATTCATAATGTCCGTGCCTGGTGTTAAAGGCGGTCTTCCACTCGTCTCCTTCCCGGATTCTTATTAAATTGTAGGCCCCTCTAAGATCTAATTTAGTAAAAACATGAGAACCTCGCAGTCTGTCAAAGAGTTACGAAATAAAGGAAGAGGGTATCGGTTCTTCACGGTGATGGCGTTAAGGCCCCTGTAGTCGATGCATGAACGGAGTGAACCATCTTTTTTCCCTACAAAGAAAAACCGGGCTACGGCAGGTGAGTTGGATTTCCTGATGAAACCCCTTGGCAGGTTTTCCTGAATGTATTCAGACATGGCTTGTGTCTTTGGGATAAATAGAGGGTAGACTCGGCCTCGGGGAGGAGAGGTCCCTGGTAACAGATCAATGGAGCAGTCATAGTCTCTGTGAGAAGAAAGGTGATCAGCGGACTTTTTGCAGAAAACATCTCAGAAGGACTGATATTGGGAAGGCAACATGGGAGTTGTGGAGGTTTCAGCCAGAGGAATGGAAGGCGGTGGTATTACCTTGGAAACGCATTGTTGCTGACACTGAGGACCCCCAAGCCAATACTTGTCAAGAGTTACAATCAAGATGCGGGGAGTGTTTCTGCAACCATGGTAGACCCAGAATGATGGGACTGGAGGATTTAGGCAGAAGAATTAGTAAAGAGATGTCCTCACCATGCAAAACCCCAATGCGTAACGACAAAGGAGGGGTTTTAAACTGGATGGGGAATGCCCAACTCGGAAGCCAAAGATTGCTCAATGAAATTCCCGGCTGCTCCAGAGTCCACATATGCAGAGAGTTGAGCCCAGTGGATAGACACGGGTAGGGTGAAACGAGAGTGGCTGACAGAATTAAAGGAACGGTCTAGATCACCTCTCTCCGAGTGACCTAGACCTTGACCCTGGAGTTTCCCGGACAGACTGGACAGGAGTTCAAGAGATGTCCTTTATCGCCGCAATAAAGGCACAAGCCCAAACCCATGCGCCGGGCACGTTCCTCTGGAGAGAGACGAGTTCGCCCAAGCTGCATAGGTTCTTCCAACGTTTGAGAGGTTGAAGACGGAGAGGGTTCCACAAGTCTTTGGAGTGCCTGTGCTGGATCTGGATCTCTCCAGGGCCCGCTCCTGGAAACGAATGTCTATTTGAACGCTTAATGCGATTAAATCATCCAATCTGGTAGGAATGGTGCGTCCAGCGAGTTCATCCTTTACACGCTCAGATAGGCCTTGCCATAAGGTAGCGGTAAGAGCCTCATTATTCCATTTGAGTTCAGCGGCCAGAGTTCGGAATTGAACTGCGTATTGACCGACTGTCATTCCTTGCTGACGGAGACGAAGGAGGGCCCCAGCAGCAGAAGACACTCTGCCGGGCTCAACAAAAGTTTTCCGCAAAGCATCCAAAAAGGCCTGGAGGTCAGAGGTGATAGAATCGTGTTGTTCCCAGTGTGCGGAGGCCCAAGCTAGGGCATCACCAGATTGTAGAGAGATGATATATGTGACTTTGGTGCGATCAGTTGGAAAATGGTGGCTGGAAAGTTCAAAGTGGATGGAACACTGATTAATGAAGCCACGACAAGGCTTAGGGTCACCAGAAAAATTAGGTGGTGGTGGCAGATGCAAGCAGGGATTGCCTGGAGAGGCAGGTAACACGGGAGCAGATGAGGCAGAAGCAGGAGCCGAAGGAGCTGAAGTTGCAGCGACTTGCAGGCGATCCAGGCGGGAGGCAAGATCCTGTAGAAACCGCATTATTTGCTCTTGATTTGCTTGCTGGGAGTTAAGTAGCTGAACTAGATGTTGTATCTGGTCCTCAGTCAGTTCCCGACTCTGAGGAGCTCATGGCTTGAGCAAACTGTCACAATGGTACTGAAGTGAGCCCACAGGCGAGTAGGTGACACGGGATCCCCCAGGGCGTGGAATCTAAGGGCCAGCTGGTATTCCGCCAGGGACCCCCTCACGAGGGTTTGGGCTTAGCTGCGTGCTGACCCCAGGTCACGACCCCCAGGTTCACCCTGCTCGCGAGGAGAGCACCATAAGACACAGAGGGATAGATGGATGGATAAAGCAAAAGAAGAGCCGGATATCGAGCCAAGGTCGGGGTGGGCAGCAGACAGCGTAAACAGGAGGACTAGCCGATTTGGTACACAAGAAGTCTGGTTAAGTAGGTTACAGGCAGGGAGCTTTGAAACAAGTGTTGCTCAAGCAACCAGAAACTGGTCTGAGTGCAATTTAAATAGTGAGGCACATGGGAGGCTGGACAGGAAGTAGCAGGAAGGAAGAATATATTAAGCCACAGGTGAAGCCGGCAACACCCATAGCTGCAGAGTGCAGCCAGAGCTGAACACAAGCTAGTGGAACAACAGGTGCCAGCCGACCTACAGCAGTATAGGTAAGACACAGATCATCTCCGCAGCTGATCTGTGACACTGATGGACTATCGGACACATTATTGGGACCGGAGAGAGTGTTGGATGGTGGGTGGTCAGAGGGAATTGTTACATCAATGGATACTGGTGGTACCATGGGAGTACTAAGATTACCTGTGATAGGCATACAGATATTTTGGGTAGACATAGGGGCTGACATGGCAGGATCTATGATGCCATCTGAGACCACCTGACTAAACAGTCTGGTAGGAGCAGGGATCTGTTTAGGTGATCTCCTGTGGCGTTGTGGCTTGGGTGTTGGAGCTGATGGTGCATGAGGCACCAGGGGATCAGAAGTAGCTGATGGTGGTCTAATATTAGGACCAGTTGTTGTCTGTTTAGTTATTTGTCTACCATATGGACGGCAGGACATGAGGGGAACCGGGTCAGTGAGGTGTCTGGGCTTTTTCCAGCAGAAAACCCTGTTGAGATTATAATCATCTACAGTAGGTCTCTTCTGAACTTGCCAAATTTGTTACAAATGAGGTCCTCCTCACGCCGAATGGTATTCCTCTTAAGCGTAAGTAACCAAGCGTGTGGTAGGTGCGGAACAATATTGCAGATATTGATCCGTAAACAATTGATTTTATCTTTCAGAGCAAGAAATTTCCTTTCTCTCTGCTGGATGACTATGTCCATCCATTTGGTGGTGCAAAACTCTGAGATATGTGACCACTCAGTAAGGAGGTCTTTGTCTAAAAAAAACCCATATTGTTTTAGATTCCTAAGGCCTCTCAGTGATTTTGCATGTGATGGATTGTTGGAGGAAGAAATTATCCCACCATTGTATTTGCGCTAACAGTTTCCTTTTTTCTATAGGTATAAACAGGGCCAAGGATGAATCCAAGGGAAAAAACCAAGCTTACTTACCGACCAGCTCGCAGACAACCAAATGAACCTGTCTAACAGTATGCGTTAAAAACAGGGGTTTAGTCTGCACGCATTTTGCAAATGCATACGTAAGCCACAGAGCCTCGCCACGGCACCCTGGTATCTGTGGTCCTAACGCTAACTTATAAGTGTCTCCACAGTGGAAGCACATGCATTCTGATGGATAGGTGAGGGCAGGTGGACTGAAGGGGAGCCCACCCCTTCTTAAATGTACAGGAGCACACTGAGCACCCAGCAAGTAGCTCAATGGCTGCAAAGGTGACAGTGCGTTGCCTGACCAATATAAACGACAGTTAGAAAAAAAATGCATGTGCTGCATTCTTATCAGCACATGCAGTACAACCAAATTTGTATTGGTTGTTTCTGAAACCTGTAGGACCTCTATGTTATGGAAAAAAGTAGAAGGGAAAACTTCTGAAGTTATTTCTTGTTTTTGTTATCGTGATAAAGTTTGGTAAGTGAGTATTGTAATCTGTAGGACAGGAGGTGTGTTTGAATCATCAGGTGAAAAATAAAGAAAAAAAGCTTAATGTGTAACTCCACTTTTGTTGAGAAAAAAAACATTCCCCTCTGGGTGCTCTGTGTACATTGCAAGGATTATAACAACCTTTGTTGCAGATTCCTACCTTTTGTTATTCTGAAGAAATCCATGTAAGTTTGTCTGTGCCGCTGTTATCAGTGGGTCTAATGGGAGTGGTTTCATAATTATCTGTCAGGTGTGCAGCTGCAGGGCACTAATGAGTAAATCTGCTGGGCCTGCATCCCTTTAGACATGCTCCTATTGAAAGTATCTCTCTAAAAATATATATTTTTTGTTGCAGGGGATGCCTGAAATCTGACTTGTATCTTAGGCAGACTTCTGGGAAAATGAGTGAGCCAATCATACAAGCAGGAAATTATGTTTCTGGGGAGTGGTCAGTACATACTCTGTGTACAGAACAACTCCATGTAGCCGTATTGCAATGGATTCTCAGAAAACTACAGTGGCTGCAGATTGAAAAGGAAAGGTAATTTTTTACTAACATTCAACAACAATATGATTAGTATTATGTGCTGGTAAATGCTTTTGTTATGGTAGAAGCACTGCCATGCGTAGGGACCCCTTTAATCTGTGTGCTCTTGTGCATGTACCCGGCACAGAAAGGCCCCTGTATTCGTATTAGGGGCCTTTATCATTGAATTGAGTTCAATGGGAATAATTCCCATCCCAGTCACTGGAGATACCCTGTGTCTGCGGGTTTTGTCCCCAATATGGCCACCACTCCGGTCTCCGGATGTTGTCATCACGGAGACCAGATATGATGCGGCAACGCATGACGTGAGTACGAATATAGAGGGACGCCATGGATCACAGCTGATGCTATTCTCTCTCCCACATTGTCTTATGTGGATGAATATTTCAGCTGAGCCGCGCTACACAGAGGGGCAACAGGAGGCTAGATATCAATGGGGAGCTTTTTTGTGGTTGAACAGCTTGGATGTAGAAGACATACAGGTGGTTTGCTAGTAAGTATCCCCCTTTCTATATTTGACTCCATCGGGCTGTCTATATAATACTCCTTGTTAACTTCATCTGGCTAATCATTGTCCAGATGGATCTACTTGGTATATCATTATCACCCATTGGATTAATTGTTCTCCTTTTTCCCTTTACAGCCAAAAAAAAACTTTTTCTGGTGTCACATCTTTGAATATGATTCAGCGGTCCTTGTATATCATGAAGGGCAAGTAACACAGACAATTTTGGGTTCCCCTCTCTAGTTGTGGGAGTGCTCCTACCAAGAATGTATATGTATATCTAATGCACCCAATATACAGGTTATTTATGAAATTTTGTAATATTGATTTCAAAACATAATTATTCTATATTTCAGAAGTGGTATTAATCCCTGAAGAAGAATTTGCTTATGCTTATTTCGAAACGCGTTGGCTATCCCAATCTACCTAAAACCATCTGCACATGCACATCGATGGTGGAACAGCAAGTAGTTGGGCAATACCACTTCAGGACAATCAAACTTTTTACATTATCATTCAATGCTATGGTTACAATTTTTGGAATATGTGTATATATTGTCGACAGTTTTTTACAAATAACTAATTCAGTTTTATTCAATTTGGAAAATAAAGTTACTTTTTTTAAACAATAACATAACATTTCTTTTTTTTTAATTGCCTTAAAAATCCAGACAAAGAGGTTAACCATAATTAATACTGATGCAGTCTCATATACAGTAAATATTAATCATTTCTATACATTGTTAGTGCTGATGTTATCCATGTAATTTGTATTTCTATTAAAAAGTGCCTGTGGTATTACTCAAACTACCTGGTGAATATTTATTGGAGCCTTTACGACTGCTGCCTCCCTCGCAAATAATATATAATTATTTTCTCTGATAATATCAATCCTTGTGTACTGCTATTGAAGCGGGCTCCCTCGCGAGGGACACCCTGGGACTCTTTTTCCCAGAAGTGGGCTCCAGCTAAAGGTGCTGGGCCCAATGTTGAAGATGCAGCCCCAGGACTAAAGGTCTCCACCACCAAAGACTTCAGTGTGAACAGATAACACACCACCACAAAAAATGTGCTCACAGTCTGCTTACCAAAAAGCGAGCATCATAAGCATGTAGTGAAATGCAGAGGGTCACAGATGGATAAGGCTCTCCTATCTTGATAGAGTAACAACCGAAGTGTCCGATAATTTCAACATCAAAGGAACTTCCAGGATTTGGATATCATATATGCAGACCTCAGCAGGAGATGTTAAACCCATACAGAAAGGAAGGCAGCATAGTGAAGCCCGTAAGGTCAAATAAAATGTATTTAAAATTCTACTTACAGGGTAAAAAGATCATCAAGGCAAAAAAAGTATAATCCGCGGTTCTTAGCGTGCTCACATTGGTCAGCCTGACATGTTTCATCCAACAGGATATCATCAATTTCCTGCATCCATTTCTTTTGTCATGAATTATATGGACTGATTTTCACTTTGAAGCGCTGCATTTTTGGTTTTATACGTTTTTGAGTTTGCTTTATTCACAGACTGTGCACGCTGCTTTATATATTTATATTTTTGCTGTTAGCGCAAGTATTTGTTCACCCTGTATACCAGGACTAAAGGTGCCTGGGACTGAAAGGTGCCTGGGACTGATGCACACGTGGCCCCATGGCCTGGAGGGCCATGCGCCACGCACCCGGACTCGGACTCTGACTCCTCTCCTCCTCCGAAACAAAGACCCCTCCCAGGCGGCGTCTGCCCCTTATGTATCCCCTCCCAGAATGCACAGCAGGTTGACCACGCCCACTGCACAGCTGCCGAGAGAGGACACCCCAAGGCACAGCACTAATACCAGTGGTTTAACCCTGACTCATTATGGCAGTGCCACCTACAAGTCACAGGGAACTGCACACCAGTATACCATCCTGGAAATAAAGAAGCACAACCTATAAATTGAGAACAGTCTGAGCCTAACTACTATCTCAGACCAGCCCCTAAATTTGGGTATATAGCACCCCTAAATGGGGTGGGCGCTACACCAACAAAACAAAACACAACATGTGTTTGTTTCCAGTTCCACTTCTTACACATGTGAGAAACACATTTCACAGACAGAAAATTCCAGGATGGCACCTGCCACTTGGCATGTACAGTAGGCTGCAGTAAGGCCCCATCATGCACAGCTTAAAGCAGCTGCTTCTCCGGGTGTTTTAGCTCTTGAGCTTTTTTTTCTCTACCTGTTACTTCTTCCCCTCCATGTGTTATGCCGCGTACACATGAAAACACAGTCGAGAAAATCTACAGGAAAAATGAGGAATGGCTTGTTTCCCTACACACGGCCGTTTTCCCCATAATTTTTTTCTCTTGGTCGAGAAAAACGACCGTGTGTAGGCTCCCCGGCAGTGTTTCCCTATGGGAAAACTGCAGCGGAAAAAAATGCCGTGAATCACGACAAGAAAAATTAGAGCACGGTCGTTTTTCTCGTCAAAGAGAAAAAAATTCATTTTTCCAGACGAGAAAAATGGTCGAGTGTACGCGGCATTAGCCTATGTTATGTGTTGATTCATGGCCATTGGCCAAGGAACACTATCTATGCAGTTTCAGAAGTTTAGTGGCAGGGCAGCTTACAGGCAGCAGGCAGAATAAAATCCTAAGAAAATGGGAAATCTTTGGATTTTTTCCCTGCCTGTAAACTTTCCTGCCACTAAACCCCTGAAACTAGTGTGCAATGAGCTGACATGGAGGGGAGGCTTAACAGGCAGGAAAAAAGCTCAAACTCCTTGAGGAGCAGATACTTTTAGCTGCATTGTACAGGCATTATGCCTTAAAAATGGAAAGCTCAAATGTCACACAGAACAGAAATGTCAATGTCATCATCAATGTCATGTACAGATAGCTGTACATTGCAAGGGTAATGTTTTAGGCATGAAAAGCAAGAACAGTACAGTACCTCAGTCACCTCACAACACAAGACATTCTACAATTTCAAAACCCAAAAAAACAAAAACAAAAAAAAACACAACATGTGTTTGTTTCCAGTTCCACTTCTTACACATGCGTAAGAGAAAGAAACACATTTCACAGACAGAACATTCCAGTATGGCAACTGGCAAGGATGTGTGTTAGGTTGGCATGTAGGCTGCAGTAAGGCCTCATGCACAGCTCAAAGCAGCTGCTTCTCCAGGTGTTTTAGCCCTTTTTGAGCTTTTTTTTTTTCTCTATCTGTTACGTCTTCCCTTCCATGTGTTAGCCTATGTGTTCATTCATGGCCATTGGCCAAGGAACACTATGCGATTTCAGAAGTTTAGTGGCAGGGCAGCTTGCAGGCAGAATAAAATCCAAAGAAATTGGAAATGGAAATCTTTGGATTTTTTTCTCTGCCTGTAAACTTTCCTGCCACAACTCCTGAAACTAGTGTGCAATGGGCTGACATGGAGGGGAGGCGTTAACAGGCAGGAAAAAAGCTCAAACTCCTTGAGGAGCAGATGCTTTTAACTGCATTGTACAGGCATTATGCCTTGAAAATGGAAAGCTCAAATGTCACACAGAACATGAAATATCATCATTGTTGATGATGACGCCAAAACAAACATCACAAGTTCACGTCATCACATCAACCAACCCAAGTGCAATTCAGTTAAATAATGTTAGGCCTGAGGAAGAGCAACTGAACAGTACCTCAACCAGTGTTGCCAACCCCCTGAAGTGAAATTTACTGGCAAGGATGGCAAAATTTCTAAACGGCACCAATTTTTTACTGGCAAAAATCATGACAATTACTGGCAGAGCCGCATTTTTTACTGACACTGCAAAAAAGTACCTCAAATTACTGTTTTTAGTGCTAAACAGTGCAAATATTAATATTTGAACTATAAACACACAGCTAATGCTATTATCAATGTGTTTAAGTTAAACAAAAGGAAAAAAACATTTTTCTCAATTGACATGAAGGTCAGGTTACTATAACCCAGCCAGCACAGAGTTCCCTCTTACATCAGAGTCTGCAGGATGCCCCCTTACAGTGAAAGGGAACTCTTATGTAAAGGGGAACGCTGCAGATCATGATGTAAGGGGGAACTCTGATATGGAGGGTGGCTCTGGTGAATAGAGACCACCTTCCACAGAGTGAATACACTAAGGTAAGGGGGGGGGGTTACTAATATAGGGGGGGCTTTATATCAGTGCCCCCTTACATTATTGTATTTACTCCCCTCCTTAGATCAGTGACCCCCCCTCAGACTGGCCTGGCGGGGCTGTCACTGACCTGCTCTCAGATGCACAGTGCAGGGCTCAGTCAGACGGCTCCAGCTTGGCGGCTCTGACCTCCTCTCCACAGTCCACACGTCCGTTTCTTCTCGTAACCCCCATCACGGCGCTCCCACTCTTGACATCTTTCTAGGATCCCCTCAGAGACTGCAGACATAAAAGTCAGGAGATAGTCAGAGGCTGCGGACACGATACAGGAGGTGGACAGAGGCTGCAGAGTCATGACACAGGAGGGGGACAGAGGCTGCAGAGTCATGACACAGGAGGGGGACAGAGGCTGCAGAGTCATGACACAGGAGGGGGACAGAGGCTGCAGAGTCATGACACAGGAGGGGGACAGAGACTGCGGACATGACACAGGAGGGGGACAGAGGCTGCGGACATGACACAGGAGGGGGACAGAGGCTGCGGACATGACACAGGAGGGGGACAGAGGCTGCAGAGTCATGACACAGGAGGGGGACAGAGGCTGCGGACATGACACAGGAGGCGGACAGAGGCTGCGGACATGACACAGGAGGGGGACAGAGGCTGTGGACATGACACAGGAGGGGGACAGAGGCTGCGGACATGATATGGTCCTCCTTACCCCCTCACAGTGGCCTCCTCCTCTGTCCACCATCATATAACTTCTCCTCCACATCATCAGTATGCTGTGTCCTCCTTCTGTGCCCCTTTCACCTCTCCACAGGTCAGGGCAGCTCTGACATGTGGAGAGGTGAAAAGGGCACAGAAGGAGGACACAGCATACTGATGATGTGGAGGAGAAGTTATATGATGGTGGACAGAAAGAGCACATCAGTCTCTGTCCCTCCCCTGCATGCCATGGCCGCTTCACCCTCCGGGCTCCCGCTCCCAGCGCAGTCCTCCTCTTACTTCATATCCCCCCCTCCTCCTCCTCACCCCTGCTCGGCCGAGTCCTCTCCTCCTACGACGACTGCGAGTGCACTGTAGCCCGCCCCGCGAGCACTCCCGTCCTGGCTGAAAGTCTATTCAAAAATGGCGCCGGGCGGCGCCATTACGTTTCTGCGCATGCGCCGCTCGGCCGAACGCATACGAGCGTTCCCGAGCCCGGCCGGCTTCGGAATGGCGCTGCGCAGTTGCATGGTCGGCTCGCGGCCATCTTTTTTATGGGCAGCTGATGCCCACAACGGACTTTACGTACACCCCAAAAAGGGGGTTAAATTTACGTGCTGTCTGTAAATTAACGGACGGTTGGCAACACTGACCTCAACTAACATTATTTTGTAAACCTTTTTTAAATAAAAAAAAAAGTGCTAGCTTCTAGTTCAACTTCTTATGAAACTCCTGAAAAAACATTTTTCACAGACCAAAATTAGGTTCACTCCAGGATGGCAAGGCCAGGAGCCAAGGACTTAGCAGTAGTAAGGCCACATGCACAATAAATCTCAAAGTAGCTGCTCCTACAGGTGTATGAGCTCTCTGTTTTTGAGCCTTTCTATGCTTCTCCATATTAGGCTATGTGTCCCCCATGCATTGCACGTTGAATCACCTATAGTGTGCAATGTGCACACCATAGGTGATTCACTTTTTCACTTAAGAAAAAGTTTGTGGCATGGAGTTAAAAAGGCAAAAAAAGTTTTTTTTTAAAGGCCAACATAGAGGGGAGTTAACAAGCAGAGGAAACGCAAAATAAACACTCAAATGCCAGGTGGAGCAGTTTCTTTGAGCTGCAGCGTACAACTGTGCATGATGCCTGACAGACAGTAACATTAGCAGACGGTAGGTTACTTTTCCAATTCAAACGCAAGTGGCAAGTTTTTTTTAATAAACAGAAGAATCTCTGCATGTTCAGTTAGGAATCGGTTTCTGGTGTCAGTCACAACGTGTGACGCTGCACTGAACAATCTCTCACTTTCCACACTACTGCAAAGAGCTGAAAGATATGTTTGTGCCACTTGGGCTAGAGTGGGAAATCGCAGTTTATTGACTGCCCAATACTCGAGAGGTTTGTCCGAACGAGGCACAGTGACCTCTCCAAGATATGCTTCTAGTTGTATGGTAGCAGCTGTGGGAGTACTGTTCTCAAATGTAGATGAATAAGCAATTTCTTGAAAAACACGGTCCACAGTCACACTGGTACCTGGCTGTTGTTCAGTGCGAGGCCTTTTGGTAGCTGGTTTCTCAAGCACCTCAGGTGTAGCTGCCTGTGTCTGTATTACCTGTACAGAAGATATTTGTTGCATTTCCAGCACCAACATCTCTTTGGCCTGCCTGCCAGCATCTGCATTTGAGAAGAACCGATCTTTATACCTTGAAGAAGAAAAATACAAGACATTAGACAATGTCATGCAAGCAAAGCAACAGCTGTGGAAGCTTGCTGTGGGGGCACTGCTAGAAGGAAAGGTGACGGCGGGGGACACAGCAAAAATAGTTGTCTGGCCTGCTCTGTGCAAAACCATTACACAGAGGCAGAGCAGGTATGTGTGTTTGTCATTATGGATTTTGTTTTGTGTTTTTTATGAAGGTGAGATTTACAGTGTTATCACTTGCATTAGAATTTTTTTTTAATGCAAGTGATAACACTATACCTCCCAACTTTGTAAAGTCCCATCGCGGGACATTCCGATGTCCCCTCTCCCCTGCCAACCAGAGTTGTTGAGCGGGGGGGTGCGGAAATTGCCACAAAAGTTGTTGAGCGGGGGGGGGGTGGTGGTGGTTGCCGCCGGAACATTTTCGGTCGGGGGGCCATACTAGTCCGCCGATCGCGGGGGGGGGCTCTTACCTGCTGCTGCTGCTCCTCTTCTTCTGTTCAGGAAACATGATAGTCTCGCGGGAGTGCGGGAAGGAGGAGCCTCTGCCTCTGCGGGTTAAACCCGCACAATCCATGCCAGTTGGGAGGTATGGATAACACTGTAAAATATCACCTTCATCCAAAAAACAAAATCATATCTTCAATCAATATTCAAATAAAAACAATGCAAAATAGCAGCCAGCAATAAATATTTTTTTTACCTTGGATCGAGTAAGGTAGCGATGCAGTAAAGTGGATTTTGCTCCATGTCAGAGAACCGTTTCTGCAAAGCACCAAGCAATGTGTTCTTCATCGTTTTAACACCGTGGTCCTCATCCACTTCTTTAGATAATAATCGCTGTAGCACAGTCACTGCAGGAATTACATCCGAGGCAAAATAATCTGAACAACTCACATGCCGAGTCAACTCTTCAAAGGGAGCCAAGATGTTGATCATCTTTTCCATGAGATTCCACTAGGGTGACCACATTTCCAAACTACCATTCAGGGACACCCCCCGTTCCCGAAAATCTGCTTGTGCTGTAACGAATCACAGCACAGTGATTGGACACAAGAGGCGGGATTTATGATTTCTCCAATCACAAGCAGGGGGCGGGGATTGTGCTCTTCCAGGCATTCCTGGCCAAGACAAGTACTGTCAGTGAGTAAAGCGGTGATGTGGCGGCCTTTTTTGGGGGCATCAGATTGGCCCGGGGGGGGTGGCTGTGTCAGTTTCATTCCGGGACACTGTATTGTCCTGGAATGAAGGTGCCCGGGACAGACCTGCAAAATGCGGGACTGTCCTGGGCAATCCGGGACACGTGGTCACCCTAGATTCCACTGATTTGCAGTGATCGTTGCAGGCAGCTCATGTTCTGACACAAATACTCCAATGGCCCGTTTTTGCTCTATTAGAGACTGCAGCATGTAAAAAGTGCTGTTCCAGCGAGTCTGAACATCTTGTTAAAGTCTTTTAATGGGTTGACCAAGCTGCATCTAAAATACCTTGCAGCCGAGAATATGCCAGGTTTGAATGTTTTTTGCGCCCAACTCCCACAGCCTCTGTCAGGGTCGGATTAACATAGGGGCTGATGGAGCTGCAGCTCCAGGCCCCCATCATAATGTAGGCCCAAAGTCTCTCACCAGGGCCCGGCCGTCGGCCGCTATATAATACATCCACATTGTCCAGGCAGCAGGCATCTGCAGCCTGCATCTGCATTATTCATAGGCCCAATATTGAGTCAGCTGAACATCATTTAACCACTTAAGCCCCGGACCATTTGGTAGCTAAAGGACCAGAGGTGAATTCAGAAATTTGCACTGCGCTGCTTTAACTGTAAATTGTGCAGACATGCAATGTTGTACCCAAACGAAATTTGCGTCCTTTTCTTCCCACAAATAGAGCTTTTTTTTAATGGTATTTGATTGCCTCTGCGATTTTTATTTTTTGCGATATAAACGGAAAAAGACAGAAAATTTTGAAAAAAAATGATATTTTCTACTTTTTGTTATAAGAAAAATCAAATAAACTCAATTTTAGTCATACATTTAGCCCAAAATGTATTCAGCCACATGTCTTTAGTAAAAAAAATGTCAATAAGCGTATATTTATTGGTTTGCGCAAAAGTTATAGCGTTTACAAACTAGGGTACATTTTCTGGAATTTACACAGCTTTAAATTTATGACTGCCTATCTCATTTCTTGAGGTGCTAAAATGGCAGGGCAGTACAAAACCCCCCCAAATGACCCCATTTTAGAAAGTAGACACCCCAAGGAAATTGCTGAGAGGCATGTTGAGCCCATTGAATATTTTTTTTTTTTGTCCCAAGTGATTGAATAATGACAAAAAAAAAAAAAAAAATTACAAAAAAGTTGTCACTAAATGATATATTGCTCACACATGCCATGGTTATATGTGGAATTGCACCCCAAAATACATTCTGCTGCTTCTCCTGAGTACGGGGATACCACATGTGTGGGACTTTTTAGGAGCCTAGCCACGTACGGGACCCCGGAAACCAAGCACCGCCTTCAGGATTTCTAAGGGTGTAAATTTTTGATTTCACTCCTCACTACCTATCACAGTTTTGAAGGCCATAAAATGCCAAAATAGCACAAAACCCCCCCAAATGACCCCATTTTAGAAAGTAGACACCCCAAGGAAATTGCTGAGAGGCCTGTTGAGCCCATTGAATATTTTTTTTTTGTCCCAAGTGATTGAATAATGACAAAAAAAAATAAAAATTACAAAAAGTTGTCACTAAATGATATATTGCTCACACATGCCATGGTTATATGTGGAATTGCACCCCAAAATACATTCGGCTGCTTCTCCTGAGTACGGGGATACCACATGTGAGGGACTTTTTAGGAGCCTAGCCGCGTACGGGACCCCGAAAACCAATCACCGCCTTCAGGATTTCTAGGCACAAATTTTTGATTTGACTCCTCACTACCTATCACAGTTTCGAAGGCCATAAAATGCCAAAATAGCACAAAACCCCCCCAAATGACCCCATTTTGGAAAGTAGACACCCCAAGCTATTTTCTGAGAGGCATGGTGAGTATTTTACAGCTCTCATTTGTTTTTGAAAATGAAGAAAGAACATTTTTTTTTTCTTTTTTTTTTTCAATTTTCAAAACTTTGTGACAAAAAGCGAGATCTGCAAAATACTCACAATACCTCTCAGCAAATAGCTTGGGGTGTCTACTTTCCAAAATGGGGTCATTTTGGGGGGTTTTGTGCCATCTGGGCATTCCATGGCCTCCGAAACTGTGATAGGCAGTGAGAAGTGAAATCAAAAATTTACACCCTTAGAAAGCCTGAAGGCGGTGATTGGTTTTTGGGGTCCCGTACGCGGCTAGGCTCCCAAAAAGTCTCACACATGTGGTATCCCCGTACTCAGGAGAAGCAACAGAATGTATTTTGGGGTGTAATTCCACATATGCCCATGGCATGTTTGAGCAATATATCATTTAGTGACAACTTTGTGCAAAAAAAAAAAAAAAATTGTATTTTTTCCGCAACTTGTGTCAACATATAAAATATTCCATGGACTCGACATGCCTCTCAGTATATAGCTTGGGGTGTCTACTTTCCAAAATGGGGTCATTTGGGGGGGTTTTGAACTGTTCTGGCATTTTATACACAACATTAGGAAGCTTACATCCACTCTTCTAACCACTTGAAGACAAAGCCCTTTTTGACACTTTTTGTTTACATGAAAACATATTTTTTTTGCAAGAAAATTATGTTGAACCCCCAAACATTATATATATTTTTAAAGCAAAGGCCCCACAGAATAAAATGGTGGGTGTTGCATTTTTTTTTTCTACACAGTATATGCGCAGCGATTTTTCAAACACATTTTTTGGGGAAAAAATACACTTTTTTTAATTTTAATGCACTAAAACACACTATATTGCCCAAATGTTTGATGAAATAAAAAAGATGATCTTAGGCCGAGTAGATAGATACCAAACACGACATGCTTTAAAATTTCGCACAAACGCGCATTGGCGACAAACTACATACATTTTTAAAAGCCTTTAAAAGCCTTTACAGGTTACCCCGTTAGCTTTACAGAGGAGGTCTACTGCTAAAGTTACTGCTCTCGATCTGACCTTCGCGGTGATACCTCACATGCATGGTGCAATTGCTGTTTACATATGACGCCAGACCGACGCTTGCGTTCGCCATTGGGCAAGAGCAGGGCAGGACAGGGGTGCTTTTTTTTTTATTTATTTTTTTTATTATTAATTTTGCTTTTTTATTTTATTTTTAAACTGTTGCTTCCATATTTATTTATTTTTTTTATCATTTTTATTGTTATCTCAGGGAATGTAAATATCCCTTATGATAGCTATAGGTAATGACAGGTACTCTTTTTTGAAAAAACTGGGGTCTATTGGACCCTAGATCTTTCCTCTGCCCTCAAAGCATCTGACCACACCAAGATCGGTGTGATAAAATGCTTTCCCAATTTCCCAATGGCGCTTTTTATATCCGGGGGGGGTCATTCCCTCCCACTGCTTGTAAAAGCAGTCCAGAGGCTAATTAGCCACTAGGATTGCTTTTACATGAAAGCCGGCCGCTGGCTGAAAAGAATGATACCAAGATGATACCTAAACCCACAGGCATCATTCTGGTATAAACATTCAAAGTCCAGCAACATACCAGTACGTTGCTGGTCCTTGTTGGACATGTATTGTAATCTTTTTTTTCATGCAGCCTGTTGGCTGAACGGAAAAAAAAGATTGATCGGTGGGTATGCCCACCATTAGAATACCGCCCTTCATCCACCCACTTCTAATGATGGGCATACATGCACCATTTATATATGCCGAAGCATAGGGGCATCTTCCCGCAAAAGTTATGCCGCGTACACATGGTCAGACTTTTCCACTGGCAAGCCTCCGTCGGAATTTTGACTGTATGTACGCGGCATTAGGAGCAAAATTGCTCCTCCGCCCCTGCTGCCCCAATGGTTCGGCATATATGCTTTTTTTTTTATAACTGTGGTGGCGAAATCACCTCCTACAGCACTGGAGTCGCAGGGATCAGGCCTGTCTCTGCGAACGCTGCAGTTATGTGTGTTGTGTTATGTAAGTGACAGTGATCGATCGATACTGCACTTGGGTGGCCTGGGCTGGACGGAGGGGCAAAATGCAGGTGCTAGCAGGTATCTGGGCTGATCCCGCTAACACTGCGTTTTTGGGAACCCTAAACTGCTGGGGACGCTAGTATAGATCTGATCAGATCAGATATTGATCTGTTCAGATACTATACCACTAAGGGGGGTGTATGCTTCACGCGTGGGTGTTAGCGTTACTGGCACTAACCTGACGCTGCCTGGGGTGTGACGCAGACCCTCTCTGACACTAAAACCTAATTGATATCACCCGCCGGGCGATCAGGGGGTTAAACCTTTATTGGGTTATATACGGCGGGTGCCCTGACACTATAAAAAGCAAACTAACTAACCAGCGTCACCCGTAACACTTATATGATGATCACTGGTGAAAGGGTTAACTAGGGGCAATTAGGGGGTTAAAACCTTTATTAGGTAATATATGGGGGTACCTGACGCTATATAAAAACCTGACGGCGAACCTAAAAAAAATGTACTGGCTACCGATCTGCATCACCGACGCTAAGACAGCGATCAGAAAAATTATCGCTTAGTGACAGTGGTGATAGGGGGTGAAAGGGTTACCTGGGGGGCGATCAAGGGGGTTAAACCTTTATTAGATAATATATGGGGGTACCTGGCGCTATAAAAACCTGCGGCGAACCTAAAAATAATACTGGCTACCGATCTGCATCACCGACGCTAAGACAGCGATCAGAAAAATGATCGCTTAGCGACAGTGGTGATAGGGGGTGAAAGGGTTACCTGGGGGGCGATCAAGGGGGTTAAACCTTTATTAGGTAATATATTGGGGTACCTGACGCTATAAAAACCTGCGGCGAACCTAAAAAAAATTACTGGCTACCGATCTGCATCACCGACGCTAAGACAGCGATCAGAAAAATTATCGCTTAGTGACAGTGGTGATAGGGGGTGAAAGGGTTACCTGGGGGGCGATCAAGGGGGTTAAACCTTTATTAGGTAATATATGGGGGTACCCGACGCTATTAAAACCTGCGGCGAACCTAAAAAAAATTACTGGCTACCGATCAGCATCACCGACGCTAAGACATCGATCAGAAAAATGATTGCTTAGTGACGGCGGTGCTAGGGGGTGAAAGGGTTACTGGGGGGGGGTGATCAGGGGGGTTAAACCTTTATTAGATAATTTATGGGGGTACCCGACGCTATTAAAACCTGCGGCAAACCTGAAAAAAATTACTGGCTACCGATCAGCATCGCCGACGCTAAAACATCGATCAGAAAAATTATCGCTTAGTGACCGTGGTGATAGGGGGTGAAAGGGTTACCTGGGGGGCGATCAAGGGGGTTAAACCTTTATTAGGTGATATATGGGGGTACCCGACGCTATAAAAACCTGCGGCGAACCTAAAAAAAATTACTGGCTACCGATCAGCATCACCGACGCTAAGACATCGATCAGAAAAATGATCGCTTAGCGACGGCAGTACTAGGGGGTGAAAGGGTTATCTGGGGGTGATCAGGGGGTTAAACCTTTATTAGGGGGGGGTTAGGGGGCTACACTGGACCTAAAACTAAATGTACTGACACTTTTACAGTCACAAATGTCACTGATTGCAGTGATCACTAAATAAATGGTCACTGCAATCAGTGACACTGTGACTGGGGGCTGGGGGGTGATCTGGGGGGTGATCTGGGGGTGTCTGGGGGGGCCTGGGGGGGCGATTTATGTACCTATGTGTCCTGGTGTCAGTGTAGTGTTGTGTGCACTAACCTGCATCTTCTCCTGTACGGCGCTCGGTATATGTGAGCGCTGCAGGAGAGATGACATCACTTCCTCCAGCCTGTGTAAACAAGTACACAGGCAGGGGAAGCTCTCATTCGCCAGGAGCGATCGAGAGGGGGTGGCCGGAATCGAACGGCCGTCCCCTCATGCCGGATCGCTCCCGAAGGTAAAACGACCGCTCACTGTAAAGAAGGGGGGTCCGATCGGACCCCCCAACTATACAAAGGCAATCACGTACATATACGTGATTCTGCCTGTCGGTGCCATTCTGCCGACGTATATTTACAGTGGGCGGTCGTTAAGTGGTTAATCTTGGGCCGCTATCATCCACAGCAGAGCCGCGAGGTGCGGCTATCATCCACAGCAGAGCCTCTTGCTGCGCAGGCGGTGCCAGTGAGCTGAGGCTGAGCGTGCTCCTCCTCTTTCAGTACTCAACACAAACACTGTAGGCGGAGCTTGACGTCCCGGCGGCATGACGTTATCCAGAGGCCGTCCCTGGCGTCCTATGAGGCTCGATTGCCTTGCGAAAGGAGTGCTGTGTGTGCGGTGCTGTGAGAGCCAGGAGAAGGACAGTAAAACTTAAAGTAAGTAAGCCATGAGCGCTGGCCCACTGCTGGGGAGGTCACTGTCAGACAGATAGGTCTAATTGTGCAGAAGAAGTGTGTACTAGTACAGTACTGGCTGAAGCCTGAAGTGGTTGACTTTTTGGGGGGGGGGGCTATATCAGTGCAGGCAGCCCATCAGTGCATCTCATCAGTGCCACATTTCAGTGAGTGCCCTCTATCAGTGCCCATAAGTGCAGCTAGCCAGTGCCACCTATCAGTACAGCTCAGTGCCATCTATCAGTACCCATTAGTGCATCTCATCAGTGCCACCTATCAGTGCAGCTCAGTGCCACCTATCAGTGCCCATTAGTGCATCTCATCAGTGCCACCTATCAGTGCAGCTCAGTGCCACCTATCATTGCCCATTAGTCCATCTCATCAGTGCCACCTTTCAGTGCCAGTGCGGGGCAGAGTTCTGGAGGGAGTGGCAGGTTGCTGGTGGCAAGTGACACACTGTATCTGAAGGCAGGCTGTGGGTGGCAAGTGGCACAGTGTATCTGGTGGCAGGCTGTGGGTGGCAAGTGGCACAATGTATCTTGTGGCAGGCTGTGGGTGGCAAGTGGCACACTGTATCTGGTGGCAGGCTGCTGGTGGCAAGGGGCACACTGCATCTGGTGGCAGGCTGCTGGTGGCAAGGGGCCCACTGCATCTGGTGGCAGGCTGTGGGTGGCAAGTGGCACACTGTATCTGGTGGCAGGCTGCTGGTGGCAAGTGGCACAGTGTATCTGGTGGCAGGCTGTTGGTGGCAAGTGGCACACTGTATTTTGTGGCAGGCTGCTGGTGGCAAGTGGCACACTATATCTGGTGGCAAGGTGCTGGTAGCAAGTGGCACACAGTATCTGGTGGCAGGCTGCTGCGTGGCAAGTGGCACACTGTATCTGGTGGCAGGCTGTGGGTGGCAAGTGGCACACTGTATCTGGTGGCAGGCTGCTGGTGGCAAGTGGCAAACTGCATCTGTTGACAGGCTGTGGGTGGCAAGTGGCACAGTGTATCTGGTTGCAGGCTGTGGGTGGCAAGTGGCACAATGTATCTGTTGGCAGGCTGTTGGTGGCAAGTGGCACACTGTATCTGGTGGTAGGCTGCTGGTGGCAAGGGGCACACTGCATCTGGTGGCAGGCTGCTGGTGGCAAGTGGCAAACTGTATTTGGTGGCAGGCTGTGGGTGGCAAATGGCACACTATATCTGGTGGCAGGCTACTGGTGGCAAGTGGCACAGTGTATCTGGTGGCAGGCTGTTGGTGGCAAGTGGCACACTGTATTTAGTGGCAGGCTGCTGGTGGCAAGTGGCACACTATATCTGGTTGCAAGGTGCTGGTGGCAAGTGGCACACAGTATCTGGTGGCAAGGTACTTGTAGCAAGTGGCACACAGTATCTGGTGGCAGGCTGCTGGTGGCAAGTGGCAAACTGCATCTGGTGACAGGCTGTGGGTGGCAAGTGGCACAATGTATCTGCTGGCAGGCTGTGGGTGGCAAGTGGCACACTGTATCTGGTGGCAGGCTGCTGGTGGCAAGGGGCACACTGCATCTGGTGGCAGGCTGCTGGTGGCAAGTGACAGACTGTATTTGGTGGCAGGCTGTGGGTGGCAAGTGGCACATTGCATCTGGTAACAAGTGGCACACTGTATCTGGTGGCAAGGGGCCTCATTGTATCTGGTGGCAGGCTGCTGGTGGCAAGTGGCACACTATATGGTGGCAAGTGGCACATGGTATCTGGTGACGGGCTGCTGGTGGCAAGTGGAACACTGTATCTGGTGGCAGGCTGCTGGTGGCAAGTGGCACACTGTATCTAGTAACAGACTGCTGGTGGCAAGTGACATGCTGCATCTGGTGGCAGGCAGCTGTGGAAAGTGATACACTACATCTAATGGCAGGCTATGGGTGGCAAGGTAACAAGCGGCATCTGGTGGCAAGTGACAAGCGACAAGCTGATTCTGCATTATGGTGAGCTGAACTATTTCACTATATATTACAATGTAGTAATAGAAATAATGGAATTTGATCATCCATTTGCCTAACAAATCACCCCCACTGCCGATTTCCCCATCAACCCCCGAGACTACATACCCCACCATCATCTTTTTTTGTGAAGGGGGGGTGTCCCTGAATGGCAGTTTGGAAATGTGGTCTCCCTATGTTGCTGCTGATGAGAGACTGCATAGCAGGTGGTGTTGCTGCTGCACGGCGGGTATTACTGGTGAGAGTATATTTAATTTGTTTTAGCGAAAAATTGTTTGCATTTTCATTTTGTTTCCATAAAAAGGCCCGCCAAAATCCTCAGCACCAGGCCCATGATGCTCTTAATCTGGCCCTGGCCTCCGTAATGCTGCGCTGTGAAAAAGCTCCTCTGACACAGCCAGCTGCAGTGTATGTGCCACATAGTGATGAGCCGAACACCCCCCTGTTCGGTTCGCACCAGAACCCGCGAACGGACCGAAAGTTCGAACGAACATTAGAACCCTATTAAATACAATGGATGCGAACGTTCGAATTCTAAAGTGCTAATTATAACAACTATTATGCATGTTATTGTCCTAAAAAGGGTTTGGGAACCCGGGTTCTGCACCAGGGGACATGTATCAATGCAAAAAGAAGTTTTAAAAACGGTCGTTTTTCGGGAGCAGTCATTTTAATGATGCATAAAGTGAAAAAAAAAAAGTCAAATATTCCTTTAAATATCGTACCTGGGGGGTGTCTAAAGTATGCCTGTGAAGTGCCATGTGTTTCCCGTGTTTAGAACTGTCCCTGCACAAAATGACACTTCTAAAGGAAAAAAAAGCCATTTAAAACTGCTTGCGGCTTTAATGTAATGTCTGGTCCCGGTAATATGGATGAAATTCTTTAAGAAAAATGGCATAGCTACCCCATGACCCCCCCCCCCCTACCCCAGCCCATTACCAGCCCCTTTGGGTCTTGTATGGATATTAAGGGGAACCCCGCACATAAAATAAAAAAGGCCCTATATACTCTGAACAGCCCTATACAGGCGGTGCATACAAGACAGGGACTGTAGGTTTGTTCTTATGTAGAATCTGTTTGTAATTTTGAACAGGTACATTGTTGAAGTGTAGCTCCAGACCAAAAATCTATTTTTAAACTTTTTGGAAAACATAGGTAAGGGTTATCACCCCTGTAACATTTGTTTTGCTGTCTGTGCCCCTGTTCAGAACATTTCACCTCACTTTCCGTCCCAATGACAACTGTTTTTGAAATGTGGTGTTTTTCTTGAAACAAGGATTGCTGATAAAGCATCAGTACAGAGGAGACACCTTTCTCCCATATTTATTCTTACAGGAGAGAATTTTCCTTCCTAGTGGTAGATTTCCTCTCACTTCCTGTTGTCTTCTTGCGTTTGCAAGTAGGAGTCGTTTGTAAGTTGGATGTTTGAAAGTAGGGACCTGCCGTATATACTCTGCAGAAATAGGCCCCTTAGTTGTTGGTGTTGGCACAACACTGTAAGCACTCACAGTTACTCTTGGTTGGTGCTGGAACGCCCTGCTGTCAACTATTATATCAGGAATTTTAATTACATATAATTGTTGAACAGTGGTAGTAAAAATTGGGCCTTTGATGGTGGTGCTGGTGCCACAACACTGTAAGCCCTGACAGTTACTCTTGGTGGGTGCAGCAATGGGCCCTGCTGTGAATTATTAGATCAAGAATTGTAATTACATGCCCCTGTTGAACAGGGGCTGAAAAATTGGGCCTTAGGCACTGGTGGCACAACACTGCAACCCCTCACAGATACTGTACTTGGAGCACAGCAATGAGCCCTGTTGCAAAGTATTGCTTCAAAAATTGTAATGACACGCCCCTGTTAAACAGGGGCTGAAAAATTGGGCCTTAGGCACTGGTGGCACAACACTGCAACTCCTCACAGATACTGTACTTGGAGTACAGCAATGAGCCCTGTTGCAAAGTATTGCTTCAAAAATTGTAATTACACGCCCCTGTTAAACAGGGGCTGAAAAATTGGGCGTTAGGCACTGGTGGCGGCACCCATAAACAAAAATGATCTTCCAAGCTATCATCATCAATCGTATCATTGAGGACTCGGAGGAGGAGGATAGCCAGTCAACATAACAGCACAGGCACTCAGCATCAGCATCAGTCTTGAAGGGATGTGACATGTTAAAATCAATTAGTCTGTTATATCAGCATCAGGTGTGTGGTAGCTGGTGGTGATCCAAGACTGGTTCATCTTGATGAAAGTCAGTCGATCAACCGAGTCGGTGGACAGGCGCACCCTGTGATCCGTGACAAATCCTCCAGCAGCACTGAATGTGCGTTCCGAAAGAACGCTGGATGCAGGACAGGCCAGTAGCTCAATTGCATACTGTGCAAGCTCTGGCCAGTGATCCATCCTCAAGACCCAGTAAGCCAGAGGATTTTCGGTGGGGAAGGTGTCCAAGTCTGACCTTGCCCCTAGATATTCCTGCACCATGTTTATCAGACGCTGGCGATGGTTGCTGGAACCGATCATACTTTGGGGCTGCGGACTAAAGAATTGTCTGAACGCATCGGTCAGACGGCCACCTTCCCCACCGCTCCTTCTTTGACTGGCCGAAGCCTCAGCAACTCGTTGTCCAGGACCAGGAGTTTGCAACCTCCCAGTCTCTGGGAACGCGTTGCACAGACCTTTCTGCAAGGCCTCCCGGAGTTGTCTCATCCTCTGCTCCCTCTGCGACGGTAACATAAGGTCCGCAACCTTACCCTTGTACCGTGGATCAAGGAGAGTGGCCAGCCAGTAATGGTCCCTCTCCTTGATCCGAAGAATACGAGGATCCTTCCGCAGACTTTGCAGGATCAGGGAGGCCATGCAGCGTAGGTTTGCTGAGGCATTCGCTCCGGAGTCCTCTGGGTCACTAAGGACGACATGATCCGCAGCCACCTCCCCCCAGCCACGTACAAGTCCACTGGTTTCTTGGGACTGTAAATCATCCCTAAAAGACTGCTGCTGATGATGCTGAGTGCCAGCCTCCACCTCCATGCTGACACAATCCTCCTCCTCCTCCTCCTCCTCCTCCTCCTCTTCCTGTGCGATGGGTGGGACAGAAGGAACACTGTCTGGGTAAAGGGGGCCTTGAGAGGCAAGGAAGTCCTCCTCTTCCTGCCTCTGTTCTGCCTCAAGTGCCCTGTCCATTATTCCACGCAGCGTGTGCTCCAACAGGTGGACAAGAGGTACAGTGTCACTGATGCATGTACTGTCACTGCTCACCATCCTCGTGGCCTCCTCAAATGGTGCCAGGACAGTGCATGCATCCCTGATCATGCCCCACTGGCGTGGAGAAAAAAAACCAAGCTCCCCTGACCCTGTCCTGGTGCCGTAGTCGCACAGGTACTCATTGATGGCCCTCTGCTGCGTGTGCAGCCGCTGCAGCATGGCCAACGTTGAGTTCCACCTGGTGGGCATGTCACATATAAGGCGGTTCTTGGGCAGGTTCAACTCCTTTTGCAGCTCAGCCAGGCGAGCACTGGCATTATAAGATCTGCGGAAATGCACACAGACTTTCCTGGCCTGCCTCAGGACATCCTGTAAGCCCGGGTACCTGCCCAAGAACCGCTGCACCACCAGGTTAAGGACGTGAGCCACACAGGGCACATGGGTCAGTTGTCCCTGTCGGAGGGCGGAGAGGAGGTTGGTGCCATTGTCGCAAACCACCATTCCTGGCTTAAGCTGGCGTGGCGTCAACCACCTCTCGGCCTGGCCCTGCAGAGCAGACAGGACCTCTGCCCCAGTGTGGCTTCTGTCCCCCAAACACACCAGCGCAAGCACGGCATGGCATCTTTTTGCCTGCGTACTTGCGTAGCCCCGTGAACGGCTACGGAGCACCGCTGGTTCATAGGACAAACCACAGGAAGAGGCCATGGAGGAAGAAGAAGAGGAGGGGGTGGAGGAGAGAGGTGTGTCACAACCAGTAGTAGCATTTTGGAGGCGTGGCGGTGGGACAACCTCCAACACTACTGCACCTTGTCCTGAATCCTTCCCAGCTGCCAAAAGAGTGACCCAATGGGCCGTGAAAGAAAGGTAACGTCCCTGTCCATGCCTGCTGGACCATGAGTCAGCGGTAATATGCACCTTACCGCTGACCGCCCTGTCCAGCGAGGCCAAGACATTGCCTTCCACATGCCGGTAGAGAGCCGGAATAGCCTTCCGTGCGAAAAAGTGGCGTTTGGGAACCTGCCACTGAGGAACCGCACATTGCACAAACTCACGGAAGGGGGCCGAGTCTACCAACTGAAAAGGCAGCAGTTGAAGCGCTAGCAATTTAGCCAAGCTAGCATTCAACCGCTGGGCATGTGGATGGCTGGGAGTGAACTTCTTTCGACGGTCCAGCAGCTGGGGCAGGGAAATTTGCCTGCTAGAATCGGACGTCGGTGTACTGCTAGCAGAGTGGGCGCAAGTACTTGGCTGTGACACACCTAATTCTACACCTTCATTCCTCTCAGTGCATGTTTCAGAGAGGACTGAAGTTATAGTGGGGTTGGAGATCCCAGCTGATGCGGTGCAAGGAGAGGTCCGCTTTGTTCTTTGGTGTGGGTCTTTGAGGTAGGCTTGCCAACGAGCTGCATGGCAGGTCAACATATGTCTGGTCAGGCATGTGGTACCCAAGCGGCTGATGTTTTGGCCACGCGATATACGCTTGAGACATATGTTGCAAACAGCAGCTGTGCGATCTGATGCACTAGCCTCAAAAAAGGCCCACACCAAAGAACTTTTTGAATGACGGGCAGAGGCAGCGCCCTGCACAGGCGGAGCTCTGCGGTGTGATTCCGTCGGTGTACTGCCCTTACGCTGGCCACCAAAGGGCATCCTGCCTCGTTGGAGATGTGCCTCCTCCTCATCCTCCTCCTCCTCCTCTCTCCTATTAGGCACCCACGTGGAGTCAGTGACCTCATCATCCCCTCCCTCCTCATCACTGGAGCCAATCTGGCAGTATGCTGCAGCTGCTGGAACATGACTGCCAGATTGGTGTCCTTCTTGAGCATCCCCTCTGTCTGCTCTCACGCTACTGCCTTCCTCTAGCTGGGTTTCATCATCAGACCCTTCGAAACGCTGGGCATCCTCCTGGAGCATGTACCCAACACTGTGCTGAAACAGTTCGGGGGACTCCTCAGGAGGAGGACATGGTGGGTCTAGGGAAGGAGTGACTGATGATTTGTCTGACATTGATACCAGGGAAGACGACGCTTTGGCAGCTGCTTTTCCAGTACCCTGAGCCTGGGTGAGAGAGGATGAGGAGGAGGGCTTGGTCATCCACTCTACCAAGTCTTCGGCATGATGTGGCTCAACATGTCCAGCTGCCGAAAAGAAGGACAAGCGTGTCCCATGGCCATGTGCTGATGACAATGCACCGCGTCCACGACCAGCACTGTTGCCCCCAGACACAGAGCCTGCTTGCCCTCTTTTATTGCCTCCTGACTGTCTGCCTCTCCTTGTTTGCCTTCCAGACATTCTAATAGATGGCCTGCACGGAGATGGGAAAAAAGCAATAAGGGCTACCTTCAGGTGTCCTTCTCTGTCCCTTGAAACAAGGACTTTCACAGTGAAAGAAACTGACACTCTCCCTACCTACAGTTTTCTGTCCCTAGAATAAATGTTTTTTTTAAGCACAATATAGCACAAGGACAATTCACTCACTGTCCTTACAGGTCCCTGGAAACAAGGACTTGCAGAGTGAAAGAAAAAAAACACTCTCCCTACCTACAGTTTTCTGTCCCTAGAAAAAATGTTTTTTTTAATCACAATATAGCACAAGAACAATTCACTCACTGTCCTTACAGGTCCCTGGAAACAAGGACTTGCAGAGTGAAAGAAAAAAAACACTCTCCCTACCTACAGTTTTCTGTCCCTAGAAAAAATGTTTTTTTTAATCACAATATAGCACAAGAAAAATTCACTCACTGTCCTTTCAGGTCCCTGGAAACAAGGACTTGCAGAGTGAAAGAAAAAAAACACTCTCCCTACCTACAGTTTTCTGTCCCTAGAAAAAATGTTTTTTTTTAATCACAATATAGCACAAGAAAAATTCACTCACTGTCCTTACAGGTCCCTGGAAACAAGGACTTGCAGAGTGAAAGAAAAAAAACACTCTCCCTACCTACAGTTTTCTGTCCCTAGAAAAAATGTTTTTTTTAATCACAATATAGCACAAGAAAAATTCACTCACTGTCCTTACAGGTCCCTGGAAACAAGGACTTGCAGAGTGAAAGAAAAAAAACACTCTCCCTACCTACAGTTTTCTGTCCCTAGAAAAAATGTTTTTTTTAATCACAATATAGCACAAGAACAATTCACTCACTGTCCTTACAGGTCCCTGGAAACAAGGACTTGCAGAGTGAAAGAAAAAAAACACTCTCCCTACCTACAGTTTTCTGTCCCTAGAAAAAATGTTTTTTTTAATCACAATATAGCACAAGAACAATTCACTCACTGTCCTTACAGGTCCCTGGAAACAAGGACTTGCAGAGTGAAAGAAAAAAAACACTCTCCCTACCTACAGTTTTCTGTCCCTAGAAAAAATGTTTTTTTTAATCACAATATAGCACAAGAAAAATTCACTCACTGTCCTTACAGGTCCCTGGAAACAAGGACTTGCAGAGTGAAAGAAAAAAAACACTCTCCCTACCTACAGTTTTCTGTCCCTAGAAAAAATGTTTTTTTTAATCACAATATAGCACAAGAAAAATTCACTCACTGTCCTTACAGGTCCCTGGAAACAAGGACTTGCAGAGTGAAAGAAAAAAAAACACTCTCCCTACCTACAGTTTTCTGTCCCTAGAAAAAATGTTTTTTTTAATCACAATATAGCACAAGAAAAATTCACTCACTGTCCTTTCAGGTCCCTGGAAACAAGGACTTGCAGAGTGAAAGAAAAAAAACACTCTCCCTACCTACAGTTTTCTGTCCCTAGAAAAAATGTTTTTTTTAATCACAATATAGCACAAGAAAAATTCACTCACTGTCCTTACAGGTCCCTGGAAACAAGGACTTGCAGAGTGAAAGAAAAAAAACACTCTCCCTACCTACAGTTTTCTGTCCCTAGAAAAAATGTTTTTTTTAATCACAATATAGCACAAGAAAAATTCACTCACTGTCCTTACAGGTCCCTGGAAACAAGGACTTGCAGAGTGAAAGAAAAAAAACACTCTCCCTACCTACAGTTTTCTGTCCCTAGAAAAAATGTTTTTTTTAATCACAATATAGCACAAGAAAAATTCACTCACTGTCCTTACAGGTCCCTGGAAACAAGGACTTGCAGAGTGAAAGAAAAAAAACACTCTCCCTACCTACAGTTTTCTGTCCCTAGAAAAAATGTTTTTTTTAATCACAATATAGCACAAGAAAAATTCACTCACTGTCCTTACAGGTCCCTGGAAACAAGGACTTGCAGAGTGAAAGAAAAAAAAACACTCTCCCTACCTACAGTTTTCTGTCCCTAGAAAAAATGTTTTTTTTAATCACAATATAGCACAAGAAAAATTCACTCACTGTCCTTTCAGGTCCCTGGAAACAAGGACTTGCAGAGTGAAAGAAAAAAAAACACTCTCCCTACCTACAGTTTTCTGTCCCTAGAAAAAATGTTTTTTTTAATCACAATATAGCACAAGAAAAATTCACTCACTGTCCTTACAGGTCCCTGGAAACAAGGACTTGCAGAGTGAAAGAAAAAAAACACTCTCCCTACCTACAGTTTTCTGTCCCTAGAAAAAATGTTTTTTTTTTAATCACAATATAGCACAAGAACAATTCACTCACTGTCCTTACAGGTCCCTGGAAACAAGGACTTGCAGAGTGAAAGAAAAAAAACACTCTCCCTACCTACAGTTTTCTGTCCCTAGAAAAAATGTTTTTTTTAATCACAATATAGCACAAGAAAAATTCACTCACTGTCCTTACAGGTCCCTGGAAACAAGGACTTGCAGAGTGAAAGAAAAAAAACACTCTCCCTACCTACAGTTTTCTGTCCCTAGAAAAAATGTTTTTTTTAATCACAATATAGCACAAGAAAAATTCACTCACTGTCCTTACAGGTCCCTGGAAACAAGGACTTGCAGAGTGAAAGAAAAAAAACACTCTCCCTACCTACAGTTTTCTGTCCCTAGAAAAAATGTTTTTTTTAATCACAATATAGCACAAGAAAAATTCACTCACTGTCCTTACAGGTCCCTGGAAACAAGGACTTGCAGAGTGAAAGAAAAAAAACACTCTCCCTACCTACAGTTTTCTGTCCCTAGAAAAAATGTTTTTTTTTAATCACAATATAGCACAAGAACAATTCACTCACTGTCCTTACAGGTCCCTGGAAACAAGGACTTGCAGAGTGAAAGAAAAAAAACACTCTCCCTACCTACAGTTTTCTGTCCCTAGAAAAAATGTTTTTTTTAATCACAATATAGCACAAGAAAAATTCACTCACTGTCCTTACAGGTCCCTGGAAACAAGGACTTGCAGAGTGAAAGAAAAAAAACACTCTCCCTACCTACAGTTTTCTGTCCCTAGAAAAAATGTTTTTTTTAATCACAATATAGCACAAGAAAAATTCACTCACTGTCCTTACAGGTCCCTGGAAACAAGGACTTGCAGAGTGAAAGAAAAAAAACACTCTCCCTACCTACAGTTTTCTGTCCCTAGAAAAAATTTTTTTTTTAATCACAATATAGCACAAGAAAAATTCACTCACTGTCCTTACAGGTCCCTGGAAACAAGGACTTGCAGAGTGAAAGAAAAAAAACACTCTCCCTACCTACAGTTTTCTGTCCCTAGAAAAAATGTTTTTTTTAATCACAATATAGCACAAGAAAAATTCACTCACTGTCCTTTCAGGTCCCTGGAAACAAGGACTTGCAGAGTGAAAGAAAAAAAACACTCTCCCTACCTACAGTTTTCTGTCCCTAGAAAAAATGTTTTTTTTTAATCACAATATAGCACAAGAACAATTCACTCACTGTCCTTACAGGTCCCTGGAAACAAGGACTTGCAGAGTGAAAGAAAAAAAACACTCTCCCTACCTACAGTTTTCTGTCCCTAGAAAAAATGTTTTTTTTAATCACAATATAGCACAAGGACAATTCACTCACTGTCCTTACAGGTCCCTGGAAACAAGGACTTGCAGAGTGAAATAAACTGACACTCTCCCTACCTACAGTTTTCTGTCCCTAGAATAAATGTTTTTTTAAGCACAATATAGCACAAGGACAATTCACTCACTGTCCTTCCAGGTCCCTGGAAACAAGGACTTGCAGAGTGAAAGAAAAAAAACACTCTCCCTACCTACAGTTTTCTGTCCCTAGAAAAAATGTTTTTTTTAATCACAATATAGCACAAGAACAATTCACTCACTGTCCTTACAGGTCCCTGGAAACAAGGACTTGCAGAGTGAAAGAAAAAAAACACTCTCCCTACCTACAGTTTTCTGTCCCTAGAAAAAATGTTTTTTTAATCACAATATAGCACAAGGACAATTCACTCACTGTCCTTCCAGGTCCCTGGAAACAAGGACTTGCAGAGTGAAAGAAACTGACACTCTCCCTACCTACAGTTTTCTGTCCCTAGAATAAATGTTTTTTGAAGCACAATATAGCACAAGGACAATTCACTCACTGTCCTTCCAGGTCCCTGGAAACAAGGACTTGCAGAGTGAAAGAAACTGACACTGTCCCTACCTACAGTTTTCTGTCCCTAGAATAAATGTTTTTTTAAGCACAATATAGCACAAGGACAATTCACTCACTGTCCTTCCAGGTCCCTGGAAACAAGGACTTGCAGAGTGAAAGAAAAAAAACACTCTCCCTACCTACAGTTTTCTGTCCCTAGAAAAAATGTTTTTTTTAATCACAATATAGCACAAGAAAAATTCACTCACTGTCCTTACAGGTCCCTGGAAACAAGGACTTGCAGAGTGAAAGAAAAAAAACACTCTCCCTACCTACAGTTTTCTGTCCCTAGAATAAATGTTTTTTTTAAGCACAATATAGCACAAGGACAATTCACTCACTGTCCTTACAGGTCCCTGGAAACAAGGACTTGCAGAGTGAAAGAAAAAAAACACTCTCCCTACCTACAGTTTTCTGTCCCTAGAAAAAATGTTTTTTTTAATCACAATATAGCACAAGAACAATTCACTCACTGTCCTTACAGGTCCCTGGAAACAAGGACTTGCAGAGTGAAAGAAAAAAAACACTCTCCCTACCTACAGTTTTCTGTCCCTAGAAAAAATGTTTTTTTTAATCACAATATAGCACAAGAAAAATTCACTCACTGTCCTTTCAGGTCCCTGGAAACAAGGACTTGCAGAGTGAAAGAAAAAAAACACTCTCCCTACCTACAGTTTTCTGTCCCTAGAAAAAATGTTTTTTTTAATCACAATATAGCACAAGAAAAATTCACTCACTGTCCTTACAGGTCCCTGGAAACAAGGACTTGCAGAGTGAAAGAAAAAAAACACTCTCCCTACCTACAGTTTTCTGTCCCTAGAAAAAATGTTTTTTTTAATCACAATATAGCACAAGAAAAATTCACTCACTGTCCTTTCAGGTCCCTGGAAACAAGGACTTGCAGAGTGAAAGAAAAAAAACACTCTCCCTACCTACAGTTTTCTGTCCCTAGAAAAAATGTTTTTTTTAATCACAATATAGCACAAGAACAATTCACTCACTTTCCTTACAGGTCCCTGGAAACAAGGACTTGCAGAGTGAAAGAAAAAAAACACTCTCCCTACCTACAGTTTTCTGTCCCTAGAAAAAATGTTTTTTTTAATCACAATATAGCACAAGAAAAATTCACTCACTGTCCTTACAGGTCCCTGGAAACAAGGACTTGCAGAGTGAAAGAAAAAAAACACTCTCCCTACCTACAGTTTTCTGTCCCTAGAATAAATGTTTTTTTTAAGCACAATATAGCACAAGGACAATTCACTCACTGTCCTTACAGGTCCCTGGAAACAAGGACTTGCAGAGTGAAAGAAAAAAAACACTCTCCCTACCTACAGTTTTCTGTCCCTAGAAAAAATGTTTTTTTGAATCACAATATAGCACAAGGACAATTCACTCACTGTCCTTACAGGTCCCTGGAAACAAGGACTTGCAGAGTGAAATAAACTGACACTCTCCCTACCTACAGTTTTCTGTCCCTAGAATAAATGTTTTTTTAAGCACAATATAGCACAAGGACAATTCACTCACTGTCCTTCCAGGTCCCTGGAAACAAGGACTTGCAGAGTGAAAGAAAAAAAACACTCTCCCTACCTACAGTTTTCTGTCCCTAGAAAAAATGTTTTTTTTAATCACAATATAGCACAAGAACAATTCACTCACTGTCCTTACAGGTCCCTGGAAACAAGGACTTGCAGAGTGAAAGAAAAAAAACACTCTCCCTACCTACAGTTTTCTGTCCCTAGAAAAAATGTTTTTTTTAATCACAATATAGCACAAGGACAATTCACTCACTGTCCTTCCAGGTCCCTGGAAACAAGGACTTGCAGAGTGAAAGAAACTGACACTCTCCCTACCTACAGTTTTCTGTCCCTAGAATAAATGTTTTTTTAAGCACAATATAGCACAAGGACAATTCACTCACTGTCCTTCCAGGTCCCTGGAAACAAGGACTTGCAGAGTGAAAGAAACTGACACTGTCCCTACCTACAGTTTTCTGTCCCTAGAATAAATGTTTTTTTAAGCACAATATAGCACAAGGACAATTCACTCACTGTCCTTCCAGGTCCCTGGAAACAAGGACTTGCAGAGTGAAAGAAAAAAAACACTCTCCCTACCTACAGTTTTCTGTCCCTAGAAAAAATGTTTTTTTTAATCACAATATAGCACAAGAACAATTCACTCACTGTCCTTACAGGTCCCTGGAAACAAGGACTTGCAGAGTGAAAGAAAAAAAACACTCTCCCTACCTACAGTTTTCTGTCCCTAGAAAAAATGTTTTTTTTAATCACAATATAGCACAAGGACAATTCACTCACTGTCCTTCCAGGTCCCTGGAAACAAGGACTTGCAGAGTGAAAGAAACTGACACTCTCCCTACCTACAGTTTTCTGTCCCTAGAATAAATGTTTTTTTAAGCACAATATAGCACAAGGACAATTCACTCACTGTCCTTCCAGGTCCCTGGAAACAAGGACTTGCAGAGTGAAAGAAACTGACACTGTCCCTACCTACAGTTTTCTGTCCCTAGAATAAATGTTTTTTTTAAGCACACTATAGCACAAGCACAAAACACACTGACACTCTCCCTACCTATCCTTCTCTTTCCCTAAACTAAAGGAATCCAGGTTAAGCAAGAAAGAAATAACAGTCACTGTCCCTGCCTATGCTGCTCTATCCCTGCTCCGGAACACACTACACTAGGCCGCCGTGCTGGCGGCCTTTTATAGTGTGGGGCGTGTACTAAACACCCTCAGCAATAATTGGCCACAGGCATCCTGCCTGTGGCCAATCATTGCTCTCCTCGCTGCCGGCGCTGTGATTGGCCAAGCATGCGGGGTCACAGTGCATGCTTGGCCAATCACAGCGCCTGGATGACACTGCGATGGCGTAGTGCATTGTGGGCCGTTCGCGTCACTCGAATTTGGCGCGAACGGCCCAAATCGTTCGATCTTCGTCGAACGATCGAACAGCCGATGTTCGAGTCGAACGTATGTTCGACTCGAACACGAAGCTCATCCCTAGTGCCACACATGAAAGACTCTGAAGACCAGCATCTTGTACACCTTTTATCATATTTCTGCCATTATCATAGACTACCACATGGACAGAACTTTTGGGAATCGCCCAAGTGTCAAGCATTTCTTCTAGTATGCTCCTTATAGTTTGGCCTGTGTGACAGCCTTGAAATTTCTTTGTGTGCAGCATGACTTAGTGCAGAGTGAACGTGGCATCAATCCACTGTGCAGTTAAGCTAATTACAGACACAGGACTCACACTACTGCTCCAAATGTCGGTGGTGAAACTGATGTCCTCCTGTAGCATGTTGGTAATGTGTTTTTTAACCGTGTTGTGTAATTGTGGCAACATGACGTCTGTGACATGATGGCGGCTGGGAATTTCGTACTTTGGCTCCAAAAGATTCATAAGTCGCCGAAAACCCACATTGTCAACTATTGATAGTGGCTGATCATCAAGAACGATGAATTGGGTAACTACTTCAGATATTTTTTTAGTCCTTGGGTTATCCATGGAAAATTTTTCACGTCTGGCAAGGGTTTGCTGCAGTGTCAGCTGCTAAGTGCAAGAGCTAGTGACAGCTGTAAATTCGCCATGCTCAGTCTTGTGTTTCATTTTGAGGTGTTTTATGAGATTACTGGTATTATAAGTGTAGCGGGGTCTCTAAAATTAGGTAGGACACTCAGGTGTGTAAGTATGGGAATAATGGACCATTTGTGTTCGTGGAGGATTGGACGGTGTAATAATCTCCTTGACCTCCGGGTGGCGGGGTACCCGTAGGCTCAAGGTAGATTGGCCGTCACAGTGCTACCCTTTTTGTCCCTTTCCGGAGATGGTACGGCGAGGGCGGGGAACCTGCCGTGGTGTCGATGGGAGGAGATAAAAGGGGGAGACGCCCTAACCACGAGGTCTTTTGGAGGATCTTCTTTACGCACCCAGGCACCTTAGGCCTGGGTGCGGGCGGTTCCGGATTCCGGCCCAGGCGCCCAAGGCCTGACCGGAATGGAGTTGGAGTCCATCCCAGGCACCTTCAGCCTGGGGTGAGGTACTAAACTAGGAGGCCTGGGGCCCAGTGACTTCGACTGGGTCCCGCGAAGGTGGAGAAGTCCGAGGGTCCCTGAAGTGGATGGGGCCCTTGTCTGAGGTGAGGAGGCCGGGGAGGTTACCCATTCGAAGAGTCTGGAGCAGCATCAACCCAGTGATGGATGGGCCTCTGGTAACTCCCTTGGAGGGACATCTTCCCCTGACAGGGGCCGCAGCACAGCGAAGGTACTCCTATCTACGTTCTCTGGAGTCGCTGGTAGAGACTCTCAAGTTCTAAGTCCTTTCTAGCTAAGACTATAGTAACCGCCGGCGAGATCACAGTGGTTTAGCTGATAACCAGGATAGTGCCTCGACCTGCTCATTCCCCGTATCAAAATGTTATCAAGTCGCAACCAGTTGGCTACTGAAGCACTGTTTATTGTGAAATATGCAATAAAACAAGAGTTGGACTTTGATCGGTGTGTGGAACTCTGGTTAATGGGAGCAGAGGGAATTGTTGGCACAGCAGGACTTAATTCTAGACAGAAGCACACAGGCCCGAGGAAATATCTGGTACTGGCCTTCACCTCACCCACAGTTATGGGGAGGACATGGGCCGTAGCGCATCTCACCCTGTCGTGTGACATACCCCTAGACAAAAGAGATGGGGTGAGGCCGCTACATAAGAACTAACTTTTGAACCTCCTCTGGATATTTTGGCAGAACAGAGTTTACAGTCTGCAATGTGTTTGTTGGTTTCATCAATTTTAAAAAACTTCCAGACAGCTGACATTTTGCTGGCAGTGGCATCTGTTTGCATTGCACTTAAAGCCAGAAATAAGTAAGTCTCTCCACCTTAAGGAGGAAAACAAAATTAGGAAAATGGGGAATTTTTTTGAGCCCAAATGTTTTGTTTTCTGATTTTTTAACACATGATGACACCTACTATTTTTTTTTAAATAATGAAGCTGCTCTCACCAGTGCTTGTTTGTTCCTGCTGCATCCAGCATCTTGATATGGCCAAGTAAACCAGCGGCTGGGATGATGAAATCCATGTGTCGGGTACAATGGTCGGTATCGCTACAATACAAAAAGCAGAGGATGGTCTCAGAAAGGCACATGCAGTAAAATGTTAGGCAAGAGACATGATTGGTGCAATGCTATTGTGCATGCTGCTTACCAACAAACCCCTTATCCCTATGCTAACTTACTTCTGAAAAAGACCATGACATCTTCTGGATTAAATGGCCAACAAAGGCCCCTTTATTAATTACAAAAGATAACATATAAAATAACTTATCAAAAATAACAATTTTTATAAATATATATATATGTTTCCATAAATATATATATAATTAACACATAAGATTTTCCCAACAGATTTTCCTTAACTGCTGCGCCTGGGTTCCTGAAAGAAGGTACCAACTGCTATTTCATCGGCTGTCCACGATCTCTACAGTATCCTGGCCTCCAGCCGCGATCCACAGCTCAGAGACAATGACTCGATCCTTCTTCCACCATTCAGCCCGATGACCAATAGCCCATGACCAGATAGGGGAGGTGCCCATCCCGAGACAGGCCCCCAACCCCTACCCCCCATAACTGATATATACATATAACTATATGTATATACCACCACCATCCGATCATCAGGAACCCGAGACCCCTGCCACAGATGCCCACCAGTGACACCTTACGCGTGGGCGGCACGTTGTAGCCCGTCCTGTAGCACCAGGACCCACAAGTCTATGCCCACCGTGGACAAATGCACACCGCCCCCTCTTAAATAGAGGCCATACTCCCCTTCCAGTTTGCAGTGGCAAACAACCAACCCCCTATTATGGGCCACAAATTTTTTGCCACCGCCTTGTTGACCTTCACCCTCGCCTTGTTGATCTTGTCAACAGACTGAGCCCCCCGCCAGGACAACCTCCCAATAATATCCGACCACACTACAATGGTCTCCGGGAATGCCGACCGTAGCCGGAAAAAATCCCATTTGACGTCCCTAATGAGGTCCCGGGATGCCCTTAAACAGAGGTCATTACCCCAGACGTGTAACAGAAGCACGTCCGGCAGCCTATCCAAAACAAGCATAATGATGAATCTCAGGCATTACTCTAGACCCGAGCATGCTAGGGATCCCAATCCAACGCACTGTTGCTTGCCCCCGGGGAAAACCCATCTGCCTGCCTTCTGGCCTGACCAAAGCCTGTTTTGCCCCCCCAGTGAACGTAATAATGGCCCAGAATCCACATCAAGCACACCGGGCCTAACAGAAAATAACACAATAGACATAGATACAGAAACCAGGCACCACACATACTTCCCCCAACACACACCCCCAACAGAACCCCACAAATACCAACATTGAGGAGAAGCACAAAGGGAAGGGCCCCCCCCTACAGCAAGTGAGGGCAAACATAGAGCCTGAACTGTTGGGACTCCCAGCGACCAATCCGCTGCAGGATCTCATCGCTCAACCCCCAACGGGAAGCCTCGGTCGCCACCCCAATTCTGAAAGAATGGGAGGAATAATCAGCTGCATTGAACCCCCCGGCCCCCAAGCAACGTTTGAACACCACTCCAAACTGATACCCAGACATTTCTGCAAGGGGAAGGGGGGAGGGGGGGACACATACACTACGGACACAGAAGTAGAAATAGTGAAAGGAATAGCAGAGGACTTACCCGGCTGCCCAGGGGAAACCGTCCGACCAGCCGCCACGCCGGATCCACGCTGCAGCCCCGATGGGCCCACCACTGCTCCAGGACCATCCGAGTCTGTGTCCGACAGCTCTCCCTCGGAACACTGGTCCCCCTGGGAAGCAGGGGACGCTGTAGCCACCGACTGTGCTGGGGGGGCCACCGGTCGCGACCGCCACTGGAACCCGTCCTTCCTCATGGCTCTCCACTGTCATCCTCCCCTGCAAGACTCTCTGCGGAGCCGCAGATGCCACAATCGGGCTCCCTAAACGGTCGCTCACCCTGGGACCAACCTCCGGACTGTAGCGTGCCGGAGGCCACGACCACCGTGTGCGCTGTGGCGTGGGGGGCGGGGGGGTCAGCAGACCAACCATCCCCAGTCCCCGGCAGCATCTCAGCTAGCTGCCCGGAGAACCACTGTGGCCCACGCTTGAGGGCTTCAGAACGCAGCCGCTCAAGCAGGCCGTCCAGAATCTCCATTGCAGGGGGTAATAACACAGAAATTTAGCACCCCCAGTCTCCTATATGGACACAGCATGGGTAATCTAACCCCACCCTGTGTCCCAACTAATACTGCAGCCACTCCTACATCACTTCCTGGTGCACATGCCTAAGCTTACCCCCCAGTCATGCTGACTTTGCGCTGAGGTTCCTTTTAGCTCCAGGGCGTTCTATGATGATGATTTATGTAACAGCAGCAGTCATCTCCACCATGATGGACATGTTAAGCAACAGAGACAATGTGGGACACTAAGTTATGTAACACACACAAACACAGGCCGGCCGCCCGCCATGCTGGACAGTGGACATGTTATGTTGGGCAAGAGAGAGAGACAATGTGGGACAAACTAAGTGTAACACAGGCTGGCCGCCATGTTAGGCAAGAGAGAGAGAGAGACAATGTGGGAAAAAACTAACTTTAGTGTAACACAGGCCGGCCGCCATGTTAGGCAAGAGAGAGAGAGAGAGCTAATGTGGGACAAAACTAACTTTAGTGTAAGACAGGCTGGCCGCCATGTTAGGCAAGAGAGAGAGCTAATGTGTGACAAAACTAACTTTAGTGTAACACAGGCTGGCCGCCATGTTAGGCAAGAGAGAGAGAGCTAATGTGGGACAAAAATAACTTTAGTGTAACACAGGCCGGCCGCCATGTTAGGCAAGAGAGAGAGAGAGAGCTAATGTGGGACAAAACTAACTTTAGTGTAAGACAGGCTGGCCGCCATGTTAGGCAAGAGAGAGAGCTAATGTGTGACAAAACTAACTTTAGTGTAACACAGGCTGGCCGCCATGTTAGGCAAGAGAGAGAGAGCTAATGTGGGAAAAAACTAACTTTAGTGTAACACAGGCCGGCCGCCATGTTAGGCAAGAGAGAGAGAGAGAGCTAATGTGGGACAAAACTAACTTTAGTGTAAGACAGGCTGGCCGCCATGTTAGGCAAGAGAGAGAGCTAATGTGTGACAAAACTAACTTTAGTGTAACACAGGCTGGCCGCCATGTTAGGCAAGAGAGAGAGAGCTAATGTGGGACAAAAATAACTTTAGTGTAACACAGGCCGGCCGCCATGTTAGGCAAGTGAGAGAGAGACACAATGTGGGACAAAACTAACTTAACAACAACACAGTCCAGTCCGCTATGTTAGGCAAGTGAGAGAGAGACAATGTGGGCCAAACTAAACTGTAGTGAACACAGGCCGGCTGCCATGTTAGGCAAGTGATTTCATGTAAGCTAGTAGTATAGTACTGCAGTGCAGTGTAGTGTACAGCAAATCACCGGCCGCGGGACAGTGGGGACACATAATGAAATCAGAAGAGCACTCACCGGACGCCATGAGGGGACATGGTGTAAGGAGGACGCTCGCCATGTGGGGCAGCCATGTAGCAGACGCAGCAGCAAAACGCATGTCCTGAGGGAAACAGCACTCACCGCCGTGTGGAGAGGCCGCAACCTTATCCGGTTCCCAAGCTCCGTCCAAGCTGTCGTCACTTTCGGTATCGGCTTCTGGTATCGGTGCATTTTCACGAGTACCGATACCCCCGAAAATGCCAAGTATCGGCACCGATACCGATAACTGTATCGGTATCGGTGCATCCCTAATAATAATAATAATAAGACTTTAAGACTCTTGGGACTACCTTGCCCAGAATCCCTTTCGGCATGTTTCCACCCCAGAGACTCATGGGAGGGGTTATAAAAGGAGGAGGCGAGGCTGGGCTCGGCCTCTTTGGGACACGAGACTTCAGTGACTAATCCTCCTGTGCGGACGTGCCGGAGTGCAAGGCCTGAAGCCTGAGGCCTTGCGCAGCACCAAAGAGCCTTCCACCCCACTGTAAGCTGGGTGGCATCTGACTTCACTTGTCTACAACCTTGGTTGGATCGGGGACCCGATCGCTGGAGACACTGTGTGTGTGTGGACACAGTCGGTGGAAGTTCCCGGACTGGGATCGCGTCCGGAGGGGTGAGCGAGCGTATGCTCAGACCATATACTGTTGTTGCTAATGTGCCTATAGACTGCCGTGGCCCACAAGTTATTTCTGATACTCTCACTGGAGAACCTTATCAGAGCTGAACTCAGAGTTCATACAGTAAAGTGTTTATTTCATCACAACCTTCACACTGGATTACAAATGGTATTCTGTTATGTGCACCACCTTTAAAGAATAGACTGAGTTGTAGATATCTGAGCCAGGCCTGGCCAGCTAGTTAGTTCATTTAGTTACTGCGTCACAGGACGCCTAGTTAACGGTCGCCCACGCGGCGCACCTTTAATGTTCATTTTAATGCATAGTATGTTTAATGCTGCAGGGCTCTGCAATTTATTACCTGTGAACTGTTACCACTGTTAACCTTTCTTACCAAACTAAATCTGCGGCCTTCTTAATTGAAGGTATCGCTACAATTATTATTATTGATATTATTATTATTTGTAATTTTAACACCTGTTTTTTGTTTTCTACAATTACATATGCATAATTGTATGTTATACTGTCTTGAAAGTATAAATATCCAGATAAGCCATCATAATGTTATATGTTACATATGAAGAAAATAAGAAATTTGTATACTTCCATTTTTATAAATTTTTTCACTATGTGCAGCATTGCTATTTTAAACATTGCAGTAAAGGGACAAAGAGAATAACCTGAAAATATATTTATAAGTAGCAGATCAGGGATACTATACAGGCATGTATAATTCTGTCTGCTCATATTTTTTTTTCTTGTTTTGTTGACTAAAAGTAATGTATGTACTGGGAATCTGTAGGTAAGGTACTGAATAGGTTAATATTTGGTGAAAACCTGTATCTGTTGGAACCCTGTGGGATTTCTTGTTTACGAAGACATGTTTCCATGGCAATATCCAATATTGTATAACCTTATATGCTCAGATTTATTAAAGGGCAGCTTGTATCACCATGGTAACATCTTATAACCTTCTAGGACCAGACAGAAGCCAGTGGAAATTTATACATGTAAAATTTGTGGACATTTTGCTTGCAATATGCAACATTCACATAGAAATTCATGAAGAAAGGTAATAATACCTGCTATATGTTCTAAACACCATTCATTTTATTTTAGTTTTTTATGCAGACGACGTAATAATATATCTTATGTGACAGCAGGAAGGTAAAGTCACCTGGTTGCATCCAGGGGGGTAGATATATTTCGCCCAGATTCAGGCTTTACGCAGACTTATACAACTAGGTGGAGAGTTGTATAAGCCCAGCTAAGGCTAGTGGGCTCATGGATGACTCATACCTCTAGGGAGAGGGCTGGGCGTCGTGCAGACAGGGAGTTGATGAGACCAGCTGAAGCCTGTCAGTTCGTTTAAGGCCTCTATAAAAACTCCCAGCTTCATTAGATGTTAGCTCATGCCTGGAACCAGACCTGTGTGGACTGTCTAGGGAGAGTGAACCCCTGTGCGGTGAGGCAAAGCCTGTGTGGCTATTTGTTTGGACTTTTACTAAACCAGGGACTTAGGGACTAGGACAGCACTAGGCTGATCCCAGTTGTTAGTTAGGAAACCTGTATGTTTAGTCAGAGGTCAACTTGACCAGGATTTATTTTGGTTATGTTTCTTTTGCTTTGCTGTGTTTTGTCACTGTAAATAGAAAATAAACCGCACCTTTTTTGATTTTGAAAACCACAACCTCCGTTTGCTGGGCCTGTTTTGTGTGGGGAGCCCATCCCGGGGGTCACACACACCCGCTGCCGAGCTAACCCCCTCACAGTTGGTGGAGAATGCAGGCAGTTTTTTTTAAGCCAGCATGGAGGAGATACTGAAGCAGCTGGCTCTAGCAAATGCCAATCAACAGCAGACAAATGCAGGTTTGCAAAGGAGCCTTGCAGCCCAGCAGCAGACAAACGCAACTTTGCAACAGAGTCTGGAGGCTCAGCAACGAGCCCAGCAGCAATCTGAGGCCCGCTTCATAGACCTGTTGCAGAAGCAAGAGCAGAGACTACAACAACAGATGGAAGCAGTAATGCAGCAACGTCCGCAGACCAGTGAGGAAAGCCGTCCCACTAATACCGCGTCCTTTGGGGTGAGTCGTTTATTGACAAAAATGACTGGAGAGGATGATCCAGAGGTATTTTTGACCACATTTGAAAGGACCGCTGAAAGAGAAAAGTGGCCTGAGGAGCAGTGGGCTGGACTGGTGGCTCCTCTGTTAACTGGTGAATCGCAGAAAGCTTACTATGACCTAGAGCCTAACCAAGCAAAAGACTATGTGATGCTAAAAGCTGAAATATTGGCAAGGCTGGGTGTCACCCAGGCTGTCCGGGCTCAGCGTGTGCATAACTGGACTTTCCAGCTTGGAAAACCCCCCAGGTCTCAAATGTATGATCTCATTCACCTGAGCAGAAAGTGGCTACAGCCAGAGACTTTGTCCGCACCAAAGATTGTGGAACGTGTTGTAATGGATCGGTTTTTGAGAGCTCTTCCTACTGCCATCCAAAAGTGGGTAAGCCATGGAGACCCAGAGACGGCCGATGGTCTTGTGGATCGTGTGGAGAAATACTTGGCTACAGAGAACCTGACGGCCTCTTCCAGAGACACTCGGACTTTCCACCCTAAGACCAGACCATCCCCAGGGGCGGATAAGAGGATTCCAAGGGGTGAGGGTGGAGAGAGTGAGAGGGTGGGAGCTCTACCCCAAGTTTGGCGAGAACAGCCTGGGAAATCAGCGGCTCAAGAGGCCGCAAGAAGGATCGTTTGCTACCGCTGCCGGCAAGCGGGACATATTGCAGCCAATTGCCCGGTTGTGGAAGAACCCATGCAGTGTGACTTTCTGACGGGCAGACGTCAGTCGCTGTGTGCGACAGTCGCATGCACTGCCATTCGAGGAACTGAGAAACATTTATGCAAAATGTGTGTTAATGGTAGAAATGTTGTGGTATTGCTGGATTCAGGTAGCCTTGTGACCCTGATAAAGGCTGAGTTAGTTAAAACAGAGGTCTCTGGGAATAGCAAGGTAGCTGTTATTTGTGTGCATGGGGACACCCGAGAGTATCCAGTGACTACAGTGTGTTTCGAGACCCCCAAAGGTACCCTCTCTCATCCAGTGGGCTTAGTATCTCAGTTACCGCATGACGCCATTGTGGGAAGGGATTTTCCGAAGTTCTGGGAACTGTGGGATGATCCTGAGCCCCTCACTGGTGCCCCTATGTACCAGGAATGTGATAGCCAGAACTCCCCTGAGAGTGGTGAGGACTCTCCGGAATTTCCCTTATCAGTATTGGCAGGGGAGACTCAAGAAACTGGAGAGGAGCCCACCTCCTCAGACGAAAACCTACCGTCTGTGGAGTTTTCTGATCTTGAGGTTCACAGGGAAAACTTTGCCACAGAACAGTTGAAAGACCCCGCCCTAATAAAGGCACGGGAACACGTAGTGAAAATAGATGGTGAGTTAGTGAACCCAGATAATACCTGCACTTACCCATACTTCAGCGTAGAGAAGGACCTACTGTATCGGGTGGCAAAAAGGGCAGAAGAAACCGTTGAGCAGCTTGTGGTGCCCAAACCTTACAGGAAGTTGGTGTTGGAGTTGGCCCATGGGCACATTCTTGGAGGTCATCTGGGGACAGAGAAAACCCGAGAGAGGGTATTACAGAGATTCTATTGGCCGGGGGTGATGAAGGACGTAGAAAATTATTGTTCCTCCTGCCCTGTGTGTCAGAGGTTGGCCCCGATGCCACATTTCCGTAGCCCGCTGGTCCCTCTACCCATCATTGAGGTCCCGTTTGAGAGGATCGCCATGGATTTGGTAGGTCCTATAATCAAGTCCGCTAGGGGGCACCAGTACATATTAGTTATAATGGACTATGCCACCCGTTATCCAGAAGCGATCCCTCTCCGAAATACCTCGGCCAAAACCATAGCCAAAGAGCTATCTCTTGTTTTTAGCCGGGTGGGTATTTGTAAAGAACTGCTTACGGACCAAGGTACACCCTTTATGTCCCGGGTTATGAAAGAGCTGTGTAAATTGTTCAAAGTGACGCAATTGCGTACGTCTGTGTATCACCCCCAAACCGATGGGCTGGTTGAAAGATTCAACAAAACCCTAAAACAAATGTTGAAGAAAGTGGTGGATAGAGATGGAAAGGATTGGGACTGTTTACTTCCTTATTTGATGTTTGCTATTAGGGAGGTGCCCCAATCCTCTACGGGATTCTCCCCCTTTGAGTTACTGTATGGGAGACACCCAAGAGGGCTGTTGGATATTGCCAAGGAAACTTGGGAAAGTGAGAGTTCTCCCCACAGGAGTGTGATTGAGCATGTCGCCCTGATGCAAGATCGAATTGCACAGGTAATGCCCATCGTGAAGGAACATTTGGCCCAAGCGCAGTTGGCACAGCAGAGAGTGTACAACCGTGGAGCCAAGACCCGTACCTTTTCCCCGGGGGATAGGATATTGGTACTTGTCCCTACGGTTGAAAGTAAATTCCTTGCCAAATGGCAAGGCCCCTACGAGATAATGGAAAAAGTGAGCGAAGTGAATTACAAGGTCAGACAACCAGGAAGGCGAAAGCCCGAACAGATCTATCACGTTAATCTGTTGAAAGCCTGGAGGGATAGAGAGTCCCTAGTCGCAGACACTTGGTCACCAGCTCAAACTGGTTGCGTGATTCCTGAGGTTGGAATAGCAGCCACCTTGTCACAACCCCAACAACAGGAGGTTAAGGAGTTTGTGCTTCGCAACAAGGAGGTATTCTCTGAGCTGCCGGGACAAACATCTGGGGTAGAGCATGACATCATTACCCCGCCCGGTGAAAGGGTGAAGTTAAAACCCTATCGGATCCCAGAGGCTCGACGGGAGGCAATACGGGAGGAAGTACAGAAAATGCTGAACTTAGGGGTGATAGAGGAGTCCCAAAGTGATTGGTCTAGTCCCATCGTGTTGGTGCCTAAACCGGATGGGAGCTGGCGATTTTGTAACGATTTTCGTCAGTTGAACAAAGTTACAAAATTTGACACCTACCCCATGCCACGTATAGATGAGTTGATCGACCGGCTGGGAACAGCCCGATACATGACGACTCTTGACCTCACAAAAGGGTATTGGCAAATCCCCCTGGCCAAGTCGGCCAAAGAGAAAACCGCATTTGTAACCCCAGACGGGGCGTTCCAATATAAAAGAATGCCGTTCGGGTTACAGAATGCGCCGGCCACATTCCAGCGGAAAATGGACCAGATGCTGAGGCCCCATCGGAAGTATGCTGCGGCTTACCTGGATGACGTAATTGTCCATAGCACAGATTGGGCCTCACATCTGCCAAAAGTGCAAGCAGTCCTGGACTCTGTTCGGGAAGCGGGGTTTACGGCTAACCCCAAGAAGTGTACCATTGGGCAGGAGGAGGCCAAATATCTTGGGTACACCATTGGGAGGGGAGTAATAAAACCCCAACTCAACAAAGTCGAGGCCATCCAGAGTTGGCCACGTCCCAACAGCAAGAAGCAGGTACGAGCCTTTCTGGGAATCGCTGGGTATTATCGGCGATTCATTCCCCACTTTGCTTCTAAGGCTGTGCCCCTAACCAACCTGACGAAGGGGAAAGGGTCGGTCATGATTAAATGGACCCCCGAGGCTGAGGCAGCATTCCAATTCTTGAAACAAGCCTTATGTAGCCAGCCAGTGTTGTACTCACCCGACTTCTCTAAAGACTTTGTCGTACAAAGTGATGCGTCAGATGTGGGGTTAGGAGCAGTATTGTCCCAGGTCTGGAACGGGGAAGAGCACCCAGTCATTTACCTCAGCAGGAAGTTGAAGTCCCATGAGGTAAATTACGCCACCGTTGAAAAGGAGTGTTTAGCGGTGAAGTGGGCTCTAGATTCCCTTCGGTACTACCTGCTAGGTAGGCACTTTGACATGGTTACGGATCACGCTCCGTTAAAGTGGATGGCTCAAAACAAGGAAACAAATAGAAGAGTGAATAGGTGGTTCCTGGCCCTCCAGGAATTCAACTTCACAGTAAAGCATCGCCCTGGCGTTCAAATGGGGAATGTGGATGCTTTGTCTCGAGTACATGAATGCCTGATTGCTGGTGTTCCAACCCCGAGGTTAAAACAAGAGGGGGGGGTATGTGACAGCAGGAAGGTAAAGTCACCTGGTTGCATCCAGGGGGGTAGATATATTTCGCCCAGATTCAGGCTTTACGCAGACTTATACAACTAGGTGGAGAGTTGTATAAGCCCAGCTAAGGCTAGTGGGCTCATGGATGACTCATACCTCTAGGGAGAGGGCTGGGCGTCGTGCAGACAGGGAGTTGATGAGACCAGCTGAAGCCTGTCAGTTCGTTTAAGGCCTCTATAAAAACTCCCAGCTTCATTAGATGTTAGCTCATGCCTGGAACCAGACCTGTGTGGACTGTCTAGGGAGAGTGAACCCCTGTGCGGTGAGGCAAAGCCTGTGTGGCTATTTGTTTGGACTTTTACTAAACCAGGGACTTAGGGACTAGGACAGCACTAGGCTGATCCCAGTTGTTAGTTAGGAAACCTGTATGTTTAGTCAGAGGTCAACTTGACCAGGATTTATTTTGGTTATGTTTCTTTTGCTTTGCTGTGTTTTGTCACTGTAAATAGAAAATAAACCGCACCTTTTTTGATTTTGAAAACCACAACCTCCGTTTGCTGGGCCTGTTTTGTGTGGGGAGCCCATCCCGGGGGTCACACACACCCGCTGCCGAGCTAACCCCCTCACACTTGTTATATGTAAAAAAAAAAATTGGAATGTTTTATATGTACCAATGTTATAGTGAGTTGGCATTAGCTAGTTGGGATTTCCTAGCAATAAAGACACACCAAGTTTTTAAATATATGAATAGATTTCCTAATTTTGTGCATTTATCTTTGCCATAAAATCCAACCGTTGCCTACAACAGAAAACAATGTCAATCAACTGTGTGATATCAAATGGCAGGGATGTTGTTGTACAGGGACTGCATCTCCAAAAGTATTTCCTTCTTTTATTGCTGCCTCTTTTGTCCCTGGCATGATCTGCAAGATTATCTACAGGTATGAATATCCCGGACTTTTATATGCAACCATAAGCAACCGAAAAACCTGCCCAATCATCTAGCCATGATGTTTTAATAACGGTTAGTTTGGAAAAAGACACATGTCCAGTGAGTTCAATCAAAGATTTTAAAGACTCCTATGTTTGTTTTTTTTTGTGCTTTTCATTGAAGTGTTTTTCCCCTTTTTGTTGTAGTCTGTTATTTTTTAAGTGTTTTTAGACCGTAGGAAAGGTTCAAATAGCAATGTAAATAATTTAGGAATACAGTATTATAAAAAAAAAATGTAAAGAGACAGCATTAGAAAAAAAATACATTGTCTACAGGAGAAGCTGCCACATTGTTGGGGAGATAGAAAGCTATGTGAAAGCTTGTTGGTTTTGGGTCTGTGTTTTTTGGATGGGGGATGTCTATGTGTCTTCAACATACAGTAAATGCCCTGAGTCCTGGTTCACATTGATGTTACTTTTGAAATTGTGCTACTTCACTTAAAGTAGCGTGATTTCAAAGTAGCAGGTCAGCGCGGTTTCAGGTGCTACTTGGCTGACATCTATGCCACTTCATGCACAGATGTCTATTGAAGTTGCACCCGAAATCACCAAAAGTAGTGCAGGAAATACTTTTGCAAATCAGGGCAGCGCCGCACAGTCGCTGTTGCACCGTTCCATTGGAACGGTGCCATTGCTGGCAATAGGCTGCGACTTGTCATGCGATTTGACCTGTCAAATCTCATGACAAATCGCTCCAATGTGAACAAGGGCTAAAGGGAAGAAGGGGAGCAATTGGGCTTTTTCAACCACCTAGGATAATCATGCACGTCTCTTTCTTTTAGTTCAGCACAAGGCAAAATTAAACTGCCATTTCCACTAAGTTTTGGGAAAAGTGGAATTGGCAAATTTAACCACTTCAATACAGGGCACTCACTTATACACCTTTCTGCCCAAACCAGTTTTCAGTGCGAACACATTTTGAATAACAATTGCCTCGTCAAGCGACGCTGTACCCAATCAATATTTTTATCATTTTTTTTTCCACAAATAGAGCTTTCTTTTGGTGGTATTTGATCACCATTGGGGTTTTTATTTTTTGCGCTACAAATAAAAAAAGATTGAAAATTAAAAGAAAAAAAAAAAGTTTTCTTTGTTTCTTTTACAAAACTTTGTAAATACGTACGTTTTCTCCTTCACTGATGGGCACTGATATGCAGCACTCATCGGAAGACACTGGCAGGCATCACTGATGGGCACAAAGTGTCATCCCTAATGGCCACTGATTGCAATCCCTAGTGGGCTTACCTGGTGGTCATGGGTGGACATCCCTGGTGGTCATGGGCAGGCATTCCTGGTGGTCCTGGGTGGGCATCCTCGATGGGTCTGCACTAATAATCAATGTGCTGATTATCAGCGCAGACCCTTCCTGTCAGGAGAGCAGCCAATCGGCTTTCCTCTACTTGCGCCTGTCACTGCGAGTAGAGGAAAAGCCGATACATGGCTTTTGCTGTTTACACTGTGATCAGCTGTGATTGGACACAGCTGATCACGTGGTAAAGAGCCTACATCATAGGCTATTTACCTTGATCAGAGATGCAGTGTGTCACACCACACCACCGATTGCCACGCTGCTTATGCTGCTGGACATCATATGGTGCCCAGTCAGGATAACAGAAGCACTTTCCGGCCATCATTTTGCTATATGGCAGGCAGGAAATGGTTAAAGAAATGTCACGCCCATCTGAATTCACAACTCTAAACTTGTAGCTGATCCAGAAAAAGGCCAAAACCCTCTAAACCATGGTCCAGGTTACTCAAGAAGATTTATCACATACTTCATGACCAACATTCTACAGTGTCATTTCTTCTTGATTAAAATATCCTGCAGAAGACAAAAGTTTTTTGCCCATACTTCTCTTCTTGGTCACAGGAGTGCACTTACTTTTGCTTTCGTATGACTCACATTGAGCTACCAGCAGAATAAAGTCACTCCAAGCTCTGGAAGAATCCCAACTATATCGTCAGGATTCATCCAGCTGCCTGATTGGCAGCTGGCTCTCAGAGCACATGAGAGATGAAGCCAGCTATGCCCACCCCCTCTCCAGCCCAGCACTGGAGGGGCAGGGCAGAGAGCAGTTGCAGGCAGTCACGGCTCTCTGCTCCAGGAAGACCAAGAGCTGTGGAATCTGCGGTCATGTGTGGCATCTTAGAGCCAGTGGGGGACAGCTGCAGCATCAATGGAGGTATTTGTTTTTTTAAGTACCATACTTCTGCTTGTTTTTCTAAATGTATAAAATATTAAAGGAGAAGTGTAGTCAATAAACAAGCCAAAGGTCGGTAACGAGCAGTAGCAAAGATACAGACAGCAGCAGGAGTGACAAGAGTGAGATATTTGCTGGAGAGAGCACACCAATCTGGCAAACAGGCAGTGCAAAGGCATGGCTAAAATAGGGAGATTATGGGGGGAGCCAACAGATCAGACAGAGAACTGTCCAGCATCTCAAGTGGCTCAGCAAGAATAGCTACAGTATATTAGATCAGACAGAGAGCTGTCCAGCATCTCAAGTGGCTCAGCAAGAATAGCTACAGTATATTAGATTGTAACCCAAAGGTTTGCAGAAAAGTCTTACTACCTACCTCCTAAGTGTAGCTGACCATCTCAGTCTCCCTTGCATCTGCATCATCCCTACTACCCAGATTAGAAGCCCTGTGGCAGCAACAATTACCTAACTGTTCTGCAATTTCCACTCAATTGGTATGGTTTTCCTTTCAGCCTTGGTACTTACAGCTTGAGCCACTGCACCTCTCCTGACATGTGCATCTCCCCCTTCACTCTACTGGCCCGCGCCCATCAGCTGATTTTCTCCTTCAGACAGTTTCAGCCTCCTGACATGGCATCTGTCCCTTTGTAGCTGAGAACTCAGGTGAGAGGTCCGCTGTGATGATAGGAAAGTCAAAACTAGAAGTGGCAGGCCCCCGCCCCAGTTGAAAAATGCTGCCCGCACAACAACTCATTTGATGGGGTCGGCCACCTGGACCCCCTACATATGTATCAGCTGTCCCCCCCTGATGGCTTCTGTAACGGCACCCCAAATATGAAAGGGGTTAAATGCCGTTTAAGATCTCTTCCCTCTCCTGGACACACATTCGCTGCCGATCCTCCACAGTCAGGCGACCACTTCCCATAGGAATTAATCCTTCCAAAAGAACGAGACAAAATGCTCTGTATCTTTCCAAAATGATCTGACTCTTTATTGCAAAAGTACTACAACTCTTATACACACAGAGAGAAGCTTCTGACCCTCCTCCCATCATACACCTCTGACCAGACCCAATTTACATTTCAGTTTAAATGGTTATGCATGACCTTTTGTGTTTAGCTTTTGTCTCCCAATCCACATTATCAAAAGACTTCACAGAATGAAAGGATCTGTAGCATATTTGAGGTTCATTAACATTACACAAGCAGACAGGTGACACCTCAGCATCTCTTCAATTAACCTGTCTGTCTGCTAGTTCCACAACCTATAATTACAGGCTTAACTCCCACAAGCCACAATAAACAATAGAATGTAATCACACATCATCACAGCAAGTATTACATAAACAGCCCACACACAGTATATACCCAATCTGCTATGTATATAAAGTATGGGATATGGCTATCACAGATCATGGTGGGGTTTTCATTCACCCTGTGCCCCTAATAGGGACACAGGGTGGTTTACACATAAGAGGCATTGGGGAAGCTGAAGCAAGGGTATCTCATACTTTCTAAGAGATTCTGGGTTACCCGGGCCTTCCCGTTACATCTCTCCCCTTTCGGCAGGAGACTAAAACAGGAAGAGACCCCAGACGGGTTGACTCCGAAGGTAGTCCATAGTTCCATTCCCCTAATGCCGGTATCCACACAGTACTCCAAATAAATTGCTCCACACAGAGCATTACTTACCCAGCCAACCTCTGCCTCTCTCAGAGAACATACCCGCCACTGGGGAGAGGCCTGGCTTGGCCCTTCTCCCTGGGGTGCTTTCAGCTGCGGGAGAGAAGACAGGGTGACTGGGCTCAGTCCGTCATGCTGTTGGGGATCTGGGCCGACTGCCCAGCATCCCTGGAGTATACAAGTCGAGACTGAAGTCCCATCCACTTGTGGTAGGTGAAAATCCCCCAGTGCTTGCAAAGCAAGGCTGACATCCTCCTGTCTCAGTGTCACACCATTTTCTGGGGTTGTGTCAGTGAGGACCGAAGTCCCATCCAGTACAACAGGAACTCCCTCTTCTGTTAGTTGAGAACAGAGGCCTGCGGCACTCTGCTCTGTTGCCAGCTCTTGTGCTGGGTTGCTGTAAGTGGAGACCGCAGTCCCATCCACCTATATCAGCTCAAGTGACAGTTGTGTGCAGCGGCCAGTACCATTCTGCCCTGCTGCCAGTGATTCAGCTGGGGGTAAAAGCTTTACCACCTCAGCTTGTTGCTGGAGAGATGGGCCAACTGCCCCAGCTCCCTGAAACTCCACAGTTGTTTCCGGTGCTGGGCAGAGGTTGCTATCACTCTGCCCTGTTGCCAGCACTTCTGCTGGGGACTCCACACTAGACATGTGCATTTCGTTTCGTTCCGAATCGAAATTCGGACGAATTTTTCATTATTCGGACATTCGGATGCATCCGAATTACCGAATTACAATACTAACGAATTTAACCGAATCCGAATTTTTTCGAATCTAAAAATATTTTTGACCCGACTTTGGGTCCATGTATCTCGGGGTTCCTTGGTGATAGAAACCCCAAATTTGGAGATGTTGTAGGGCTAGTTCTTCTGTGTTTGCATACCAAATTTGGTGTTTCTATCACTAAGTGACCCCGAGATACGTGGACCCAAAGTCGGGTCGCAAAATGTCAAGCACTTTACTGGAGCAGAGAATGACATTTTGCGACCCGATTTTGGGGCCACATATCTCGGGGCCACTTGTAGCTAGAAACCCCAAATTTGGTATGCAAACACAGTAGAACTAGCACTACAACATCTCCAAATTTTGGGTTTCTATCACCAAGTAAACCCAAAATACATGGACCCAAAATCGGGTCGCAAAATATTTTCGAATCCGGTTGAAATAGTATCAACATGATTCGAAATTATTTCAACTGCATTTGAAACTATTTCAACCGGATTCGAAAATATTTTGTGACCCGAATTTGGGTCCATGTATCTCGGGGTTACTTGGTGATAGAAACCCCAAATTTGGGGTTATTGTTTTTCTAGTCTATTTTCTATTTTATTATAATCTTTTCTATCCAAAGTTAAAATTAATTAATTAATTAAAAAATTTGAATTCATACTATTCGAAATTCAAATTTATTCTATTCGAAATTCGAATTTCAGAAGATGGTTGTATATTCTTTCTATTTTATTCTTCTAAATTATATTTTTTTTCTATTCTGTTCTAATCTTTTCTATTTGAATTATAAATTTTGGAAGAAGGTTATTTACTTACTTATATACATCTGTCACATAAAAAAAAAAGATGTGAAATGGCTGTCACGGATGTCGATCGCAAGGCAAGTACATATGCTGTATGTCATTGTCCACTTACCACAACACCTGCCACGAGTGCCACGACACCGGCCACGAGTGCCACGACACCGGCCACGAGTGCCACGTGACCTGCCATGAGTGCCACGTGAACGGCCATGAGTGCCACGTGACCTGCCACGAGACCAAGTTGTGGATTGTCCACTTGCCACGTCACCTGCCACAAGTTATGGGGCTCCTGGCACCAAGTGACCCCCAGATATGGGCGATATGTCAAGTACTTTTCTGCAGCAGAGAATGACATTTTGTGACCCGACTTTGGGGCCACGTATCTTGGGGCCACTTATAGCTAGAAACCCCAAATTTGGTATGCAAACACAGTAGAACTAGCATTACAACGGGGTTACTTGGTGATAGAAACCCCAAATTTGTGGTTATTGTAGTGCCAGTTGTAATGTGTTTGCATACCAAATATTTTGGGATTTCTAGCTATAAGTGGCCCTGAGATACGTGGCCTCAAAGTCGGGTCGCAAAATTTAATTCTCTGCTGCAGAAAAGCACTTGACATATCGCCCATATCTGGGGGTCACTTGGTGCTAGGAACCCCATAACTTGTGGCAAGTGGACAATCCACAACTTGGTCACGTGGCCGGTCACGTGGCACTCGGACAATGACATACAGCATATGTACTTGCCTTGCGATCGACATCCATGACAGCCATTTCACATCTTTTTTTTTATGTGACAGATGTATATAAGTAAGTAACTAACCATCTTTCAAAATGTATAATTCAAATAGAAAAGATTAGAACAGAATAGAAAAAAAAAATAATTTAATAGAATAAAATAGAAAGAATATGCAACCATCTTATGAAATTCGAATTTCGAATAGAATACATTTGAATTTCGAATAGTAGGAATTAAAAAAAATGTAATTAATTAATTTTAACTTTGGATAGAATAGATTAGAATAGAAATAGAGAATACACTAGAAAAACAATAGAATAGAATAGAATATAGATACTATCTATTTCATGTTTAATTTTTTTTTGCAGATTACTATTTTTTACATAAGATCTCCTGCAGACTATTAGCATTTTTTTTTTTTTTTTTTGCAGATCTCCTGCAGACTATTAGTATCTATTTAGTTTTCTCACCAGGTCTCCTGCAGACTATTAGCATCTATTTCTTTTTTAGCAGATCTCCTGTAGACTATTAACAGCCATTTCACTTCTTTTTTTTTTTGCAGATCTCCTGCAGACTGTTAGAATCAATTTAATTTTTTTTTTCAAAGTCGGGTCGCAAAATATTTTCGAATCCGCTTTAAATAGTATCAACATGATTCGAAATTATTTCAACCGCATTTAAAACTATTTCAACCGCATTTGAAACTATTTCAACCGGATTCAAAAATATTTTGCGACCCGACTTTGGGTCCACATATCTCGGGGTTAGTTGGCGATAGAAACCCCAGATTTGGGGATGTTTTAGTGCTAGTTCTCCTGTGTTTGCACACAAAATTTGGGGTTTCTATCACTAAGTGACCCCGAGATACGTGGACCCAAAATCGGGTCGCAAAATGTCAAACACTTTTCTGCAGCAGAGAATGACATTTTGCGACCCGAATTTGGGGCCACATATCTCGGGGCCACTTGTAGCTAGAAACCCCAAATTTGGTATGCAAACACAGTAGAACTAGCACTATAACATCTCCAAATTTGGGGTTTCTATTTCTAAGTGACCCTGAGATACGTGGACCCAAAGTCGGGTCGCAAAATATTTTCGAATCCGGTTGAAATAGTTTCAAATGCGGTTGAAATAATTTCGAATCATGTTGAAATAATTTCGAATCCGGTAGAAATATTTTCGAATTAGGTTGAAATATTTTCGAATGCGACCGATTTTCGAATTCAGTCGAAAACAAAACGAAATCCGAAAACGAATTTAACAAATTTAACGAATCTAACTAAACGAAATTAATTAATTAACGAATTAAAACGAAACAAAATGAATTTTTTCCTTTTGCACATGTCTACTCCACACCATCTGCTCTGGATAACTGTTGGGGAGGGAAAAGGGCTGCTTCTCCTCCCTGCATCTCTGAAATCCCCTGGGAAAGAGGAACCATCACCTTCTCACCTCGGGCCTCCAAAACTGCCACGGGTGTAGAGCAGGGGTCTGCAGTACTCTGTCCTGCTGCCAGTACTTGGGCAGGCGATGCATAATCCCTAACATCCACTGAACAGTCCCTTAAGTCCATACCTTCTGTAATCTGTTTCTGGGGAGATGAGCCAACTGCCCTAGCTCCCAGGAACTCCATGTCATCCACTTCGGATTTAGGGATGGCAATCTTCAGATTTTCCACTGCCGATTCTTCAGCCAGGATTTCAGAGTTGTCCACTGGTATTTCCTGATCGTCCCAGGCAATGGTAGCACCACCCTGCTGCTGAGCAGATTCTCGCAGCTGTCTGTAGGTGATCTCCGATTGCCGTATTTCCGCCATTCTCCGCTCATGTTGTCGCTCTAGTTCTCACTCTTGTCTCTCTAGTTCTTTCTCTTGTTGCTCTCGTTCTCTCTTTTGTCGCTCTAGTTCTCTCTTTTGTCGCGCATCCTGCAGCTAGATGCCTTTAATGGCATTCTGTATGGCGGTGTCTGATGGGTTAGCACCATATAATGCCAAGCGCTGTCGAACTCGTTGCTGAAACAAATCTTCAACTGACCGGGGTCCTGCATCACCACCCTTCTGGTCCATCTCGGCTAGCTCCCTGATCAAGATGGCCTTGTTCTTTGTCCCACTGGTCCCTTCATGGCTCTCAAGTAGGTCTTTCAGCGTGGCTTTCCTGCAGGCTGCATAGCTGGTCCTTCACTGTGGTGGTTTGAAGTGTCCCAGTAACTGGAGGGAAGATCCCACCGCTGCCAACCAATGTAACGGCACCCCAAATATGAAAGGGGTTAAACGCCGTTTAAGATCTCTTCCCTCTCCTGGACACACATTCGCTGCCGATCCTCCACAGTCAGGCGACCACTTCCCATAGGAATTAATCCTTCCAAAAGAACGAGACAAAACGCTCTGTATCTTTCCAAAATGAACTGACTCTTTATTGCAAAAGTACTACAACTCTTATACACACAGAGAGAAGCTTCTGACCCTCCTCCCATCATACACCTCTGACCAGACCCAATTTACATTTCATTTTAAATGGTTATGCATGACATTTTGTGTTTAGCTTTTGTCTCCCAATCCACATTATCAAAAGACTTCACAGAATGAAAGGATCTGTAGCATATTTGAGGTTCATTAACATTACACAAGCAGACAGGTGATACCTCAGCATCTCTTCAATTAACCTGTCTGTCTGCTAGTTCCACAACCTATAATTACAGGCTTAACTCCCACAAGCCACAATAAACAATAGAATGTAATCACACATCATCACAGCAAGTATTACATAAACAGCCCACACACAGTATATACCCAATCTGCTATCTATATACAGTATGGGATATGGCTATCACAGATCATGGTGGGGTTTTCATTCACCCTGTGCCCCTAATAGGGACACAGGGTGGTTTACACATAAGAGGCATTGGGGAAGCTGAAGCAAGGGTATCTCATACTTTCTAAGAGATTCTGGGTTACCCGGGCCTTCCCATTACATCTGCCCTGCCAGTATTATCATACAGAAGTGTGGCCCCTTTATGGGGGCGCCAGACCAATTTTCCTCCTGGCCCAGTCCGTCCCATAAGTCTGGCGCTACACTAAAAGTGTAGCGCAAGCTGCCGGGGACTCTTTTATTGCCGCCCCCCTGCAAAGTGCCATCCTAGGCCTGGGTCTTGTCAGCCTAGGCCAAGATATAGCGTTGCCTTACCTGCCCTACATATAAACAGCTGCAGTTAACAATTTCACACACAGGACAAATACTCTTTATTTCAGATTAAATTCATATATTTAATACCACTAGCTGCAGCACTGACCAGGAGGTCATTAAAGGAGAATTCCGAAGTTGATGCAACTTTCCTGTTTATGTCTTTTCACTTGCTAATAGTTTCACAGAAGAGAAGAACACTAATGACTTCAAAGTGCACCATCAACAGAGCTCCAATGTTTGGCAAATAATATTTGTTCTGTTTTACTTCTAGGTTAATGTTGCAACAGTAAACCTTAGTCATTGGCTCGGGACATCCCTGAGAAGTAGTTCCACTATTATTTATCTGCTTATGTTCTCAGGGAGGACCTTTTCAATACCCAGAGCCAGGGCTGAACGTTTATATCTTTCTGTTCTGTAGGACCAATTAAAGGAAAGGAGGTTGTTATATACAAAACTTAGGTTTACTAAGATTACCATTGAAGTCAAATGCTTACAATATAGAATACTTAAAAATAAAATGAAAAATATAAGTGCTATTATTCTATCATGTGAAATATCCAGTGATATCAAATTATATTCAAATAAATAAATCAATCTATATAATAATGTGTTCAATTAAAGTTCATATGCTGAAACCTTTCTGCGTTGAATTATTGTGACCTCAATTATTGTGACTTCTCAATATCATCCACCACTGTGCAAATCGTGTCTTCAGCAGATAATGTGCACACCTTCACCAGCCGTTATACCTGCTCACCTCATACATGAGTCAGAAACACTCAAGCGTATAAAATACTGCTTAGGTAAATGTTCATGTTTTGCTCATCAAAGTGTAATGTTAAAATGTTCTCAAAACCTTGCCTTCTTTACAAAGATCTTGCTTGATTCACGAAATTACATTGTCTGTTCAGAGTCAGTAGCAGTGTGAGCGTGTTTGGTGGGCGGGGCCACCGGGTGGCTGCGGACTCAGAGGAGAACTGTCAGAAGAACTGAAGCGTTACACAGCGGGAACCTCGAATGCAAGCGGATCATCCGGAGAAAGAAGAGGGGAACAAGAAGCCGGAGCAAGATGCGGACGAGAATACCGAAGGAAGAAGGAAGATGAAGATGAAGATGAAGAACAAGATGGAGGAAGAAACCCGAATGGAGAAAAGAAGAAGATGGAAGAAGAAGATGGAAGAAGAAGATGGAAGAAAGGAGAAGACATTAATAAAGGAATTGTCAAAAACCGGCTATTGTCATTTTTAGCATTTTTGACACTTTTTTTTGTGAAATGGTAGGGGTACATTTGTACCCCATTACCATTTCACACAGGGGGGGCGGGATCTGGGGGTCCCCTTTGTTAAAGGGGGCTTCCAGATTCCGATAAGCCCCCACCCGCAGACCCCCACAACCACCGGGCAAGGGTTGTGGGGATGAGGCCCTTGTCCCCGTCAACATGGGGACATGGTGCTTTGAGGGGGTCACAGACCCCCAAAGCATCCTCCCCATGTTGAGGGCATGTGGCCTGATACAGTTCAGGAGGGGGGGCGCTCTCTCGTCCCCCCTCTTTTCCTGTGGCCTGCCAGGTTGCGTGCTCGGATAAGGGTCTGGTGTGGATTTGGATTTTTAGGGGGACCCCCACGCCCTTTTTTTTAAAGTTTGGAACGGGGGTCCCCTTAAAATCCATACCAGACCTGAAGGGCCTGGTACGGATTTTGAGGGGAACCCCCACACCATTTTTTTTTTACATTTGGCGCAGAGTTCCCCTAAATATCCATACCAGACCTGAAGGGCCTGGTAATGGAATTTGGGGGGACCCCCACGCATTTTTTTTCAAAGACTTTCAATGACTTTTATCTGTATTGACGGGAACCAGCAATTCATTACAGCCGCGAGTACTTTTAAATGACTATTATTTTACTTTAGAATGTCATTTTGCTCTCGGACTGTTATAAACATGGAAAACATGCGCTACTTTACAGGCATACTATAGACACCCCCCAGGTATGATATTTAGGGCCAGTTCACACCGGATGCAGTGCAGTGTGTTTTTTTGATGCATGAAAAACGCAAAGAAAGTTGATCACATTAATGCCAATGGCATAGTTCACACCACTGCAGTCCGTTCCAGTGCGTTTGAGAAAGGAAAAAATAAAATAGGTCATGCTGCATTTTTTATGTACAGAACTGTACTGGACCGCAGTAAAATGCATCAAAAACGCACTGGAACGTACCAAAAATGCACTGGAACGCACCGGAACGCACCTAAATGCACCAAAGATGCACTGCAACACACTTGTCCTTATTAGGGCCAGTTCACACCAGACGCAGTTCCGTTCAGTTCTGTGTGCTTTTTTTCTGCACAAAATGCATGCACAGTATTTTCCATGTATTCCAATGGTTCTAGTTGGCTCTAGTTTACACCATGCAGTCAGTTTCCGGTCAATTTCTGCACCGGAAACTGATCGTAAACTGACTGTATGGTGTGAACTAGAGCCAACAAGAGCCATTGGAATACATGGAAAACACTGTGCATGCATTCTTAGTGCAGAAAAAATGCGCACGAAACTGAACGGAACTGCGTCTGGTGTGAACTGGCCCTTAAGGTTAAGTGAAAAGAGGGGGAAAAAAGCACTGGACTACATCAAAAACGCACTTGGAACGCATCAAAAATGCACTGGAACGCATCAAAAATGCGCATGCAGAAAAGCACTTGTAACGTATCTAGACTGCGTTTCTATGGTGTGAACAGGGCCAGTTCACACCATAGAAACGCAATCCGGATGCGTTCCAGGTGCTTTTTTGCATGCACGTTTTTGATGCGTTCCAGTGCATTTTTGGTACGTTTTTGATGCAGTCCAGTGCTTTTTTTTTACCCCTCTTTTTTGTTAACCATAGATAAGGACAAGTGTGTTCCAGTGCGTTTTTGGTGCATTTAGGTGCGTTCAGGTGCGTTCCAGTGCGTTTTTGATGTGTTTTGCAGCGTTCCAGTTCAGTCCAGTGCAGGTAAAATGCAGCATGTTCTACTTTTTTTGTGGAACTGGAACACACTGGAACAAACACTGTTATTTAGAACCATATAACCAACTTTCCATGCATTTTTGATGCATAAAAAACGCAATGGACTGCATCTGGTGTGAAATGGCCCTTAAGCAATTTGGCATATTTAAAGGCACTTCTCCTTGTTTTTGGTGTTGTCCAAATTGGTGACATTGATATATGTCCCTTAGGGTGGGACCTGGGCCCCCATACCCATTTTAAGGCCAATAACTAGAAGATAAGCCAGCCAAGTGGGGACTAGCAAAATTAACAAGTCAGTTCCCATAGACTGCAATGGTATTTGTTGTATAACTTTTGCCCATGTTAGGCTCTTTGTTTGCCCCCCTGGACCAGGGGGTGTTTGTCCCATCTCTAATTAATTTTGTAGCATGCTGGATGATGTGCTTAATTTTGGACAGGGGGGGGGGGAGAGGCTTGTTTTCTGCTAGCTGCATTTGTGTTGGTCTGAGCATGCTCAGGGACTTAGTATTTTTTGGTGCTTTTTGTGTGTGAACAGCACCTGGATGTTTCTGGGCATGCTCAGAGAGCATGTTTTTTGGGTTAGTAATTGAAGGACATACTTAACAGGTGTACCCACTTTGAAGTTCAGTCTCTACATTGGGTGAACTATTTGTTTCATGGACTGTGCATGTGCTTTCAATTGCCTCATTAGCACACAAACCTATGTTATATAAAGCTTGCAGATAGCATTCTCTCCCTTGCCCTGAAAAGAGGCAAGATTGTGCGTGTGTCCGGCCGGCAAAAAGTACATTTTGGTGTCCTTATCGAGTTTGTAACACATGCATTTTATTTGTTATGTCTTTGCAAAACAGATGTTTGTTTTACTTTTGTTGATTGTATTTTTTTGTGTGGGGGATATGTCCCCCTGTAATATTTTTGATGTTGTTAATGTGTGTCGTTTGTTCACTTTGATTTAATTGTCTGTGCTGCATTATTTTGCTAAATCTTTCTCAAGATGTGACTAATGTTTCAAATTTACCTTCATGTCTTTTTTTTTTTTGCTTCCCTTTGTTTTTTTCAAAGTTCTGTTTTGTTGACCAATACAATTTGATGCAAAGTTTGTTTGTTTTTTGTTTTCTATGCAACAAATGTGACAGCTGCAGCTTAACTATGCTAATTGGCATGTCAAAACAAAACAGGTGTGATTTGTCTAACCTAGTGCCTTCATGATAGCATATGCATGTATTGTGTGCTGCCATGGATAGTCAACAGGAAATGAAAAATACAGAGTGGAAAGTATTCAATTTTCCTTTTTACTGTAGTGGTTCTCAGCCTCAGTCCTCAAGTACCCTCAACAGGACATGTTTTGTGAATTTATCTTATTGATAATTTCTGTCCAAAATACCAAACCATTGACTGTGATTTAAAGCACATGTGCAAGATGAAGGAAAACCTGCAAACATGGCCTGTTGGGGGTACTTGAGAAGCACTGATTTAGAGCACTGCACTTAAAAATAGCTCAAGGCAATACTATTCTAATTGTGGGCATTTTGAGGGAAACCAAGTGTTAGAACTCCTGCTTGTTTTTTTTAGGTTGGGCTTTGTGTTCCTCTTAGTAAAATTTGTCTTCACTTCCTGTCACACAGCTAAACAGGAAGTGAAGGTAAAACTCTACCAATGTCTTTTCTTGGGGACACACATCAATCTAACTAGTGTCCCCATTAAGCAAATTGCACTCTGGCACTTTGTTGTGTACACCAGAAATCATTAGGTAGTTTGGGGTTTAGTAAAGGTAAATCCACTCTGCAGTACAAGTGAAGTTGCTGAAAATCTGAGGGGAAGCACTGGTGATTTTAACATCCAATCATCTAGAAGCAAAGATGGTGTTTTTTTGTTTCCTTGCATGTCCCCCTCGGATATCCAGCAAGTGAACTTGTAGTGCAAAGTGGATTTGCCTTTAGTAAATAAACTTCAAAGTCCCTAATAATTTGGGGTGTACCCAGCAAAATGCTGGAGTGCAATGTACATAATGGGGAAACTATTTACATTGAGCTGTGTGTCCCCAAGGAAAGACACATCCTGTGTGGCTATGTGAAAGGAAGTGAATTATTTGGAAGGATAAAGTGGCCAAATTTGGGAGTTGTCTTCACCCTATCAGGGGTGCAGACATCCCCAAAAACTGTCCAGACTTCTAATCCCTCTGCACTCTATCCCCAAACAAAAATAAGAAAGGATTTCATTTAGTTTAACTTTGCAAAGACACATTCCTAAGTTGAATTGTGATGCATTTCAATGGCCCATTTAGACCCTCTTTAACCACTTGAGATCAGCGCTATAGCTGATCGATGGCCACAGCGCGGTCCTCAATTGTCGGGAGTCCGTCAATAGACGTCCTCCCCTTTGCGTGCGTGCTGTGGTCACCGAGTCACTGAGACTCGGGTGATGACAGATCCGAGTAAGGGGCCGATCCCTGCCCCTTACCACATGATCAGCTGTCAGCCAATGACAGCTGATCACGTGATGTAAACAAAAGCTCGGTAATGGTTTTTGTTTTCTCCTTGTGCTGACAGCGTGAGCATAAAAAAGGCAATCACCGGCTTATGTGCAAGGGACATCGGGCCCGAAGAGGCAATTCTGCGTCGTCTGTGACAATCAGTAGCCCCCCTGCCAGTGCCACCTATCATTGCCACCTAGCAGTGCCACTTCTCAATGCCCACCAGTGCCAACTAGCAATGCCACCTTATCGGTGCCCATCAATGCAGTCTCATCAGTGTACATCAATGAGGAAAAAAATTACCTTTTTTCAAAATTTTCTAACTAAATATTAACCACTTCCCTACCGCCCACGGTCTAATGATGTCCTTGAATTTGTGCGGTGACATCTGAATGATGCCTGCAGCTGCAGGCATCATTCAGATATCATTCTTTTCAGCCGGCGATAAAAAGGATCATAGCGGCAGTTCTGCCGCATGATCGTTCTTATAGGCGGCGGGAGGGGACATTCCCGCCGCCATCCGGTGCTTCTCTGGGCTCTCCCGTGCCATCGGGGGCCCAGGGAACGAATTGGCCGGCGCCGGATGGGAAGCATAGAGATGACTGGTCATCTCTATAACCGTCGGAGGCCCGGGCGTGACGTTATGACGTCATGCCGGGTTCCCGTATGTAAACAAAGCCGTGATCTCGGCTGTCAGCATGAGATCGGTGAATTTTTTTAACAATCTCATGCTTTCCAACCAGGAGTAGAGATGTGAGGTCTTATTGACCCCGCATCTCTCCATAAAGAGGACCTGTCACAATAGATTCCTATTACAAGGGATGTTTACATTCCTTGTAATAGGAATAAAAGTGATAAAAAAAAAAAAAGTCCAAAAAAGTGTAAAAAATAATAAAAAATTAAAAACGCCCCTGTCCCCGATAGCTCGTGCTCAGAAGCGAACACACACGTAAGTCCCGCCCACATATGTAAACACCGTTCAAACCATACATGTGAGGTATCGCTGCGTGCGTTAGAATGAGTGCAACAATTCTAGCACTAGACCTCCTCTGTAATGCGAAAATGGTAACTTGTAAAAAAAAATTAAGCATCGCCTATGGAGATTTTTAAGTTCTGAAGTTTGGTGTCTTACCATGAGTGTGCACAATTTTAAAGTGTAACTTGTTAGGTATCTATTTACTCAGCATAACATCTTTCACATTATACAAAAAAATTGGGCTAACTTTACTGTTTTGTTATTTTTTAATTCATGAAACCGTTTTTTTTTTTTAAAAAGGCGTTTGAAAATTTATTGCGCAAATACTGTGCGAGACAAAAATTTGCAATGACCGCCATTTTATTCCCTAGGGTGTCTGCTAAAAAAACATATATAATGTTTGGGGGTTTTAAGCAATTTTATAGCAAAAAAATTATGATTTTTACATGAAGGAGAGAAGTGCCAGAATAGGCCCGGTGCTGAAGTGGTTAAAATACCCTATTTTTTTTTTAGTCAGTCTTTTGTATTTATAGAAAAAAACAAAAAACAAACGCAGAGGTGATTAAATAGCACCAAAAGAAAGCTCTATTTGTGTGAAAAAAATTATAAAATTTTCATTGGGTTACAGTGTTGTATGACCGCGCAATTGTCATTCAAAGTGCATCAGCGCTGAAAGTTAAAAATAGGTCTGGGCAGGAAGGGGGTTTAAGTGCCCAGTAAGCAAGTGGTTAATATAAGGCTATATGCACACGGACGTTTTTCCAGCCGCTTGTTTGAGAGTTTTTTGCAGCTTAAAAACGCCTCTCCATGTTAGCCTATGGCCTCATGCCCACCATGGCGTTTTTGAGCTGTAAATGGCATAGCCGTTTTTAGGCCCCATGTACACGGGGCGCTGGTGCAAAGTCTTCTGAACTAAGGTTGAAACCGGTGTTTAGAAACACGCGTTTTGTCGCATTTGCATGCCGCGTTTTACTGCATTTGCGTCTATAAGCGTTTAAACAGTATTATTAACCATTTGAGCTATTTTATGAGACCAGAGTGAGTAGCAGCAGCAGTGTACTTGTATTTAGCGTGTCACTTGCCACATCACTTGGCACAAGTTGTGGATTGTCCACTTGCCATGTCACCTGGCCACGTCACCTGGCACAAGTTGTGGATTGTCCACCTGCCACGTCACCTGCCACGTCACCTGCCACAAGTTGTGTATTGTCCACAATGCAATGCAAGCAATTACAGTTTTTTTTATATATATATATATATATATATATATATATATATATATATTTTATGGTTTTTCATTATTTGCCATAATTTTTTAGTATTTCAATGTAAAAAAATAGGTCACCTTTAAAACGGCTTATAAACGAAAACTCCGGTACCGCGTTTAGGCACGTTTGGCATCTGAAACATGGAAATCTTTGGCGTCTGAACGCATTTTTTTGCTTTCTGAAAAACAAGGTTAAACGCAACTGCCTAAGGGCCAGTTCACACCTTGGAAACGCAGTTCGGATGCGTTCCAGGTGCTTTTTTGCATGTGTGTTTTTGATGCAGTCCAGTGCTTTTTTTCCCTCTCTTTTTTCTTAGGCCTCATGCCCACGGACATTTTAAAAAAACGGGCTGTAAGGCTCGATTCACACTAATGCATTTTTTGGTGCATTTTTCAGAAATGCAGGGAAATTTTTTAACATGGAACATGTTCATGTTCACATCAATGCATTTTTGTGCCTCTGCGTTTTTGGAAAGGGTCTGGGACTTTTTTTCCAGCAAAAAGCAGTGTTTTGCATGTAATAGAATTCAATGGACTCACATCCAAAACAAATTCAATGTACCGGTATCCAAGTACCGCGATTTTGCCGTGATTTGTGTTTTTTTTAACCTGTTTAAAGCTGGTTGTTAAAGGAAATGTCCCCCCCCCCCAGGTCCATACCAGGCCCTTGGGTCTAGTATGGATTCAAAGGGGACCCCCCTACACCAAAATGAAAAAAAAAATGGTGTAGGGGTCCCCCCAAAATCCATACCAGACTCTTATCCGAGCATGCAGCCCGGCAGGTCAGAAAAGGGAGTGGACGAGCGAGCGCCCCCCCCCTGAACCATACCAGGCCGAAAGTCCTCAACATATGGGGGGGTTGGTGCTTTGGGGCAGGGGGCACTGCACCCCCCACCCCAAAGCACCCTGCCCCCATGTTGATGGGGACAAGGGCCTCTTCCCGAAAACCCTTGCCCGGTGGTTGTCGGGGTCTGCGGGCGGGGGGCTTATCGCAATCCGGGAGCCCCCTTTAATAAGGGGGCCCCCAGATCCCGGCCCCCCACCCTATGTGAATGAGTATGGGGTACATCGGGCGACTTCAAGTCGCCTCCAGGACATGACTTGAGTGTGTGCTTCACGCTCAAGTCGTGTCCAAGTTGCCTCGCAAAGTCGCGCTGCCCCTGTGTCAACCGGCACACAAGTCGCCCCATCTTGATCCGACTTCTGGTGCGACCTCTATTCAAATCAATGGGCTCCCATAGGGAACCATTCATTTTGGAGAGAGAAAGAAGCGTCGCTGAGATTTTTACTTACTATCACAGTGCGCCGCCGGGTTCACGCGCCCACTTAATGATTTATCCGGCGCGCCAATTAAGGTATGAACCGGTGCAGCGCACTGTTGTTAGTAAATCACCCCCATAGTTTTGGATAAGTAAATTGGTTAAAGGGTGGATCATGGATCAATCTTTCATGTCCCAATAATGTCTCAATAGGGACTTATTTGTCCTCCACACTAGACAGCATCATAGGAGAATGCCGTTAGGTCCTGCCTCCTCTTTATCTGCCCCCACCTCCTATGTGCTCTACATGCACCAGGCATTTAGGACACATCCAGGGAGCTCAACTGTCTACAGCCAATAGAGATGGGCTCTGGTGTGTTCGAAATCCCACGTGCCCGATCCCGCCAGGAAGCCGACACTCCACAGTGCTAATCACAGCCAGTGAAACATTGCCTGATCTGTGCAGCTGCGGACCAGGAAATGTCTCACTGCCTGTGATTAGCGCTGTGCAGTGTGGGCTTCCTGGCACGCTCTGGCATGTGGAATTTTGAACATGCCCAGCCCCTCTAACAACAAATTGTGCTGGCCCTCCTGTACATCAGCCACATAAAGTAACCAGCACTGGGTTCAAATGTGCTGCCGCCGCTGCCATGGAGACAAAGACCAGCGCTGTGAATAGCCGGGACAGGACAGCAGCTCTGGTTGTTGAGTAATATGTTTATTCCCCGCTACCATGTGGAATAATATAGTAAGAAAGTGGAGCTGCTGCAGGCACCGAAAAGGGTCAAACCAACCCGTTAATGTTAGATTGAGCAGAGGGGGGGTGGTGCTGCGCTGTTACTAGTGATAGAATCAAATAGTAAAATTAGATAACTAATATCACCAGAATGGGAGTGCAACAGATTGCTAAACGCATGAATGCTAAACGCATAAACTGAGAAGCCTCCATTGGCTAGCCGTAAAGGATCGGGTCACATTCAAGACCCTCTGCCTCACCCACAAATGCGCACAAGGAAACGCACCTCAATATTTATGCGAGAAAATAAAACACTACACCACTACTCGCAACCTCCAATCAACCAACCAAAACCTCCTCCACATCCCCAAGACTCACTACAAAGCCAAGGGAGAACGAAGGTTTGCTGTCCAAGGACCAAGGCTATGGAATGCACTACCCACGAACATCCGCATGGAAGAAAACCATCGGGCCTTCCGGAAAAAACTAAAGACTTATCTCTTCTAAGGATCTCAACGACACTAGATGCCAAGCGTCTTGAGGCGATTTAGTTCGCAATTGCAGCGCTATACAAGTTACTCACTCTCTCACTCATTGCTATGCTCACAATTTGATTGCAATTTTGCACATAGTTTTTGGACTTTGCACTATTTATTACAGATTGTACATTTTTATATTTCCTTTGCACAGTTGCACCTAGTGTTTGTTTTGCACTTTGCACAGGATTACATATTGGACTTTGCACATTTATTTTGCTATTTTGCACAGCCCCTATGGATATTTATGTATATTCCAGATTCTGAGTTTCATATGCACGCTACACATGTTTATGCGTTTAGCATTCATGCGTTTAGAAATCTGTTGCACTCCCATTCTGGTGATATTAGTTATCTAATTTTACTATTTGATTCTATCACTAGTAACAGCGCAGCACCACCCCCCCCCCCTCTGCTCAATCTCTCACTCATTGCTATGCTCACAATTTGATTGCAATTTTGCACATAGTTTTTGGACTTTGCACTATTTATTACAGATTGGACATTTTTATATTTTGCTTTGCACAGTTGCACCTAGTGTTTGTTTTGCACAGGATTACATATTGGACTTTGCACATTTATTTTGCTATTTTGTACAGCCCCTATGGATATTTACATATATTCCAGATTCTGAGTTTCATATGCACGCTGCACTTTGTTATTATTGTTTTTTGGATTTATGTTTATGCGTTTAGCATTAATTCAATCTGTTGCACTCCCATTCTGGTGATATCAGTTATCTAATTTTACTATTTGATTCTATCACTAGTAACAGTGCAACTCTGGTTGTTCCAGCACTGGTCCACACTGGGAACATTCCCCCATCCACCTATAATGTGTAGATGGGGGAATTGGATAATTTCTTTTTTTTTTCATTCAACCTAATAGTTGAATGAAAAAAAGTGATCAATGTATGGGCTGCCTAAGAGCTAAGACCAGCCATAGACAATTTAAATCTCAGCTGGTTCAGCAGGAACTGGCTGAGATTTGAACCATTAATGAGCAGTTTCTCTTATGATTATCACTAGTGGTTGCTTTAGCCACTAGTGATAATCACTGTTTGTCGGGAGAATACAATTGCTGGGCGGGAGGGATATTCCCCTGTCAGCACTGTCTGTGTTGATGGGGGAATTATGCAAGTTTCTTTCCTGCAATCTGTCGATGCGGGAAAGAAATTTGCACCGTCTATTACCTGCCTAACTGAAAGTGAAAGTAAATTGTAAATGTCTTGAAAGAACAGGAGAGGCTGGGGGCGTGGCTTAGCAGCGGTGGGAATGGCGGAGTGAGGAGACAGGTGCCCGGAGCATGGTGCGATCCCTGTGGCTGATGTAGCTGGTGAAGGAAACTGATCACCGCGGATGTCCTGTTTTACCTTGCTTGCTCCGTTTTGCCTTGTTCGGTGGCTGATTTGTGCTGGTGTTGCGGCGGTGCAGTGGTGCGGTGGTGCGGTACAGGGGGACTGTTGGCGGCAGCGGCAACGGAATCTCGGAGCGGAGTTTCGGAGGTGAGGTTAAGGTGAAAGCTACGGGCAGGCGGAAGTCACGGATGCCTGAATAGATGCATGAATAGAGAACTGGATGCCAGGTATTGATGTACAGACCTCCGCACATCTACTCACATCCATATCCACTCCACATCCACTCCATATCTACTCATACTCTGCGCATATTATCTGAGATCTGAGACCTGATCTGGCACACTGAGGTGGAAGACAGAAGTCGCGGCGTAGAACTGCAGGAGATACAGGCCAACAGGCTCTTGAGGTTCTTAGAATAAAGAAGAACTAGCGGCTAAGGTATGGAAACATAGATTCCCGCAGGATTGCTAATATTAAGGGGGATCGGGGTGCTTAAATATCAAGTAATCTCTGAGTAATCTCTGAGTATAATATTGAACTTGGCAGTGAGTGTGTGGGGTGCACAATAGGAGATGGACTATATGACTATATGACTAAATAGACTATATAAGCCCATATGAGTTATAGTGTTGCACTTTGACAAATTAAGACAGAGGGGGATGAGCAACAGAAGGAAGAAAGGGGGAGAGAATAAAAATCCTCCACACACAATACCTATACAACCGGTCATTAAGGACTTTTTTACCCAGACAAGAGCAGCAGCAGCACGGGTAGTAGTGGAGACCCGTGGAAATTTGTGTCTGGAAATACCAAAGGCAGCACCCCGCTTGAGTTTACCCCTGATTCCGGACTTAATAATAACCCGGGAACAAGAGGAGGAGGTGGAGAGTCAGAATCAGAGCCAGAGCCAGAGCCATAAAAAAGTAATGTCAGATCAGGAGGAAGGGACATCTTTTGGGACAATAGATCCGGAGCTAAAAAAGATTTTGAAAGCACTGCCTACACGGAAAGATTTGGAGACAATGATGGCTCAGTATGAGGATGGCCACAGACAGGAAATGCAGTTAATCCGAGCTGAGATACAAACACTGAAAGAGAAAGTAACAGGAGAGGGGATAATGGTGAGCAAATTAGATGAGCGGATTACGAAACTGGAAAAGGAGCAACTATCACAGAGAAAACAGGTCTCTATGTTCCAATTAAGATTGGAGGAATCCGAAGACCGTAGCCGAAGGAATAATTTAAGATTTAGAGGGATTCCCGAGTGGGGGATGATAAAATACAGACAGTAGTAATATCTATATGCCAACAACTAGGTGTAACAGAAGACGTGAAAGAAACCGAATTTGATAGGCTACATAGAGCGTGGGGACCTCGCTCTATAGACCCAGCAAGACCTAGAGACGTGATAGGAAGATTACACCGGTATGCCCATAAAGAACGCATTGCTCGTAAAGCATGGGATATGGGGCAAATAACTTATGAGGGATATGCTGTAAAAATACTCCCAGATCTCTCTCGGGCTACTCTCCAGCGGAGGCTTATATTACGACCACTGCAAAATTCGATCAGTGGGCGCCTCTTACCGTTGGGGGTACCCCATTGCACTGACAATTCAAAAAGGGGCACAATTCTTTTCTGTGAATGACCCCTCAGATCTACCAGATGCATTTTTATTTTTGGGGATAGAGCAATGTGATATACCAGACTGGCTACAACCACTTAGGTGGAGACAGCGAGGAGGGGGAAACAGGATATCAAGAAGAAAGGAACCCACAGGCCCTGGAACTGGACAATGAATCTGGTATATAGAGATAGAACACTAAGTATGAATTAATGGGAAGACTTAAAATCTTTCCATTGGCGGATTTCTCCTTTTTGTCCTTTTTTTTTTTATTGCTCCTTTTTGCCTTCCTCTCTCTCTTCTCCTCCAGTTACCCTCTCTTCAGGACACCGCTGACACATCCTGCCCTGCATTAGTGGAAACTCTACGCTGTGTACCCCCTTGGGGGTGAAGGGAGCTGGTGAGTGGGGACACATGTGGGGGATGAATTGTCTGATATAACTGAAGAGCTGGATTTTACCTTGCCATTTGTATATGAAGAGAGACCTGCCATCCCGGCATTAAGTTACAACCATTTGCCTGCCACTATAGACCTTTTATGTTGTTTATTACCATATAAACTAGTGGGTTAGTCACGGAGACCATTGGCATCTACACTGACGTTCTTGCCTGGAAGTTCTTGCCCGGGAGCACTGCACTTTGGACGTTATAATTCATTTAGCTTGCAAAACTTATGAAGACTATTTCTTTTTTTTTAAACTATATAGATATACACAGATATATTATACATTTTTTTTGTTAATTGTTGGTATCATATCAGATTATTTTCTAAGGCATTACCGGCTACGGCCACTTGCACGCCTCACCTTTTCAGCTATTTCTGTGTTCACTGATTTGTGTGTTATTTTCAGCACTCAATCTCTGGTGACACTTGATATTTTTATTTCATTTATTTTCATAATACTGGTCCTATTAGGACTAGTGAGCAGCGCCACACCCCATTCATAATTCTCTATTTCTTGCTAGGACCCTCTCTCTCTGTTAGTGAGGGTTCAAATAGGGGGGGCTGCAGCTCTTATCACTTGCACATACCACATTATTTTTCCCTAAGCGCGGGTGCATAACACTATATATAACACATAAGTATTAGTGCACCAGTGTGGCAGGAGATATATAGATGGTGGGGATGTGGGGGGGGAGGAGTTGCGGTGGTGGGGGTGGGGGGAGTATGTCTATAGTATGTGATATGGTAATATGGTAACATGCTTGTGATATGTTGTTTGGGGGGGGGAGAGGGGGAGGGGGGTAGGATGTTTAGACAACTGTAACTGTAAGTAATATCTTTAATAGGAAATGGATGCCTGTGATGGATATAGAATGTATTAATCTGAAACTGACATATGAAATCCGAAAATTATTTTGATATTATTGGTTTGTAATAAGGATATGATGGAAAAATGTACTCTATAGATTAATAATTAGCTATACAGATGTTTTACAGATACTGTGGTGGATAATTTTTGGAGGCTTATTTTAGTATATGCCCCCCTTAAGAAGTAAATGGTAAAACAAAAGTTAGAAAACAAGATTAGTTTAAACATGCAAGGGTTATGAAAAGGAAAATAATCTTTGTGTGTGGGACTGGAAGGAGGGGAGGTAAGGGGAAGGAGAGGAATTGTGAATTATTTATCTCAATTTGGTTTAATTTTAGAAATCCCCTCTTTCACTTAGGTGGTTGATCTGTTTCTATATAATTTAAGTAAAAAATAGCCATGGGGATAAGGCCCATTGCTCCGCTACTACAGCCGCTACTGGACAAACCCCCTATATTCGGTATCTACGGGTAAATAGGTAATCCCAAGTAGGTACTGGTGTCATAACCCCGGGTTTTTTTTTCCTTTTTTTTTTCCTCTCATCCTCCCTTTGCCTGCTGGACTATAGAAGATGGGAGGACTGAAGGTGACCTCCATAAATACAAGGGGTTTGAATATCCCGGAAAAACGAAGGATGCTACACCATGACTTGAGACAGACTAAAACGGATATTGGAATGATACAGGAAACTAATTTTAAGGAAGGAAAATTCCCATACCTCCAAAATAGATACTTCCCCAATGTATATCTGGCGTCTAATAAAGAGGCCAAAACTAAGGGAGTGGCTATTTTAATATCCAATAGAATAGCATGGTCCTTGTTGGATAAATACGTAGATCCAGGAGGGAGGTATTTATTTTTGAAAGGATTTATTGGGAATACAAAAGTAACTTTAGCTACCATTTATACTCCAAATGTTAATCAAGAGAACTTTATCGGGAAAATGCTATCAAAATTGACAAAATTTAAAGAAGGGAAATTAATTCTGGGGGGGGATCTTAATATACCCTTAGATCCAAGAATCGATACCTCTAGAGGTTCCTCCTCAGTTTCTAGTGGGACAAGGAAACGTATTCTTCAGAAACTTCATGAAAATCAATTGATAGACGTCTGGCGTATCCTGCACACAGATGAGAGGGATTATACATGTTTCTCTAACCCACATCAATTATATTCAAGGATTGATCTTTTTTTGATACCACAGCAATTACTCTCCGGTGTGCAGGATATATCAATTGGTAGCATAACCTGGTCAGATCATGCTCCAGTCATAATAGAACTCTCATTATCAGGGCCAGTTTATCCAATGGAATGGAGCTGGAGATTGAATGAGAGCTTATTACAATCACCAGAAATTTTAGCTGACCTGAGTAAAGAAATCACATGGTATTTTGAAATAAACGATAGTGCAGAAAGTGACCCTGGAATCGTATGGGAAGCACATAAAACAGTTATAAGGGGGATCTTAATTAAACATGATTCTTGAGTAAAAAAGGCCAGAGAAAAGGAAATAAATGAATTACTGGGAAAGATGCAAGAATTGGAGTTATTACATAAAGAAACATCAGAAAAGGGAGTAGGAAATGTGCTAGCATATTTAAGACGACAGATATCAGATATCCTACGATATTAAGCAAAGGCGGTTCTACAAAGAGGGAGACGGACTACATACAAATCTGGGGACAAGTGCGGCAAATTATTAGCAAAAAAACTGAAAGAACAACAAACACGATCATATATACCCTATATTAAGGGAAAAAGAGATCAAAAACTCTCGATCCCGAAAGATATCGCACAGGAATTTGGGGAGTATTACTCCTCATTGTATAATTTGACACCTCCTCTTTCGCCCCACTTGTCTCTAGATGAATATCTAGCCTCTGCACAACTAGCCCAACTACCATCTCCGGTTCGAAGAAAATTAGAAGCACCCATTACATCTGAGGAAATATTTACAGCAATACAAACGATAAAACATGGAAAGACTCCTGGACCAGATGTTTTTTCGATACAATACTTTAAAAGTTTTTACTCTTTATTAAGCCCATACATGACTAAACTATTTAATGCCATCGGACAGGAAACTACCTTTACACCAGATACATTAAGAGCACATATTACGATTCTACCAAAGGAAGGTAAAGATCTGACATGTTGTAGTAGTTATCGACCGATATCTTTATTAACCACTTCCCGCCCAGTCAATAGCAAATTGACGTCCGGGAAGTGGTTCTGTTATCCACACTGGACGTCATATGACGTCCTGCGGGATAACAGCCGTCGCGCGCCCGGGGGGGATCGCATCGCGGCGAACGGTGGAGCGGTGGTTCAGTCTGACCCACCGCTACACTGATCTCGGTAAAAAGCCTCCGTCGGAGGCTTTTTACCATGTGATCAGCCGTGTCGAATCACGGCTGATCAGGAAGTAAACAGGAAGAGCCGTTGATCGGCTCTTCCTCACTCGCGTCTGACAGACGCAAGTAGAGGAGAGCCGATCGGCGGCTCTCCTGACAGGGGGGGTTCACGCTGATTGTTTATCAGCGCAGCCCCCCCTCGGATACCCACACTGGACCACCAGGGAAGCCCCCAAGGACCACCAGGGAAGCCCTAAGCATGTGGATGGCCCCCATGGCCATCCACATGTAGTAAAAAAAAAAATATATATAAAAAAAAACATAAAAAAATATGCCAATCAGTGCCCACACATGGGCACTGACTGGCACGATCATGCCAAGAAAATAATGTGTGGTGGCTGGCATTGCTAGGCAGCAGTGTCACCAGTGCCACCTACTAGTGTCCATCAGTGCCACCTATCAGTGCCCATCCATGCCCATCTGTGCCCATAAGTGCCCACCTATCAGTGCCCGTCCGTGCCACCTATCAGTGCCACCCATAAGTGCCCATCAGTGCCGCCTAAAAGTGGCCATTAGTGCCGCCTATGAGTGCCCATCAGTGCCGCCTATGAGTGGCAATCAGTGCCGCCTATGAGTGCCAATCAGTGCCACCTATGAGTGCCCATCAGTGCCGCATACCAGTGCCACATATCAGTGCCCATCAGTCAGGGGCGTAACTAGAAATCACAGGGCCCCATAGCAAAATGTTTTATGGGCCCCCCTGAAACCAGCCCCCCCACAGCCACACTAGTGTCAATGCAGCGTGACCTGTGCCCCATTCAGCGTGACCTGTGCCCCATTCAGCGTGACCTGTGCCCCATGCAGCGTGACCTGTGCCCCATGCAGCGTGACCTGTGCCCCATACAGCGTGACCTGTGCCCCATGCAGCGTGACCTGTGGCCAATGCAGTGTGACCTGTGCCCCATGCAGCGTGACCTGTGCCCCATACAGCGTGACCTGTGCCCCATACAGCGTGACCTGTGCCCAATACTGTGTGACCTGTGCCCCATGCAGCGTGACCTGTGGCCAATGCAGTGTGACCTGTGCCCCATACAGCGTGACCTGTGCCCCATACAGCGTGACCTGTGCCCCATAAAGCGTGACCTGTGCCCCATACAGCGTGACCTGTGCCCCATACAGCGTGACCTGTGCCCCATACAGCGTGGCCTTCCTGTGCCCAATGCAGCATGACCTGTGCCCAATACAGCGTTGCCTGTGCCCAATACAGCCTGGCCTGCCTATGCCTAATACAGCCTCACCTGTGCAGAGGAAGAGGCAAGCCGCCCGGATCAGCAGAGAGCGGGATTGCTGTAATAGCTTTCATTTGAATTTCCCGTCTTCCCCGGGCTTATCGTCACATAGCCCTACCTCTTGGCGCAACGCCTTTGATGACGTCACATGTCCTGCATTGGACTGACGTTCTGTCAATCAAAGGAGGGGCTATGTGACGTGAGCCCCGGGAACACTGGAAGTTCTAATAAAACCTATTACAGTGGGCAATCCCGCTCTCTGCTGATACGGACAGCTCGCCTCTTCCTCTCCTCTCTCTTCCCCTGGCTAGGAGACTGTGCCGGCGGTGCTCACCCCCCCCCCCACTCTGAGGCAGCCCCACGCTCGCCAACAGCCATTTTCCACTTGCAAAATGCAAGTGTGCGAGTAGAAAATTTGAGAACTGCTCATCAGAGGCGGCTCTAGGCTTTGTGAGGCCTTAGGCAAATCTTGGTCATGAGGCCCCACTCACTTTCACAATGGGAAAAGACTGCAACATGATACAAGAGATGGTCTTACGGTAATGACAAGCAAAATGTCACCTGGCTAACAGGGTAACACCACATTGCTGCAGCAGCCACAAAAAACTAGAGCCACAGACAGAGTGCAGACAGGTGATCCTTCTATACACTCCTCCATCCCCTACAAGCAGGAGAAGCCGACACATTCGCTTTGAGAGCCCTGCAGTGTATTCTGGGAGGTGTAGTCTCTGCAGAGCACAGGCACCGGCGGGGCAAGTCTAGTGTGAGGTGTGGTGAACTACAACTCCTGCCATGTAATGTGGTGCAGGCTTTGGGAGAAGGCTAGGATGGCAGTAGAGCCTGCTGTTGGCTGCAGATGATGAGATGTTCTCCGTTTGAGGGAGGTGTTACAGCTGGCTGAAACCTCCATGGCTTTACCCAAGTGTGTGCTGGTCTGCTCACTCCGCCAGCCTGGGGACACCCAGGGGCATCTTTAATATTGATTGGACCCTGGGCAAACATCCCCCCCCCACACTCCACCCCTACCAATTTCCCTCTCCACGCCAACATCCCAAAAAACAAACATGCACATAGACTTATCTAAAAAAATAAAATAAAAAAAAACTGGTTCACACTCACTGATTGCTCCAGGCTCACTGATTGGTTGCTAGAGGTTACTGCACAATATTACCACTCAATATTTGGCTGCTAGAGGTTACTGCACATCATTACCCCTCACCCATTGGTTGCTAGAGTTTACTGCACATCATTACAGTTTACCCATTGGTTGATAGAGGTTACTATACATCATTACCGCTCACTGATTGGTTGCAAGAGGTTACTGCACATTATTACAGCTCACTGATTGGTTGCTATAGGTTACTGCTTATCATTATCACTCACTGATTTGTTGCTAGAGGTTACTGCAAATTTATACTGCTCACTGATTGGTTGCTATGGGTTACTGCTTATCATTATCACTCACTGATTTCTTGCTAGAGGTTACTACAAATTTATACTGCTCACTGATTGGTTGCTATGGGTTACTGCTCATCATTATCGCTCACTGATTATTTGCTAGAGGTTACAGCACATCATTACCGCTCACTGCGTGGCAGGGCAGTATTGTGGTGTGTGTGATACAAATGTTGGGTTAAAGTTGGTTGGATGACAGGATGCAGTTTGGGGTGAGAGGCTGAGATCATATCTCCCCTATAATGATAGGGAGTAGGGTGATAGGATGCTAGAGGTGGGGTACAGGAGGGATGAGGATAATAATGACAGGAGGCAGGGTGGTAGGATGCCAGAGAAGGGGTACAGGGGGATGATGATGACAGGGGGTGGAGTGGTAGGAGGCCAGAGGTGGGGTAGAGAGGAATGATGGGGATGTTGATGACAATGGGCGGAGTGGTAGAATGTCAGCAAAGGGGGATGATGATGACAGTGGGTGGGGTGGTAGGAAGCGGTCAGTGGGGTACAGGGGGATTATGATGATGATGATGATAATAATGATGGGGGTAGGGTGGTTGGATGCTAGAGGTGGGCTACAGGGAGATGTTGATGACCGGAGGCAGGGTGATAGGATGTCAGAGGTGGGGGTATAGGGATGATGATGATAGTGGGTGAGGTGGTAGAAAGCTGGCAGAGAAGTACAGGGGGGTGAAGATTACAGGGGGTGAGATGGCAAGAAACTGGCAATGGGGCACAGATGGGATGATGATGGTGGGGGTGGGGCGGTAGGAAGCTGGCAGTGGGGTATAAATATGACAGGGGGTGGGGTGGTAGCAGGCTGGCAGGGCGGTGCAGGGGGGATGAAGATGACAGGGGGTGGGTGGTAGGAGGCTGGCAGAGTGGTGCAGGGGGATGAAGATGACAGGGGGTGGGTGGTAGGAGGCTGGCAGAGAGGTGCAGGGGGATGAAGATGACAGGGGGTGGGTGGAAGGAGCTGGCGGTACAGGGGGGATGAAGATGACAGGGGGTGGGTGGTAGGAGGCTGGCAGAGCGGTGCAGGGGGATGAAGATGACAGGGGGTGGGTGGAAGGAGCTGGCGGTACAGGGGGAATGAATATGACAGGGGGTGGGTGGAAGGAGCTGGCGGTACAGGGGGGATGAATATGACAGGGGGTGGGTGGTAGGAGGCTGGCAGAGCGGTGCAGGGGGATGAAGATGACAGGGGGTGGGTGGAAGGAGCTGGCGGTACAGGGGGATGAAGATGACAGGGGGTGGGTGGAAGGAGCTGGCGGTACAGGGGGGGTGAAGATGACAGGGGGTGGGTGGAAGGAGCTGGCGGTACAGGGGGGATAAAGATGACAGGGGGTGGGTGGTAGGAGGCTGGCAGAGTGGTGCAGGGGGATGAAGATGACAGGGGGTGGGTGGTAGGAGGCTGGCAGAGAGGTGCAGGGGGATGAAGATGACAGGGGGTGGGTGGAAGGAGCTGGCGGTACAGGGGGGATGAAGATGACAGGGGGTGGGTGGTAGGAGGCTGGCAGAGCGGTGCAGGGGGATGAAGATGACAGGGGGTGGGTGGAAGGAGCTGGCGGTACAGGGGGATGAAGATGACAGGGGGTGGGTGGTAGGAGACTGGCAGAGAGGTGCAGGGGGATGAAGATGACAGGGGTGGGTGGAAGGAGCTGGCGGTACAGGGGGGATGAAGATGACAGGGGGTGGGTGGTAGGAGGCTGGCAGAGCGGTGCAGGGGGATGAAGATGACAGGGGTGGGTGGAAGGAGCTGGCGGTACAGGGGGGATGAAGATGACAGGGGGTGGGTGGAAGGAGCTGGCGGTACAGGGGGGATGAAGATGACAGGGGGTGGGTGTTAGGAGGCTGGCAGAGTGGTGCAGGGGGATGAAGATGACAGGGGGTGGGTGGAAGGAGCTGGCGGTACAGGGGGGATGAAGATGACAGGGGGTGGGTGGTAGGAGGCTGGCAGAGTGGTGCAGGGGGATGAAGATGACAGGGGGTGGGTGGAAGGAGCTGGCGGTACAGGGGGATGAAGATGACAGGGGGTGGGTGGTAGGAGACTGGCAGAGTGGTGCAGGGGGATGAAGATGACAGGGGGTGGGTGGAAGGAGCTGGCGGTACAGGGGGATGAAGATGACAGGGGGTGGGTGGTAGGAGACTGGCAGAGAGGTGCAGGGGGATGAAGATGACAGGGGGTGGGTGGAAGGAGCTGGCGGTACAGGGAGGATGAAGATGACAGGGGGTGGGTGGAAGGAGCTGGCGGTACAGGGGGGATGAATATGACAGGGGGTGGGTGGAAGGAGCTGGCGGTACAGGGGGATGAAGATGACAGGGGGTGGGTGGAAGGAGCTGGCGGTACAGGGAGGATGAAGATGACAGGGGGTGGGTGGAAGGAGCTGGCGGTACAGGGGGGATGAAGATGACAGGGGGTGGGTGGAAGGAGCTGGCGGTACAGGGGGGATGAAGATGACAGGGGGTGGGTGGAAGGAGCTGGCGGTACAGGGGGGATGAAGATGACAGGGGGTGGGTGGTAGGATACTAGGCACAGGGGTTTATGATGAGGATAGAGATGATGACAGGGGGGTAAGTTGGTAGGAAGCTGACAGTGGGAAGTATGGTGACAGGAAGTAGGGTGGTGGTATGCCAGGAACAAGGGATGATGAGGAGAATTATTATGGCAGGGGGTCAGTAGGTGGCATCATATGCCGGAGGATGTCATGTGTGTGTCGGGAGGTGACATTACAACACTACAGGATGCTGTCAGTGTCGTGCAGGAGTCACAATTAGACAGTACCTGTAGGCAGACTGGCTCCTCGATGACTCTCAGGCGCCAGCTCTGAGACCGTCCATCGGAGGAGAGGAGAGACTGAGAGCAGAGACAGCACAACCGCTACGGCCATTATCCACGCTGACTGCACATGGCAGGAGACTTGCAGAGCGTGGCAGAAGGGGGGGGAGCCGGGGGAGGGGAGTACGTGCAGCTGTCCACTGACCATGAGACTTCCAGGCAGTGCTCAAGTGGTCAGTCAGTTCCGCCCCTGGCCAGGAAGAAAAAAGTTGCGGGCACCGCAGCGCAGGCTTTTGTCCCGCGTAACGTTAGAGATGGCCCTGGGTGCTCGTCCTCACCGGGCTCCACTCGGCTGCGGGCCCCAGTTCCGCCACTGCCATCAGTGCCGCCTATCAGTGCCCATCATCAGTGCCCATCAGTGCCACCTCATCAGTGCCACCTCATTGGTGCCACCTCATCGGTGCCCATCAGTGTCACCTTATCAGTGCCCTTCAGTGCCGCCTTATCAGTGCCCGTCATTGAAGTAGAAAAGGTACTTATTTACAAAAAAAATAACAGAAACAAAGAAAAACATAGTTTTTTTTTACATTTTCGCTCTTTTTTTATTTGTTGCGCAAAAAATAAAAATTGCAGAGGCGATAAAATACCACCGAAAGAGAGCTCTATTTGTGGGAACAAAATGATAAAAAATTTGTTTGGGTACAGTGTAGCATGACCGCGCAATTGTCATTCAAATTGCGACAGCGCTGAAAGCTCAAAATTGGCTTGGGCAGGAAGCTGTATAAGTGCATGGTATTGAAGTGGTTAAATACCGACTTGAAGATATTTACGAAGACTTTAGCTATTCGATTACAACCCCATGTGTCTCAATTAGTACATTTAGATCAAGTGGGATTTATTCCCAAACGTGAAGCAAGAGATAGTACCATTAAAGTACTAAACTTAATTCAACAAGCAAACCAAATAAAAAACCCTTGCGTGTTTATAAACACAGATGCGCAAAAAGCTTTTGATAGGGTGAATTGGAGATTTATGTTAGGAGTATTGAGACACCTGGGGCTAGGTAATCGGATGCTACAATGGATAACTGAGTTGTATTCGAAACCACAAGCCACAGTCAAGGCAAACGGAGTATATTCTAAAATATTTCCGATATCAAATGGGACTCGTCGGGGGTGTCCCTTGTCGCCACTCCTATTTGCTCTGACACTAGAACCTTTTCTGAATAAGACCAGACAGAACCCAGATATTGTAGGAATAAGAATAGGAGGAGAAGAATATAAGGTATCGGCCTATGCTGATGACTTATTGTTTTCATTAGCTTCTCCGCAAATATCATTGCCTAATTTACTGAAGGAAGTAGAACAGTATGGAGCGTTGTCTGGCTTCAGGATAAACTATAGTAAATCGGAGGCTATGGGAGTGGCGATGCAGGGACACCTAAGTAGAACTCTCCAACAGAACTTTAAATTCAGATGGACGACAACGGCACTGAATTATTTGGGGACACAGATCCCCTCAAATTTTATGAAAATTTTTGATCTGAACTTCCGACCATTACTAGTGACTGTCAGAATACTGTTAAAGAAATGGAATAAGGGCATGCATTCCTGGTTTGGGAGGAGCAACATCTTAAAGATGAATATAGTTCCTAGGTTTCTGTATCTGTTTCAGGCATTACCTATATATATCCCTAGGTCTTACTTTAATCAGATAGGGATAGAATTCTCAAAATTTATCTGGGCCTGCAGACGACCTAGGATTAATAGAAGCTTATTAACAATCCCGAAGGAGCGGGGTGGAATTGCAGCCCCAGATATGTACAAGTACTCTCAGGCAGCGCAATTAGGCAGGATTATTGATTGGTGTAGGCATACAGAATATAAATTATAGATCAGAATTGAACAACAGATAAGTATTATTCCACTGAATAGAGCCATCTGGTGTTATGCATCTCTACCTTCTTCATTGAAAATACACCCTATAATAGGACCCACACTTCAAATGGGATATAAGATAAGTCGGAACTCCAGAATAACTACAGAACAGTCACCTTTGACACCAGTCCTGGGGAACCCAATGTTTCCACCAGGATTGGCGGTAAGAGGCTTTCAGGGACTTAGGGACAGAGGATTATATCAAGTATCACATTTTACGAATCTAGATAATTGGCCAACAATAGAAAATATGACTCAACAGGGTGGCCAATTTAAAATGTCGGCCTGGCAGGCACAACAAGTGAGACATTTCTTGGTATCCCTTGGCCCAATGGAGAAATATTGTAGACCATGCACAAAATTTGAGACATATTGCGAAGAAAAGGAACCAATCTCCCATGTTATATCCAAAATATATGCTCTCCTGGTAACACCTCCAGAGGAGTATAAAATAAAAAGTTTGAGCAAATGGGAGAGAGACTTCAATCAAAGCTTCTCATTAATACAGAGTAAGAAAATAGAACAACTGGCGTTGAGTACCTCTAGATGTACTAAAATACAGGAATCTAATTATAAATTGTTAACACAATGGTACTGTACACCAACAGTTCTAAATATTTTTTTTCCGGAAGAGTCAGATAGATGTTGGAGAAACTGTGGCGAACGGAGGACTATTTTTCATATTTTCTGGCAGTGTCCAGTGATTAGACGGTTTTGGTCGGAGGTGCAGAGAATTACACAAATGTTTACGGAATATCAGGTTCCGGATGATCCAGCCTTCTTTTTGCTACAAAGTTCTCAAATCCCAATGAAAAGATATAAAAATTCAATAATATGTCACATGGGGAATGCAGCCAAAAGCTGCATATCTATATGTTGGAAAGAAACTCGAACAAAGATAAGAAAAATAAAATATGCAGCGCTAAATAGGTGAACATAGGACCAGTTAACCTAATCTGGTCCAAACAATGAAAAACAAAAGTGAATAAGTGACCAAAAATCACTAAAAACACACCGTGAAGTGATAATAAGAAGATTACCAAACAAGGTAAATAAAATAAAAATAAAAGTGATGCTATATATAATTAGTGAAATGAACACAATAACTAAAACATCATAAACAAAAGTCCCCAAAAAAATTAAATGACAAAAAAATAAAAAGGTGAATGGCTAGAAAAGCTTCTTCCCAATAGAGCTGTGCAGACTGGCAAACGTGACACCCAGGTGTGTGGTGGTCCTGCTTACCGGATAGCCGTGACTGTATCCACAGTCTCACCTAACACAGGGAATAAGGCTTCCCAACAGCCCAACGATATCCTGAACAGTATCACACCAGCCAGAAAGTTATTCCCAATGAGAGAGAAAACAGAGAAACTCCATGGTGTAGTATGTAAAAATCTGGTTTAATGATATAGTAAGGGTTACACTTACATTTAGTAGATGGTCAGTCAGCGATAAAAAGCAGAGAATGTGCAGCAATGACAGCGGTACATACAGCAGCGTTGGTTTAAATCTTTCCCGAGCTCCTGTGCTCTGCGGATACTTCCTCATGTGTACTCAATGCGTGATGACGTCACCGAACACCCCCTATTTCTATGTGGTTGGGAAAAATAAGACGAGTTTGGATAATGGAAAATTTATGGCCCAACACATTAGGAAGAACGGAACAAATTAATGAGATATGGACACCATGGGAAGAATTTGTAAAATCAGAAGAGGGAAAAAAATGATTTGGAGAAGATAGAGAATGAGTCCAGTGGGCAGAGATGGGGAGAGGATTATTTTTTATTTATTTTTCCAAAGGAAAAGGGTTAGGAGTAGATGATTGTGATATAGAGAATGGGAGGGAGGGAAGGGTAAGTAGAGAAATAGACAATCAATATTTTGTTTTTGTTTTTGGTTAAGAAAATATAATTGATGCATATTATGTAATATGTTTTGTGATATGGTTGATATTATGTTATCGATATTGTCTATGGGGAAAGAAAAAGATATAGAAATAAAATAAAAAAAAGAAAGAACAGGAGAGGGGGAGGGAGACAGATGGGGGAGAGAAGGGATGGAGATAATGCAGTTCAGTGATTACAGTGTACTGCAGTCTACAGTGCACACACTTACCCACGGTCCAGGCTAGAATCTCAGGCATCATTCAAACACAGCCAGGAATGCTGCTGATTTTCATATTTCCCGCCCACACATCCCCTCTCTTCAGATACAGCACGCTGGGATAGTGTGGGCGGGACTGGAAGGAGGAGGAGGAGCTGTATTCCTCCCTGCTCGTATGTGAGGAGAGTAATGGGGGGGGGGGGTGGCTGGACTCGCTGGGCTGTAAAAGAGTGTCATAGACTGACACTCGGCTCAGCTTGCAGTCAACACTCTCGGAATTTACAGGCTGGTTCTCCTGTCCTAAGGACGGGAGAAATCAGTCTGTTTTTTTAGTAACTGAGATGAAGGCTTGCCCCCCACAGTGCTCGTGGAGTCCTTCCTGCAACTCGCTCTTCTCCGTGCCAATGAGGATGCAGGGCAAGGAGCAGATCGGGCAGCTGTGGTTGTGTGAGCACTCGCATTATGCAGTGTCAGCGAGCAGAGGAAGGGGGGAGAAATCCCCTGCAGGAGCCGACTGGGGGCACTCTCCCTCTCAGGAGAGACTGTTACTCCAGTGGCGGCCCGAGCAAAACACAAAAAATGCAAAAAAATATATATATATACTTTTTTTTTTGGGGCCCCCACATGGTGGGGAACAGCATAATGTTGGGGTGGCCAGGGCCACCTCTGGTCCCCCCTAGGGACGCCATTGGGCACACACACCAATGGTGTCATGATATAAAACAGGATTATCTCCCAATGTGGCCAGGACAGAAGGTAAAGTCCTATGTCCATAGCCAGCACAGCAACAGATTACCTGCCTATTAGTGATGAGCCAAACCCCTGGGGTTATAAACTTTAAAGTGCTTGCAAATCTCAGACATTCAATATGAACAAAGCATATAAATTCTATAGTGTGTATTTATCTCAATGAACAGCAATAAGTGTCATTTCTGTCTGCTGCTTTGTTCCTCTAATATCAGCATGAATCACTTTTGACAAGTTTTCCAGACACCAAGAAAATGTTTTGATAGGGGAGGGATCTCCAGCTGATTGACAGTCTCATCTCTGTCCCTGTGTGCTGTGTGAATGGGGTGTGTCCCTTCCCTCCAATCAGCTGTCAGAGCTCTCCTCGCTGCGATCTGCAAAGTGTAACTTCAGCTTCCCACCTCCCTTTTTCTGACTGCTCAGACAAGTTTGCTAAATTCTGGACTTTGAACGGTTATAGAAAAGATAAGACTGCAAATAAACAGGTGCAGCTTATATAAGAGGATTTGTTTCATCTCTGTGTTTTACCTGAGGTCAGTCACTTTACTGGGTATGTGTAATGCCCTGTACACACGAGCGGAATTTCCGTCGGAAAAAAGTTGGATGTTTTTTCCGACGGAATTCCGCTCAAGCTTGGCTTGCATACACACGGTCACACAAAAGTTCTCTTAAACTTTTGAGTGTTAAGAACGCGGTGACGTACAACACTACGGCGAGGCGATAAAAATAAGTTCAATGCTTCCGAGCATGCGTCTAATTGTTTCCGAGCATGCGTGTTTTTTTTCCTGTCGGAATTGCATACAGACGACCGGATTTTCTGATAGGATTTTTTTCCGTCTGAAAAATTGAGAACCTGCTCTCAAACTTTTGCTGGCGGAAATTCCGCCAGCAAAAGTCTGATGGAACATACACACGGTCAGAATTTCCGTTGAAAAGCTCACATCAGACTTTTGCTGGCAGAAATTCCGCTCGTGTGTATGGGGCATAAGAGTTTACAACCACTTTAAATCTGAGAGTAGCAGGGAAATGGACCTGATTTTTTTTGGATGACTGGTTCCATCTCTGGTTTCAGCTAAGCTCTGAACTTTTCAGAAGGGAAAAAAAAATCAGATGAAGCGGCAGTTTTAAATTTTTTTAAGAAAGCAAGGGACAAGAACATTTTGTATTTTTTCATAATATTATTCAGAGAAGCCATTTTGCCCTGGAGATTTAATATATGGCAGGGTATTTATTGCCAAGATAATCACTTCTTTTGTAAATGGAGCATGTAACTGAGGTATCTGTGAATCATTAAGGCATAGTAATCATAGTAAATAATAGTAAATAATAATAATAATAATAATAATAATAATAATAATAATAATAATAATAATAGTAAATAATCATAGTAAACAGAATCTAGAAAGCATGTGAATGTTAATTCTGTGGATTAGGGGCAATGTTATTCACATTAAAGCTGCATTGGGAGCTGTAATACTCACTAAATATGTTGGTTGAGAATCGTGTGTATACTTTAACCAATTGAAAATGGGCATTTTAAACTCCCTTCCTGTCCAGGTCATTTTTCAGTTTTCCTTTGCTGCTAAAGTGGTTACACCGCGACACTGGGACTCCCTAACAATCCCCTCATTTAATTAATGTTACCAAACATTCCCCCCCAATGAGACTACAGGATGTTGTTTTGCAATCTCATAACAGGCACACCTAGCCTATTAACACATGGTCACAGTCACGGTCAAGCCTCAGGCTCCAAAACCAATAGCTATAGCAATAGAAAGGCTCCAACCGACCAGTAGGATAAGTATACAGGCAGGTCACCCTGGGGAATGACACAGACTCACCTGAAAGGCTGGCGTCTAAACACTAATCGGCATTCACCAGAGCTTCTGATGGTGGAGATGGAATTTGCTACATGTTAATACCAGGTCATCCCTCAGGGTTGCCCCATCAGAAGGTGAGCAAGTCTGGGTCCAGTATAAGAGGTATGGATCAAGCAGAAGTGTAGTCAATAAACAATCCAAAGGTTGCAGGTTGGGATCAAGTGGAAGCATAGTTGGAGAACAAGCCAAAGGTCGATATAGAATGGTTGTAGGTTTGGGATTAAATGGAAGCATAGTCAAAGAACAAACCAAAGGTTAGTAACGAGCTGTAGTGCAGATAAGAACATCTGCAGGTATGCAAAGGAGAAAGATATCGGCTAGACATACCACCTGCTCTGTGCAGTGGGTTTGCACAGAGCAACCCAGATCCTCCTCTTATCTGGTCCCTCAACGGCGCTCCTGGCCCCTCCCTTCTGTTGAGTGTCCCAATGAAAGCAGCTTGCTATGGGGGCAGGGGGCACCTGAGCTGAGCCGCTGCTCTGTGTCTGCATTCAGACATGGAGCTGTGGTTCTGCCCCACCCCCTGTCTCCTCATTGTCTCAGAGACTTTAATTGACAGCAGCGGGAGCAATGGTGCCCGCTGTGTGTCTCAGCCAATCAGAAGAGAGAGTCCCGGACAATCGAGTCTCTCGTGCAACATCGCTGGATCGAGAAGGGGCTCAGGTAAATATTAGTGGGGCGGAGGGGAACTGCTGCACACAGAAAGTGTTTTATCTTAATGCATAGAATGCATTAAGATAAAAAACCTTCTGCCTTTACAACCACTTTAATATTCGAGAATAAAAGAATGTCCCCACATAAACGCATTTCCCGGACTTTAGACATTCTATAGCAGTGAAGAGCACAGGTACATATCCTTCAGCCATATTCTCCTTACCCCTCCATTCCCCTCTTTGGGAGCACCACAGAGTTGGGACCACTTTCCTGTGTATACTAAGTCCATAGCTTTGAGCTTCCTTCAGGAAGTCACAGGACCCACAGCTGAAAGTCCTGAGGGATCAAAGTGCTTTATTTACATAGTTACATAGTTATTAAGGTTGAATAAAGACACAGTTTATCCAGTTCAACCTTTGTGGGTGGGTGTGTTCATGTAAAAAAGTTTATTCCCTATACTAGAATCTCCATTGAGATATTTGTATATCACTATCATATCTCCTGTAAAGCTTCTCTTCTCCAAGGAAAATATGTCCTTCTTTGGACTCTCTCCAGGTGTCCAGAACTGGATGACATACTCCAGATGTGGCCAAACCAAAGTTTTATAAAGTGCCAGGATTATAGTTTCATCTCTTGAGTAAATACCCTTTTTAATGCATGCTACTATTTTGCTAGCTTTGCTTGCTGCAGCTTGGCATTGCATGCCATTGCTGAGTCTGTAATCTACTAGGACTCCCAGATCTTTTTCTGTCCTGGATTCCTCCAGGGGTTCTCCCACTTGCGAGTATATTGCATTCATATTTTTAGACCCAGGTGCATTACTTTACATTTTTCAACATTAAACCTAATTTTCCTTGTAGTTGCCCACCCCTTTCTCTTATTGAGGTATTCTCGTAAAATGTCTATATCCCGCTGTGAAGTTATTGCTCTGAGATTGCACTGAGATTGAGCTATTTACAGTATACTAACCACTATATCATTTATGAATAAATTTGACCAATTCTGTTTGAGGACAGAGTCTTGGTGTATCCCACTTATTACTCCAGACCAGTTTGAGTACACATTATTTATCACCATTCTTTGAATGTGCCACTGTCATGCCTTCATTAACAAGGCTTGAAATTTTCCTATTTTCTGGTTTAATAACTTTAATCTATGTTGCCATCTAGTGGCCGTTTTGTATAACTGCACTATCTATTTTAATTAAGCAATTTAGAATAGTTAGCTAGTTTTGGTATATGCAAGCCTCCGTACTTTCAATCCCATCAGGCCTTGTGTCAGCTTCATCAGCCATTTCGTTTTTACCCTGGAACATGGACTGCTAAGATCTACGCCAGCCTCCAGATTCATCTCCGGTATGTCTACTATTTATGTCCTCAGCTAGATAGATAGATAGGGAGGCACTAATTGTACTATCTTTTACTAATTGCATTTTGTCTGTATCTGTTACAGTTTTACTCTATCTTGTATCAATAAAAGTTCAAAAGGATTCTACGCCTACCGGAATGCATTGGTATGAGAGGAGTTATCAATGTGCCCAAATACACCTCAGCCACGTGTAATGAGGAACATAACAGTAAAACGGAGGCTTCTAAGCACGGCTAGCATACAGAACAGCAGTAAAACGAAGGCTTCTAAGCATGGCTAGCATACAGAACGCCAGTAAGACAGCAGTGTTAGCAGCTTCCATACAGCAAGACACCATGTCACAGACAAAGTCAGAGCACTTCGCGACAAGGTCAGAAGTCTACTCCACAAGCTCAAGGAGGTCAGTGAAAAGCGAAAAAATCGCCATTGCCCATGCAAAGGCGGAATCTGCAAAAGTAAAAGCTGACTTCGCGGCAAAGGAGGCCGAAGTAAAAGCTGCCTTCGCCAAAAAAAAGATGCAACTTAAATTAGAAAAGTTACGCATGGAAACTGTATTAGAGAAGCTAGCTGCAGAGAAAGAGTCAGCGGCTGCTGCAGCCGAGGCAGACATCTTAGAAGAACTTGCCAAGCCCACCAGTGAGCGGCTCAGCAACGTACTTGGAAAAAATTCCGTTCCTGACGACAGCACAGAGCGTACCTCAGAATATGTGCGGCAACACGCTGAACCAGACAACTGCCCGCTTACAGCACCGAGAGCGGAAACAACCCCCTCCATCCACGCGCCTTACATCAAGCAAGAAAGTAAACCCGCACTCAGTCAGTTTTCAGCACATTCTGCATCCAGACTATCAAAACACTACGTCACAGTTGACCAAATCGAAAATGAAGAACAACGGTCTAAAAGATACAGCCACAATATCCCTGATAACTGCAACTACCCACCAAGTTCCTGGCACAACAGAGCGCCCCCTGGCTACTCACATAACGATCAAGGTATGTCAGTTTACTTCAAGTTCTTAGCACGACGTGAACTGTTAGCAAAGGGACTTGCAAAGTTTAACGATCGCCCTGAAAGTTATAGAGCATGGCGTTCGTCCTTCAGAAATGCAACAAGGGATCTTGATTTAAAAGCAAGTGAAGTAGCCGATCTCTTGGTCAATTGGCTGGGGAATGAGTCATCAGAACATGCAAGGAGAATCAGAGACATTAACATTAATTACCCAACCAAAGGGCTAAGCATGATATGGGAGAGGATTGATGAATGTTACGGTTCCCCAGAAGTTATAGAAAACTCTTTTTTAAAAGAAGAGGACTTTCCAAAGATTCCTAACAAAGGCTACCAGAAGCTGAGAGACTTGAGTGACCTAGGTACAGAACTCCAAATAGCCAAAGCAGAAGGAGACTTGCCAGGCCTTGCCTTTCTGGACACAGCCCGTGGCGTTAACTCTATAGTGCAAAAGCTACCTTACAACCTTCAAGAAACCTGGGTTACACGAGGCTCCGACTACAAGCAAAGGCACAACGTCCCCTTCCCACCATTCTCTTATTTTGTGGACTTTATTCGCCATCAAGCAAAGGTTAAAAATGATCCTAGTTTTGACATCTCATCATCTGACTCTGCCTTCCCTAGGTCAAGTAAGCCTGCTCCAACCCGCAACTTCATAGACGCACCTGTTGCAGTACGCAAAACAAGTGTATCTCCAGCTCAGAATCCAAGCAGAGAGTGTCCTCTTCACAGGAAGCCTCATTCGTTGTTAAAGTGCAGAGGTTTTAGAGAAAAGACCTCTCCAAGATCGCAGAACCTTCCTCAAAGAAAACAGAATTTGTTACAGGTGCTGCGCATCAACTTCTCACCTTGGGAAAGACTGTAAGGTGAGCATCAACTGCTCTAAGTGCAACAGCACAGAGCACAACACAGCTCTGCATCCAGGGCCAGCGCCATGGACTCTTACCCCCTCACCCCAGGTGGAAGAGCACAGTGGGGAGCAACAAGACACAGTAGCTCCTGTAGTTACACCCCAGTGCACCCAAGTCTGTGGAGAAGGTCTGTCTAACAAATCCTGCTCTAAGATTTGTCTTGCTACAGTTTACCCCACGGGTCGCAGAGAAAAAGCAGTGAAGCTATACGTGATCTTGGAAAATTAAAGCAACAGATCACTCGCCAGCTCAGCCTTCTTTGACACCTTCAAAATCAAGGAACCCAGCTCTTCATACTTACTCAAGACTTGTACAGGGGTAAGTGAAGAAACTGGGAAAAGAGCCATTGGGTACCAAATCGAAACCTTTGATGGTCAGACAACCCTGCCTCTGCCAACTCTAATCGAGTGCAATCAGTTCCCAACGGAAAGAGAGGAGATCCCTACACCAGAGGTGGCACTTCATCACGGACATCTGAAGGGCATAGCACATCTCATCCCTGAACTGGATCCCCAGGCTGAGATAGCGCTTCTCCTTGGGAGGGACATCATCAGAGTTCACAAGGTGAGAAAACAAATCAATGGTCCCCACAACTCCCCCTATGCCCAGAAGCTAGATCTAGGATGGGTCATCATAGGCAACGCATGCCTAGGGAGTGTTCACAAACCAACCAGCGTGAACTCTCTCTTTACAAAGACACTAGAAGGCGGGTGTCCATCCCTATTTCAGCCTTGCACCAACAGATTCCTCATAAGAGAGAAGCCTGCCAGTGTAATTCATTCCAACCCTTACACCGCTAATCTTCTTTGTGATGAAGGCAGAGATCATTTAGGGTGCTCAGTTTTACAAAATACTAAAGAAGATCACAAAATTGGCCCATCTATTGAAAATCATATCTTCTTGGAGATAATGAGACAGGGATTCTACAAAACCAATGAAAACAGCTGGGTGGCACCCCTGCCTTTCAAAGCGCAGAGACCCTGTCTTGCTAATAACAGAGAACAAGCTTCAAAACGCGAGTAAGATGTTTGAGAATGACCATTCTGAGATAGCTCCACCTCTAAAAGGACGATGAAGAGTGCTGGTACCTGCCAATCTTCGGCGTCTACCACCCCAAGAAGCCAGGTAAAATCCGGGTAGTGTTTGACTCCAGCTCCCGGCATCAAGGAGTCTCATTAAATGATGTCCTCCTAAAGGGACCAGATCTCAACAACACAGTTCTTGGTGTCCTCATCAGATTCCGCAAGGAAGCAGTTGCCATAGTTGCAGACATTCAGCAAATGTTTCACAGCTTTCAAGTCAAGGAAGAACACAGGAACTTCTTGAGATTCCTATGGTTCAAAGACAATGACCCTGCTAAAAACATTACAGAATACCGCATGAAAGTGCACGTTTTTGGTAACAGTCCATCCCCTGCTGTTGCCATCTATGGACTCAAGCTACCTGCCTAAGAAGATGAGAAATACGTTACACAGTTTATTGAAAGAGACTTTTATGTAGATGATGGTCTGAAATCACTTTCTTCACCCGAAGCTGCAATAAGTCTACTCAAGAGGACTCAAAGTACACTTGCTTCTTCAAATCTCAGACTGCATAAGTTAGCATCAAACAGCAAAGTCGTCATGGAGGCCTTCCCTTCCCAAGATTATGCCAGTGACTTCAAAGATCTGGACTTAGCTACAGACTCCCTTCCTATGCAACGCAGCCTCGGACTCAACTGGGACCTAAAGTCTGACACCCTTACCTTTCAGGTTGACCAAGATCCAAAGCCCTTCACACGGCGAGGTGTCTTATCCACCATCAACAGCCTGTATGATCCACTCGGGTTTGCAGCACCGGTTACCATCCAAGGTAAGATTCTGCTTAGAGAGCCCACCGCAGACACATTTGATTGGGATTCTCCACTAGCTCCTGAGAAAGAGACATTATGGGTAACATGGAGAGACTCTTTAAAGACTTTATCCAACCTACACATACATAGACCATACACCCACTTTCCTCCTGCAAGGGTTCAGTCTAGAAAGTTATGTGTATTCTGCGATGCTTCAGTTAAAGCAATAGGAGCAGTAACCTACCTCAAGTCAGTAGACATCGAGGGCCAAATTCATATTGGGTTTGTTATGGGCAAGGCCAAGCTAGCACCATGTCCTGAAACCACCATTCCAAGATTGGAACTGTGTGCTGCTGTACTAGCAGTAGAACTAGCAGAGCTTATTACATCTGAGATGGATCTAGAACTCGAGGACAAAGAGTTTTACACAGACAGCAAGGTAGTGTTGGGCTACATTTACAACGAAAGTAGAAGATTCTATGTCTATGTACACAACAGAGTCCTTAGTATCAGAAAGTCGACACAGCCCACCCAGTGGCGTTATGTCTCAACTGATTATGCTACAAGGTCTGTGCCAGCATCCCGTCTCAAAGACACTACATGGCTCACAGGACCACTCTTCCTGCACAAGCCAGTGCCTACCACTCCAGTAAGGGAGACATATGTACTGTTAGAACCTGAATCTGACTCAATGTTTCTACAATTAGGAACCTCAAAACTGACACATGAGACTCTGACAATCTTCATGGCTGAAGTATCAGCTATAATGAATGCCAGACCCTTGACATCTATACCCAATGATCCAGAAGATCCGTTCTTGCTTACACCTTCCACTTTGCTCACTCAGAAAGTTGAGGTGATCATCACAGCTCCTTCAGTCAATCTGGACCCAAAGGACTTATACAGATGTCAATTGAAAATAATACAAGTCTTAACTGACACCTTTTGGAACAAGTGGAAGAAACAATACTTGTCTAATCTACAGACCAGGAACAAATGGCAAGACAAAGCCCAACTTAGAGCCTGGTGCCATCGTTCTCATGAAAGACTCTCAATCTAGGAGAAATGAGTGGCCTTTGGGTCTGATAACCCAAGTGTTTCCCAGTGAAGATGGAAATGTCAGGAAAGTTGAACTCAAAGTCATTAGGCAAGGCCAGCCTAAACTTTTCCTCAGACCTGTTTCTGAACTTATCATGGCACTCCGGAGGAGAGTAACAAAATATGTGGTATCCGTGGGAAACCACGCGGGGAGTGTCATGCCTTCATTAACAAGGCTTGAAATGTTCCTATTTTCTGGTTTAATAACATTAATCTATGTTGTCATCTAGTGGCCGTTTTGTATAACTGCACTATCTATTTTAATGAAGCAATTTAGAATAGTTAGCTAGTTTTGGTACATGCAAGCCTCCGTACTTTCAATCCCATCAGGCCTTGCGTCAGCTTCATCAGCCATTTCATTTTTACCCTGGAAGCATGCACATGGACTGCTAAGATCTACGCCAGCCTCCAGATTCATCTCCGGTATGTCTACTATTTATGTCCTCAGCTAGATAGATAGATAGGTAGGCACTAATTGTACTATCTTTTACTAATTGCATTTTGTCTGTATCTGTTACAGTTTTACTCCATCTTGTATCAATAAAAGTTCAAAGGGATTCTACGAATACCGGAATGCATTGGTATGAGAGGAGTTATCAGTGTGCCCAAATACACCTCAGCCATGTGTAGTGAGGGGCATAACAGCCACTGTAACCAGTTTTCTATCCATTAAAAAAACGAATTGGTTCATGACTTCAGTTTGTAAATTAAATGTTTATGGGGGGACTGTATCGAATGCATTTGCAAAATCCAGATACACCACATCCACAGGCCTTCCGTTATCTAGATGGCAGCTCACTTCCTCGTAGAATGTTAACAGATTGGTTTGGAAAGAACGACCTTCCATAAATCCATGCCGATTAATAATAATGGTACTGTTTTCATCAGCAAATTCTTGGATATAGTCCCTTATAATTCCCTCCAATAGTTTACATACTGATTGGTGTAAGACTGATTGGCTTGAAGTTTCCAGGAATATATCTCTGACTTTTTTTTAAATATTGGTACCATGTTGGCCCTTTGCCAGTAAGCTGATACCATTCCTGTCAGTATACTGTCCTTAAACCTTAGGAATAACGGCCTGGCTATAACCTGAGTTCTTTGAGGACTCTCGGGTGTAAGCCATCTGGTCCTGGTGATTTGTGCTAAAGTGGAAGTTTAGGCAAAATTAACTAACTCTAATCCTACTCTATGCCACATTCTAAGACTAATCTTTCTAGCCCTGTAAAGCATAAATTGCTGTACTTACAGTACCTGTTCTGCAGACGCTCTGGTCCAGTCCCACGCTGAGCTGTCAGCGGCGACTTCACTGTGTAGGCATGTGCAGGAGAGGCAGCCAACAATGGAAACCCCATAGGAGCTCTATGGGTGATGTCACTTGCCAGGCATTTCCCAGCCATTGTTGGTTCTCTCCTGCACACAGCATCCGCAGATGGAGACTGGACCATATCAGCTGCGGAACAGGTAAGTACAGCAATTTTTGCTTTACAGGGCTAGATAGATTAGTCTTAGAATGTGACCTAGAGTAGATTTAGATTTAGTTTAGTTTTTGCCTAAACTTCCACTTTAAGCTTTTCAAGTCTTTTTTGGAAACTGGCTTCCGTTAGCCACAATGGTACATTCTGTAATGTGTTACCAATGTTGCAGTCTTGATTACTATACTACTATTGCATTTAGTACAGTTGCCGTCTCCTTATCCTTTGTAACCAGCTCCTTTTCATCAGCCTTTATTGAGCCAATATGCTCTGAACTCACTTTTTTGCTGTTAATTTAAAATTTTTGGGGGATTACTCTCTTCAGCTATGTGCCTCTTGTGGGCTATTTTAGTTTCTTCTAATTTGCACTCTTAAACTTCTTGTTACATTCCTTGTAGTGATGGCATGCGGACAATGAACCCTTTTTTAAAGGTAATTTTTTCTATTTAATATGTCTTTTTATGTTAAAGTTTAGACACATATGTTTAACCTTAGCTCTTCTATATTTATAACCTATTGGAATACAAACATTGGATAATACCTTTATTTAATATGTTTCCTAAAGTACTACCATTTTATCTCAGTGTTCAATGCTTCCAGAATTTGGTCCCATTTAATATCTTGTAGTATTATGAGTAATTTAGAAAAGTTGGCTCTTTTGAAATTAAGTGGTCTTGAATAGGGATGAGCTTCGAGTTCGAGTCGAACTCATGTTCGACTCGAACATTGCCTGTTCGCCCGTTCGCCGAACAGCGAACAAATTGGGGTGTTCGTGGCAAATTCGAAAAATCTATGGGAGAAATCTAAAGTGTTAATTATAAAGGCTTATATGCAAGTTATTGTCCTAAAAAGTGTTTGGGGACCCGGGTCCTGCCCCAGGGGACATGTATCAATGCAAAAAGAAGTTTTAAAAACTGCCGTTTTTTCGGGAGCAGTGATTTTAATAATGCTTAAAATGAAAAAATAAAAGTGAAATATTCCTTTAAATTTCGTACCTGGGGGGTGTGTATGATATGCATGTAAAGTGGCGCATGTTTCCCGTGCTTAGAACTGTCCCTGCAAAAAATGTCATTTTTGAAAGAAAAAAATGCATTTAAAACTGACTCGCGGCTATTAATGAATTGTCGGCTCCCGGCAATACATACAAAAGTCATTGATAAAAAAAAAAAAAAAGCGTGGGGGTTCCCCAGAATTCAATTACCAGGCCCTTCAGGTCTGGAATGGATATTAAGGGGAACCCCGCCGCAAATTTTTAAAAAAATTGACGTGGGGTTCCCCCAAATATCCATTCCAGGCCCTTCAGATCTGGCATGGATTTTAAGGGGAACTCCACCCCAAATTTAAAAAAAAATGGCGTGGAGTCCCCCTAAAAATCCATACCAGACCCCTTATCCGAGCACGCAACCTGGCCGGCCGCAGGGGAAAAGGGGGGGACGAGAGAGCGCCCCCCCTCCCTCCTGAACCGTACCAAGCCACATGCCCTCAACATGGGGAGGATGTCCCCATGTTGATGGGGACAAGGGCCTCATCCCCACAACCCTTGCCCGGTGGTTGTGGGGGTCTGCGGGCGGGGGGCTTATCGGAATCTGGAAGACCCCTTTAACAAAGGGGACCCCCAGATCCCGGCCCCCCTCCTATGTGAATTGGTAAGGGGTACATTGTACCCCTACCATTTCACGAAGAAAGCGTAAAAAAATGTTTAAAAAAACACACAAACACCTTGAAAAAGTCCTTTATTTAAAAAAAACAAAAACATTCCAGCGGTGAAATTCAGTGTCCCGCGGCGATCCCGATGTCCAGTGCTGTCCTTCATTGGTTGTGCCTGAGCGGACCTGATGGGGAACTCCCTCTCAGTATTTTAAATGTATAGACCCGCCCCTTCTAAAGTTCCCCATCAGGTCCGCTCAGCGGACGAGATGCGGAACATGAGAAGGGGCGGGTCTATACATGTATTACCAAAGTGAGAGCAGTTCCCCATCAGGTCCGCCCCCTCGGTATGTCGGACCCGCCTACGTCATTGGCTTGAGCGGGGAACTTCCTTCACTGTGTAATTTAAATTTACATAGTGAAGGAAGTTCCCCGCTCAGGCCAATGATGTAGGCGGGTCCGACATACCGAGGGGGCGGACCTGATGGGGAACTGCTCTCACTTTGGTAATACATGTATAGACCCGCCCCTTCTCATGTTCTGCATCTCGTCCGCTGAGCGGACCTGATGGGGAACTTTAGAAGGGGCGGGTCTATACATTTAAAATACTGAGAGGGAGTTCCCCATCAGGTCCGCTCAGGCACAACCAATGAAGGACAGCGCTGGACATCGGGATCGCCACGGGACACTGGATTTCACCGCTGGAATGTTTATTTTTTATTTTTTTTAAATAAAGGACTTTTTCAAGGTGTTTGTGTGTTTTTTTAAACATTTTTTTACGCTTTCTTTGTGAAATGGTAGGGGTACAATGTACCCCTTACCAATTCACATAGGAGGGGGGCCGGGATCTGGGGGTCCCCTTTGTTAAAGGGGTCTTCCAGATTCCGATAAGCCCCCCGCCCGCAGACCCCCACAACCACCGGGCAAGGGTTGTGGGGATGAGGCCCTTGTCCCCATCAACATGGGGACATCCTCCCCATGTTGAGGGCATGTGGCTTGGTACGGTTCAGGAGGGAGGGGGGCCGCTCTCTCGTCCCCCCCTTTTCCCCTGCGGCCGGCCAGGTTGCGTGCTCGGATAAGGGGTCTGGTATGGATTTTTAGGGGGACGCCACGCCATTTTTTTTTTAAATTTGGGGTGGAGTTCCCCTTAAAATCCATGCCAGATCTGAAGGGCCTGGAATGGATATTTGGGGGAACCCCACGTCAATTTTTTTTAAAATTTGCGGCGGGGTTCCCCTTAATATCCATTCCAGACCTGAAGGGCCTGGTAATTGAATTCTGGGGAACCCCCACGCTTTTTTTTTTTTTTTTATCAATGACTTTTGTATGTATTGCCGGGAGCCGACAATTCATTAATAGACGCGAGTCAGTTTTAAATGCATTTTTTTCTTTCAAAAATGACATTTTTTGCAGGGACAGTTCTAAGCACGGGAAACATGCGCCACTTTACATGCACATCATACACACCCCCCAGGTACGAAATTTAAAGGAATATTTCACTTTTATTTTTTCATTTTAAGCATTATTAAAATCACTGCTCCCGAAAAAACGGCCGTTTTTAAAACTTCTTTTTGCATTGATACATGTCCCCTGGGGCAGGACCCGGGTCCCCAAACACTTTTTAGGACAATAACTTGCATATTAGCCTTTATAATTAACACTTTAGATTTCGAACGTTCGAGTCCATTGTATTTAATAGGGTTATAAAGTTTACACAAACATTTTGTCTGTTCGCAGGTTCTGGTGCGAACCGAACAGGGGGGTGTTCGGCTCATCCCTGGTCTTGAACTACCCTTGTGCCTCCTTTTCCTATGATTTATGCTGAATGTAAATATCCTGTGATCACTAGTTCCAAGTTGTCCCATATATTCACATCTGCAATCAGTTCTGTGTTATTTGTAATTAATAGCTCTAGTAAATCTAGTAATGCATCCTTTCAAGTTGGGGCATCCACCAATTGGCACATGAAGTTGACCTGTAAGACATTTAAGAAAAGACGAGCCTTAAATGAGTGAGATGTTCCTACTGCCCAGTCAATATCTGGATAGTTGAAGTCCCTCATCATGATAACATTGCCCTGCCTCTCTGCTATTTCTAACTGTGATAGGAGATCCAACTCCTCCTCATCCTTCAGGTTAGGGGGCCTGTAGCATACCCCCACTATTAATAGAGAAGGGAAACACGTGTAAGAGATGTATGTGCTGCAAACCCTGATATATGTAACAAAATAATGGTTTTCCCCAATGGGGCTTTGGACAGCAATATGGATGTAACCAACAAATTATCTATCGAATGATGGTATAAAAATGATTTAATTAAGAGTTATCAAATGTCACAGTTGAATTACAATAAATAGAACATATAAAACAGTCTGGCCAGATAAATTACTGCATATTCCAAAAATACCATACAAGCCGAATGTAAAACAAGATTACATAGCAAATATTGTTGGGTGTTATTGGGTGTTATTGGGTGTGAGTCCCCGACGCGTTTCGACCATAAGGTGGTCATCTTTAGGGGGATCGTTGACTCTAAATTAACTTCAGATATTCAAAACATATAATCATACATCACAATACAGGTATAGCATGGCAATATAATTACCACTTAAAGGTGGAGTGGGCAGTTGCATGGCCAGGAATGTCAAGAAGCCGTGGAGCAGTCCGGGGGGTCATGTGAGCGCTCCAACCCCCCCATAAAGGGAAGGAGCCCAACCCTATGGGCTTGCAGGAAGCCACACTTGCGATGCCTGCCAGAGGGCAGGAGAAGACAGGAGGAGCTGCACCTGCAACAAGTTCCCAAATTAATGACCATATATTGAATAAAAAGATTGGGTAAGTTAACTCTTAGCTGATTTGCAAGAGTGCTAAATTGAAACTGTATATATTAAATATATGGAATGTATGAACATCAAATTGTCCTAGGGTTTCAGAGATGTAATTGGTCAATATAAATGAAATGATAATAGTGCTTAAATCATTGGTGAAGAAATTAGGAGTGAGGAGTGGAAGTAAAAAATGTAGACGTCATTAAAACGGTGATAGCAGCACAGGCTGCAATGTGATAGGTAAAACTGCCCATAGAGGGCAGTGAGGTAGTGAAAAATGTTGGTGATATAAATGTATACATTGACTAAATTAAATTGTGTAAAAACTACTAATAAATAATGGCAACCATGTGAGAAAATTTTAGAAAATGTATATATAAATGTGAAAAAAATCAACAGTGTGCAAGGGCAAGTGAAGTGGGTGTAGAAATGGTGATGATTCAGAGGCAGTTGTAAGTAGTGAATCTAATGTTGTAATTTACCTTGTACAGCCTGTATGGCTTGTATGAATGGAGGGTTGATTATCGTTGGAGCCTAACTGCAGATGAGCAAGAAAGAATCATGATGCATGGAATCATGATGTGATCCACAGGCAGGTGGTCATTAATATATACCATCGGCATCCCGCGATCATCTCCGGATTGTTTGCGGCACATGTGCGAGATCCCGCGACGTGTGCGCTGTCCCGTGACGCCTCACGGTTTGCGGTGGAGATGATGGCAGTGGCCGGGGCATCCCCTGCCTTCCAGGATGCTGAAGGAACCACACATTGGGCTGTATTGCATACGGCCTCCACGCCTAAGTTCCAGAGGGAGGGGGAGGGAGATGACACCTGTGCACACTTACCCTAATTGCCTCTCAAGGCATATATTAATGACCACCTGCCTGTGGATCACATCATGATTCCATGCTGGCAAAGATGGATGGCACTGCACACATCTTCCTTTGGTTCCTGAGTTTTCACCTTTCTTGCTCATCTGCAGTAATTTCGGCAGTTCCGTGGAACGCACGTTCTGAGCGGAGCTGCATTAGGTAGGTAATTTTATCTACATTTAGATGGCTTGGCATGGCTGGACTGATCGAACAGAAGCTAAACAAAACACCACAGGGCTTTACTCTCTGGGTACAAACAAACACGGAATGTGATTGGCTAGGATAGGCTGTGCAGCATGTACCTATCTTAGTGAGCTCCGCCCCTCCTCCTCCCATCCAGGAAGTGTGTGTGCAGTGTATTGTACGCGCTCACCTGTCTTCATAGATATACACTGCCTGTTCTTCTCTGGACACCTCCTGTCTTCAGCCTCGGGTATGTACTAATAGAGAGCCACCCACATACCACAGTCACATGTATAGGCTGTCTTAGGTTGTATAGTGTCAGCTCAGCCTGTACTGGACCCCCATCACATGACAGCACAAGGTTTTCTTTGTGAGATCATTGTCCTGTACTATCCCCTGATTATGTGGAATCAGGTGGCTCTGTCCCTTCTCTGTATTAATACCTGTACAGAGGCGTATCTAGTGAAAATTGCGCCTATGGCAAGAACTGAAACTGCGCCCCTGTCAATACATTTGAAACCCATCTTTCAGATAACCTTAACAAAAAAAAAACGGCTGACAAAACTACAAGTCAAACTCTTTAATCTTCCAATTAACAAATTATGGATTGGCACTACATAAAAATTACAACTGCACCTTCCTTTCTTTCACTGATGCAAACTGGTCTATGATCTGCTCAAAGTCAGTTTTTTCTGTTTCTTCTCTTTCTACACTCAGCAGAGCAAGATCACAGAGTCTGTCTTGACCCATGGAGGCTCTCAAATAAGAAAGTATTAGTTTTAACTTGCTAAATGATCTCTCACAGCTGGCAATAGAAACTGCAATAGTTAGCATTATCTGAATAGCAATGCGAAGATTGGGGAAGACACTCTCATCTCCATATTGAACAATAAATTCGAGAAGCTCTTTAGGTCTTGATATTTTCATGTTGGCACGACTTAATATCAACATTCTGCAATCCAAAATGTCTTCATATAGCTGCTGTCCATCAACATCAGAGCTGTAGAATTCGCCCAAATTTTCACACTTCTTTTTTAGGTCGTTATTGTAGGCGCCGGAACACAGTCCCCCGACATCGAGAAGAAACCCAAACTTGGTGTCAGTGTCATGCAAACGGGTGAACCTTTCATCCATTTCTCTGTGAAGGCGGTCCAGTGTTCCCTTCATGACTCTTTACATCTCCTCCTTGGCAGATAACCCAGCATCTCTTAAGTTCTCACCAGGCATTCATTTCTTTCGTCTCTGACGCCTTTCAACTTCAATATTCCAGTCTTGACAGAGACCGAGTCCTTCTTCGAGTGACTCACTGACTAAAACTTCTCTGTCATCATCAAAATTATCTCGGAGGGCTTTCAAATCCAGGGCAGCATCGTGGAAGTTCATGCTAGGATCCTGCAGCCTCTTTTGAATACGATCAATGCGAATGAGTACATTGTTCCAAAATCCTAGCAAAGTCAGAAAATCGTAACTCAACATGCGGTTATACAGCTGTCTTGCATCACTGCTTGTTTCACTGGTCTCATTTTCATTGTCTGTCATGTCCTGCAGAACTTGAACTATCTCCTCAAAGTAGTTGTTGACGGGCTTCACTGCTTCTGTCCTTGCACTCCACCTTGTTTCGGACTCTGACTTAACTACCATAGGCACAGCGTTTTTGAGTTTTTCCCAGCGCTGTGTTGAACGAGAGAAGAACACATAGAGAGCTTCGATGGTACCAAAAACCGTGACCATCATTGTATCCTGCTTGGCTGCATGTACACCCACCAAGTTGAGTGAGTGATTGTTGCAATTCACAAACACTGCCAGGTTGTTTTTCTCACTTATTCTTTGATGAACACCACTTTTGTGTCCAGCCATCACAGCAGCGTTGTCATAGCACTGTGACCGACAATCCTGTAGCTCCATTCCGTCCTTCTCTAGCCGTTTCAAGATGTCTTCAACCAAGCTCTCAGCATCCTTCTGGCTTATCTGTATAAATCCAAGGAAGGACTCTCTAACACGAACAGTTTTCCTCTCAAAGTCAACTTCCACGTACCTCACTACTTCTGACATCTTCTCACGGTGTGCCTGATCAGGAGTCGAGTCAAACATGAGACCATAGTACTTGGCCTTACGAATGCTGCTCAGTAAACTCTGGCAAACAGTAGATGCCATCATGTGAATGAATTCATTCTGAACACCTGGTGAAAGATAAGACGTGGATCCAGCATGACTTTCCACATGACTGAGGTGTTCTTTCATAACAGGGTCAAAGATGGCAAGTAGTTTCAGCAGGCCAAGGAAATTTCCCACGTTGGAGTCATCACCCAGCTCAAGTGACTCCCTATGTCCTCGCAAAGCCAGGTTCTCAGTCGCAAGGAATTTTATGCAATGAAGGATTCTCCTCAAGATATCACGCCACTTCTGCTTTTCCTTCTCAATCTGTGACTGAAGTTCCACGTCAATAACTCCCCTGTTTTCAGCTAAATTTCTTTCCATTTCTTTCCACTGTGTAAAGCACTCCCGATGATTCTTAGCATTTTCATGAACACTGATCCTTTCAGGTGCTTTCCATTGGATGAATCCACTTTCCTGCTCCAATGAGGACTGATGGTCTGACCGGGAATGGAGAAGACAACAGATACAAAATGCAGACTTTTTAAAAGGGGAATAGACCAGCCAAGAGCGAGTCACTTCCTCACCACGACCATTTCCCAATTTCCTCTTGAACCAAGTTTTGCTCATTGAGCGGTTATTTGTTGGTAGGGAAGGCCCCTTACTGTTCTGGAAATACTTTGAACCCAGCTTTATTATTTCTGTTCTTAATGCATCAGGCAGAATTGCTTTTCCAGATTCCTTGTCGAACTTCAGAAGTCCACTGTCATAGTGTTCAATAACTTCTGGTAAGACAGTTTGAGGCTCTTCAACACCATCCAATTCACCAGGTTCAGTATCGTCAGGTTCAATCTCATCAATAAACACAGCACCACCACCATTGTCTTCCCCTCCTGTCATGTTCATGTTCTCTCTGGCCTCCTCCGTTCTAATCTCATCATACTCAGATTTATCTGACTTGACTTCCTCCTCAGCGTGTGATGCATTTTTACTTGATCCACCTTCAGATTCTAACAAACTTGTAGCAGGGGCAGGGGACTCCATGGAAGGTGTCGAACAACTTGTTCCAGGCTTTTCAAAGCAGGTCATTAAGAACTTGCTTGACTTCTTGGCTTCCTCCGCCTCCAACTTTCGTCTCTTTCGTCCTTCAGCTCCACTTTCCTTCTTCCTCGTCAAGAAGGGTTTCATGGTTTTGCACTACACCTGAAGATTGATAGAAGTGTTCTGTCAGGGCTGGTGCTCTCCAATTCTGTCACTGGGCTCTCCAATTTTTTTTTAGTCATTTTAAAGAAGAACACATTATAATTATTTATATATATATATATATATATATATATATATATATATATACACATACACATACACACACATACACTTTCACTGACAATGACCCATACACATGCTCTCAGATACACATGCTGACTGGCACACACACAATGGCCTGCGGGAACACACTGATTCAAAAATCACTGATGATGCCAACTCACACTCATTAAAATACATTGGTGCACACAGTAACTCATACAAAAACAATGACACACACTAACACACAATCAAGGGACAGGGCCCTAGGGACACTGGGGACAGACAGAGAGGGATGCAGTGCGATGAGGACAGAGAGGGATGCCAGGGACAGGGAGGGACACTGGGGACAGACAGAGAGGGACGCAGTGTGATGAGGACAGAGAGGATTGTTGACGTCCTAGGCGAAACCTCATTTTGCCGACCCCCTGGCTCCACCCCTTACTCCACCCATAAATGCAGCCTTACCAGAACCCATAAATGCAGTAACCAGCACTCATAATTGCAGTAACATCAGCACCCATAAAAGAGGCCTTACCAGCACCCATAAATGCGGCCTTACCAGCACCCATAATGCAGTAATATCAGCACCCATAAATGCAGTAATATCAGCACCCATATATGCAGTAACATCAGCACCCATAAATGCGGCCTTACCAGCACCCATTATGCAGTAACATCAGCACCCATAAATGCAGTAACATCAGCACCCATAAATGCAGTAACATCAGCACCCATAAATGCAGTAACATCAGCACCCATAAATGCGGCCTTAGCAGCACCCATAAATGCAGTAACATCAGCACCCATAAATGCGGCCTTAGCAGCACCCATAAATGCGGTAACATCAGCACCCATAAATGCAGTAACATCAGCACCCATCAATGTGGTAACAGCACCCATAAATGCGGCCTTACCAGCACCTATAAATGCGGCCTTACCATAAGATGACCAGATTTTTAAAATGAAATCCGGGGACATATTTTTTTTTTACTAGTAATGGCGGCAATCAGCGACTCTCTGCCCATCGCCGCCGCCCGCCTCACAGCCTGTCAAGTCTTACTCTCTGGGCCCCGGCTACTACTGGGTGGGGAGTGGAGGAAGATCACTCCACCAGGGAAGGCAAGGAGATAAGCAGGCGGCTGGCTGGGACTTGAGCCAAGGCAGAAGAACATGCGAGCGGAGCTGAATGGGCATGCACCCGAAACTGAAGAAATATTACCTTCGCTCCGACCAGCACATGATCATCAGAAAGGGGCACAGAAAATGGAAAAATACCCCCCCCCCCGCACTGACTGTCTGTGAAATTGCCCCATGGCCCCTGTTCAAATCCAATCCGGGGACAAAACTGGGGACAGACTTGGTCCGGGGACAGTGTCCTCAATCCGGGGACTGTCCCCTGAAACCGGGGATGTCTGGTCACCCTACCTTACCAGCGCCCATAAATGCAGTAATATCAGCACCCATAAATGCAATAACATCAGCACCCATAAATGCGGCCTTACCAGCACCCATAAATGCAATAACATCAGCACCCATAAATGCAGTAACATCAGCACCCATAAATGCGGCCTTACCAGCACCCATAAATGCGGCCTTACCAGCACCCATAAATGCAGTAATATCAGCACCCATAAATGCAGTAACATCAGCACCCATAAAGGCGGCCTTACCAGCACCCATAATGCAGTAATATCAGCACCCATAAATGCAGTAACATCAGCACCCATAAATGCAGTAACATCAGCACCTATAAATGCGGATTTACCAGCACCCATAATGCAGTAATATCAGCACCCATAAATGCAATAACATCAGCACCCATAAATGGAGTAACTTCAGCACCCATAAATGCAGTAACATCAGCACCTATAAATGCGGATTTACCAGCACCCATAATGCAGTAATATCAGCACCCATAAATGCAGTAACATCAGCACCCATAAATGGAGTAACTTCAGCACCCATAAATGCAGTAACATCAGCACCCATAAATGCAGTAACATCAGCACCCATAAATGGAGTAACATCAGCACCCATAAATGGAGTAACATCAGCACCCATAAATGCAATAACATCAGCACCCATAAATGCGGCCTTACCAGCACCCATAAATGCAATAACATCAGCACCCATAAATGCGGCCTTACCAGCACCCATAAATGCAGTAACATCAGCACCCATAAATGCGACCTTACCAGCACCCATAAATGCGGCCTTACCAGCACCAATAAATGCAGTAATATCAGCACCTATAAATGCAGTAACATCAGCACCCATAAAGGCGGCCTTACCAGCACCCATAATGCAGTAATATCAGCACCCATAAATGCAGTAACATCAGCACCCATAAATGCGGATTTACCAGCACCCATAATGCAGTAATATCAGCACCCATAAATGCAGTAACATCAGCACCCATAAATGGAGTAACATCAGCACCCATAAATGCAGTAACATCAGCACCCATAAATGCAGTAACATCAGCACCCATAAATGCAGTAACATCAGCACCCATAAAAGCGGCCTTACCAGCACCCATAATGCAGTAATATCAGCACTCATAATGCAGTAATATCAGCACCCATAAATGCAGTAATATCAGCACCCATAAATGCAGTAACATCAGCACCCATAAATGCTGCCTTACCAGCACCCATAAATGCAGTAATATAAGCACCCATAAATGCAATAACATCAGCACCCATAAATGCGGCCTTACCAGCACCCATAAATGCAGTAATATAAGCACCCATAAATGCAATAACATCAGCACCCATAAATGCAGTAACATCAGCACCCATAAATGCGGCCTTACCAGCACCCATAATTGCGGCCTTACCAGCACCCATAATTAGGGCCTTACCAGCACCCATAAATGCACCCTTACCAGCACCCATAAATGCAGTAACATCAGCACCCATAAATGCGGAGGAATCGTACGATGTATGGGCACTTAGCAGGAGGGAGAGAGACAGAGAGCGGCCTCCATGGGGGTGGATCATGCGGTGGATGGGCACAGCACTGGGCAGAAAGGCAGAGTGGAATGGAACATCAGAGACAGTGACTGCTCGCAGTGGTACACAGACAGGTCACACTCACTGGCAGTGGCACTGTAATGATCAGGGACACGCAGCGGTGCAGGGGATGTTTCCTCATAATGGATACAGTCCTCCGCCACTGCTGCGCCAGCGCCTCTGACACTGTACAGAGGGAGAGAGGGAGTAGGATCACCAGCGGCCCTGTCTGCTTAGCACACACGCACATGATGTTGACTTTAAGGCCTCTTTCACACTGGGGTGGTGGGGGGGCGTCGTTTACCGTCGTTTTCGCGGCGCTATTCAGCCGCTAGCGGGGGGGCTTTTAACCCCTGCTAGCGGCCGAGAAAAGGTTTAAAAAAAAACGCCCGCAAAGCGCCGCTTTGATTTCAATGGGCAGGGGCGCTTTAGGAGCCGCTCCTACAGCGCCTCAAAGATGCTGCTTGCAGGACATTTTCTAATGTCCTGCTAGCGCACCGCTCCAGTGTGAAAGCCCTCGGGCTCTCATACTGGAGTGAATGGAGCCGTTCTTTCAGGGCGCTTTGCAGGCGCTATTTTTAGCGTTATAGCGACTGCAAAGCGCCTCAGTGAGAAAGGGGTCTTAGGCTGCTTTCACACTGAGGTGCTTTGCAGGTGCTACAGCGCTACAAAATTGCGCCTGCAAAGCGCCCTGAAAGACCCTCTTTTTTCACTCCAATGTGAAAGCCCAAGGGCTTTCACACTGGAGCGGTGCGCTGGCAGGACGCTCAAAAAAGTCCTGCTAGCCGCATCTTTGAGGCGCTGTAGGAACTGTGTACACACTGCTTCTAATGCACCCCTGCCCATTAAAATCAATGGGCAGCGCCGCCGAACCGCCAGCAAAGCGCCACTGCAGTGGCGCTTTGTGGGAGGTTTTAACCCTTTTTGGGCCGCTAGCGGTGCGCTGGCAGGACGCTCAAAAAAGTCTGCATCTTTGAGGCGTCCCGCTAACGACAGTGCTTTACCGCCGACGGCGCAACGCCCCAGTGTGAAAATAGCCCAAACAGAAGCAAGCAGCCAATCAAATATAGTGCTTGCTCAATATGGATTAAATAAATAAATAGTAATTATGCATAGCCATAGATATCATAAATAAAGTGATCGGTGCAACAGCAGGTACTACTTGCACAAATCACTTTATTTATGATATCTATGGCTATGCATAATTACAATTTATTTAATCCATATTGAGCAAGCAGGCACTACAGTATACTTGATTGGCTGCTTGGCTGTTGGGCTGGCCTGGCACACATCCATATGAAGAAGGAGACATTGCTCATCTTAGAGATTACAGATTCATACATCACATCCATGGGGTCACTTGTTGTAACTAGTACCTGCTGCAGTTGCTGCCTGGCTTGGGGGTTCGGGTTCCAGCAGGGTCCAATTGTCAGTTCAGTTGAACAAAACTTGAAGACAGTTCTCCTCCTCAGCGACGGCAACCTCACCTCACGTGACGTCATCGACCCGCTCGCCAGAGGCGTATCTAGTTAAAATGGCACCTATGGCAAGCACGGAAACTGCGCCCCTGTCAAAACATTTGAAATCCATCTTTCAGATAACCAGGGACAGGAAGGGACACTGGCGACAGAGAGGAACGCAGTGCGACGAGGACACAGAGGGACACTGGGGACAGACAGAGGGATGCAGTGTTATGAGGACAAAGAGGGATGCAGTGCGAACAGGGGACACGGGGATGCAAGTGGGGGGACACTGCGTGGGGGTGGGGACACCGTGGAGGGACCAGGAGAGTATCATGGGACCTCCTGCGGTCCTGTTGGAGCCCAGCCCCCCTTCATCTGTACTGGCTGCTGATGGTGGTGGCCCTCGTGTCTCTAGACTCCTGTAAAAAATAAAAAGTACACAGCTTCACCTAATGCCTGTAATAAGACCTCTCATGGCGCGCTGCTCCCCACCGGCCATCCTCTCTTCTTGTCCATCCCGGGTGATGTAATGTACAGTACAAGCACCTGGGGTGGATGGGAGGGAAGGAGGGGCCGCTGGGGAGCAGTGTGCCGTGAAAGGTCCTATTACAGCCGCTGCCCATGCTAGACTGTATGCATTGCAGTCTTGCAGAGCCTCTTATGGGCCCCCCCTAATGTCCCCAGGCCCTTGGGCAGTGCCCGATGTGTCAGTCTGCCTCTGCTCATTGAACAGTCCGCATTCAGTGAAAGTTAAACCCCTTTCACACTGGGGCGGTTTGCAGGCGCTATTGCGCTAAAAATAGCGCCTGCAAACCGACCCGAAGGCTTTCACACTGGAGCGGTGCGCTAGCAGAACGGGAAAAAAAGTCCTGCTAGCCGCATCTTTGGAGCGGTGAAGGAGCGGTGTGTTTACCGCTCCTCCACCGCTCCTTCTCATTAAAAGCAATGGGAAACCGCGACTATACCACCGGCAATGCGCCTCTGCAGGTTTTTAACCCTTTTTCAACCGCTAGCGGGGGAGGGGGGTAAAACCGCACCACTAGCGGCCAAATACCGCCCCAAATCCGACGGTAAAGCGGCGCTAAAAATAGCGGCGCTTTACCGCCACCGCACCTCCCGCCCCAGTGTGAAAGGGGCCTTAATACACTGCAAAGTTTGCAGTACATGAACTTTCACTGAATGTGGACTGTTCAATGAGCTTGTTGCACAAATCACTTTATTAATGATATCTATGGCTGCTATGCATATTTATAATTTATTTAATCCATATTGAGTACTATATTTGATGCCTGGCACACAAGAACAATTGCACATGATGATGACTTAACACTTTTAAGTCATTAACACGTGTGATTGTACGTATGTGCCAGGCATCGAATATAGTGCGCAATATGGATTAAATCAATTATAAATATGCATAGCAGCCATAGATATCATTAATAAAGTGTAATGAAGTGATTTGTGCAACAACTGTGCACAAATAACTTTATTACAGTTTATTTATAATATCTATGGCTATGCATATTTATAATTTATTTAATCCACTGAGCACTAGATTTTGCTGCTTGCTTCTGGTTGATTGATGAATATGATCATGATCAAGAAGTAGTACCTTGCTGCTATCCATTCCTTGGTGCTGCTGGGGGTTCCCCGTCAGGTCGCCATCCATTCCTTCTCCTCACATCATGTCACATTCCCTGCTCCTCCGTGGAGAACATGATGCCGCGTAGAGGAGGGTAGGTGGAGCATTAGGCTCTGCCTCCGCCACTGTCACCCTACCCCTACTTGGATCATCAACGGTAATGGAGGCACCTGTCACTCCCCTCTCCAGGCCAAGAAGCAATTTTGTGCCGGCGCCGTGCTTCTGCAGGCCGGCCGTGGCGCCGGGAGCTACATTATGCGGGAGACGGCCGCGGGAGGATGGGTGAAGGACGAGTGAACTTTTTGCCGCCACCCCCCCATGTCACTTGCCATAACTGCCATACCCCAGATACGCCACTGGCCATAGGATATCTTTTCTAATATACAGTCAGGTCCATAAATATTGGGACATCGACACAATTCTAATCTTTTTGGCTCTATACACCACCACAATGGATTTGAAATGAAACAAACAAGATATGCTTTAACTGCAGACTTTCAGCTTTAATTTGAGGGTATTTACATCTAAATCAGGTAAACGGTGTAAGAATTACAACAGTTTGTATATGTGCCTCCCACTTTTTAAGGGACCAAAGGTAATGGGACAATTGGCTGCTCAGCTGTTCCATGGCCAGGTGTGTGTTATTCCCTCATTAACCCTAGTTACAAGGAGCAGATAAAAGGTCCCAAGTTCATTTCAAGTGTGCTATTTGCATTTGGAATCTGTTGCTGTCAACTCTCAATATGAGATCCAAAGAGCTATCACTATCAGTGAAGCAAGCCATCATTAGGCTGAAAAAACAAAACAAACCCATCAGAGAGATAGCAAAAACATTAGGTGTGGCCAAATCAACAGTTTGGAACATCCTTTAAAAAGAGAGAACACACCGATGAGCTCAGCAACACCAAAAGACCCGGAAGACCACGGAAAACAACTGTGGTGGATGACCGAAGAATTCTTTCCCTGGTGAAGAAAACACCATTCACAATAGTTGGCCAGATCAAGAACACTCTCCAGGAGGTAGGTGTATGTGTGTCAGATGAAGAACATTCTCCAGGAGGTAGGTGTATGTGTGTCAGTCACCAATCAAGAGAAGACTTCACCAGAGTGAATACAGAGGGTTCACCACAAGATGTAAACCATTGGTGAGTCTCAAAAACAGGAAGGCCAGATTAGAGTTTGCCAAACAACATCTAAAAAAGCCTTCACAGTTCTGGAACAACATCCTATGGACAGATGAGACTAAGATCAACTTGTACCAGAGTGATGGGAAGAGAAGAGTATGGAGAAGGAAAGGAACTGCTCATGATCCAAAGCATACCACCTCATCAGTGAAGCATGGTGGTGGTAGTGTCATGGCGTGGGCATGTATGGCTGCCAATGGAACTGGTTCTCTTGTATTTATTGATGATGCGACTGCTGACAAAAGCAGCATGATGAATTCTGAAGTGTTTCGGGCAATATTATCTGCTCATATTCAGCCAAATGCTTCAGAACTCATTGGACGGTGCTTCACAGTGCAGATGGACAATGACCCGAAGCATACTGCGAAAGCAACCAAAGAGTTTAAGGGAAAGAAGTGGAATGTTATGCAATGGCCAAGTCAATCACCTGACTGGAATCCGATTGAGCATGCATTTCACTTGCTGAAGACAAAACTGAAGGGAAAATGACCCAAGAACAAGCAGAAACTGAAGACAGTTGCAGTAGAGGCCTGGCAGAGCATCCCCAGGGATGAAACCCAGCGTCTGGTGATGTCTATGCGTTACAGACTTCAGGCTGTAATTGACTGCAAAGGATTTGCAACCAAGTATTAAAAAGTGAAAGTTTGATTTATGATTGTTAATCTGTCCCATTACTTTTGGTCCCTTAAAAAGTGGGAGGCACATATACAAACTGTTGTAATTCCTACACCGTTCCCCTGATTTGGATGTAAATTCCCTCAAATTAAAGCTGAAAGTCTGAAGTTAAAGCACATCTTGTTCGTTTCATTTCAAATCCATTGTGGTGGTGTATAGAGCCAAAAAGATTAGAATTGTGTTGATGTCCCAATATTTATGAACCTGACTGTATTTATTAGACCCTGGAATGATTGATAACAAACAATACGAATATCCAATTGAAGAGAAGAGTTTGTAATTTTATGATAGATACAAAATATATTTGACCAGAATGGCAATACGAGTGGACAATGGTGACAAATTTTATTTTTAAGGGTAAAATCCCATAAAATCCCCCCCACCCAAAATTCCATACTGGTCCCTTACTGTATCTGCTTATCTGAGCATACAGCCTGGCAGGCTAGGAAAGAATGGGAGGCTCCCATATTTCCCCTAAATGTGAATGAGTACATTTTTTAATTCCCATGACTCATTCACAAAAAAGAGTAAAGTGTTGTTAAATACACTAAAGCCACACAATGTATATCCATGTCAATCATGATGCTGGATGCCTGCCGAAAGAAAAAAAAATTGATGACCCTAACCCCATGACACCACTTATTGAATGAGAGCTCCCTGAGCTGTAATCAATATAACAGAAGGGGGGAAAGTGGTGACATTGTTGCCCACATATGGGCCCACGGCCATATTTAGGCAATGATGTCACCCGTGGTCCCTGACTCTTATTTATTTTTATGGCCAGGGATTCTGGACCATGTAAATGAATGGACCAGATGGTGCCAGTGTTTGGCAAAGAAGCAGTGGGTGCTCTTTAGCTGCCATTGACAGCCAGAAGTGGTCACATTCGTCAATGCCAAATGCCCTATTGGAAATGACAGGTAGTGTAATCCTGTGTCACTATCCCTGATCTACTGTGGCTGTTTACTAGACATGTGCACAACATAAAAATTTGTTTAGTTTGGTTTTGTTTCTGTTCGTTTCCGTTGATTCGTAACGATTCGTAATTTCGTAAGATGTGGGTTATCGTATTCGGACTCTTTCGCACTTCCGTAAGGGTTATTTTTCCGTTGATTAATTTTTCCGTTAGTCTAATTTTCGTTGATTCGAAATTCGTATTTTTCGTTATATTCGGCCGCGTTCGTATTTTCGTAAGAACTATATTTTCGTTGATTTGCAATGATTCGTATTTCCGTGTCTAATTTCCGTTGATTGGAAAATTATACTTTTGTAGATTTACTTACATTCGTACTTTCGTTAGAATACATTTTCCGTTTATTCGAAATACTACTTGTCGTAATTTTGTAATTCGAACTTTCGTGAGATTGACCGGCTCATTTATTCGTACTTTCGTATCATTGTTTTCGTAGATTCGTAAGTATGCTTAAGAAACAAAGAATTTCTATCTCACAAGTCACAACTTAAAGGGGTTGTAAAGGTTTGTTTTTTATTTTCTAAATAGGTTCCTTTAAGCTAGTGCATTGTTGGTTCACTTACCTTTTCCTTTGATTTAACTTCTAAATGTTTTTTTTTCTTTGTCTGAATTTCTCACTTCCTGTTTCTCCTCACTAAACTTCACACCATCATCCGAGTGGTGTGGAGTCAGCCACAACAGCTTACTGAACAGCTTACTGAGGAGGAACAGGAAGTGAGAAATTCAGACAAAGAAAACAAAGAAAAAAAATATTTAGAAGGGAAATCAAAGGAAAAGTTAAGTGAACCAAAAATGCACTAGCTTAAAGGAACCTATTTAGAAAATAAAAAACGAACCTTTACAACCCCTTTAACTCACAAATCCACCAAAACAGTGCCACCTACCCAACCACACCCTATCTGGACTGTGGATGGAATGCACTGCAGTCTAACACAGAAAAACACACAAGGGAATAAGAAACAAGCTCATTGGGGGAAGGGACAAGCTTATTGGCCAACGTCCAGAAATATTTCAGAACTAACGAATTTGTTGTTTTGATTTCCGTTTTTCCGAATATTCGTAATTTCGAGTTTTCGTTCATTTTGATTTTTGTAATTTTGAATCTTTGTTCGGTATTTTAGTTGTTTCTATGTTTTCGTTTTTTCACTCTTTCGTATTTCCGCTGTTTCTAATTTAATAATTTCGTATTTTCGTTTTCCATATTCGTTCTTTTTGATTTTTCGTTGGTAATTTTAGTAAACCGTTCATTCATTCGTATGTTTACGAATTAACGAATATAACGAATTTTGACGAATAACGAATTCATAACTAAACTAATTGCACATGTCTACTGTTTACTCGTGGCCATGGTAATAGATTGATATGCTCTTGGACACTCACCCAGTGCCCACATATTTATTGAGTGCTGGGGTCATGATGGGATATAATGTCTATTGGGGGATCTCCTGCTTTTCTCCATATTCTGGTCCCCCATGTTCAGTGTTTATAACTCTATATGTTTCTTAATATATATGCTGACATGTTGGCATGTAATATCTTTGTGTTTTGTTCCTGTACTCTAACTTGCTGCTTATCTACCATGTTTTTCCCCTCCTTGGACACTAGGGGTCTCCCTTTACTATGTCTTGTATACTGCAGCTCCTTTACTGTCTTCTACTCATTCTTCATACAGTTAGTTTGTATACTTTTTTATTTTATTTGTTTATACATATATATGACATGTTGATATGCCTTTGTATTTTTTTTTTTTTACATTTTTCTGTTTGTTTGTTTTTTTGCTGCTTTTGGATTCCACTATGTATTCTCTATTTTCTGATATTCTTTACTGATGCACTACTTCATTTCAAGCGTAATGCCGCGTACACACGATAGTTTTTCATGACGAGAAAAATGCAATTTTTAAAGGAGGAGGAGGAGGAGGATGATGATGATGATGATTGCTCTATGTCCAATATACTACAGCTTTTTTCTCAGGTTCTGAGGTTATCTTTTGGTGGGATACCCCAATGCTTGTCTCTGATTTCCACAGAATTGCCTGTATTGGAATTTAGCAGCACTGGGTGTGTATTGGAGTTTCATGGTACTGAGCGTTATGTTTATTAATCATGGTCCGACGCCAATTAAGATTTGTTTTGCTGTTTCTTGCCAAAATTTATGTTCTGCGGTACCACTTGTTACATTTACTAGTCTCTCACTAACACCATGTGCTCATCATGTTTTGAGTACTGCCATTTTGGATTGGCTTCCCTCTATTTTTCTCTACTTTATGGCTCTGGCCCCAATACAGGAGATTTCTGAGGTTTGATTACATTACTTTTTGTAATGATTGATTTTCTACTGCATGTATTGTATTTTATTGTTTTTTATGATGCATTTGCCATGCACTGATTTCACACTGGGATGGTGATGGTGGGAGGGGTTGTTGGGTTTTAAATATGTTTGTGTCACTGTTGTAGTTGTCTTGAGAAAGGTGGGCTGCGTCCTGCGTCCTGCCGAAATGTTGACCATAGCATAATAATTGACCATAGCATAATAACGTTCCCCCTATATCGAGTCACATAGCTTGCACCAGCTCTCTTCCTGGAATTGCATAGCTCCCAACTGTACCTGATTTCAAGGGACTGTCCCTGATTTGGAGCAATGTCCCTTTGTCCCTCTTTCCTCCTCATTTGTCCCTCATTTTGGTCTGATCTATATAGTTGTATATAAAATTCACTTTTTATCTTTAAAAAACTGTTTCCCTGCGCTAAACCTTTCATCCAAATTCTAAATTGCTGCATTTGTCAATTTTAAAAGCCAATCGAAAGGAATATTCGTCGTAAAAAAAAGCACTTGTGGACTTAACCTTTTTTTGGGGGGTTATGTCCCCTTTAAGGGGTGTGGTAGGGGCGTGTCCTATGCCTACATACGTTTGCTAGTAGGTGTCCCTCATTCCCATCTCAAAATGTTGGGAGGTATAGAATTATATATTCACACACACACTCGCTGTACTGTGCAAAACAATATAGGAACTTATTCAACGGTGTAAAATAAGGATGCTTAAAAAGAATTCTGATAAATAGTTCTTATTTATCAGTGAACAACGAACAATTTTTTAGCACCTTTCGTGGATGGCTGTCACGGAGATCCTGCCAGAAACGGGCGCCCCGGACTTCCTGGTTCCCGATCGTGGGTGCATTTGCGCGTTCTGCAGGTGCGCGCGCGCGCGTTTTGCAGGTGGCGCCAGAAGGCCTATTTAAACCTGTCAATGACAGACAGTCCTTGCTGTCTGCTCTACAGCGTTTAGTACCTGAGAACCTGATCCAAAGACTTACCTGCATCTGACCCGGCTTGCCTGTGACCTTTCCAGTTATCTGCCTGCATCTGACCTCTGGCTTGTTGTGACCTCTCCTCTGCCTGATCCCTCAGTACCTTTGCTGCCAGCCAGTTAACCGACCCGGCTTGTCTGACCAATCTTACCACCCCTGGTTCCAGTCCTGTCTGCTGTGTTCCTGTGTTCCTGGTTCCAGTTCTGCATGCTGTGTTCCCGTGTTCCTGGTTCCAGTTCTGCCTGCTGGTTTCCTGTGTTCCTGGTTCTGGTCCGGTCTGCTGTAGCTGTTCCAGTTACGCTTGCTGTGTTCCTGGTTACAGTTCTGTCTGCCATACTTACTGTGTGCCTGGATCCAGCCCAGTCTTCAGAATTATCTCCACCTTGGTTGATCCTGCCAGGCACTCGTACCCCTCCTACCTCTGCGCCTTCTGTTGCACTACCAGGGGCCGCTGGTGGGAGCCATAAGGGAGGCCCTCCTCTGCAAATCCGGGCTCGTCACCGTCAGGTTCGTGACAGTAGCAGACAGCCATGTCTGAGCCCGAGCAGGGAGCCTCACCTATGGAGGAACTTTGCCGGCACCTGGCAGGATTGACTGAAGCAGTCAAGAGCCTTCAACAAGGCTACACCCATCTGGAAGAACAAGTGCGGGCCCTCTCCAACCCCTCTGCTGCCCAAGGGGGCCCTCATGCCTCTACCTCCACAGCCGGGACAGGATCCACACCCACAGTTGTCATGCTTCCTCCTGAACCCAAGGTTCCTACACCCGAAAGATTCTCCGGGGATCGGAGCAAGTTTAGGGTCTTCCGTAATTCTTGTGAACTGTACTTTGCCCTACAGCCTCGCACCTTCTCTTTAGAGGCCACCAAGGTGGGCTTTGTGATTTCCTTGCTCTCCGGAGACCCTCAGAGCTGGGCCCACCGTCTCTTGGAACGGAAAGATGTGACTTTAAGCAGCCTTGCTACCTTCTTCGATGCCATGGCCCAGTTATATGAAGACTCCCAGCTCTCAGTAACCGCAGAAACCGCCTTGCGTACCCTTCAGCAGGGGCGCAGAGCGGCAGAGGACTATGTAGCGGAATTCAGGCGGTGGAGCGCGGATACCAATTGGAATGATGCCGCCCTCCGCCATCAGTTACGCATAGGACTTTCCGACCCCCTGAAGGACGAGCTTGCTAGAGTCGGTGTACCGCAGACCCTAAACCTGTTAATTGACTTAACTATCCAGATTGACCGATGTCTGAGGGAACGGAGGGCTGAGAGGGCTACGGGCTTCTCCCGCCCGACCTGGATGCTTCCCCGGGCTCCTAGCCATCTGTACCCGGCTCCTGCTGCACCTCCAGTCCCCACATCTGATGCACCTGAGCCAATGCAGCTCAGAGTTCTTCGTCCATCCCTCACTCCAGAGGAACGCCAGCGTCGCCGAACGAATAACTTGTGCCTGTACTGCAGGGAACCCGGACACTTAGTTAGAAACTGTCCCCTGAAGCTTCGGAAGTGCTTTTCAGTTTCTCCTAACATGACCGACCCACAGGCCAAATCCACATCTCACCTTGCTCTTTCGGTCTTGTTACAGCTCCCAGGAAGGACTCTGCAAGTGCCCGCCATTATTGATTCTGGGGCTTGCAGCTGTTTTATGGACTCAGCCTTTGCCGTCAAACACCAGATCCCCCTTCTTACCAAGACCCATGGACTATGTGTTCATCTGGCTGATGGGTCCGTCATAAAGTCTGGACCCGTGGTCCAGGAGACCGCCCCTATACCCGTTACCATCTCTACCATCTCTGGAACCCACCAAGAATACCTACGTCTGGACATTATCTCCTCTCCGTTGTTTCCTATGATCCTCGGTATGCCTTGGTTACAAGCCCACAATCCCATCAACTGGGCCACGGGGGTGGTTACCTTCCCTTCTCCCTATTGCCAGCAGTCCTGCGGCTCACATGAACCCCCTGGGCCGGCCTCCTTACTGTGTATTGATACAGAAGCTGGAATACGTCAATCCATCCCTGAGGTTTACCATGACTTCCTTGACGTATTCAGCAAACAAGGGGCAGAGACTCTACCACCCCATCGGGCCTATGATTTCCCCATCGACCTACTTCCCTGAGCAGAAATTCAGTTCGGCAGAATCTTCCCATTAACAGAGGTAGAACAAGGGGCATTAAAGAACTATGTTGATGAGAAACTGCAAAAGGGGTTCATTTGCCCTTCCACATCTCCAGCAGGCGTAGGCATCTTATTCGTAGAAAAAAAGGACCATACCCTTTGACCCTGTGTGGATTACCGTGAACTGAATAAAATTACAGTAAAAAATCGTTACCCTATCCCCCTGGTACCGGAACTGTTTCAGAGACTGGGGACTGCCATCATTTTTACCAAGCTTGATCTCCACGGAGCCTACAACATAAAGAAAACAAAAATGGTGAGGACAGCCGCACTCCAATCCAACGATAGCTATGAGTAAACACCGAACAAGTGTGAAACGCATCAGCTGTCCTGGTTTATGCTGTTTTTTTTAGTGCCTGTCTTTCTTCAATAAACATACGTTGGATTGGAGTGCGGCTGTCCTCACCATTTTTGTTTTCATTGCTATGTGTATTACCGGCACCCTTGGTCTCTGAGACAGAAACATCTTAGCAAAACTTCATCTGCCTGGAGCGGCAATTTCTGGTCTTCGTATTTTGGATTGAGCCTACAACCTAGTCCGCATCAAGGAGGGGGATGAGTGGAAGACTGCTTTCCGTACCCGATACGGGCATTTTGAGTACCTGGTAATGCCCTTCGGGTTGTGTAACGCCCCTGCTACTTTCCAGTACTTTATTAACGATGTACTTCGGGACTTCCTAGACCTCTTTGTCATTGTTTACCTTGATGATATACTAATCTTTTCTTCCTCCCTTGATTCTCACCATTGGGTCGGCTTCGCCAGCATGGCCTGTATGCGAAGGCCGAGAAATGTGAATTTGAGCTGGAAAGTATATCATTCCTGGGGTTAATCATCTCCAGCGAGGGCATGAAGATGGATCCTCAAAAGATTGCTGCAATCCTGGACTGGCCAGTACCGGCGGACAAGAAGGGAATCCAACGTTTCGTTGGATTCGCCAACATCTACCGCAAATTCATCAGGGGGTTCTCGGCCATCATCGCACCCATCACCCAGCTAACTAAACAAGGAACCCGCTTCCACTGGTCCCCTGAGGCCCAAAAAGCCTTTGAGGTCCTGAAGGGTCTCTTTACCTCTGCCTCTATCCTGAAACACCCAGATTCCTCGTTGCCGTTCATACTTGAGGTAGATGCCTCCGAAATTGCGGTAGGAGCAATACTGTCCCAAAGACAGGGGGCCAGGGCCTTGCTCCACCCAGTAGCTTTCTTCTCTCGCAAACTATCTGCAGCAGAGAGGAACTACGACGTGGGGGACCGGGAACTACTGGAGATCAAGTCTGCATTGGAGGAATGGTGGTACCTGCTGGAGGGAGCTGCCCACCCGATTCTGATATTTACTGACCACAAGAACTTGGAGTACCTGAAGGCCGCAAAAAGATTGAAACCACGACAAGCCAGGTGGGCACTCTTCTTCTCCCGGTTCTCTTTTCACGTTATTTATCGTCCTGGTTCCAAGAACATTAAACCCGATGCCCTGTCTCGGATGTTTCATAAGTCTAAGGAAACCTCTCCGCCTGACACCATCCTTGCCCCTGGAAATTTCCTTCTTCTACAGGAGGACCTATTTACCCAGATCAAACAAGCCTCCACTGGGCAGAGACCCTCCTCCGAGCCGGAATTACAGGCTAAGGATGGGCTGTTGTGGTACCAGAACAGGATCTACGTACCTGAGGAGTTAAGAATAACCGCGCTGGAACTCTGCCACGACCACACCCTTGCCGGGCATTTTGGCGTTGCCAAGACCACTGACCAGGTACAGCGCACCTTCTGGTGGCCTCGGTTACGTGAAGACAGTAGGAGGTTTGTGGACTCTTGTACAATTTGCACCCGAAACAAGGGTTCCAAATCCAAGGCCTGGGGACTACTGAGACGCTTACCCGTTCCAGATAGGCCCTGGAGAATGTTGTCCATCGACTTCATTGTTGAGTTGCCCCCGGCTGAGAACCATACCACTATCTTCGTGATAGTGGACTGCCTGTCCAAGATGGCACATTTTGTTCCTATGAAAGGGACTCCCTCAGCTCCTGAAACCGCACAGGTGTTCATCAGAGAGGTCCTCAGACTCCACGGGGTACCAGCCAATATTGTCTCTGATCGGGGGGTACAATTTACCTCCCGGTTCTGGAGATCCCTCTGCAAGACTCTGGAGATAGAATTATCATTCTCCTCTGCTTACCACCCCCAGACCAACGGACAGACGGAGAGGATGAATCAGACCCTCGAGCAGTACCTGCGCTGCTTCTCCTCTTTTGCTCAGGACGACTGGATTTCCCTGCTTCCGTTGGCCGAGTTTGCCTATAATAACTCTATCCATTCCGCTACCAGTCAGACTCCATTCTTCGCAAACTATGGTTTTCACCCTACATTTCTGCCCAATTTCCTTCCTGAGTGCTCTGTGCCTGCAGTCCAGGAAAAGTTGAATTTTTTTTTTCGGCTAACAACCAACTTCTGCAAGAAACCATGACCAAGACTCAGGAACACAACAAAACGATCTACGACAGGAAGAGACGGGGTGAATTAGTGTTGGCACCCGGCGACCAAGTATGGCTATCCACCATAAACCTAAGGATGGCATGCCCTTCTAAAAAACTGGGCCCCAAATTCTTAGGGCCGTTCCCTGTCAAAAGGAAGATTAATGAAGTGGCTTATGAGCTGGAGCTCCCTGACTCTCTTAAAATCCATACTGTTTTCCATGTCTCTCTGCTGAAACCTTCAGTTTCCAACCCAGTCCCAGGTCGAAGCCCGGCTTGCCCTGATCCGATCATTATAGACGGTGAGCAGGAATTTGAAGTGGAAGCTATCATGGACTTCAGGAGAAGAAATAACCGGAACCAATTCCTGATTAAATGGAAGGGCTACGGACCCGAAGAAAACGCTTGGGAACCTGAGGAGAACATCCATGCCAGGAGCCTGGTGCAGTCTTTCAAGAGGTCTCACTCTGAAAGGTTTACCCGGATGGGCATCCGGAGGCTGCCCCTTGGGGGGGTGGGGCAATGTCACGGAGATCCTGCCAGAAACAGGCCCCCGGACTTCCTGGTTCCCGATCACGGATGCAGGTGCGCGCGATCCGCAGGTGGCGCCAGAAGGCCTATTTAAACCTGTCAACGACAGACAGTCCCTGCTGTCTGCTCTACAGCATTTAGTACCTGAGAACCTGATCCAAAGACTTACCTGCATCTGACCCGGCTTGCCTGTGACCTTTCCAGTTTTCTGCCTGCATCTGACCTCTGGCTTGTTGTGACCTCTCCTCTGCCTGATCCCTCAGTACCTTTGCTGCCAGACAGTTAACCGACCCGGCTTGTCTGACCAATCTTACCACCCCTGGTTCCAGTCCGGTCTGCTGTGTTCCTGGTTCCAGTTCTGCCTGCTGTGTTCCCGTGTTCCTGGTTCCAGTTCTGCCTGCTGGTTTCCTGTGTTCCTGTCCGGTCTGTTGTAGCTGTTCCAGTTCCGCTTCCTGTGTTCCTGGTTCCAGTTCTGTCTGCCGTACTAAGAAAATCAGAAAGGGGTGGGACATAGAAGGCCCACCAGATGGTCTATATGGTGATTCAACTACACATTAACTGGTGCAAAAAATACTTTATTGATGAACACAAAGAGTAAAAGATCTCAAGGATGAGACAGTTCCCTTGGGGTATTAAAAAAATCTCCCAGAGGGGAACTGGTCCCTCCAAGTATCAGAACCAAAATATAAATACACATATAAAATGTACAACGTTGTGTAGCTAAAACGATGTGGGAATGTGGCCCCCAATTAGACCTAGTGATATAGATTCTATTAATTAACCAGATTTCTCTGGATGCATATGTAGCATCTGCCGTGATGGAAAAAGATAGAAGTCAGTCCATCTGTTTACAAAAAAGACCCTGAAAACACAAAAAACCTCTATACAAGCCGTATTATAGAAAGAATGTTATTAGATGAAATATCTTCAGAGTATCATTCATGTTAGATGGTCCTATAATATTTAATCATGTAGAGTAAGGTAAATATCCAGGGGAAGCTTATTGAGGATAGTGGATAGTTTTTGCAGGGTATCCTGAGGGATAGTTCCACACAAGTATTCAACCAGAGGACAATGAAGCTGATAGATTTACTCCTCTCACCATATCAGGAAAGTTCTAACTCAGGTGTTTATAACCAGGAAGTCTCTATTAGCGTAATAGCAAACTGCTTGTATCAAACCGCTAATGGTTCCTGAACACTGCTAGTACTTGCACCACTCATGCCTTGTATGTTGTGTATTTACCACACATCCGGATAAGACTGATTGTTACTCACGCTTTTGTAGACAGTATTTTTAGGGAAGTCCGTAGGTACCGGAGTGCTGTTAAGGAGTAGGGATGAGCTCGGTGTTCGAGTCGAACATACGTTCGACTCGAACATCGGCTGTTCGATCGTTCGACGAAGATCGAACGATTTGGGCCGTTCGCGCCTAATTCGAGTGACGCGAACGGCCCACAATGCACTACGCCATCGCAGTGTCATCCAGGCACTGTGATTGGCCAAGCATGCACTGTGACCCCGCATGCTTGGCCAATCACAGCGCCGGCAGCGAGGAGAGCAATGATTGGCCACAGGCAGGATGCCTGTGGCCAATTATTGCTGAGGGTGTTTAGTACACGCCCCACACTATAAAAGGCCGCCAGCACGGCGGCCTAGTGTAGTGTGTTCCGGAGCAGGGAAAGAGAAGCATAGGCAGGGACAGTGACATTTATTTTTTCTTGCTTAACCTGGATTCCTTTAGTTTAGGGAAAGAGAAGGATAGGTAGGGAGAGTGTCAGTGTGTTTTACTGTGTGAATCCTTGTTTCTAGGGACAGGGAAGGACAGTGAGGGAAATTCTCCTTGTGCTATAGTGTGCTTTAAAAAAACATTTTTTCTAGGGACAGAAAACTATAGGTAGGGAGAGTGTCAGTGTGTTTTACTGTGCGAATCCTTGTTTCTAGGGACAGGGAAGGACAGTGAGGGAAATTCTCCTTGTGCTATAGTGTGCTTTAAAAAAACATTTTTTCTAGGGACAGAAAACTATAGGTAGGGAGAGTGTCAGTGTGTTTTACTGTGCGAATCCTTGTTTCTAGGGACAGGGAAGGACAGTGAGGGAAATTCTCCTTGTGCTATAGTGTGCTTTAAAAAAACATTTTTTCTAGGGACAGAAAACTATAGGTAGGGAGAGTGTCAGTGTGTTTTACTGTGCGAATCCTTGTTTCTAGGGATAGGGAAGGACAGTGAGGGAAATTCTCCTTGTGCTATAGTGTGCTTTAAAAAAAATTTTTTCTAGGGACAGAAAACTATAGGTAGGGAGAGTGTCAGTGTGTTTTACTGTGCGAATCCTTGTTTCTAGGGACAGGGAAGGACAGTGAGGGAAATTCTCCTTGTGCTATAGTGTGCTTTAAAAAAACATTTTTTCTAGGGACAGAAAACTATAGGTAGGGAGAGTGTCAGTGTGTTTTACTGTGCGAATCCTTGTTTCTAGGGACAGGGAAGGACAGTGAGGGAAATTCTCCTTGTGCTATAGTGTGCTTTAAAAAAACATTTTTTCTAGGGACAGAAAACTATAGGTAGGAAGAGTGTCAGTTTCTTTCACTGTGATAATCCTTGTTTCTAGGGACAGGGAAGGACAGTGAGGGAAATTCTCCTTGTGCTATATTGTGCTTTAAAAAAACATTTTTTCTAGGGACAGAAAACTATAGGTAGGAAGAGTGTCAGTTTCTTTCACTGTGATAATCCTTGTTTCTAGGGACAGGGAAGGACAGTGAGGGAAATTCTCCTTGTGCTATAGTGTGCTTTAAAAAAACATTTTTTCTAGGGACAGAAAACTATAGGTAGGAAGAGTGTCAGTTTCTTTCACTGTGATAATCCTTGTTTCTAGGGACAGGGAAGGACAGTGAGGGAAATTCTCCTTGTGCTATAGTGTGCTTTAAAAAAACATTTTTTCTAGGGACAGAAAACTATAGGTAGGAAGAGTGTCAGTTTCTTTCACTGTGATAATCCTTGTTTCTAGGGACAGGGAAGGACAGTGAGGGAAATTCTCCTTGTGCTATATTGTGCTTTAAAAAAACATTTTTTCTAGGGACAGAAAACTATAGGTAGGAAGAGTGTCAGTTTCTTTCACTGTGATAATCCTTGTTTCTAGGGACAGGGAAGGACAGTGAGGGAAATTCTCCTTGTGCTATAGTGTGCTTTAAAAAAACATTTTTTCTAGGGACAGAAAACTATAGGTAGGAAGAGTGTCAGTTTCTTTCACTGTGATAATCCTTGTTTCTAGGGACAGGGAAGGACAGTGAGGGAAATTCTCCTTGTGCTATAGTGTGCTTTAAAAAAACATTTTTTCTAGGGACAGAAAACTATAGGTAGGAAGAGTGTCAGTTTCTTTCACTGTGATAATCCTTGTTTCTAGGGACAGGGAAGGACAGTGAGGGAAATTCTCCTTGTGCTATAGTGTGCTAAAGCATTCCTCATCAACCATCTTTGAAATCCTTGTTTTTTGGACAGTCAGGGAAATTGTCGTTGTGCTATTCTGTGCAAAAGCAATCATCCTCAACCATATTTAGAAATCCTTAAGTAAAGGGACAGAGAAGGACACCTGAAGGTAGCCCTTATTGCTTTTTTCCCATCTCCCTGCAGGCCATCTATTAGAATGTCTGGAAGGCAAACAAGGAGAGGCAGACAGTCAGGAGGCAATAAAAGAGGGCAAGCAGGCTCTGTGTCTGGGGACAACAGTGCTGGTCGTGGACGCGGTGCATTGTCATCAGCACATGGCCATGGGACACGCTTGTCCTTCTTTTCGGCAGCTGGACATGTTGAGCCACATCATGCCGAAGACTTGGTAGAGTGGATGACCAAGCCCTCCTCCTCCTCCTCATCCTCTCTCACCCAGGCTCAGGGTACTGGCAAAGCAGCTGCCAAAGCGTCCTCTTCCCTGGTATCAATGTCAGACTCATCATCAGTCACTCCTTCCCTAGACCCACCATGTCCTCCTCCTGAGGAGTCCCCCGAACTGTTTGAGCACAGTGTTGGGTACATGCTCCAGGAGGATGCCCAGCGTTTCGAAGGGTCTGATGATGAAACCCAGCTACAGGAAGGCAGTAGCGTGAGAGCAGACAGAGGGGATGCTCAAGAAGGACACCAATCTGGCAGTCATGTTCCAGCAGCTGCAGCATACTGCCAGATTGGCTCCAGTGATGAGGAGGGAGGGGATGATGAGGTCACTGACTCTACGTGGGTGCCTAATAGGAGAGAGGAGGAGGAGGAGGATGAGGAGGAGGCACATCTCCAACGAGGCAGGATGCCCTTTGGTGGCCAGCGTAAGGGCAGTACACCGACGGAATCACACCACAGAGCTCCGCCTGTGCAGGGCGCTGCCTCTGCCCGTCATTCAAAAAGTTCTTTGGTGTGGGCCTTTTTTGAGGCTAGTGCATCAGATCGCACAGCTGCTGTTGCAACATATGTCTCAAGCGTATATCGCGTGGCCAAAACATCAGCCGCTTGGGTACCACATGCCTGACCAGACATATGTTGACCTGCCATGCAGCTCGTTGGCAAGCCTACCTCAAAGACCCACACCAAAGAACAAAGCGGACCTCTCCTTGCACCGCATCAGCTGGGATCTCCAACCCCACTATAACTTCAGTCCTCTCTGAAACATGCACTGAGAGGAATGAAGGTGTAGAATTAGGTGTGTCACAGCCAAGTACTTGCGGCCACTCTGCTAGCAGTACACCGACGTCCGATTCTAGCAGGCAAATTTCCCTGCCCCAGCTGCTGGACCGTCGAAAGAAGTTCACTCCCAGCCATCCACATGCCCAGCGGTTGAATGCTAGCTTGGCTAAATTGCTAGCGCTTCAACTGCTGCCTTTTCAGTTGGTAGACTCGGCCCCCTTCCGTGAGTTTGTGCAATGTGCGGTTCCTCAGTGGCAGGTTCCCAAACGCCACTTTTTCTCACGGAAGGCTATTCCGGCTCTCTACCGGCATGTGGAAGGCAATGTCTTGGCCTCGCTGGACAGGGCGGTCAGCGGTAAGGTGCATATTACCGCTGACTCATGGTCCAGCAGGCATGGACAGGGACGTTACCTTTCTTTCACGGCCCATTCGGTCACTCTTTTGGCAGCTGGGAAGGATGCAGGACAAGGTGCAGTAGTGTTGGAGGTTGTTCCACCGCCACGCCTCCAAAATGCTACTACTGGTTGTGACACACCTCTCTCCTCCACCCCCTCCTCTTCTTCTTCCTCCATGGCCTCTTCCTGTGGTTTGTCCTCTGAACCAGCGGTGCTCTGTAGCCGTTCAAGGGGCTACGCAAGTACGCAGGCAAAAAGATGCCATGCCGTGCTTGCGCTGGTGTGTTTGGGGGACAGAAGCCACACTGGGGCAGAGGTCCTGTCTGCTCTGCAGGGCCAGGCCGAGAGGTGGTTGACGCCACGCCAGCTTAAGCCAGGAATGGTGGTTTGCGACAATGGCACCAACCTCCTCTCCGCCCTCCGACAGGGACAACTGACCCATGTGCCCTGTGTGGCTCACGTCCTTAACCTGGTGGTGCAGCGGTTCTTGGGCAGGTACCCGGGCTTACAGGATGTCCTGAGGCAGGCCAGGAAAGTCTGTGTGCATTTCCGCAGATCTTATAATGCCAGTGCTCGCCTGGCTGAGCTGCAAAAGGAGTTGAACCTGCCCAAGAACCGCCTTATATGTGACATGCCCACCAGGTGGAACTCAACGTTGGCCATGCTGCAGCGGCTGCACACGCAGCAGAGGGCCATCAATGAGTACCTGTGCGACTACGGCACCAGGACAGGGTCAGGGGAGCTTGGTTTTTTTTCTCCACGCCAGTGGGGCATGATCAGGGATGCATGCACTGTCCTGGCACCATTTGAGGAGGCCACGAGGATGGTGAGCAGTGACAGTGCATGCATCAGTGACACTGTACCTCTTGTCCACCTGTTGGAGCATACGCTGCGTGGAATAATGGACAGGGCACTTGAGGCAGAACAGAGGCAGGAAGAGGAGGACTTCCTTGCCTCTCAAGGCCCCCTTTACCCAGACAGTGTTCCTTCTGTCCCACCCATCGCACAGGAAGAGGAGGAGGAGGAGGAGGAGGAGGAGGATTGTGTCAGCATGGAGGTGGAGGCTGGCACTCAGCATCATCAGCAGCAGTCTTTTAGGGATGATTTACAGTCCCAAGAAACCAGTGGACTTGTACGTGGCTGGGAGGAGGTGGCTGCGGATCATGTCGTCCTTAGTGACCCAGAGGACTCCGGAGCGAATGCCTCAGCAAACCTACGCTGCATGGCCTCCCTGATCCTGCAAAGTCTGCGGAAGGATCCTCGTATTCTTCGGATCAAGGAGAGGGACCATTACTGGCTGGCCACTCTCCTTGATCCACGGTACAAGGGTAAGGTTGCGGACCTTATGTTACCGTCGCAGAGGGAGCAGAGGATGAGACAACTCCGGGAGGCCTTGCAGAAAGGTCTGTGCAACGCGTTCCCAGAGACTGGGAGGTTACAAACTCCTGGTCCTGGACAACGAGTTGCTGAGGCTTCGGCCAGTCAAAGAAGGAGCGGTGGGGAAGGTGGCCGTCTAACCGATGCGTTCAGACAATTCTTTAGTCCGCAGCCCCAAAGTATGATCGGTTCCAGCAACCATCGCCAGCGTCTGATAAACATGGTGCAGGAATATCTAGGGGCAAGGTCAGACTTGGACACCTTCCCCACCGAAAATCCTCTGGCTTACTGGGTCTTGAGGATGGATCACTGGGCAGAGCTTGCACAGTATGCAATTGAGCTACTGGCCTGTCCTGCATCCAGCGTTCTTTCGGAACGCACATTCAGTGCTGCTGGAGGATTTGTCACGGATCACAGGGTGCGCCTGTCCACCGACTCGGTTGATCGACTGACTTTCATCAAGATGAACCAGTCTTGGATCACCACCAGCTACCACACACCTGATGCTGATATAACAGACTAATTGATTTTAACATGTCACATCCCTTCAAGACTGATGCTGATGCTGAGTGCCTGTGCTGTTATGTTGACTGGCTATCCTCCTCCTCCGAGTCCTCAATGATACGATTGATGATGATAGCTTGGAAGATCATTTTTGTTTATGGGTGCCGCCACCAGTGGCTAAGGCCCAATTTTTCAGCCCCTGTTTTACAGGGGCGTGTAATTACAATTTTTTTAGCAATAATTTGCCATAGGGCTCATTGCTGTGCTCCAAGTACAGTATCTGTGAGGGGTTGGAGTGTTGTGGCACCAGTGCCTAAGGCCCAATTTTTCAGCCCCTGTTTAACAGGGGCGTGTCATTACAATTTTTGAAGCAATACTTTGCAACAGGGCTCATTGCTGTGCTCCAAGTACAGTATCTGTGAGGGGTTGTAGTGTTGTGCCACCAGTGCCTAAGGCCCAATTTTTCAGCCCCTGTTCAACAGGGGCATGTAATTACAATTCTTGATCTAATAATTCACAGCAGGGCCCATTGCTGCACCCACCAAGAGTAACTCTGAGGGCTTACAGTGTTGTGGCAACGCCACCACCACCACCACCACCACGAAAGGCCCAATTTTTCAGCCCCTGTTCAAAAGGGGCATGTAATTACAATTCTTGATCTAATAATTCACAGCAGGGCCCATTCCTGCACCCACCAAGAGTAACTCTGAGGGCTTACAGTGTTGTGGCAACGCCACCACCACCACCACCACGAAAGGCCCAATTTTTCAGCCCCTGTTCAACAGGGGCATGCAATTACAATTCTTGATCTAATAATTCACAGCAGGGCCCATTGCTGCACCCACCAAGAGTAACTGTCAGGGCTTACAGTGTTGTGGCACCAGCACCACCATCAAAGGCCCAATTTTTACTACCACTGTTCAACAATTATATGTAATTACAATTCCTGATATAATAGTTGACAGCAGGGCGTTCCAGCACCAACCAAGAGTAACTGTGAGTGCTTACAGTGTTGTGCCAACACCAACAACTAAGGGGCCTATTTCTGCAGAGTATATACGGCAGGTCCCTACTTTCAAACATCCAACTTACAAACGACTCCTACTTGCAAATGCAAGAAGACAACAGGAAGTGAGAGGAAATCTACCCCTTGGAAGGAAAATTCTCTCCTGTAAGAATTAATATGGGAGAAAGGTGTCTCCTCTGTACTGATGCTTTATCAGCAATCCTTGTTTCAAGAAAAACACCACATTTCAAAAACAGTTGTCATTGGGACGGAAAGTGAGGTGAAATGTTCTGAACAGGGGCACAGACAGCAAAACAAATGTTACAGGGGTGATAACCCTTACCTATGTTTTCCAAAAAGTTTAAAAATAGATTTTTGGGCTGGAGCTACACTTAAACAATGTACCTGTTCAAAATTACAAACAGATTCTACATAAGAACAAACCTACAGTCCCTGTCTTGTATGCACCGCCTGTATACGGCTGTTCAGAGTATATAGGGCCTTTTTTATTTTATGTGCGGGGTTCCCCTTAATATCCATACAAGACCCAAAGGGGCTGGTAATGGGCTGGGGTTTGTTGGGGGGGGGGTCATGGGGTAGCTATGCCATTTTTCTTAAAGATTTTCATCCATATTACCGGGACCAGACATTACATTAAAGCCGCAAGCAGTTTTAAATGGCTTTTTTTTCCTTTAGAAGTGTCATTTTGTGCAGGGACAGTTCTAAACACGGGAAACACGTGGCACTTCACAGGCATACTTTAGACACCCCCCAGGTACGATATTTAAAGGAATATTTGACTTTTTTTTTTTTTTCACTTTATGCATCATTAAAATGACTGCTCCCGAAAAACGACCGTTTTTAAAACTTCTTTTTGCATTGATACATGTCCCCTGGTGCACAACCCGGGTTCCCAAACCCTTTTTAGGACAATAACATGCATAATAGTTGTTATAATTAGCACTTTAGAATTCGAACGTTCGCATCCATTGTATTTAATAGGGTTCTAATGTTCGTACAAACTTTCGGTCCGTTCGCGGGTTCTGGTGCGAACCGAACCCGGGGGTGTTCGGCTCATCACTATTAAGGAGATGCTGCTTCTGGTGTCCTCAGAGGGAGACCTGCAGATATGCGAGCCGGAGCCGGCAGTTCAGGCTATCTGCCTAGCATTCCTCGTGTGTTCAGATCGCATGTATAAGCTTATCCGGGTCAGGGTTCAAAGTCTCAAGCAGGCTTAGTGGTGTGATAGCTGGAGCGTAGAGCGTTGGTGGTGAGATGGAGGAATTACAGCTGGACGTTATACGTCATGATGGATCTTCTAGACTGCCAAGTCACGGATCTTGCAGTTAGGGGTTTAGAAGGTCACAAAATTGGTGCCATATACTCCCACAGCAACAGGGTAACACCTACACGTTTCGTAACATTGATCTGTCACTTCAACTGGGTGTAAAATGAATGGGAAATCTCTAGCTTAAATAAGGCTTAATAGCCAATCAAACACATTCACTTTTGTTTATAGAGTGCCATCTACTGGCCACAACACAAATTACATATAAAAAAGGGGCAAAAACCAAAAAATGCAAAATAGCAAAAGATAATTTTGATATCTCTTCTTGACCCACTATTTGTACATATATATCTCATTAATATGAGGGAATCAGGGTACAGTTCAGAGTAGGCCTATGTTCTGTTGTGGTTATTGGAGATATTGTTTATACCAAAAAAAAACAATAAAAATAAAAATCTAAAGTGTATATAGGTCAGAAAAGCCTCGCAATAGGTTATTAGTAAGTCAAAAAAGCAGAAGGACAAAAAATCTCCAGAAGAGATTCCCAGAAAAAATTATTTATCAAGGATCAATGGTTGATATTAGAATTAGCTCTACCTGATAAATTAGTCATAAGGGGCTGAAGGCATTAGAAATCTTGGAAGTACACAGTTACTTGTCAATACGTTTATTTACTTATCCCCATATATTACATGGTTGTTGGAAGATGGTGCTACCAAGTTATATCTTGATAGTATACATCTAGCTTGGGCACTTATTCAAACGGGCATTAGGATATATTATTTAAAGTTTTTTTTTTTTTTACGTTTTTCTTCTAGATGTCCTTATTTCCCAGATAGTAGATGGGTATCATATGACTGTGTGCTTAGAATTAGGTTGTAGAATTGGAGGATAAATCCACTCCATTTAAATAAAATGACAAAGGAAGTCTCCATATAGGGCTCTATACAGGGCCCTGTATAGGAAGGGTGAAAGGGGAAGAGAGCTGTGGGCTGAGATAATGGTAGGTGAAGAAGATCTCCAACCACCATTGCTCATGCCTCCAGGAAAATCTTCAGACTTAGTTCTGTGTTCAGTCCCCTGGGCTGTAAGGTTTGGAGCCTGAAGATCCAAGCCTTTTCTTTTCGGATCAGAACTGTGTCGTAGTCCCCTCTACGTTCTGGTAAGTCAAGGGTATAGAACCCTTTAACTGTTAAGCCTTTACTTTTGCCCTGATGGCATTTAAGAAAGTGTTGAGCTATCGGGGTCTCTTCTTTATAGCGAATGCTTTTCAAATGTTCAGAGAACCTTATTCTTAGTTGTCGCTTAGTCTTCCCCACATAGAGGAGGTGGCATGGGCATTCTAGAATATACAGGTTCTTAGATGTGCCACAATTAATGAAAGACTTGATTTCAAAACTTTCCCTAAACTGTGAGTCCCTAAAAACTTTGGTTCTGTCCACATATCTGCATGTACCGCAGTGTCCGCAGGGAAACATCCCTTTGATGGCTGGGAGATCAGTAAGCCAATTTCTACTGACAGGTCGTCTGAACTCACTTTGTACCAAGTCATCACGCAGATTCCTTACCCTTTTGGCCGTGATCAATGGTCGATCCCCTACTATGCTTTTGAGTGTGTCGCACCTGGTTAGAATATGCCAGTGCTGTGAGAGGATCGATTTGACTTGTTGCCATTGATTGCCAAAAGGAGTAATGAATCTCACTGGTCCCGATTGCATGGGTTGGTTACGTTCTCTTGGTTTAAGCAGATCTTCCCTAGAGTGTCCCGCTGCAATTTGTTTAGCCCTCCGTAAGGTACGGTGGGAATATCCCCTTTCTCGGAATCTCTGATAGAGGTCCCTAGATTCCAGTTTGTAGTCAGTTTCCGATGAGCAGTTCCTCCGTATACGGAGGAACTGTCCTACCAGGATACCCTTTTTAAGGGATACAGGATGGTGACTGTCAGCCATCAAAAAAGTGTTGGCTGCTGTAGGCTTACGAAAAGTCTTGGTGACCAATCGATTATGTTCTATACCAATACAGAGGTCCAAAAAGGAGATCTGGTTGGCATCCACCGTGTATGTAAGGTGTATATTTCGGTTGTTTAGATTGAGTTCTTGCATGAACTCTGTTAATTCACCTTGGGTGCCAGTCCATACCAACAGGACATCATCGATGTACCTTAGCCAGGTGGAAGCATGGCCAAGGTACATCGGTGAAGGATACACTGTGTCCTCCTCCCACCAGCCCAGATGAAGGCACGCATATGCTGGAGCCCAAGCGGCTCCCATGGAGGTGCCTCTAACCTGTTGGAAATATTGACCAGCGAACATGAAGAAATTATTCTTGAGCGCCAGCTCCAAAAGATCAATCAAAAATTCATTCTGTGCCTCCATCATAGGATATTGTTTATCCAGGAAATGATGGACAGCCAGAATGCCCCATTCGTGGGGTATCGAAGTATAAAGGGACTCCACATCTATACCTACCAATAAGGCCCCTTCGGGGATGGAAAGGTTGTGGATTTGGTTAAGTACGTTCCCAGTGTCCCTTACGTAGGAGGGAAGTGTTTTAACGAGGTCTTTGATCAAACCATCCAGATACCTTCCCACCCTTTCAAGGGGCCCCTTGATGGCCGAGACTATTGGTCTCCCAGGCGGGTTCAAGCTGTTTTTATGGATTTTCTGAATAATATAGAAGGTGGGGGTGTTAAATTCCCCCACCTTCAAGTATTCCAGTTCCTTTTTGGACAACAGTGTAGCCTCAAAGGCCCAACCTAATTTGTCATTAATTAAATCCACTAAATCAGGAAATGGATTATAATCAAGTTTCTGATAAGTGGAAAAGTCAGATAATAGGCGTTTGACTTCCTTCTCATAGGAATCTGCTGAGAGGAGGACTATGTTGCCACCTTTGTCACTAGATTTGATAATGACCTCTTCTGCCATGCGTAGTTCTTGAATGGCCTTACGTTCTGGTAATGGTAGATTACCTGTTGAATTAGTCTGCCACTTAATTTTGCTTAAATCTTCCTGGACTAAGTCCAGGAAGAAAGCCAGTTTTTTATTTTTCCTGAACTGAGGCATGGTGGTTGATCTAATTTTTAAATCTGCTTTTCTTCTCACGTTGTTTTGTATCTCAGCATCGTCATCATCCGAGGACAGCCCACCTTCCTCTAGTAGTGATTCTAGCTGGTGTAATGCATTTTGTTCCTCGAGATTCATAGAACTAGATTCATTTGGCTCCTGGACTGGATTTACAAAAAAGGTTTTAAAATACATTTTTCTAAGAAAAAGACTGAGATCTTTGAAAATCTCAAACTCATCCATATCTGTGGATGGGGAGAAGGAAAGGCCTCTACTTAATACGTCAATATGGCGTTGTTCAAGGCAGAAGCTAGAAAGGTTTATTATTTTTAAGTCATTGCCTTGTTCTAATATAGATATGGGATCCATCAATGCCCCTGGAGCTGGCTTCTGGTTACCGTCCTTCTGGTTGTAATTCTGAGCTCCTTGTTTTCCTCTGCCTGAGTTCTTTCCTCCTCCTGTTGTCCCTATTTTGTCCTGTCTTAGAATACCTTTGATGGGAGGGGGTTCCTCCACCTCCAAGTGACCTCTGTCCAAAAAAGACACTGTATGGGAGGATTCTTCCTCACTGTCAACTGACTGTACTCGGGTACCCGTATCTGATTGGGATCTATTTTTACGCTGTCGCGATCTTCCTCTGAACCCCTTATTTGACAGGTCGAAGATTTTCCCTCTCGCCCAGTCGTCCATATGCATCCAGAGGAATCTGGTTAATTAATAGAATCTATATCACTAGGTCTAATTGGTGGCCACATTCCCACATCTTTTTAGCTACACAACGTTGTACATTTTATATGTGTATTTATATTTTGGTTCTGATACTTGGAGGGACCAGTTCCCCTCTGGGAGATTTTTTTAATACCCCAAGGGAACTGTCTCATCCTTGAGATCTTTTACTCTTTGTGTTCATCAATAAAGTAATTTTTTTTGCACCAGTTAATGTGTAGTTGAATCACCATATAGACCATCTGGTGGGCCTTCTATGTCCCACCCCTCTCTGATTTTCTTTGTAGCTACGTCTAGTCTCACTGGTGGATCCCGTCCCCAATCAAGAACGAATCACAGATCTACTGTCTGCCGTACTTCCTGTGTGCCTGGATCCAGCCCAGTCTTCGGAATTACCTCCACCTTGGTTGATCCTGCCAGGCACTCGTACCCCTCCTACCTCCCCGCCTTCTGTTACGGATCCCACCAGCGGCCCCTGGTAGTGTAAGGGAGGCCTTCCTCTGCAAATCCGGGCTCGTCACTGTCAGGTACGTGACAACGGTGGTGCACCTGTTCCGGCGAGAATGCCTCTCCCTACCAATCATGCCAGTGTGACACTGTGGGAGGACCCTGGGCTGTGCCGAATGCATATAACACCCCCAATCGGATTTGCCAGTACTGTTAGCTGCTGCTCTTGGGCTTACTGCACACCACTATTGGACCATGATTCTGTTTTGGGAACATAAGGTAACTATTTTGGGAGCTCATCTATGCACAGTGATCTTACAGTAACAACCTTCTTTTTGTTTATGCTCAGCCAGGCAGAGGTCCATCTGTTGGTCCGGTCTAAGTCCATGCTGCACCTGCACATCACCCGAGTCCCACAGCCACATGCGCCTGCTCTGTCCACTCCACCATGTCCAAGAGGCTCCTCTGTCCAGCCGCTCGGCTCCTGCCTTTTGGCTGGTAGCGGTGTGGCTGGAAAAATGTGCTGACATCATTGCTGGGCAGAGGCAGCAGACTCATGGTCCGACTCGGCTCAGGATCAGATCTTCTTGTGGGATTTCCGGAATTGCGCATGTGCAGTTCTGACCCGAGGCGGTCGCCGCCATTTTTACTGCCACTTTTCTACTGCTACAGGCTTTTACAGGGCAGGAGAAAAGTGCCTGTAAATCTACGGGTGGTTGGCAACACTGGCTCTTATGTGTTTAGTCACTAATGATTATGGATCTATTTATCCATGGCATTGGCACTATTTACACAATATATTACATTTGTAGACACTTCTGGAGCCACCACTGTGTACCACCAGCCACTCTAACATGGACACTCTCATCCTTCTGGGGAGTTGCTCAGCCTGCTAACGCTTGCACTTTCAGCAAGCTCAACGTATTAGTGACCGTACCTGTGTAGGTGAAGGGTCGTCCTTCGAAAATAGAGTGTACCGCGGAGATACACGTGACAGTAACTAACGCCTGATGAGCATATCAAATTGTGTGTGTGAAGTAAAGGTATAGTGAAAGGGTGCTGCAGGATAATGTGACAGAGGGACCCATGGACTACACACCTGACTGACACCCTAGTAGCGAGGTCCTGGTAAGGATTGAAACTTGGGTTGACCGGAAACCTGTAATGAGGGTGACATAAGTGGAACATATATATATTTTCTTTTACCTGAAATGAATGGCCTGACCCCTGCTATGCGACTTGCCCTGGTGAAGATGCGATCCCCCTGTTCTTTGTTTTTTTTTTTTTTACCTGGGGATATCATGTCCAACATTTGTATGTGTGCTTGCAATTGGATGCATGCAGCAAGATGTTTGTGCTGTTGGACATGTGGTTGCAACAGTTGCAAGTGTCTCAATGATTTGCAAGTGTCTGTGTTGCACGAGACATGGTTGCAATGACTGCAAGTGTCTGTGCTGCAGGAGACGTGGTTGCAATAGATTACAAGTGTATGGGTTGCTGGAGACGTGGTTGCAACGATTGTAAGGCCACTTTCACACTGAGGCGCTTGAAAAACTGCCAGTAAAACACTGAGTGCTTTTGAAGTGCTTTTCAGGCGCTTTTGAAGCGCTTTCAATTCATTTCAATGGAGAGGGGCATTTTTTCAGCGCACTGCCCCAGTGTGAAAGGATTCATTGATTTTAATGGAAATACGTTTTCAGGCGCTTTTTTTAGCGTGAAAGCTCCTCAGTGTGAAAGTGGTCTTAGTGTCTGTGCTGCAGGAGACGCGGTTGCAACGACTGCAAGTGTCTGTGCTGCAGGAGATGTGGTTGCAATGGATTACAAGTGTCTGTCTGGGTAGCAAAAAAGGTGGCCTTATTGACAGGCGAGGAAAGAAAAGGATAGCAGAAATGTGAATGCGTAGGAATAAAACTGACCCCAACTGGTTGTAGCTATGCTTTATAGTGTGAGAAAATGAATCTGATACGAAACATAGTACCGCGGCTAGACTCAAATCGGATTGTAAAAGGTATGGAAAATGCACCTAATACGAATCAATTGTAGGGTAGGACATGAAACTGATACAAATCGTTGTGTGTAGTGCAAGCGATACAAATCGGTGTGCCGCTGATGCAACTAGATTCGAATCGGACTATGGTGAACAAACGGATCAGAAACGGTTGTGGGGTAGAACAGTAGTTAGGGTAAATTACTTAAGCAGGGTAAACAAGGTAGACCGATGTGAATGGTAGGTAGGGTTAAAGACATGAACCAATACGAATCAGTGTACAAAGCGTCCAATGCTAAACTGTTATGCCGCCAACGTGACTAGGTTCGAATCGGACTGTAGTGAGTGTGCAATGTATCTGATACAAATCGGGAGAAGCGTGGTGTAATGCCATGCATGACGCACAGGGGAAATAACTCTGGGTTTGGGATGTAGATGAAATAAGAACAGCGTTTGGAGATTTATGAATGATTTGTAAGTTCCACTGCGGGAACTGAACATAAGAAATGGGGAACACAATAAATGGCAATGACCTAAACATGACAAAAACATAGTTACGAATCCTACCAGCGACAGTGAGCAAGACTTGATCAAAATCCACAAATAAAGCAACTGCAACACACTGAATTTGGGAACAACAGACTCATGAACACAAAGTAAGCTGAAGAGTCTAAGTAACCTGGTGACGTAACAAATCGCGCACTTGAACCGACAAGGAGCATGGACGGGTGGGCTGCTTAAATACCCCCGGGCTCCTCTCATAAATTCAGGCCACCATACTGGCCTTCTTATATAAAAAAAAAATCACAATATCTTCAGGGACAGTTATTGATATGCCCACATGTTCCTTTTAGGGATAAGCCGAACACCCCTCAGTTCGGTTCGCATCAGAACATGCAAACAGGCAATAAATTTGTTCGAACATCCGAACACCGTTAAAGTCTATGGGACACGAACAAGAAAAATCTAAAGTGCTAATTTTAAAGACTTATATGCAAGTTATTGTCATAAAAAGTGTTTGGGGACCCGGGTCCTGCCCCAGGGGACATGTATCAATGCAAAAAAAAGTTTTAAAAAACGGCCATTTTTTCGGGAGCAGTGATTTTAATAATGCTTAAAGTGAAACAATAAAAGTGAAATATTCCTTTTAAATTTCGCACAAAATGTCATTTCTGAAGGGGTCTCCTCAGGTCTGGTATGGATATTAAGGGGAACCCTGCGCCAAGTAATAAAAAAAATGACGTGGGGTTCCCCCCAAATATCCATACCAGACTCTTCAGGTCTGGTATGGATTTTAAGGGGAACTCCGCTCCAAATTTTAAAAAAATGACCCGGAGTTCCCCACAAAAATCCATACCAGACCCTTATCCGAGCATGCAACCTGGCAGGCCGCAGGAAAAGAGGGGGGGACAAGAGAGCGCCCCCCCTCCTAAACCGTACCAGGCCACATGCCCTCAACATGGGGAGGATGCTTTGGGGTCTGGACCCCAAAGCACCATGTCCCCATGTTGATGGGGACAAGGGCCTTATCCCCACAACCCTTGCCCGGTGGTTGTGGGAGTCTGTGGGCGGGGGCTTATCGGAATCTGGAAGACCCCTTTAACAAAGGGGACCCCCAGATCCCGCCCCCCCTATGTGAATTGGTAAGGGGTACATTGTACCCCTACCATTTCACAAAGAAAGTGTAAAAAAAAACACACAGACACAGTTACAATGTACCCCTTACCAATTCACATGGGGGGGCGGGATCTGGGGGTCCCCTTTGTTAAAGGGGTGTTCCAGATTCCGATAAGCCCCCCCACCTGCAGACCCCCACAACCACCGGGCAAGGGTTGTGGAGATGAGGCCCTTGTCCTCATTAATATGGGGACATGGTGCTTTGGGGTCCAGACCCCAAAGCATCCTCCCCATGTTGAGGGCATGTGGTCTGGTACGGTTCAGGATGGGGCGCTCTCTCGTCCCCCCCTCTTTTCCTGTGGCCTGCCAGGTTGCGTGCTCGAATAAGGGTCTGGTATGGATTTTTGGGGGGAAATTGGCGCAGAGTTCCCCTGATATTTGGGGGGGAACCCCACGTCACTTTTTACATTTGGCGCAGGGTTCCCCTTAATATCCATACCAGACCTGAAGGGCCTGGTAATTGAACTTGGGGGGACCCCCACGCATTTTTTTATTTTTTATCAATGACTTTCAATGTCTTTTCTCTGTATTGGCGGGAGCCGCCAATTCATTACAGCCGCGAGAACTTTTAAATGACTTTTTTTCCTTCAGAAATGACATTTTGTGCAGGGACAAAGCGCTACTTTACAGGCATACTATACACACACCCCAGGTCCGAAATTTAAAGGAATATTTCACTTTTATCGTTTCACTTTAAGCATTATTAAAATCACTGCTCCCGAAAAAACGTCAGTTTTTAAAACTTTTTTTTGCATTGATACATGTCCCCTGGGGCAGGACCCAGGTCCCCAAACACTTTTTGACAATAACTTGCGCATACTGAAACAGGAGAGTAATAAGTTTATGTTTGTGCCTGGATCATTGTCTAACCAGTCTGCTCGCAAAGGACTATTTATTGCTCTACAAGAATAAATAAGTGTTGGACTTTCAATAGTGTGGAACTTGGCTTTCTGGGATTTAAAGGATCATCCTCAAGGGGAGCTTTGGCTCTGGACAGGGGCACAGACCCGAAGGTAATTGGGTATAGCTCACACCTCTACACACTTGGAGGGTACGAGCTGGTGGTGCGTCACACTCTCCTACCTGGTCCCCTAGACGAGAGCCATTGACGTTGACAGAGAAGGAGGGAGTGAGAGGTGGGTCGCTACATATATAAAAAAACGTTTTTTTTCCTCAGTTTAGGCCGATACGTATTCTACATATTTTTGGTAAAAAAAATTAAAAATTGCAATCGCCGTTTATTGATTGGTTTGCGCAAAAGTTATAGCGTTTACAAAATAGGGGATAGTTTTATGGCATTTTTATAAAAAAACATTTTTTTACTAGTAATGGCGGCGATCAGTGATTTTTTTTTTCGTGACTGCGACATTATCTCGGACACATCGGACACTTTTGACACATTTTTGGGACCATTGTCATTTTTACAGCGCTCAGTGCTATAAAAATGCACTGGTTACTGTAAAAATTACACTTGTAGTGAATGGGTTAACCACTAGGGGCGCTGAAGGGGTTAAGTGTGCCTAAGAGAGTGATTACTACTGTTAAGGGGCGTGGCTACGAGTGACACATCACTCATCTCTGCTGTGATTACACAGAGCGGAAATCAGTGACAGTGTCAGTAGGCGAGCGGGGAGATGTGTTTACACTAACATCTCCCCGCTCCATCGCTCCGTGAGATGATTGCGGGGAGCCCCGTGGCGATCGAGTCCGCGGGACCCGCGGTCCTACTCACGGGGAAGGTAGTGGGGTCGCGAGCGCGACCCCCCCACGTCAGGTAGTTAAAGGTGACGTACAGGTACGTTGATGTGCCTGTACGTGTCATTCTGCCGACGTATATCTACTGGAGGGGGTCCTTAAGTGGTTAATATATATGCTGGTATCTATGAATTTCTTTTAAATGGGTGATGGCTACAATCTTAGAGGAAACCATTAAATGCTGCTGCACTTTATTTTGTGCATACATTTTTTTAGTACTTTACTTACTAACTTTTCCTTGAACAAGTTACATATTTCTCTGTCCATTTCTTTGTAACTGATATCAATTATTAGAATAATCAAGTATTAATTGGTTGACGTAAGTAATAATTCTTAGCCAGCACATTTTGCAGTAAACCTGCAAAAGGACAGGCTATTTAACATATTCAGGACTTTAAAATGAAGTGAATAGAATTTATTTTCATCAGTAATTAAATGGTTAACACCTGTGCTGCTATAGAGCTCTGTAATAGGGCTCGGGTTGGGGAGCAGTGCATGTCTAGACCTGATGGAATTTCTGATACAAGGTCCCCCATAGAGAAGTTGCTCTGAAGTATAAAGGCGTTTGGGTCAGATCTCTAACTCCTGCAGAGTGAGCAGCTTCTGGCCTTGGGCATTAGTTGAGGAATTTGTGATTCTGACAAGGAACAATCTGTATATGGTTTACAGTGTCTGAGAACCCCATTCAGAAGCTGCTTCTATCACTATGTCTATCATTACAGTATCATATCATCTTTTTATTTTCTAAAAATTTCCTGGACAAAGGCTTGTTTTGCATGGTAGCAGAACAAGTTGCAAAGGCTTTGATTGATACTCTGAAATGTTGATCACTAGGATCAAATGAAGAATAAGGTCAGTCGAGGCCATTGAATAAGGTCACAGAATAGTAGAGAAACTGCTGAGAAAGAACCTGCACCCAGTAACATTATGTCTATAAATTTCAAGGTTATTTCATCGTTATACAAAATTTGAAAACATATTGACAGCATAAGACAGGATAGTGCCTTATAATAGCACAAAGCACAATGAATCAGAATCATAACACTGCACACGAGCAGCCAAAGTGACATTGTAACCTGCAACGCTCAAAAAGGATATATTGGTTTTACCTGTCTTGCTGTGCAATGTTACAGCACTATGTAAATCAAAAAATGGCTTACCAGAATTACAAATTCCTAGGCAAGTAGAACAGTGTGTCAGGTACCATTTCCGAGGCCAAGATGCTGAGAGAGGCTCCCCTTGCAGCTAAGCACAGTTGTCAGATAAGTACTTACCGAGGCCGAGATGCCGAGAGCGGTTCGCCCTTGCCACTAGGCACACTCCGCCCCCACAGGGAGTGGATGACACGAAAAGGCACAGGCTACCAGCAGGCAGGACAAGACTTGCGTAGTGATCCTTGTAGAGTTGGGCAGCTGTGCGGTGACTGGCGGATAGGGTAGCCCGCAGGAAGGAACCCCAACAGGAAGTCCAGAACAGGCTGAGGGTCAAACACGAGAGGATGAGGTAATTTCCAGATCACTGGCTGAGACACAGGGTTCAGAAGACACAAGGTAAATCCAGGTCACAAGCAGGGGGGCAAGGAGACAGGAGGCAGATTCGGGTCACAGGCAGATGGTCAAACACTGGAAGCTGAAGACAAACCAGCAACTTGTCTGAGCAACCTTTATAGACCAGCCAGAGCGTCACGTTGAGCGTGCACTAGCGCGCATTCGCGCGCATCGTTCCATCATGCCACAAACACGCATGCGCTGGAGCGCCGTTTCTCCGCGCAGGGATACGGCTGATGCGGCTGGATTGATTGTTTCTCTGACAGTGCCCCCCCCCCCCGAGGGGCAGACTCTGGACTCCCAAGCTAGACATCAATTCCGGATGTTTCTGATGAAAGGCTCGGATCAAGCATGGGGCACGCAAATTCCTAGAGGGTTCCCAGGAGTTGTCCTCAGGGGGATACCCCTTCCATTTAATTAGATACTGGAGCTGTCTATCCCTTTTTCCTGCAACTCAAAATAGACTCCACTTCGAATTCATTCTCCCTGTCCACCTTGACTGGTGGGGGAGGTAGTTCTTCTCTCCCAGAGAAGGGGCTGGAAACAACAGGCTTTAGTAGAGATGCATGAAATACAGGGTGTATTTTGTAAGAATTGGGCAAGGCTAACTCGAAGGCCACAGGGTTGACCATCCTCTTGATTTTAAAAGGTCCTATGAACCTTGGCCCCAGTTTCCGTGAGGGAAGTGGTAATCTGAGATTAATGGCTGATAGCCAAACTTCTTTGCCAACTTTGAAGACTGGCTTCTCCTTCCTTCCCTTGTCGTAATATTTTTTGTAGTTGTCCTGGGCTTTTTGCATGGTTTCCTGAATTTTCCGAAAGTTCAGCTGGATAGAGGTTATCCGGTCTTGTACGGCAGGGACAGACATCTCAGGGATGGTGTTCGGGAGAAAAGAAGGATGGAACCCGAAGTTTGACCAGAAGGGTGTTTGATTGGTAGCTGTATGGATGGAGTTATTGTACGCAAATTCAGCATAAGGCAGGAGAGTGGACCAATCATCTTGGGAGCCAGAACAAAAACAACGGAGATACTGCTCCGGGGTTTGATTCGTTCTCTCTGTCTGGCCATTGCTCTGAGGGTGGCAGTGGTGTATTTACGTTTTGTGCTGCCCTATGCTCATGCCCCCCCCAATTTAAATATGACCCACCCCTTCCTGTCAATGCTACACCCCTTCATTTGTAAGACCTGCCCTGTCATCTGTAAACCACACCCTTCATCTGTAAACCACACCCTTCCTCTTTAGGCTCCACCTTTACCTCCGAGCTCCACCTCTTCCTCTCTGTACATTAGGCCTAGGTTCACATTAGGGAGGGTTTAAAATCGTGCGAGTTCGACAATGCAGTCCAACTTCGGGGACGATTTGACAGACATCTGTGTGGGTTCATGCACAGATGTCTATTCAAATCGCCCCCCAAAATTGCCAAAAGTAGTGCAGGAACTACTTTTGGGAATCGGTGCGACACCGCAAAGTCGGCGTCGCACCGATTCGAACTGTGCAATTGTCAGCAATTGGTGCCGATTTGGCATGCGATTTGACATGCCAAATCAGCCCAATGTGATTGTGGGCTTAAAGTGGGCACCAAGTGCAGTCTCATCAGTGCCCATCAATGCAGCCTCACCAGTGCCCATCAGTGCAGTTTCATCAGGGCCCATCAATGCAGCCTTACCCGTGCGCATCAGTGCAGCTTCACCAGTGCCCACACAGGTGGTGAGGAGGAAGCATATCGCTACCTCCACTGCCTGTCAATTGCCTCTGAAAAGAAATCTGTGTGGATTACTTTTTCAGAGGCGTAGCAGTATTTTTTAATCAGAGCAGCAGAGTGGGGCATTAATGTAATTGTTGAGGGAGGAGGTGATGTTTAACTGCTTAACGACCTCTTCACGCCGATATACGTCGGCAGAATGGCTCGTACAGGCACAATCACGTACCTGTACGTGGCCCTTTAACTGCCGACGTCGGGGTCGTGCGCGCGCCGCCGGCGGCGCGCTCGCGACCCCCCCTGCCTTCCCCGTGAGTGGGACCGTGGGTCCCGCGGACTCGATCGCCGCGGGGATCCCCGCGATCGTCTCACGGAGGCTCGGAGCGGGGAGATGTGTGTGTAAACACAACATCTCCCCGCTCCTCTACAGACAATGTCAGCGATCTCTGCTCTGTGTAATCAGAGCGGAGATTGGTGACGTGTCAGTCGTAGCCACGCCCCCCCTCAGTTAGTAACATGCCCCTAGGCACACTTAACCCCTCCAGCGCCCCTAGTGGTTAACCCCTTCACTGCCAGTGTCATTTTCACAGTAACCAGTGCATTTTTATTGCACTGCTCGCTGTGAAAATGACAATGGTCCCAAAAATGTGTCAAAAGTGTCCGATGTGTCCGCCAAAATGTCACAGTCACAAAAGAAATCGCTGATCGCCGCCATTGCTAGTAAAAAAATAATAATTAATAAAAATGCCTTAAAACTATACCCTATTTTGTAAACGCTATAATTTTTGCGCAAACCAATCAATAAACGGAGATTGCGATTTTTTTACCAAAAATATGTAGAAGAATACGTATCGGCCTAAACTGAGGAAAAAAAATGTTTTTTTATATATTTTTTGGGGATATTTATTATAGCAAAAAGTAAAAAATATGTCATTTTTTTCAAAATTTTCGCTCTATTTTTGTTTATAGCACAAAAAATAAAAACTGCAGAGGTGATCAAATACCACCAAAAGAAAGCTCTATTTGTGGGAAAAAAGGACGCCAATTTTGTTTGGGAGCCACGTCACACGACCGCGCAATTGTCAGTTAAAGCGACACAGTGCCGAATCGCAAAAAGGGGCCTGGTCATAATGGCCCGTATTGGTCCGGGGCTTAAGTGGTTAAACTTACTAACCAATTTTCCAGCCTCTAGTTTGTGTGTACTCTAATTTGCCGAAGAAGGAACCAATTAGCAGTTCCAAAACGCGTCCCTCTCTGATGACACACTTCCTGTTTGCGTTCCATGCTGGTTTTTGTCCCGCTTCCGCTGACATCATCCCCGGGCTCCAGCGTTATTTTGTTTCCAGAGCCTGCAGCGTCCACCAGCTGTTTCCTGGATCCTACTGGAAGTTTTACATACTGGGACTGTCCTGCCATCGGAACTTCACCTGGATACACTTACATGATAGAGGATGAAAAGGAGCATGTAGTAAGTGTTTTTTAATCCTCTTGGGGATATTAAAAAGTTTTTATTTCTGCACTTAGATGCGCCTTTGTTTGTTTTTCTGTTTACCATTAGAGATCGCTTGTCTCTCTGAGTGCGGCCTGAAGTGCATGAAGATGTCTATCCTCCCAAAACAGACTTCATTTGCTAGGTCCTGACATTCGGAGCGCCCTTAATACATACTTTTTTTCTGGGTACTCTGATTTGCCACCTGTCCTGCACACCTTAACATACACATAGAGGGTGCGTCTGTGTGTGCATCAGGGGGTGGAGTATGGACACAGCTGATGCGGCAGGCACAACAGAGATTGGATAGATACTAAGGAGGCAGGGTAAAATCATTAGCCTTTTTTTGGCAAACTGCATTTACTCCAAATAGAGACAAAAAAAAAGAAAGAAAAATAAATATCCGTCAGGATGGACAATAAAATCCAGACTGATCTATAATAAGAAATGACACTTCTCTTCATATGTCAGAAAGCAGCATGAACCATACAGGTACTAGGAAAGGTTAACCAATATATATGTAGCACACCCACCTATCCCCCCTCCTGTATTTAACTTGGCTCCTCGCAGGGGGAGACAGGCACACTGCACCACAAGCCCGTACCCTCCTGTGTAAAGAGGTTGAGCGGTGTTATTTTTTTGGGGTCTGGTCTGCAGCCAGAGTCAAAGTCCTCCTGAGAATGATTCCCACCTCTACCATGTGTAGATGCAAGTCTTTGACTTCCCCAGTAATGTAAATGTCCACACCAGCTGAAACTCCAACTCAGTATTTATTCTCACTTTGTAATAAACAGTCTCTTTGGATAGGAAAGGGTTGGAGCAAAGGAAACAGGACAGCCCAAGGTGTGGAGGAGGTCCAGGCACAAACATAGCTCAAACTCTTCACTGCTCAGATTCTCAAACAGTTTTAGGCACACAGTCTCTGCCACAGACCATGAAGTTTATCTCTGCCACTGACCTGGTGAATAAGGCCTCTGCCACGGACCTGATGAACTTGAACTCCCTTCCTAGAACATGGCCGCTATCAAGGAGAAGATGTCCCCCCAGAGAGTCAACAGACCCTTCCTTCACCATGACTCCCGCATCGGTTCCTCAGAATGATCCTCCCTTCTCTTAGGGTGTGGGTCCCCTCGCAAGGCGGCACCCTGGACTCCTCAGTCCCTAACAGACCCCAGCCGAAGGCGCTGGGCCCCGAGCTATCGCTGCAGCTCCCGGGTCTCCATACCCAGGCGGACAGGAACGGTGAGGTAGTACTTCACCGCAGGCTAAAGGTGCCTGAGGTGGAACTGGAACACAGCCTCCGAGCCGAGGGCACCCGGAGATGAGCCACACGCACTCCCAGGCTGAAGGTGCCTGGGGTGGACCCCGATCAGAAGATGTCTGCCCCTTTTATATCCTCTCCCGGCATGCACAGAAGGTTCCCCGCCCCACTGTACGACTGCCGAGAGGGGTCACAAAGGCACAGCACTGTATTGATTCAAACTCTGCCTTGCCTTCTAACAGAACTTGAGGTGGCAGTAGTTCTTCCCTCCTGGGAAAAGGACTTGGGACCACCGGTTTTAGTAGCGAGACATGAAAAACCATATTTATCATTCTCTTCATCTTGAAAGGCCCAATGAATTTTGGTCCTAATTTCCATGATGGGTAGGAGATTTTAAGATTTACAGCAGACAGCCATACTTCATCTCCTACTTTGAAAAGAGGGTTGTCCCTTCTTTTTTTGTTGTGGTATTTTTTATAATTTTCTTGGGCCTGTTGCATGGCTTTCCGGAGTTGCTGGTAATTGGTCTGGATGAAGTTTATCTGATCTTGGATCGCAGGTACTGAATCTTCTGGTATGTAATTGGGTAAAACGGAGGGATAGAACCCATAATTTGCCCAAAAGGGGGAATGATTGGTGGCAGTATGCAAGGAATTATTATAGGCAAACTGCACACGGAAGAAGAGACGTCTTGTGAACAGGTACAAAAACACTGTATTGCTCCAAGGTTTGATTTGTCCTTTCTGTCTAGCCATTTCTCTGTGGGTGGTATGCTGATGAAAGCTGAGATACTATTATTGAAAAGGATTTGCAAAGATTTCTCCAAAACCTGGAAGTAAATTGTGCTCCTCTGTCGGAAACAATGTTGTCAGGAACCCCATGCAATCTAACGATCTCGTTGATAAAAATATTTGCTGTGTCTGAGGCAGAGGGTATGCCAACCATTGGTAAAAAATGTACCATCTTTGAGAGGCGATCCACTACCACCAGGATGGTAGTAAATCCCTTGGAAGGAGGTAAGTCAACAATAAAGTCCATGGAGATCTTCCTCCAGGGGTTCTGGAATGGGCAAAGATTGCTCCTGTAGCTATCTCCGAGGCATCTACCTCCAACACATAGGGCAAGCCGGGATCTGGGTGCTATAGTATTGGAGTAGAGGTGAACAGATTTTTCAATTTATCAAAGGCTATTTGCGCCTCTTGAGACCACTGAAACTGGAACTGCTGGCGAGTCAACTGGGTAATGGGCGAAATGATAGTGGAAAACGCCTTCACGAACCTCCGATAAAAATTTGCGAAGCCCACGAATCGCTGGACAGGGACTGGCCATTCCAGGGACTGGCCATTCCAGAATTGCTTTTACTTTTTGTGGGTCCATTGCGATTCCTTCAGTGGATATAACAAGTCCCAAAAACTGTATGACTGTTTTCTCAAAGTCGTACTTTTCTGCCTTGGTGTAAAGTCCATGTTCCCTGAGAGTTGCAAGTACTTTCTTTACATGGGTTCAGTGGAGTTCCAATGTGGCAGAAAAAATGAGGATGTCGTCTAGATAGACAATGATAAAGTTGTCAGAGAATTCTCGCTTACCAGGTGTTGAAATGTAGCAAAATGACTAAACTGTGATCTGAAAGCCATCTTCCACTCATCTCCCTCTTGAATTCGAAGAAGATTGTAGGCTCCACGTAGATCTAGCTTAGTAAAGATCCGAGCAGTTCGGAATCTCTGGAAGAGTTCTGGGGCAAGAGGGAGCGGCTAACGATTTTTAATGGTGATCTTATTAATTATCTCTATAATCCACACAAGGTCTGAGAGTACCATATTTCTTCTCAACGAAGAATATACCAGCTCCAGCTGGGGAAGAAGGGCGGATGAACCCTTTTCAAGGTCTTCATTGATATATTCTCGTAAGGCCTCCAACTCGATTTCTGATAGAGGGAATATCCGGCCAAACGAAATCTTAGTTCCTGTTGGCAGTAGTGATGAGCCGAACACCCCCGGGTTCGGTTCGCACCAGAACCCGCGAACGGACCGAACGTTCGTACGAACATTAGAACCCTATTAAATACAATGGATGCGAACGTTCGAATTCTAAAGTGCTAATTATAACGACTATTATGCATGCTATTGTCCTAAAAAGGGTTTGGGAACCCGGGTTCTGCACCAGGGGACATGTATCAATGCAAAAAGAAGTTTTAAAAACGGTCATTTTTCGGGAGCAGTCATTTTAATGATGCATAAAGTGAAAAAAAAAGTCAAATATTCCTTTAAATATCGTACCTGGGGGGTGTCTAAAGTATGCCTGTGAAGTGCCACGTGTTTCCCGTGTTTAGAACTGTCCCTGCACAAAATGACACTTCTAAAGGAAAAAAAACACATTTAAAACTGCTTGCGGCTTTAATGTAATGTCTGGTCCCGGTAATATGGATGAAAATCTTTAAGAAAAATGGCATAGCTACCCCATGACCCCCCCCCCCTACCCCAGCCCATTACCAGCCCCTTTGGGTCTTGTATGGATATTAAGGGGAACACCGCACACAAAATAAAAAAGGCCCTATATACTCTGAACAGCCGTATACAGGCAGTGCATACAAGACAGGGACTGTAGGTTTGTTCTTATGTAGAATGTGTTTGTAATTTTGAACAGGTACATTGTTTAAGTGTAGCTCCAGCCCAAAAATCTATTTTTAAACTTTTTGGAAAACATAGGTAAGGGTTATCACCCCTGTAACATTTGTTTTGCTGTCTGTGCCCCTGTTCAGAACATTTCACCTCACTTTCCGTCCCAATGACAACTGTTTTTGAAAAGGGGTGTTTTTCTTGAAACAAGGATTGCTGATAAAGCATCAGTACAGAGGAGACACCTTTCTCCCATATTAATTCTTACAGGAGAGAATTTTTCTTCCAAGGGGTAGATTTCCTCTCACTTCCTGTTGTCTTCTTGCGTTTGCAAGTAGGAGTCGTTTGTAAGTTGGATGTTTGAAAGTAGGGACCTACCTATAGTTTTCTGTCCCTATAAAAAATGTTTTTTTAAAGATGGTTGATGATCAATGCTTTAGCACAGTATAGCACAAGGAGAATTTCCCTCACTGTCCTTCCCTGTCCCTACAAACAAGGATTAGCACAGTAAAACACACTGACACTCTCCCTACCTATAGTTTTCTGTCCCTATAAAAAATGTTTTTTTAAAGATGGTTGATGATCAATGCTTTAGCACACTATAGCACAAGGAGAATTTCCCTCACTGTCCTTCCCTGTCCCTACAAACAAGGATTAGCACAGTAAAACACACTGACACTCTCCCTACCTATAGTTTTCTGTCCCTATAAAATTTTTTTTTTTTTTAAGATGGTTGATGATCAATGCTTTAGCACACTATAGCACAAGGAGAATTTCCCTCACTGTCCTTCCCTGTCCCTACAAACAAGGATTAGCACAGTAAAACACACTGACACTCTCCCTACCTATAGTTTTCTGTCCCTATAAAAAATGTTTTTTTAAAGATGGTTGATGATCAATGCTTTAGCACAGTATAGCACAAGGAGAATTTCCCTCACTGTCCTTCCCTGTCCCTACAAACAAGGATTAGCACAGTAAAACACACTGACACTCTCCCTACCTATAGTTTTCTGTCCCTATAAAAAATGTTTTTTTAAAGATGGTTGATGATCAATGCTTTAGCACACTATAGCACAAGGAGAATTTCCCTCACTGTCCTTCCCTGTCCCTACAAACAAGGATTAGCACAGTAAAACACACTGACACTCTCCCTACCTATAGTTTTCTGTCCCTATAATTTTTTTTTTTTTAAAGATGGTTGATGATCAATGCTTTAGCACACTATAGCACAAGGAGAATTTCCCTCACTGTCCTTCCCTGTCCCTACAAACAAGGATTAGCACAGTAAAACACACTGACACTCTCCCTACCTATAGTTTTCTGTCCCTATAAAAAATGTTTTTTTAAAGATGGTTGATGATCAATGCTTTAGCACAGTATAGCACAAGGAGAATTTCCCTCACTGTCCTTCCCTGTCCCTACAAACAAGGATTAGCACAGTAAAACACACTGACACTCTCCCTACCTATAGTTTTCTGTCCCTATAAAAAATTTTTTTTTAAAGATGGTTGATGATCAATGCTTTAGCACACTATAGCACAAGGAGAATTTCCCTCACTGTCCTTCCCTGTCCCTAAAAACAAGGATTAGCACAGTAAAACACACTGACACTCTCCCTACCTATAGTTTTCTGTCCCTATAAAAAATGTTTTTTTAAAGATGGTTGATGATCAATGCTTTAGCACAGTATAGTACAAGGAGAATTTCCCTCACTGTCCTTCCCTGTCCCTACAAACAAGGATTAGCACAGTAAAACACACTGACACTCTCCCTACCTATAGTTTTCTGTCCCTATAAAAAAAATTTTTTTAAAGATGGTTGATGATCAATGCTTTAGCACACTATAGCACAAGGAGAATTTCCCTCACTGTCCTTCCCTGTCCCTACAAACAAGGATTAGCACAGTAAAACACACTGACACTCTCCCTACCTATAGTTTTCTGTCCCTATAAAAAATGTTTTTTTAAAGATGGTTGATGATCAATGCTTTAGCACACTATAGCACAAGGAGAATTTCCCTCACTGTCCTTCCCTGTCCCTACAAACAAGGATTAGCACAGTAAAACACACTGACACTCTCCCTACCTATAGTTTTCTGTCCCTATAAAAAATGTTTTTTTAAAGATGGTTGATGATCAATGCTTTAGCACACTATAGCACAAGGAGAATTTCCCTCACTGTCCTTCCCTGTCCCTACAAACAAGGATTAGCACAGTAAAACACACTGACACTCTCCCTACCTATAGTTTTCTGTCCCTATAAAAAATGTTTTTTTAAAGATGGTTGATGATCAATGCTTTAGCACACTATAGCACAAGGAGAATTTCCCTCACTGTCCTTCCCTGTCCCTACAAACAAGGATTAGCACAGTAAAACACACTGACAGTCTCCCTACCTATAGTTTTCTGTCCCTATAAAAAATGTTTTTTTAACCACTTAACGACCGCCCACCGCCGATTTACGTCGGCAGAATGGCACCGACAGGCAGAATCACGTAGATCTACGCGATCGCCTTTGTGCAGTTGGGGGGTCCATCCGGACCCCCCTTTACTGCAGTGAGCGGCCGTTAAGTGTTCGGGAGCGATCAGGCATGAGGGGGCGGCCGCTCGATTCCGCCCCCCCCCCTCGCGATCGCTCCCGGCCAATGAAAATGCTTCCTCCGCCATGTGATGTAAACACAGGCTGGAGGAAGTGATGTCATCTCCCTCGCCGCGGTCTTTTCGTTCCCGGCGCCGAGGAGAGAAGACAGAGGTTAGTGCTCCAACAGTCCACTGACACGTAGGTACACATAGGCACACAAATCACCCCCCAGTCACCCCCAGATCACCCCCCAGGTCACCCCAAAGCCCCCAATCACAGTGTCACTGATTGCAGTGATCATTTATTTTACTGATCACTGCATTTAGTGTCATCTGTGATTGTAAAAAGTTGCAGGGCAGTTAGGATTAGGCCCCTTTAGGTCCAGGGTAGCCCCCTAACCCCCCCTAATAAAGGTTAAACCCCTTGATCACCCCCCAGTTAACCCTTTCACCCCCTAACTTCAGCGTCACTAAGCGATTGTTTTTCCGATCGCTGTATTCGTGTCGCTGGTGTTTTAGATAGGCAGTTATTTTTTTTTTAGGTTCGCCGCAGGTTTTTATTAGTGTCAGGTACCCCCATATATTATTTTAACCCCCTGATTGCCCCTAGAGTTAACCCTTTCACCAGTGATCACCGTATAAGCATCACTGGTGTCACTGGTTAGCCAGTAAGTTATTTAGTTATTTAGGTTACCCGTCAGGTTTTTATATAGCGTTGGGTACCCCCATATTTAACCTAATAAAGGTTTTAACCCCCTGATTGCCCCTAGTTAACCCTTTCACCAGTGATCACCATATAAAGGTTACGGGTGACGCTGGTTGATTAGTTTGCTTTTTATAGCATCAGGGCACCCGCCGTATATAACCCAATAAAGGTTTAACCCCCCTGATCGCCCGGCGGGTGAGATCAATTAGGTTTTAGCGCCAGAGAGGGTCTGCGTCGCCCCAGGCAGTGTTAGGTTAGTGCCAGTAACGCTAACACCCACGCGCAAAGCATACACCCCCCTTAGTGGTATAGTATCTGATCAGATCTATACTAGCATCCCCAGCGGTTTAGGGTTCCCAAAAATGCAGTGTTAGCGGGATCAGCCCAGATACCTGCTAGCGCCTGCGTTTAGCCCCTCCGCCCAGCCCAGCCCAGCCCACCCAAGTGCAGTATCGATCGATCACTGTCACTTACCAAACACAACACACATAACTGCAGCGTTCGCAGAGACAGGCCTGATCCCTGCGATCGCTAACAGTTTTTTTGTAGCGTTTGATATATTTGCTGACGAAGGTCAGGTGCTTTTTTTCCTGTGAATCTTACTAGTGTACCCCTAAATTTAGAGCCCAAAATGGCAAGACGAAGGTACACTAGTAAAGAGGCCTACGAGATTCTGAGCATGACAGATAGTGAAGAGGAGGTCACGTATCTGTCAGATTCAGGCTCAGAATATCTTCCCGTAGAAGACAGTGACGTCAGCGGCCCCACGTCAGATAGCTCTGACGACGAAGTTGAGGTCCCTGCTAAGGTCAGGTGTCCCCGATCCCGATCTTCTGAGGTTGTTGAGGAGCAAGAACCGCAGGTCTCTCGTATCATGGAGCAGAGTAGTACTAGCGCCGCTATTCCTTCTGGTGAACTGGCAAGCACCAGCGGCCTAGTACAGCCTGGACGTACATCCAGCACTGCAGTAACACTTGGTGACGTGGCGAGTCCCATAAGTGCAGTTCAAGCTGGCGAGGTGGCAAGCACAAGTAGTGTCCCGCTGCCACCAAGAAGACAAAGGCAGGCCCGTCGTGCCCATACTGCCCTTCCTGCAGAATTCGCCTATCCTGATTGGGTCCCCACCACTTCTGCAGAACCCGTACTTCCCCCATTCACTGCCCAACCCGGTATTCAGGTGGAAACAGCTGATTTTATTCCAATTGATTTTTATTCGCTGTTTTTCACGGAAGATCTCTATAGATCTATTGTGGACCAGAGTAATTTATATGCTGGTCAATTTATCGCCGCTAACCCCCAGTTGCCTAAAATTGCCAGAAATTGGAAACCAATTACGGTTTCCGAATTTAAGACCTTTCTGGGCCTTTCCCTCAACATGGGCACACATAAATTTCCGTCATTGCGTGCTTATTGGTCCACGCACCCAATTGACCACATGCCCGTGTTCTCTGCCTCCATGTCCAGGGCACGATACGAGCAGATTTTGCGGTTCATGCACTTCAACGACAATGAACTTTGTCGTCCACGTGGGGACCCTGAATACGACCGGCTCTATAAAATTCGGCCCCTCATAAACCACTTCAACGAACGTTTTGCAGCCTTGTTTACTCCCGATCAAGTTGTCTGCGTTGATGAGTCCCTGATTAAATTTTCTGGCCGCTTGTCTTTCAAGCAGTACCTTCCCAGCAAGCGTGCCAGATACGGGGTCAAGCTCTACAAGTTCTGTGACAGGGCAACAGGCTATGTAGTGAACTTTACGGTTTATGAGGGAAAAGATAGTCAGATTGAGTCGGTCAACTGCCCGGATTACATAGGGAGCGCTGGCAAGATAGTGTGGAACTTGGTGTCACCCTTATTCGGAAAGGGGTACCACTTGTATGTGGACAATTATTACACGAGCGTGCCACTGTTTAGTCACTTGTTTGATCATCAGATTGGAGCATGTGGCACCGTGCGACCTAATCGCCGGGGCTTTCTCCAGCGGCTTGTAGATGCCCGTCTTAGGCTGGGGGAGAGAGCCTGCTTGAAGTGTAATAACTTGCTCGCTATGAAGTGGAGGGACAATAAGAATGTTTTCCTTCTTACCTCCCTTCATGCAGACACGACAGTCCAAATTCGTACGGCGACTGGTGTTGTGGAGAAACCCCTCTGTGTCCACGAATATAACCAAAATATGGGAGGGGTGGACCTCAACGACCAGTTGATGGCGCCGTATCTAATTGACCGTAATGCGAGACGCTGGTACAAAAAAGTGTCTCTATCATTATTCCAATTGGCTTTGCTGAACGCTCATGTGCTATACAGAGCTTCAGGCGGGACGTTATCTCTTCTAAAATTCCAGAATGAGATAGTCACAGAACTCCTGTATCCAGGCGGTTCTGCACCTCACCATCCCCAACCAAATGCAGTAAGCCGGCTGCATGAGAGGCATTATTCGTATGTCCTCCCGAGTACCCCTACACAAAGCCACCCCCAAAAAAGATGTCGTGTCTGTAGCAAGCGCGGATTTAGGCGTGACACCCGTAGTTTTTGTCCACTCTGTCCTGACAAGCCTGGTCTTTGCCAAGGTGAATGTTTTGAACGCTACCACTCAAAAGTGAAGTTTTAGCGTAGGGTACAGCATTTCACAGACAAGGACACACTTACACAGGGTCTCCCAAGATGCCATTACATTTTGAGAGACCCGAACCATTACAGTTGTAAAGTTACAAAAAAAAGTGTAAAAAAGAAAAAAAAAAACGTAAAAAACAAAACACAAAAAAAAATAAAATAAAAAAACCAAAAATAGTTGTCGTTTTATTGTTCTCTCTCTCTCTATTTTCTCTCTATTGTTCTGCTCTTTTTTACTGTATTCTATTCTGCAATGTTTTATCATGCTTGCTTTTCAGGTATGTAATTTTTTGTTTTCAGGTGCGCCATTCAACTGCAGCGTGGAATTATTTATCTTGACAGCAACAGCGTTTGCTCCCACGATACATAAAGCCGTGACTCCAGTGCTGTAGGAGGTGATTTCACCACCACAGTTAAAAAAAAGAGCATATATGCCGAAGCATGGGGGCAGCAGGGGCGGAGGAGCGATTTTGCTCCTAATGCCGCGTACATACGGTCGAAATTCCGACGGAGGCCTGCCCGTGGAAAATTCCGACCGTGTGTACGTGGCATAACTTTTTTGCGGGAGGATGCCCCCATGCTTCGGCATATATATATTTTAGGCACAGGTTGCGTTAAAACATTTTTTTATTTTTTACTAGGTTTTGTTTTGGTATTTGCTTTGCAGGTATGGCATGGTAAGGTCTTACTGTTGTACTGTAATGTTACTTTGTTTTAATGTTAACCAGCATTTGCTTAGCAGGTACGCCATTCAGTTGCAGCACGGATCTATTTATCTTGACAGCAACAGCGTTTGCTCCCACGATACATAAAGCCGTGACTCCAACGCTGTAGGAGGTGATTTCACCACCACAGTTAAAAAAAAGAGCATATATGCCGAAGCATGGGGGCAGCAGGGGCGGAGGAGCGATTTTGCTCCTAATGCCGCGTATATACGGTCGAAATTCCAACGGAGGCTTGCCCGTGGAAAAGTCCGACCGTGTGTACGCGGCATAACCTTTTATGCCGCGTACATACGGTCGAAATTCCGACGAAGGCTTGACCGTGTGTACGCGGCATAACTTTTTTGCGGGAGGATGCCCCCATGCTTCGGCATATATGCCCATCATTAGAAGTGGGTGGATGAAGGGAGGTATTCTAATGGTGGGCATACCCACCAATCAATCTCTTTTTTTCGTTCAGCCAATAGGCTGTATGAAAAAAAAGATTACAATACATGTCCAACAAGGACCAGCAACGTACTGGTATGTTGCTGGAATTTGAATGTTTATACCAGAATGATGCCTGCGGGTTTAGGTATCATCTTGGTATCATTCTTTTCAGCCAGCAGCTGGCTTTCATATAAAAGCAATTCTAGCAGATAATTAGCCTCTAGACTGCTTTTACAAGCAGTGGGAGGGAATGTCCCCCCCCCGGATATAAAAAGCGCCATTGGGAAATTGGGAAAGCATTTTATCACACCGATCTTGGTGTGGTCAGATGCTTTGAGGGCAGAGGAAAGATCTAGGGTCTAACCCCCCAATTTTTTTCAAAAAAAGAGTACCTGTCACTACTTATTGCTATCATAGGGGATATTTACATTCCCTGAGATAACGATAAAAATGGTAAAAAAATAAAATATGGAAGGCACAGTTTAAAAATAAAATAAAAAAGCCAAATAAATAATAAAAAAAAAAAAAAAAAAAAAGCACCGCTGTCCCCCCCTGCTCTTGCGCAAAGGCGAACGCAAGCGTCGGTCTAGCGTCATATGTAAACAGCAATTGCATCATGCATGTGAGGTATCACCGCGAAGGTCAGATCGAGGGCAGTCATTTTAGCAGTAGACCTCCTCTGTAAATCTAACGTGGTAACCTGTAAAGGCTTTTAAATGCTTTTAAAAATGAATGTAGTTTGTCGCCGCTGCGCGTTTGTGCGCAATTTTAAAGCATGTCGTGTTTGGTATCCATGTACTCGGCCTATGATCATCTTTTTTATTTCATCAAACATTTGGGCAATATAGTGTTTTTTAGTGCATTAAAAATAAAAAAAGTGTGTTTTTCCCCCAAAAAATGCGTTTGAAAAATCGCTGCGCAAATACTGTGTGGAAAAAAAAAATGCAACACCCACTATTTTAATCTGTAGGGCCTTTGCTTTAAAAAAATATATAATGTTTGGGGGTTCAACATAATTTTCTTGCAAAAAAAAAAATTTTTTCATGTAAACAAAAAGTGTCAGAAAGGGCTTTGTCTTCAAGTGGTTAGAAGAGTGGATGATGTGTGACATAAGCTTCCCAATGTTGTTGTGCATAAAATGCCAGGACAGTTCAAAACCCCCCCAAATGACCCCATTTTGTAAAGTAGACACCTCAAGCTATTTGCTGAGAGGCATGTTGAGCCCATTGAATATTTTTTTTGTCCCAAGTGATTGAATAATGACCAAAAAAAAAAAAATGTACAAAAAGTTGTCACTAAATTATATATTGCTCAAACATGCCATGGGCATATGTGGAATTACACCCCAAAATACATTCTGTTGCTTCTCCTGAGTACGGGGATACCACATGTGTGGGACTTTTTGGGAGCCTAGTCGCGTACGGGACCCCAAAAACCAAGCACCGCCTTCAGGATTTCTATGGGTGTAAATTTTTGATTTCACTCCTCACTGCCTATCACAGTTTCGGAGGCCATGGAATGCCCAGATGGCACAAACCCCCCCCCCCAAATGACCCCATTTTGGAAAGTAGACACCCCAAGCTATTTGCTGAGAGGTATGTTGAGTATTTTGCAGATCTCGCTTTTTGTCACAAAGTTTTGAAAATGTAAAAAAAGAAAAAAAAAAGAAAAAAAATGTCTTTCTTAATTTTCAAAAACAAATGAGAGCTGTAAAATACTCACCATGCCTCTCAGCAAATAGCTTGGGGTGTCTACTTTCCAAAATGGGGTCATTTGTGGGGGTTTTGGGCTATTTTGACATTTTATGGCCTTCAAAACTGTGATAGGTAGTGAGGAGTGAAATCAAAAATTTATGCCCTTAGAAACCTTGAAGGCGGTGCTTGGTTTTTGGGGTCCCGTACGCGGCTAGGCTCCCAAAAAGTCCCACACATGTGGTATCCCCGTACTCAGGAGAAGCAGCAGAATGTATTTTGGGGTGTAATTTCACATATAACCATGGCATGTGTGAGCAATATATCATTTAGTGACAACTTTTTGTACATTTTTTTTTCTTTTTGTCATTATTCAATCATTTGGGACAAAAAAAAAAATATTCAATGGGCTCAACATGCCTCTCAGCAAATAGCTTGCGGTGTCTACTTTCCAAAATGGGGTCATTTGGGGGGGTTTTGTGCCATCTTGGCATTTTATGGCCTTCAAAACTGTGATAGGTAGTGAGGAGCGAAATCAAAAATTTATGCCCTTAGAAACCTTGAAGGCGGTGCTTGGTTTTTGGGGTCCCGTACGCGGCTAGGCTCCCAAAAAGTCCCACACATGTGGTATCCCCGTACTCAGGAGAAGCAGCAGAATGTATTTTGGGGTGTAATTTCACATATGCCCATGGCATGTGTGAGCAATATATCATTTAGTGACAACTTTGTGCAAAAAAAAAAAAGTTTGTCATATTCCCGCAACCTGTGGCAAAATATAAAATATTCCATGGACTCAACATGCCTCTCAGCAAATAGCTTGGGGTGTCTACTTTCCAAAATGGGGTAATTTGGGGGGGTTTGTGCTATTTTGGCATTTTATGGCCTTCGAAACTGTGATAGGTAGTGAGGAGTGAAATCAAAAATTTACGCCCTTAGAAATCCTGAAGGCGGTGCTTGGTTTTTGGGGCCCTGTACGCGACTAGGCTCCCAAAAAGTCCCACACATGTGGCATCCCCGTACTCAGGAAAAGCAGCAGAATGTATTTTGGGGTGCAATTCCACATATAACCATGGCATGTGTGAGCAATATATCATTTAGTGACAACTTTTTGTAAATTTTTTTTTTCTTTTTGTCATTATTCAATCATTTGGGACAAAAAAAAAATATTCAATGGGGTCAACATGCCTCTCAGCAAATAGCTTGGGGTGTCTACTTTCCAAAATGGGGTCATTTGGGGGGGGGTTTTGTGCCATCTTGGCATTTTATGGCCTTCAAAACTGTGATAGGTAGTGAGGAGTGAAATCAAAAATTTATGCCCTTAGAAACCTTGAAGGCGGTGCTTGGTTTTTGGGGTCCCGTACGCGGCTAGGCTCCCAAAAAGTCCCACACATGTGGTATCCCCGTACTCAGGAGAAGCAGCAGAATGTATTTTGGGGTGTAATTTCACATATGCCCATGGCATGTGTGAGCAATATATCATTTAGTGACAACTTTGTGCAAAAAAAAAAAGTTTGTCATATTCCCGCAACTTGTGGCAAAATATAAAATATTCCATGGACTGAACATGCCTCTCAGTAAATAGCTTGGGGTGTCTACTTTCCAAAATGGGGTCATTTGGGGGGGTTTTGTGCTATTTTGGCATTTTATGGCCTTCGAAACTGTGATAGGTAGTGAGGAGTGAAATCAAAAATTTGCGCCCTTAGAAATCCTGAAGGCGGTGCTTGGTTTCCGGGGTCCCGTACGTGGCTAGGCTCCTAAAAAGTCCCACACATGTGGTATCCCCGTACTCAGGAGAAGCAGTAGAATGTATTTTGGGGTGCAATTCCACATATAACCATGGCATGTGTGAGCAATATATCATTTAGTGACAACTTTTTGTAATTTTTTTTTTTTTTTGTCATTATTCAATCACTTGGGACAAAAAAAAAAAATATTCAATGGGCTCAACATGCCTCTCAGCAATTTCCTTGGGGTGTCTACTTTCCAAAATGGGGTCGTTTGGGGGGGTTTTGTACTGCCCTGCCATTTTAGCACCTCAAGAAATGAGATAGGCAGTCATAAATTTAAAGCTGTGTAAATTTCAGAAAATGTACCCTAGTTTGTAAACGCTATAACTTTTGCGCAAACCAATAAATATACGCTTATTGACATTTTTTTTTACTAAAGACATGTGGCTGAATACATTTTGGCCTAAATGTATGACTAAAATTGAGTTTATTCGATTTTTCTTATAACAAAAAGTAGAAAATATCATTTTTTTTCAAAATTTTCGGTCTTTTTCTGTTTATATCGCAAAAAATAAAAATCGCAGAGGCAATCAAATACCATTAAAAGAAAGCTCTATTTGTGGGAAGAAAAGGACGCAAATTTCATTTGGGTACAACATTGCATGTCCGCACAATTTACAGTTAAAGCAGCGCAGTGCCGAATCCCAAAAACAGGCCTGGTCCTAATGGCCCGAAATGGTCCGGGGCTTAAGTGGTTAAAGATGGTTGATGATCAATGCTTTAGCACAGTATAGCACAAGGAGAATTTCCCTCACTGTCCTTCCCTGTCCCTACAAACAAGGATTAGCACAGTAAAACACACTGACACTCTCCCTACCTATAGTTTTCTGTCCCTATAAAAAATGTTTTTTTAAAGATGGTTGATGATCAATGCTTTAGCACACTATAGCACAAGGAGAATTTCCCTCACTGTCCTTCCCTGTCCCTACAAACAAGGATTAGCACAGTAAAACACACTGACACTCTCCCTACCTATAGTTTTCTGTCCCTATAAAAAATTGTTTTTTAAAGATGGTTGATGATCAATGCTTTAGCACACTATAGCACAAGGAGAATTTCCCTCACTGTCCTTCCCTGTCCCTACAAACAAGGATTAGCACAGTAAAACACACTGACACTCTCCCTACCTATAGTTTTCTGTCCCTATAAAAAATGTTTTTTTAAAGATGGTTGATGATCAATGCTTTAGCACAGTATAGCACAAGGAGAATTTCCCTCACTGTCCTTCCCTGTCCCTACAAACAAGGATTAGCACAGTAAAACACACTGACACTCTCCCTACCTATCCTTCTCTTTCCCTAAACTAAAGGAATCCAGGTTAAGCAAGAAAAAAAAATGTCACTGTCCCTGCCTATGCTTCTCTTTCCCTGCTCCGGAACACACTACACTAGGCCGCCGTGCTGGCGGCCTTTTATAGTGTGGGGCGTGTACTAAACACCCTCAGCAATAATTGGCCACAGGCATCCTGCCTGTGGCCAATCATTGCTCTCCTCGCTGCCGGCGCTGTGATTGGCCAAGCATGCGGGGTCACAGTGCATGCTTGGCCAATCACAGCGCCTGGATGACACTGCGATGGCGTAGTGCATTGTGGGCCGTTCGCGTCACTCGAATTAGGCGCGAACGGCCCAAATCGTTCGATCTTCGTCGAACGATCAAACAGCCGATGTTCGAGTCGAACGTATGTTCGACTCGAACACCGAGCTCATCCCTAGTTGGCAGTTAGATTGGACAGTCAGAAGCTCGATGGGGTGGAAGATTGTCAGTTTTTTTCTTATCAAAAAAGTCCATAAATACTTGGTAAGCCGTGGGGACATCCTGATGAGTATTTGGTATTGACTGAACAGTCAAACAGTTGGCCGAGTTGCTGGGAGCTGGGACAAAGCAATGCTGTAAACAATAGACAGAGGGAAAGGATATTTCTTTCTTGATCCAATTTATTTGAGGATTATGGGCCTGTAGCCACGGAAGTCCCAGAATGATGGGGAACATGGGTGAGCATATAACATCAAAACAGATGAATTCTTGGAGACCTGTAACGGGTCCGGAACAGGGTAAGGAACCATCAGCTAAATGGCTTGAAGGCTTTGCTTCTTGCCCTGGAGGGGGATACAGAGTCTTTTGGACATGGAGAAGTCTAAGAAACAGCTGCATGCCCCTGAATCAACGATGGCCAATAGTCGGACCTCCTCTTCTGTCACCTGTAGGGAGACAGGGAGGATAAGGTGAGAAGAGGAAGGACCAGCAACCTGAAAGTTCATTGGAAGTGGTTGGTGCGACTTACTAGGCCTCACAGGACAGTTACATAGAAAGGGGCCGGCTCCTCCGCAGTATAGACAAAGATTGGCCTGTTGACGGCGTTGCTTCTCATCGGGCGTGCGTGGAGAGCGGACCAGACCCAACGGCATAGGTTCACCTTCTGAGACAGGAATGGAAGAATAATTAGGCCGAAGAGAAGGAACAGTTGGAAACCTTCGTAACATCCAAGTAGAACAAGAGGTTTGAAAGCGTACAGACCCACAGGCGTCAAGTTTTTGGGCAAGTTGAATTAGGCCTTCTAGGGTGGCGGGTGTCTCGACTTGGGCCAGTTCGTCTTTGAGGGTTTCTGAGAGGCCTTGTCGGTATTGGTATTTGAGAGCAGCCTCGTTCCATCCAGTGTCAGCAGACCATCTTTGAAAGTCAACGGTATAATCTTCTACCGGGCGTTTACCCTGAAGCAAGATGTGCAGAGAGGCTTCGGCCGTTGCTGAGCGCTGTGGATCGTACTAGAGCTGTGCCATTGCTTCGAAAAAGGTGACTACAGAGTTCAATACAGGGCTCTCTTGTTCAAGGAAGTTATGGGCCCATGCTTGCGGTTCCTCGGATAGCAGGGAGATGATGAACCCCACTTTCACAGACTCAGAAGAAGGTTCTGGGCTGGAGGGCTAGATACAACGAGCAAGCATTTTTGAAGGCTCTGAATTTCTTCAGATTTCCCAGAAAGCGTTCAGGTGTAGGAACTCTTGGTTCAGGGGGTGCCATCATTACTGCGGAAGTTGAGCTTGCCTGGTCTTGTGGAAAAGAGGAGGATGCTGTATTGGAAGATGATGGACCTGAATCTACAGGAGCAGGCGAGACCATCAGGTCTCGCAGACGACCTTCCAATTGAAAGTAGCCTTCCTGTAGTCTCTGTACTGCCTGAGCAGGGATGAGCCGAACACCCCCCTGTTCGGTTCGCACCAGGACCTGCGAACAGACAGAATGTTCGCGTGAACTTTAGAACCCTATTAAATACAATGGACTCGAACGTTCGAAATCTAAAGTGCTAATTATAAAGGCTTATATGCAAGTTATTGTCCTAAAAAGTGTTTGGGGACCCGGGTTCTGCCCCAGGGGACATATATCAATGCAAAAAATGTTTTTTAAAAATGACGTTTTTACGGGAGCAGTGATTTTAATAATGCTTAAAATGAAAAAATAAAAGTGAAATTTTCCTTTAAATTTCGTACCTGGGGGGTTTGTATAATATGCATGTAAAGTGGCGCATGTTTCCCGTGCTTAGAACTGTCCCTGCACAAAGTGTCATTTTTGAAGGAAAAAAAGTCATTTAAAACTCACTCACATAGAAAAGTCATTGATAAAAAAAAAAAAAGCGCGGGGGGCCCTTCAGGTCTGGAATGAATATTAAGGGGAACCCCGCCGCAAATTAAAAAAAAAATGCGTGCGGTTCCCCCCAAATATCCATACCAGGCCCTTCAGATCTGGCATGGATTTTAAGGGGAACTCCACCCCAAATTTAAAAAAAAATGGCGCGAAGTCCCCCTAAAAATCCATACCAGACCCTTATCCGAGCACGCAACCTGGCAGGCCGCTGGAAAAGAGGGGGGACAAGAGAGCGCCCCCCCCTCCTGAACCATACCAGGCCACATGCCCTCAACATGGGGAGGATGTCCCCATGTTGATGGGGACAAGGGCCTCATCCCCACAACCCTTGCCCGGTGGTTGTGGGGGTCTGTGGGCAGGGGGCTTATCAGAATCTGGAAGACCCCTTTAACAAAGGGGACCCCCAGATCCCGCCCCCCATGTGAATTGGTAAGGGGTACATTGTACCCCTACCATTTCACGAAGAAAGTGTAAAAAAAATGTAAAAAAACACACACCGACACCTTGGAAAAGTCCTTTATTAAAAAAAAAAAAAACATTACAGCAATGAAATCCAGTGTCCCACGCCGATCCGATGTCCAGCACTGTCCGTCATTGGCTGAGCCTGAGCAGACCTGATGGGGAACTTCCTCCGCAGACTATTACATTTATAGACCCGCCCCTTCTAAAGTTCCCCATCAGGTCCGCTCAGCCAATGACTAGGTGTAAGGCTGAGGACCTGATGCGGAACATGAGAAGGGGCGGGTCTATTCATGAATTACACAGTGAAGGAAGTTCCCCATCAGGTCCGCCCCCTCGGTATGTCAGACCCCGCCTACATCATTGGCCTGAGCGGACCTGATGGGGAACTTCCTTCACTGTGTAATTTTATATTTTTAAAATTTTGAATACAGATCTTCATTTTAAATGATTCTTTATTTTATAGTTAGTTCCATGATTTTATTTTTTATTTTTGTTGTGTCAAGTTTACCCCTTAATTTTTTATTTTTTATTTTTTTAGACCTTCAAGGAGATTTTTTTGTGTTAGCTGTCCCTTTTATTTTATTTGTTAAAATGTATCTGCCTACTCCAAAGCTAAATTTATAATTATAAAAACACATAGTCAACTATTAACTGTAAATAAAAAAAACATTTATTCATGTATATAACAAAATAAATAGAAGGCAGCGCTGGAGAACATGCTGCCATTTGTGCATACATGGGACCCCAGAGCACACATTAACCCTGTGTGGACAATAAAATTGGGAGAAGAAGATATTTGGGAGGATTGAGCAAAAAAGTGCTCTGGGATTTTCTTGATATAAATATCTTTATTCAAGAGGATGGTACCCTTGGCACTTCTCTTTTTCGGAAGCCCTCTGCCTGCAACTCATTGTTGCATGCAGAGAGTTCCCACCCCAAATCCTTAATCACCAGTGTGCCCTAAGGGCAGTATCTAAGATTACGTCTCAATTGTAGCAACAATAGTGACTTTGAGACACAAGTCAAGTTGCTTAGGAGCCGTTTCCAGGAACGGGGCTACAGCAACAAATGCCTCAAGAGGGCATATGTACGTGCTAAACAACATGATAGGAAATCTCTCCTACACGATCCTAAAATTACTAAATCGAATCCGGGGGTCCGTTTAATTACCAAATACGGGCCAGCATAAACAAATCAGAGCAATATTGGATAAATATTGGTATCTTCTCACTAGTGATGACTTGATATCGAAACATATCAAGCCTTATCCTGAAATCACTTACAAAAGGGTCCGTTCCCTACGTGGCGGCCTGGTCCATAGCCATTATACTTCTCCAACTTCACCCTCCCGTGATCTGAGAGGCACCAGACCTTGCCACAGATGCCATTTCTGCAGGTATGTCCATTCCTCACAATCTGTGGCTCTTCCAAATGGACGCACCTACAGACCGCGTTTTTCTGTGACATGTCAATCCGTAGGCATTGTGTATTTGATGCAATGTGAATGCCAGGCCTTCTACGTAGGAAAAACAAAGAGACCCTTCTTTCAAAGGATCCGTGATCATGTTGCCCTCATCAATAAGAAAAGGATTGAGACCCCCATAAGTCGCCACATGGGTCTCTATCATTCATTTGATGGATCCAAAATGCATTTTTTGGCCCTAGAACATGTCCCTCCTGGTGATAGGGGTGGTGACTATGATAAGGTTCTGCTCCAAAAGGAGGCTAAATGGATCCACAATCTTTCCGCCTTGAAACCACCTGGTTTGAATGATGCCTTCAGTTTTAAACCCTTTCTTTAATTAATTTTCACACTCTTCTTTGTCTGTCTTTTCTCTGTTATTTGCATACATATTGTATTACCTTATTAGGTCTACACCAATTCTGTATAATGATTTGTGCATTGGTATTTCTCCTTTGAATCACGACCTGTCTTGACAGAACTCTCTCCATATACTCATTTAACCGTACTGATTTTTACTGTTGTTGACTATCTAAATACCTCCGGTCAACTGCTCCACTTTATTATATAGCATGAAGGTCCCAGTTTAATTCTATTTCTATTTAAATTTACATGTTGCAATTCTATTGCTTTGTCCTTCTTTACTTTTATAAAAAAGCTCCCTTGAATCAGCGCTGGGGGGACTGGACCATCCGGTATTTGTTGCCATACGGACGCCCAGGGTGCCCATCCATAGGCAGGTGTGATGCCAATCACCTGTCAGTATGAGCACCCCACTTGCATGCACCCATTGTGTGACACTTCTGGCATCCCCCACTTCTGTTATATATAGACATTAGATCGATTTCCACTCTGGCAATGATTTTCATTGCTCTCTGTGTCTTTCCCATACTGCTGCGGTTCCATTCAGCAGCTTTCCCTTATTCATGATGGCGACGCTTGGCTCGGATGACGCAACAACGCATGTGTTCCCGCATATGCGGTGTGCGCCGTTGCCTTTTACCACGCAATCCTTTGACCTTTGGATGCCGGAAATGTGCACTGGATGCGCTCAATACGTCCGGCTCCCGGCGGTGACGTCAGACGCCGCCGGGTTGGAGAGCATAAGAGCGTGGTTCTTCACCGCAATGCCTGTCAGGACAAACTCCCATTCTAGGGAGAGGTTGCCACTCTGCCAAACCCTCGTCCAGTACTTTATAATCATTCTAGGTAAGCCTTCTTTTATTTATGCGTTTTTGGGACATAGATCATTCATTAATGATCTATTCCCAATTCAACCAAATGTGCTTTATAACTTTAGGAAAACATCTTTCCTGATTTTTTTCTTATTTCTTTTCCCCTCAACATGTTCAGCATTAGGTGTGTCTTCACCTACGCTGGATGTCTAGTTAGGGTTGGTCTATACACAATTTAACCATCTGCCATATAAGCTGCTGATTGAGGCTGATAATCTGTCATCAAAAACAACTACATTGGCATTTTCTATGGTGTACCTGTTCATTTCAGGTATGTGTTTCTTTATACCTTGGTTTTTTGCCCTATATTATGAACCCTTACTCGGTGTCTCATGACCCTCGGTCAGACACGGAGACTGTGTTCTTATGGTTATTTTATTAATCTCTGCATTTTTGCCATACCTATTTCCAGGTTCTACTCTGCTTCACTATCTTTGCTCTCTATGGCCTTGATGCCTCGGAAGGTCCTTTTTTCCACAGTGGCTGGTCCTATTTACTCTTGGGAATTTTACTGTGTTCTGTGACCTTCTGCTCTTGTACGATTTTGAGTCCTGTGGTGAGTTAGATTCTGTCACTCAGGTCATGATTATTAATATAAAATGTTGTCTTGGAATTATTCTTCTACGTTACCACACCTTGTGAATATATTTTTTTTTTTCAATCATTTTTGTATTTTGTATGAAATGTATTGCTCTTTATGCCTTTTGTATAACAGACCTGCCTTACATCCACTATTGTTTGATATATGCCAATCTTATCTTTTAGTATGACCTGCGTTCACTGTCAATAACTCCTGAAGAAGCTCTTAGTGAGCGAAACTAGTAGAGTGACTCTCGACAACAGTTCATCACATGCTGTGACTGCATTTTCATATATCTATGTGGATGGTCTCTTTATAACGTGCATGTCTGTCTTTCTCTGTTTTAAATAATTATTTAATAAACCTTGTTACGTTTTTAACATACATTTTTCTGTGATCTACTTCTTTGAACACTGTTTAAAAATCCCAGAGCACTTTTTTGCTCAATCCTCCCAAATATCTTCTTTCATAATTAAACGGGATCAGGTGTTCTATATCTGTATGAGTTGGGCTTCTGATTAAAACAATAAAATTGGGAGCTTGAGAAGCACATCAGTTGTGAGCACAATCTGATGCTGGACTCCCAGAGGTCAGGAACAGCAGCAGGTGATATACATGTCCCAAGTCTTTGGTACTACAACAGGCTGCCTTCTGTCAGACCACATTGAAGCAAGGCCATCACTTCCTGGTCTTCTTGGCAGCCTTCCCTGCAGCCTTCCCTGAAGCCTTACCTGCAGCCTTCCTTTTGCGTGTGGCTGGAGGCTGTGCCACTGGTGTCAGGAGGAGGAGAAGGAGGTGGAGGAGAAGAAGAAGGTGGAGGAGAAGAAGGTGGAGGAGAAGGAGGAGGTTGAGGTTGTGAAAGCTGGGCGACCTCACATATGGCCGTATTGGGGGTAATTCTCCCCATCACCTCCTTGTTCATTAATGTGATCAGCAGGGGCTCGCATAGGAGGCGTTGTTCCATTCTCATCACCTTGAATTTGGCCCCAACTAGGCCGGCAATGGCCTCTTCAGTGGATGTTGGCTCCTGGAGGGTGGCATGTGCCTCTCTAATCAGGGCCATTGCTGCCTCACTTGTGCTCCTGTCCCTCCTGGTTCTTTTTGGAAGGCGGATTGGAGGCACCTGAGATCTGGTCCTGCTACTTGGCCCAGCCACCTCCTGTGTGCCACTGGGCCCTGCCACCTCCTGTGTGCCACTGGGCCCTGCCACCTCCTGTGTGCCACTGGGCCCTGCCACCTCCTGTGTGCCACTGGGCCCTGCCACCTCCTGGTTTACAGTGGGCCCTGCCACCTCCTGGCTCACAGTGGGCCCTGCCACCTCCTGGCTCACAGTGGGCCCTGCCTCCTCCTGGCTCACAGTGGGCCCTGCCTCCTCCTGCCTGACACTTTCCAGACCCTCCTCCTGGCTGATGTCATCCTGTGTATGAAAAAGGGACATAATTTTAGTTTTTGGTTCATCATTTACACACAAATTCTAGCTCCTGACTGTTGCAAATTGAATGTAAATCAATAGAAAAGACTATTATTCTGACCCCCTCATTTTTCAGTCTTCTCCCCCAATTTTGGGCCCACTACTGTTTCTTGATATTTCGATCACATTTTGGTCCCAATTTTTGGGGGTATTTACATATTATCTTATTTTTCATGCATTAATTTTCTCAAAATACATTTAGAGAAAATACAATACCTGGCTCCAGATGTCCAAATCAGGTTCTTCCAGGATGGCTGCCTCCTCTTGCTCCAGAGAAGGCTCAGGTTGGCTGCAGGGAAGTCTGGTGGGAAGACTGGACAGTGATGGCCTTGCCTCAAGGTGGTCGTTCAGAAAGGACATCCTGCTGTAGTACCACAAAGTCGGGACATATACATCAGCTGCTGCTGCTCCTGACCTCTGAGAAGCCAGGACCCTAAAGCGCTCAGTCCTGTATGTGCCTCTCAAGCTCCCAATTTTACTGTCCACCTGTTGTGTGGTTGCTGTGGGTATCCTGGTATGCACAAATGGGAGCAGCCTCTCCAGCGCTGCTTTCCTCACTCCTTTTTTATGGTGAATGGGGTTTTTGGTCTCCCACAGAGCGGGCAGCTCCTTACCTGGTCAATAAATTCACCAAGAAATTCCCTATTGCTGATGAAAGCATTAATTTTTGGTCTGCAAGCCAAAACACAAGACAAAAAAAGTAATGTCAGTCACACAGTCTAACCTCCTGTAAATCTGATTCCCCATATATATCCTCAAACAATCTCTAGGCAGTATAGGCCACCGATTTCACAAAGTATAAAAATCACATACCTTCGTTCTCACGTCCGTCACTTTTCCTCCTCTCTCCGCACACAGAACGTAGTAACGTCACATGTGTGTTTGCTTTATATACACTACGTATGCGTGAAACTACACACACGTCGCTCCGCACACGTCGCCCGCCCGTGACGTTCACATTATCAACTTTTCACCGCCCCTTCTCTTTCGGTGCGCAGACAGATATGGCGGAGTCACAGCAGGTGTCTGCTAATTCATCAAATAACGATGATGAGACTAGCCCAGACCGTGAAACGTCACGATCAAGGAGGAGATTCAAGGCATCTAATATGTCTTACGCGGAGATGGCGGAGATGGTGGACATATTGCTAAAGTCGGATTATGATGCCAAGCATGGGCCGTATTCCCACCCTAATCTAAGGAAGTCCAAAATAATAAAGAAAATAGTGAAAAGTCTGAAGAAGAATTTTGGGGGTGAAACGATCTAAGGAGCAGCTCAGAAAGAGGTGGTCTGACCTCAAACTGTGGGAGCTGGAGCAGTTAAGGAGCATTAAGAGAATGCTATAAAAAAGTAAGTACTTCTCCTGTGTTCCTATTATTGTATTTCTGAACTTGCATGTTGCTCCATGTTGTTGCATTTTACTATTGTACCTTAGAAAATGTCATCGGTAAAACTTGGTTTGGCCCAGTAATCGTTCGTTACAGACACATCGTTCGCACACTATATACAATGTTTTGCGAGGATACAGGGTTCCAATCATTTAGAGAGATGCCTGTTTTTATTCCATAAATGTTATTACAGTGTTGGCTAGATGATGTGTTTGGAAAGAGAATGAAATGCAATCTGGACTCTGGAGCACTATAGTGTGGGCCACCAGAACCACCTTTTTAGGGTGCCCCACACAGGTGCATCAGTGCATTTTTGGGGTGCCTCCATGTGTAAAAAATTTCATCAAAAGGTGAATAGTCAAGATTTGTATATTTTGAAATAATGTCTTCAGTTTGTAACTCGGCCCAAACACACACTTGTACCCCACTTCCAAGCAATGTAGCATGTTCCTATTTTTTAGCTAAAATATATGTGTGCTAAGTATACCTTTTGTTTCATTCTCATAGGGGAGAGAAGACTGGGCGGACACCACTCTAGGGAGCACAGGAACCCCACACTTTCTAAAGAACCCCAACCTCACCAAGAACACCAACCTGAGGATGTTGAGGAAGTTGAAGAGGTGGAGGAAGGAGAAGTGGATGACGTGGTGGAACTTGCCACCACAACAGGTCAGTATCTGTCACCACAGCTTCAGGTAAGAGATGTAGGCCTGCAGAGTTATAATACCTTTTGTATTCATTTATAGGGGATGAAAATGTTGTTGTGAAAGAAAATAGGCGTTTCTCTGCTGAGAGTGCCCTACGAATCATCCAGCAAGTGATGGAGTGTAGTTCAGAACTGGACAGAATTAAGCAAAGAATGAATGTGATGGATCAAACCTTTAAGGACATCCTAGATGTTTTGGGGCAAATTGAATAAGGCACAAAACACCCCATTTTTTGTTTCCTATTGTTCTTCCCCCAATTTTACGCTTTTATTAGACAATCAATCAAGCCAAAATTTGAAGATGCACACAGTGTGTCGACATGTGCCAACTGCCATCAGGGATATCCATGTACGGGTTTTGGGGGTGCAACCCCTTCCTCGCATCTCAAGTAGGTGAAAGGAAGAAGGGGTTGCACCCCCAAAACACGTCCATTGATCACCCCTGATGGCAGATAGCACATGTTGACAATAGGGATCAGGAGGCAAAAAAAACTTTTTAAAAAGACTCTAAATTGTGTGCATCTTCAAATTTTGGCTTGGTCAGGGGTGCCAACACCCCATGTTATGACGGGCAGATAGAGACATTTTTCGTTAAATTGAATGTCTGATATTGCCAAGAAGTATACAATGTTGTAGTTTGTTGGATGGTAATGATGGTTTTGTATTTTCTTACACAAAAAAAAAGGCCTGTTTCTGGCCAAAACCCCCCCAAAAAAAAGTGTGTGAATGTGCACAGAGTAAAATGTTTGAACAACAACAAAGTGTAGCTTCTTTTTCAAATACGCTCTAACCTTCTTTGTGTATATTTTTGGTGTTACTAGTGAAATAGTTGGTATTTACTAAAGGAAAATACACTTGGCACTACAAATGCACTATGACAAAATAGGAGACAGCAAAAAAAACAAAACACCAATACATCAAATATCAGATTAAACCAGATATTTATTTTGTTCTTTCTCCCAAATTTGTTAGACAAATAGGAATTGCCCCCCTACCCGTGAAATATTCTACATATTTCTGGCGAACCTCGCGGGCATTTTGGGGGGGCAAGCCAGGACGGCCAGATTCTAGGCCCGGCAGGGTATTGCCTGTTGAAAGTCCTGCCTCAGACACAATTGAGGCCATATAATTTGTGGATTTCCTTATAATAAAATTGTGTAGCACACAGCAACAGAAGACTACGTAGTTCAGTTTGTACTCCGCCAAGTTAATTGGTGTCATGAAAAGGCGGAACCGGCTGGCAATTATCCCGAAGGCATTCTGCACGTCTCTTCGGGCCCTGACCAGCCGTTAGTTGAACACCCTCTTCTCCGGGGTCAGGGTCCTCTGGGGAAATGGCCTCATGAGATGCGGTCCCAGTCCAAAGGCTTCATCAGCCAAAAACACAAAGGGGAATCCTTCAACATTCCCTGCATCCGGTGGCAATGCAAGGTCATCATTCTGGAGACGGAGGGCAAACTCCGCCTGGCTGAAGGATCCCCCATCGGACATCCGGTCCATTCTTCCCCACATCCACATAGAGGAATTCATACTGCACTGACACCACCGCCATCAGCACAATACTATGAAACCCCTTGTAGTTGTAGAAGTAGGACCCAGAACAGGGTGGCGGCACGATGCGGACGTGCTTCCCGTCAATGGCTCCACCGCAGTTGGGGAAGTCCCATCGCGTGGAAAACTCAGATGCCATTCCATTCCTGTGGCGTGGAAGGAACCTGTGGAGTCAAACAAGATAAAAAAATATTAGTACTTTTGCACAGCAGATTATACTAAAAAACATTCTTGACCAACATCATTATAAGTTTCCGTTTAATGTGTTTTGAAATACTCAAATAGAAGGCTCAAGTATCATATTCATCACCCCCTCTGATGGTCCATTGTAAAAATATTGGGGGGGGGGCTAGATGAGTTTGGGAATGCAGAAAAATAAGGACAATTTACATTTTTTAAAAGTTTAGGGGGTGATTAGAGGGGAGGGTAAATAACTACACTGGAGCTAAAAAAACATTGGGAAGTGACTTGGCTAGGTGTGTTTGGGCCCAGGATAGCATTGCAGTGGCGGTGCGTCCATAGTGGGCGCAGGAGCGCTGCCCCCGCTCTCTCCTGTGCCCGTCACTCAGAACAATACATAGGTTCATGCCTTGCATGAACCTATGTATTGTCGATGCCGCCCACTATTAAGGTGGATGGCCCCCTGTTGAGCGACGGCCGTCTGGGGGCAGGAGAAGACATCGAGGAGAGAAGAGGACGGCGCTGACCAGAGGAAGGTAAGTGCAGGGCTGGGGGGGCAACTGCCTGTATTTGTGGACAAACTGGCTGCATTTGAGGGGACAACTGGTGGCGTTTGATCGGCACAGTGGCTGCGTTTAATGGGCACAGTGGCGGCAATGGATGTTTTTTATTTTAAAATTTTTTGGCTGCCCCCCAAACATTTTGAGCACCAGCCAACACTGCTGGAGAGGTTAGTGAAGAGAAATATGCATGGAGGAGAAAAAAGGGGCATTTAAAAGCTTACAGCATGCATGAGGACAAAGGGGACATTCTCAGCATATTACAATCATGGTAATTAGGGAAGGATGAAAGAAATACAATACATTAGCATACATGAAATACATAGAATGTGGTGTTAAAGGAGAAAACTTACCCTAATATAGTCCTCCTGCAGGACTTGGATAATGGCAGAACAGGTCTCTGGGATTATGATGCCCAGAGCCTGGGGGGAGATGCCTGTCGTGAACTTCAGGTCCTGCAGACTTCTCCCTGTCGCCAGGTAGCGTAATGTGGCGATGAGCCTCTGCTCAGCACTGATGGCTTCCCGCATAACGGTGTCCTGCCTGGTAATATAGGGGGACACCAAAGCCAACAGATGCTGAAAAACGGGGTCAGACATCCGCAGAAAATTCCTGTAGTCCTCAGGACTATTCTCCACGATCTCCCGCAGCAGAGGCATATGACAGAATTGGTCACGCTGGAGCAACCAATTCTTGGTCCATGAATTCCTCCTCACCCTGTTTATGGACTCGTCTTGGTCCAAGACAAGCAGACCAACACCAAGCGCACGCACAGGAGACGGTCGTCTGATCAGAACGTACTAAACAGAATGCACTTCACACGCAGTAACATGAGATCAGCAAAAGCAGCCCAAGGGGTGGCGCCATTGAAATAGATCTTCCCCTTTATACTGCCGTCGTACGTGCTGTACGTGACCGCGCAGAACAACAATGAGATTTGGAATTGACAGTGTGTATGCACGGAAAGCTTGACAAGAAGCTCGCCAAGCTTGACAAGAATCTCGTCGAGAAAAAGAACAGGTTTTTTACAACGAGAAACTCGTTCGTGTGTACGAGGCTTAAGGGTGTCCTGGCCCTAAACCCTCTCTCACACAGTTCTGTTCTAAAGAAAATAAATCTCTTTGCATTCAAGAAGTGTCTGGCGCCCATGAATCTACCTTGCATTACACCCACTATGCCTTGTAACCCACTCTACACAGAAGGATGTCCGCTCTCCCTAACTCTGGAGGTTCTCATTAGACCAAAGGGGACCCAGGATCTTGCTACATTTGGCGTCCAATGTGGGTCAAAGGTGTTATCCTTGCAACAGTTGCCAATAGCAACCAGCTACAGCTCCATCGGGATTTCGTCTGGCACCGTGGGAAGGTGGCAAGCAAGTGCTAAGCGCAACTATATCCCGGCTGAAGAGTGCTCCACTATAACAAATTCCTTGCTACAGACATATGCAATTTGTTTTGGTCTAAATATATGTAGCGGCCTCCTCACTCCCCTCTCTTGTTCTTGCTCGTCTGTCTCTTGTCTAGGGGTATCTCAGAGGGGAGAGAGCAGGGACACCACGCCAGGCCTCCACCACATGTATCAGTGCGGTATAGGCAACGTTCTTAATTTACCTTCGGGTCAGTGTTGTGCACCTGGATCCTCCCTCCGAGAGTCACTTTGAGCCATGTCCGTCAGAAATGAGCCCCACACCATTAAAGTCCAACACTCCTTTATTCTCATGCGAATGAACACAAACAGTTGAACTCCCTTGAAGAACAGCACAGGAAAGGAGGTGTGGATGCGAATAGGCCCAGACACAATCGTTCTCCACTTTCCTTCCTGAAAGTGGGTTGCGGTCTCCGCACGAGGGGGGATTTCCTTCCAGGCGGTCTCCGACGAGAAGCTCACCTGTCACCGGCAATATGCTGCACCGGGTCTTCAAGTGAGGAGCTCCCCCCGGTCCATTGCGCTTTCGGATTCGGGTACCCAATCTCTGGGTTCCCTAGGATCTCCTTCCCTCGCGGAACTCAGTTTTGGGCACTGAGCTCCAGACCTCACCCCAGGCTAAAGGTGCCTGGGATGGAACACGATCTCCGGTGGTCCTCTAGGCCTAGGCCACCCAGAGGACCGGCACGAACCACCGTCCGCAGGCTAAAGGTGCCTGGGACTACGAACCCCGTGACAAAGATGGCCGGCCTCTTTATACCCTCCCCCAGCAAGCACAGCGGGTTCCCCGCCCCACCATACCGCTGCTGAGGGAGGACAAAAAGGGGTACGGCACACAGCAATGGTTCAACCCCCAGCCCGTGGCGACAGCGCCTCCTGCTGGGCCGCAGGGAATCACACATCACTGGTGTCACCGCCAGATTCAAATTTACACCCGGGAAAGTGCATATCCGCTACATATAAATTTGCACAAATTTTTGATTATTCAGAGATTCGGTTGTATCCGAATCTCCGAATGAAATGGTAACAAATTTCATCAAAATTCCTTTAATTTCATTTTCTAATGAATTCCAAAGAATACCAGCAATGTAAAATTCAGGGAAAAAAAACAGCGTCGCGTCTGGTATGCATTTTAAGAGGAACCTCACACCAAAAATCATAAAAAGATTTAAATATGATCGCCCCCAAATCGCATACCAGATCCTTATCCGAGCATGCAGCCCTGCAGGCCAAGAAAGGGGGTGGACAAGTGAGTGCCCCCCAACCATACTAGGCTAGATGCCCTCAACATGTTAATGAGAACACGGGCCTATTCCCCACAACCGTGGCTGGTGGTTGTGGGGGTCTGCTGGCAGGGCGCTTATAAGAATCTGGAAGCCCCCTTTAACAAGAGAGCCCCCAGATCTCACTCCCCAATGTGAATGAGTATGGGGTATCTGCTGTCAGCGAACAATCACGCTGACAGCAAATGAGTCATGGTTGTTAAAGACACCAGCAGCCGTCCACTACTTAACAACCAGCTATTCTGATTTCTAAATATACAAAGGGAATGCCAAAGATACATTTCGGAATTTTGGAATTAGTTTTGTATTTTTAGCATTCATTGTTTATTTAGATAAGCAGTAATATATATATTTTTTTTAAAAAACAGCGTGGGGTCCACCCCAATCCATACCAGGCCCTTTAAAAAAAATTGCGTGGGGTCCCCCCAAAATCCTTGTCAGACCCTTAACCGAGCATGCAGCCTGGCAGGTCAGGAAAGGGGCTCGCTCGCCCCCTCCTGATCCATACCAGGCCACATGCCCTCAACATGGGGGGTGGTTCGGGGTGGGGCCTCCCCATCCCAAAGCACCTTGTCCCCATGTTGATGGGGGCAAGGGCATCTTCCACACAACCCTGGCTAGTGGTTGTAGGGGTCTGTGGGCGGGGGGGCTATCAGAGTCTGGAAGCCCCCTTTAACAATGGGCACCCCAGATCCCGCCCCACTATGTGAATGAGCATGTGAACGAAAGGGGTTCCTATTGCGGGACTTTAAGGGGAAATTATTTTAAATGCGTGGAGAGTTGAGTAGAAAAAAGGGGTTGTTTATTTAAACAAAAATGGGAAAGTAGACGGATGAGATCTACATTACATAAAGCAATATTGACAAGAAGGATACAAACATGTGACCATGCAATATACAGTTCTGACAATCAAAAGACACCATTGTTGTTGTCAATAAAGGGATCGCAGAAATTCTGGATGTAAATAGAAATGGGGATATGTATATCAAAATGAACAGAATAAAGAAATTCATTAATTATAAAAGAAGAAAAAATGCACTTGAAGGGCACGAACTTACTGAAACCGGGAACATTTAAAAAAAAAATATATAAAATATATACAGTAATTGCATGTGAATGGAGGAACCGCTGCACACCTGGTCTGTCACGCCATCTCCATGCCGACCAGCGTGACGCAGGGGGGCGGGTTCGTGCGCCGGTGGCTCTGGGGACATGACATACACATCTGCAGCCACTCCCCGCTGTCCACATGGGATTGGTTGCCATCTCACCTCCACCCTCTCAAGCAGGTCAGGCATATCCACCATCCGGCTCACGAGTAGACGCTGCTGTCCACTGCTTCCCTGATCCTGCCTCAGGTAAATTTACATACTTCACATACTCCAATACCTTTGGGTGCCACATTTCATGTTCTGTGCTGTGCCAACTGTCCCCCTCCCACACTTCTTTCTCCCCCCTTTTACTTTTTTGGGGGGGAGGGAGGGGGAGAGGGAGATGTCCTTCGGTACACCCCTGTACATCTCCTGCACACCACTCATACATGGATATATTAGTGGGAAACCCACATACATCTCTATGCATACTACTTGTACAACACTCCATTACCTTATATGCAGGATAGGAAGCGCAGTGGATTGCTTCCAGGACCCCACTACAGAGAGACTGTCCTTTCAATATATGCACCTCTCCAGGCGCAGGAAAGCCCAGTGGACAACAACAAGCCTTCTCCTGAATACCTCACAGGTACACAACATTCTATACCACTTTTGGGTTTGCAAACTTTTTTCGTCTACATGCACATCAGCAGTAGGCCAAACTTGTTTTGTGTGCTTGCTCCACATGCAGGGCGCACACATCTCTATGCCCTACCAACGCACACCCTTTCTCCATCTCCCACAGGATCCACACTCCGACCTGTGAATACACCCCTCCATCACCAGTGTCCCGTGCCCCCTGTTGGGGTCTCGTTCCTTGGGGGTGTCCTCATATCCGGGCAGATACTGGTCGCCGGACCCTGGTGAGGCGCAGTCCTTGAAGCAAAGGCACCCGTTTGTTTGTTTTTAAATGGATGCAGCAATATGACTGTCAATCAATCACACATGGTCAGCAATCTTTTCAAGTATGAGTAATAAGATTGTGCTTTTACCTGCTATATGTACCTGTTGTTCATCATTGTCTTCTTTAATTTTAGACATGCTAACTACTGCTGACACAATCATTTCCCTGAAGAAGAAAAATATTTTCGAAACGCGTTGGTTTCATCATTCTTTGTTTTCATTCAATGGTGTCTTTTGATTGTCAGAACTGTATATTGCATGGTCACACGTTTGCATCCTTCTCGTCAATATTGCTTTATGTCATGTAGATCTCATCCGTCTACTTTCCCATTTTTGTTTAAATAAACAACCCCTTTTGTCTACTCAACTCTCCACGCATTTAATATCAGATATAAAGTCCCGCAAGAGGAACCCCTTTCGTTCACTTTACCATTGGGATGTGGGAAATCTTACTCTGTAGGCCCGCTCCAGCACTTACTCCCCTTTTTGCATGTGAATGAGCATGGTTTACCAAAAAAGCGTGAAAAGTAAATAAAAGCACAACACAAGTTTTTGATAATTCCTTTATTAAAAAATAAAAAAAAGTCCCATGGAGTAGATCCATCCTCAATAACGATGCCCCCACCACCGACCCAAAATTTTTCAAATAAAATAAAACCCCCAGTCCTGACCAAGGCTCCCGCAGTCTGCCAGCTCCACCGTCTGACAGTTCTTAAATAGCTAAGGGGCAGGGCCACCCAATAAAGTCATCGACCGGGGCAAGCTGGGTCGATGATGTCACATGGGGCCGGGGGCGGGTGACTCCATCCCTTAGTTATTTAAGAAATGTCAGATGGCGGAGCAGGTAGACGGCGGCCACCTTCAACGAGACTGGGGGGTTCTTTTTTTTTTAGTTCCTGCGGACATCATTGATTGACGATGGGACATTTTTTTAGGACTTTTTGTTAAGTCTTTACTCACTTTTTTGGTGAATGGGTAGGGGTACTATGCTGTCCCAAAACAGCTTCTAGGATACTGACACCATGGTGGCTCCGAGCTGACCTACCTAAAAATCGCAATTTATTGACCTTTCTAAGCCTGCAAGCGCATGCCAAAAATTCTGGTTTAACCAGTTTCCACCTGCTCACAGTACATTTACTGTGGGCATTTGGCAAAGGCAGGCTTGATCACGTACATGTACATCACAAGCTGATGCTGTGATTGGCCCTCAGCCATCACACCTGGGCCAATCACATCACCCTGTACCATGTGATAGCCGTGGGCCAATCAGAGCAAACAATAGTAATCACGGCTGTTATAAATGTAACCCATTCATGACAGTTTAAAAGATCATCTCTGTAACATCAAAATGTAAAAAAAAAGCCTTGATCCATAGTGTTAAATTTTTTTTATTAAAATCTTATCGTCATTATACTGTGGCAGGTCGGCACAATCCCGCGAACTGTCGCTCGCTTCACGGGGGGGTGCCGATGCTCGTGACAGGCGGTCGCGATGACCGCTGGCCACGAACGATCGAGGGCACGAGAGGCAGAACAGGGATGTGGGTGTGTAAACACCCACATCCCTGTTCTGTGTGGAGAGCAGATGCAGATCCTGAGTTCCTACAAGCTGGGAACCACAATCTGTTATCTCCTATAGTAAGTCCCCTCCCCCCACAGTTAGAACACAAACTAGGGAACACAGTTAACCCCTTGATCGCCCCCTAGTGTTAACCCCTTCCCTGTCAGTGACATTTACACAGTAATCAGTGCATTTTTATAGCACTAATCGCTGTATAAATGCCAATGGTCCCAAAAATGTGTCAAAAGTGTCCGATGTGTCCGCCATAATGTCGCAGTACCGATAAAAACCGCAGATCGCCGTCATTACTAGTAAAAAAATAATATTAATAAAAATGCCATAAATCTATCCCCTATTTTGTAGACGCTAAAACTTTTGCGCAAACCAATCAATATACACTTTATTGCGATTTTTATTATCAAAAATATGTATAAGAATTAATATTGGCCTAAACTGAGAAAAAAAATAGCTTTTTAAAAAAAAAAAAATTGAATATTTATTATAGAATAGTGCAGCGCCAATACAAATACATAAAATGGATTAAGAATTGGTAAAAATTTAAATCTAAAAGACAAATATAAATCTTTAAAGAGAAAAAGAGTCCATGCATATAATCAGAAAAGCAGGAACAGGGAGTATACTGAGAAATCCTCAGCTGTGATTAGTGTGTTTATGGATGGCTTTTCATCTGTGTAAATTCGTGTGAAATACCTCCACCGACAGTGATACCAGCCGCTCACCTCACACAATGGACCTTCTGAACAAACAAACAGGTCTAATCAAGCATTTCCCACCACAGGGGTAAAGAGAAATGAACGGTGCCCCTCCTGATTTCCAGCTAGTGTCAGATTCCACTGCTCAATACCAGATCTCTCAATCGTATGTTAGATCTCACAGTCAATGGTACTTGGATAGATACGTTGTGTCATGTAAAATAAAAAAAGAATATGCATAGTGCTCTTTGTATGTACAGATAAGATTTATTAAGTCTAAAAATAATTAATTCACAAGTAAAGCACTAAAATCTTAGTGCCAGGTTTACAAGCATTTCTCAGCATGTCTCTCCGAGACAGTGAGTGGAAGGTGGCTGCAACTGACGTGATCGTGTCCTCCCGCATGCGTATCGTCCCAGTGGGCGGGACTTTCTCAGCAGTATTCAGAGGATCACACCAGCCCTAATATCAGCCACCTAATTAACTGACATGCGCAACAGATACCCTCAGCTTGTGAGTCACCACAGGAGGGTATAGGCTAAACAATATCAGAACATCAATCTACCAAGTCTCAGTTAAAAACAGGCATTGGAGTCCAAAGCAGATTAATGAGTGAATGAGCCTAGTCCCGTGTTAACACAGTGAAAGGGAAATCATATGTGCCAATTAAAACACCATTTTAAAAGGAATACCTTAATTTTCATAGTGTAAAAAAGTGAGTAATGATATACTCACTATTGCGAAAAAAAAATTATAATATAAATTTATTAAATTAAATTAAAACATCAGGGCAACAACCCGCCACTCTACATATATTTTCAAAATACTCATGTCAAAATATGTGACAAACACCTGATATACATTTATAAATGGATGGAACTTAATCTACCACATCTACAATTAGTATTGATAAAAATTGAATAAAATATACTAAAATTAGCGATCAGAAATAAAACAGTTCAGGTCGAACTCTACATTCAAACCCATGGGTACTGCTACCTTTGTTTCATACACCCAGTATGATTCACGGCGACTAAGTTGTCGGATAAAGTTACCCCCCTCCAATGCTTTTTAACTCTCTACACCCCAAAATTTGAGGTGTCTGGGATTGCGATTATGGAACAATCTAAAGTGCTTAGAGATGTTATGAGTGACAAGTCCTTTTTTGATATTATTAACATGTTCACCAATTCTTACATGTAAATGTCTGGAGGTCCTCCCTACATATTGCAAGCCACACCCGTATTCCAACATGTATACGACCCCTGTGGTGGCACATGTAATCAACTCTTTAATTTTATAGGTTTTATTAGTGGTAGCTGCCACAAATTATTTCCTTTTCTTTAAATTACCCTTCGCTTGCTTACAGGCTGGGCATCGCCCGCAGGCATAAAAGCCAGTCAGGAAAGAGAAAAGCCTATTCTCTATTTGGGTCGGGGGATCAATTACTCCTAGCGCCAATCTGTCCCTAAGCGTCTGTGTTTTTCTGTAGATAAACTGATGCCTTTCTGGTAAAGCTGGTCCCAAGACCCTATACTGTTTCAATATCGGCCAGTGTTTCTGGATAATTTTTTCTAACTTTTTATACTGAATGTTACAGTCCAAAACACATCTTCATATTGGTAGAAATATTTGTATTCTTACGGGGTACATTAGAAACCAGTACTTTCCTGTCTATTCTCCTAACTACTTCCATCTCTCTATCAAGTACAGATCTATCATACGCCTTCTGCTGGAACCGGGTAGATAGGACCTTGGATTGCATAAAAAAATCTTCCTCTAAAGTGCAGTTTCGTCGCAAACATATAAATTGCCCTCTGGGGATGTTACACAGCCAATTGGTATGATGGCAGCTTTCTAATAGAATGAAGGAGCTCCGATCCGTGGGTTTGAAATGATTAATCATTTTAAAAACTTCACCTGCTTTAGTGATTTCTAAATCAAGGAAAACTATCCGTTCTGTACTATTATTATTATTATTATTCCAGGACAAGATGATGTTTTTATTGTTGGCATTTAATCGATTCATGAACACGTCTAGACTTGATCTGTCCCCCTCCCAAATCATAATCAGATCGTCAATGTATCTGTGGTATCAAGCTAATTCGGGGGGTCGGTTTTTAAACACATATTCTTCCTCCCATAAACAAATTGTCCACACTGGGAGCAAACCGAGCCCTCATCGCTACACCCCTTGTCTGAAGATAAAATTCTCTATTATACCAAAAATAATTTCTCGATAAACAAAAACTCAAACTGCTCAGTATAAACCTCTTGTGTTTTCTAGGAAGATCTGATGACAAAAAAGCCTATTTGGTTGGGGATAAAGCGTCCTCATGATAGTATACAGCAAACTTACGTCCGCTGTAATCAACAGACGAGACAAGGAGGCTTTTAGGTTCTCTAGAATCTGAATTATATGTTTTGTATCTTTTAAGAATGCCTCAGTATTAATAACTATAGGTTGGAGGAAAGTGTCAATGTATTGACCCAGTCTGGATGTGGCCGAGTCAATACCATTGACTATTGGCCTACCTGGTGGATTGACACTGTCCTTATGATTATATGCATGGACTCTTTTTCTCTTTAAAGATTTATATTTGTCTTTTTAGATTTTAATTTTTTACCAATTCTTAATTTTATGTATTTGTATTAGCGCTGCACTATTCTTTGAAAATTTTATATCTGGGATTTGTATTTTGATCTTGAGTGTTATAGCTGCTGTATATGTTAGGGTATCTGCACTGATTGATTTTTATTTTCAATTTTTAATATAGCAAAAAGTACAAAATATTGTGTTTTTTTCAAAATAGTCACTCTTTTTTCGTTTATAGCGCAAAAATAGAAACAAAAGAAAGCTCTATTTGTGGGGAAAAAAAGGATGTCAATTTTGTTTGGGTACAGCGTCGCACGACCATGCAATTGTCAGTTAAAGCGACGCAGTGCCATATCGCAAAAAGGGCCTGGTCATTGAGCAGACAAATCTTCCGGGGCTGAAGTGGTTAATTTCTTCATTTTACAAAAAATTTGGACAAAAAATTACAACTTCAAAAACTCTCCATGCCTCCATGCCTCTTTTAATACACTGGGGCACCTTGCATTATTTATACTTTGCACCCCTCCACCCCAAGTATGGGGACGGGTAGTACCGACACCACACATTCACAATTTTTCATTTGCCCTACTCACTGCAATTTTAAACAATTGCATTATCTTAATCACTATGGTTCTATTTCAGCACTGTTTCAGGGATATATGGGATGCCGCAATAGGCTGGCTCCCCGATGCCCTGTTATTGTTAATGTTAATTAATTTTTATCACACACAATTCTTCCAACCCTTTGCTATTTTTACCTTTCACTTTTAATGTTTATTTTTATTTGTATTTATTACTTTATTATTCATTTACTTTCATTATTCATTTATTTTTTATATATATATTTTTTTAATAATTATTAATTGTTAATTTTTTAGATTTTATTATTTTTTGTCACTCCTTATTCTCACTTTCACTTCATACTGGTGATGCTTTAAATCATCATCAGCCCATGCTCCATTGGTGCCCCGCTCGTCTGTCCTCTCCCGTAGGTCCTCTTGTTGTCCTTCAGCCGTTTAGGGCATCGTTCCTATGCCACCTTAACAACAATAATCACTTTTGGGATTACACTCCCATTATTTCTACGACTGTTTGTTTTTACTATGTTTCATTGTATGTTTTTTTGTTCCCATGTATTTAGTTACCCCTTGAGTATGTGGCGCGGCACTCGGCTGCCTGTCCCTCCCAATTGCGGCGGACTTGTGCTTCCCCTGGCGGGGATGCCCTTCTGGTCCATCCCCTCTTGCTCCTCCCTGGCTCGGGGCTTCCCGCCCCTTGGCTTGGCTTCAGCGCACATGCGCAGTATCGCACATCGCGCACCTGCGTAGTGCAGGGAAGCAGACCCGGTGACGCTGGACGTGGCCGCTCTGGCGGCGTCTGGACATGTCCTGGTTGGGGAGCTCATTTACTGGGCTTCACCCTTGGATGAGCAGCGTGGATTTCGCCCCTGCCATGTATACCTAGGATCTCCCCCGTGGTGAGGCAGTGATCAATTGGACGCCTGACGCTGTGCTTTGGGGATCACCACAGGTGCCTTTTTTTCTGTCCATGCATTACCCTGCATTCTTGATCACAGCTATGGATACCTCCATGGATGATCTCACACTGGTTTTTCACCAGTACCACTGGACCTTGCACCAATTGTTCTCTACCTGTCCATCTGCCTGCAAACCCTTGGGAACTCCCTCTCTACATGGCGCTGGCCTCCTATGTACCCACAGACGTAACTACTGTGGTAAGTTCTATTCCCTATGAACACCCCCAGGGTTCCTTCCCGTCCTCCCCTTTTCTCCCCCCTCCCTTCCCCCCTTCTTTTTCCTTCTGCCTTTCCTTCCCCTCTTTCCCCCCCTCCCCTCTCTTTTCCTTTTTTCTTCCAGCTCCCTCCCCCCTACTCCCCTCTCTACCCTTTCCCTTTCCCGTTCCCCGCCCCTTTCCCCTCTCTCCCTTTTTCCCCCTCCCCCCTTCTCCCCCCCCTTTTTCTTTCCCATCACCCTTCCCTACCCTCCTTTCCTCTCCTTACCCTCCCCATCTCCTCTCCTCTCTTATACATTTCCCTCCCTTTCCTGTCCCCCTTCTCCCTTCTTTCCCCCCCCCCTTCCCCACTACCCCATCCTCCTTCCTGTCCTTTTCTTTTCACCGCCCTCCTCTTCCCTTTTTCTGCCTCTATCCTTCCTCCCCTTACCCCCTTCCCCCTCCCCACCCTAGTATGGGTTACTTATTGGGTCCTTAAACTAATTACATGCCTTACACCTAGAGATCGACGCACTATCCCCCTTGTCCGCCGCGGGGGGGGTACCACATGGGCGGCCCACTTCTGCGCCTGTTCTAGTACTCATCGGGTAAGCTTCTACTCCTTTTCATGTAGTATTTATACTATTGCTGAATTGTTTCATATATCTTTTGTTATATTATTAATTGTATAGATTGGCTCTCCTGAAGAAGCGGTATTCCCACAAAACTAGTAGAGACTCTGACCAATCCTTGATGTGCATCATTGTTCATTATTGTACAATTTTATCTGCAATAAAACTTTTTAATTCAGCAATGTTTCCCATGTGTATCAGTACCGAGATAGTCCACAAATTATTTGGGTGGGTTGCTCAAGGTTTAGCTTCAGCAACTATCCTCTTGCCCCCACCCCCCTCCCCTTTTGTTTTACTATTAATTGGATGATGGTAAGTTGCTATTCTTTCATTATTTCCTTGTATCTGAGGCTATACTCCCATTTTGTTCTATATCCCATAGTTTGTAGACGCTAAAACTTTTGCTCAGACCAATCAATATACACTTGGGATTTTTTTTCAAAAAATATGTAGCAAAATACATATTGCAACAAAAGTCTGGGGAATGCCCAGGAAAAAAACCAAGCCTACTTACTGACCAGCTCGCAGACAACCAATTAACCTGTCTAACAGTATGCGTTAAAAACAGGGGTTTTGTCCGCACGCATTTGCAAACGCATGCGTGAGCCACAGAGCCACGTCACGGCACCCTGGAATCTGTGGTCCTACACTAAACTATGAGTGTCCCCACAATGGAGGCACAGGCATTCTGATGGATAGATGAGGACAGGTGGACTGAAGGGGGGCCAGCTCTCCTTAAAGGTAAAACCACCAAACACCCAGCATGTAGCACAATGGCTGCAAAGGTGTTGGTGCGTTGCTGGACCAATACAAACACCAATGTGTTATGAAAAACAAACTTGTCCACCGCCCTCATCTATAGCTGGCCATCGCAGTAAGCAGCATTGGAGGGCTGAAACAGATAGCAAAAGCCTGGGGAATGCCCGGAAAAAAAACAAGCCTACTTACCGACCAGCTCACAGACAACCAATTAACCTGTCTAACAGTATGCGTTAAAAGCAGAGGTTTTTAAAATGATGAAAAAAAACTTGATTTAAAAAAAAAAAATTATTTGATATGTTTTATAGCAATAAGTAAAAAATGTTGTTTTTTTCCAAAATTGTCGATTTTTTTTGTATACAGCACAAAAAATAAAAATCACAGAGGTGATCAAATACCACCAAAAGAAAGCTCTATTTATGGGAAAAAATTACAATTTTATTTAGGTACAGCGTCGCACTATCGCACAATTGTCAGTTAAAGTAACGCGGTGCTGTATCGCAAATAATGGCCTGGTCATGAAGAGGGGTAAATCTTCTGGAGGTCAAATGGTTAACAAGAAAGGGGTACAATAAAACATGACAGCGTTCTTAAAGAATAGAATAGCCCTTTAAATTGGTGTAGTTTAAGGTACTTTGCCTAAAGATATTATTAGTTGTTGCTTTTAAATCATCTTGACAGTAGGTTACCATACATTCGTTTGAGGTAGCAGGTGAAATTACAAACATATATTTAACTTGGTGCTTAATTATAGTCTTTAAGTCTAACTAACAGATCCACACGTCACACACCCTAACAACCAGCCTAGGGTGGCTGCTTGTCTGTTTGATGTATATTTAAAGGGATATTGCAAATAAAGCGCATATATTTACTAGTTACTGCAGTTTATTCATTATGAAATATAGATGTTTTCCATAGGAAGCCTAACTCCAACCATAAAAAATGAATTTTTTACATTTTGGAGACAGAAAAATGGTGGGATGTTCTTGTCCATGGCATAAGAAGGATTGTATGGCAATAAAAGCTCCAACGTTTTAATTCTTCCTTAAGCCCCGTACACACGGTCGGACTTTTGCCCAACAAACAATCCGACCGTGTGTACGCTCCATCGGACAAACTTTTTTTCGTTTGGTTTTGTTTTCATCGGACAAAAATTGGGTCTGCAAACGGACAAACTTTTGCCCAACAAAAGTCCCATGGAGCAAAGTCCGACCGTGTGTACAGAAAACCATAGGACTTTTGTCCAATGGACAAAACAACTAATGTTAAAATCAACCAACAATAGCAGAAGTTGAACAAAGGGTGGCGGTAAAGAGCAGAAAAGAACAGAAAAACCACGTGATGTTGCAAAAAGTTTTGGGAAAGTTTGCAGAAAAGTCAGAGCGTGTGTATGCTTTGGGTGTTCCCGACCAACTCTGTTCGGACAAAAAAACACGGAAAAGTCAGATGGAAGTCCGACCGTGTGTACGAGGCTTTGGTCTAATAGAAATGTGTTTTGTTTTTCTGTGTGCCCGTTGAGGAGATTTTCCATCATAGGATGTAAGGAGAAATATCCCCAATTGGGAAATGGCAATACAGACTTGGCAAAGGATTTAACCCTTCCTTGCTCTATCCAAAATGAAATAAACCAAATAGGGATGAGCAAATAAAGAAACATTTGCTCTTCTGCGCAAATATATATAACTAGCATTGTACACGGTAGCTACTAAATGGAAACCTATAGGGATTGCATTCTTTATACTACAGCACAGGGGCGGATCCAGAGTCTTTTCTCGGGAGGGGCACTGCCAAAAAATATGTTTTTTTTGTGGGAAATTTATCGGGGAAATGACTGGTGTCGGCGCTTCAACCATCCCGGCACCATGGTTGTTATGGTGTCAGGATGATTGAAGCTCATTATTTCTATTATTACATTGTAATATAAAATTAAATAGTTCAATGAAGAATCAGTGGGAGCCCCGAGTGTGTTACTTGCCACCGTCGCCTGCAATTAGTGGGAGCCCTGAGCGTGTCACTTGCCACATGTTGCGGATTGTCACTTGCCACGTCACCTGCCACACCTTGTGGACTGTCACTTGCCACACCTTGTGGATTGTCACTTGCCACATCACCTGCCACACCTTGCGGATTGTCACTTGCCACGTCACCTGCCACACCTTGCGGATTGTCACTTGCCACGTCACCTGCCACACCTTGTTGATTGTCACTTGCCTGCCACCAGATGCAGATTGTCACTTGCCACGTCACCTGACACAATTTGCGGACTGTCACTTGCCACGTCGCCTGCCACACCTTGCGGATGGTCACTAACTTCCCTGCTAAGGTGTAGTTTTGGTTGTCTCTTGCTGTGTCCCAGACTCCCAGAGTCAGGCAGCAGAGAGATAATGTAATCTCTCTGCTGCCTGCATAGAGAGGGCGGAAGTCACTGCAAGAATGCAGGGCAGGCACGGGCGGTGAGAGATGATCTCATCTCTCTGCTTCCCCGCTCCCGGCTAGCTGATTGGCCAGCTGCCACACTGAGCCTGCTCTCTCACTCTCACCTGCGCTGCCAACACACTGAGCAGCACGGTCTGCCCACGAACCACGCCGCCCGCCCACAAACCGCGCCGCAAGCGGAGCCACCCGCTTTCTCATCCGTCTGTGGAGCAGCACGCTATCGCACCTGCCCGCAGAACAAGTACTGTGTATACTCAAGTATAAGCCAAACCGAATATAAGCCGAGGCACCTAATTTTTCCCCCAAAAAACTGGGAAAACGTATTGACTCGAGTATAAGTCTAGGGTGTCCATCTGCATGCCTCACTGTGCCTCACTTTGCCTCACTGTGCCCATGCCTCACTTTGCCCATGCCTCACTGTGCCCATGACTAGATTGATGTTTAACATGGGAGTCTATGGAAGGAGTGCCCAGGTTTGAAAAATCGGTTCTCGCCGGCCGTAGGTCTCCCAGACACCAAACTTTGCACACTTGTAGAGAATACATGAGTCTACATTTGTGCCAAGCTTGGGGTCCAGGGAACCTACGACCGGTCGGTATCGGGTCCGCAAAGTCACCGGAGAAATGACCATTTAACATTGGAGTCTATGGAAGGGGTGCCCGGGTTTAAAAAATCAGTGCTCCCCGGCCGTAGGTCCCCCAGACACCAAACTTTGCACACTTGTAGAGGAGATATGGGGCTACATGTGTGCCACGTTTGGGGTCCAGGGGACCTATGCCCGGCCGGAACGGGTCCCCAAAGTCCGGGAGATCAGGCGCAAAAAAAAAAACAGAGCAAGCAAGTGAGTGTGACAGATGGCCTGGGGGGGGGGGGGTAATTGCCCTGGATCCGCCCCTGCTACTGCAGTGCGTGGGGCAAGAAACCCCATTATCTTTAACCAGAACTAGCCAGGGGCAGATATAGGAGAGGCTTCCATGTATGGCACTCTGGGATAGAGGGTGCAGGTGTGGTGAAAGCCTCTGTTGCATTTACCTTTGTCAATGTTCAAGGGGACCCTAAAGTCAATCTGATAGCTGAGCCCTGCAGATTACACCAGATAAGAGTCTGACCTTAACCCTACAGAACACCTTTGGGATGAATTAGAGCAGGCCCTCTTATCCACATCAGTGCCTGACCTCACAAATGCACTTCTGGAAGAATGGTCAAACATTCCCATAGACACACTTGCAGACACCTCTGACCATCTCCTGTAGAATGGCCGCACAGTATCTGACCATCTCCTGTCAGAGCCCTCAGAGGTTAGTTAGAGAATCTTAGTGAACAAACAGCATCATGACTGACTCTCTGGCCAATAGGGGCTTCCTGATCGGCAAGGAGGAGAATGAGGGAGACAATAGCAAATAAGAATTTGTTATTGTCACACAAGTGGGTGTGCTCAGAGCGCAGTGCTCTGGGCCCCATCACACCCTTTTTTGAAGCCTATTAGAGCCATTGGAATTCAATGCGTCCGGCGCCCCACATATAGATTAGGGGGCCAGACACATAGATGGGGGGACGGTGCCCCTGTTCCCCTAATGGACGAGCCACCACTGGAGCCACCTGTGTGCAATTTAATTTCAATATAAATACAGCTGTACTGTGAAGCCCTCAAAGATTTTTTGGAGAACCTTAGAGAACAAACAGCATCATGAAGGCCAAGGAACATACTAGACAGGTCAGGGATAAAGTTGGGGAGCAGTTTAAAGCAGGGTTAGGTTATAAAAAAAATCCCAAGCTTTAACCACTTAAGGACCCCTCACTGTATATATACACGTCGGCAGAATAGCTCGTACAGGCACAATCACGTACCTGTACGTGGCCCTTTAACTGCCGACGCCGGGGTCGCGCGTGCCGCTGGCGTCGCGCTCGCGACCCCCCTGCCTTCCCCGTGAGTCGGACCGTGGGTCCCGCTTACTCGATCGCTGCGGGGATCCCCGCGATCGTCTCACGGAGGCATGGAGCGGGGAGATGTTAGTGTAAACACAACATCTCCCCGCTCCCCTACTGACACTGTCACCGATCTCCGCTCTGTAATCAGAGCGGAGATCGGTGACGTGTCACTCGCAGCCACACCCCCCCTCAGTTAGAAACACGGCCCTAGGCACACTTAACCCATCCAGCGCCCCTAGTGGTTAACCCCTTCACTGCCATTTTTACACTAACCAGTGCATTTTTATTGCACTGATCGCTGTAAAAATGACAATGGTCCCAAAAAGGTGTCAAAAGTGTCCGATGTGTCCGCCATAATGTCGCAGTTGCGAAAAAAATCGCTGATCACCGCCATTACTAGTAAAAAAATAAAAAATTATAAAAATGCCTTAAAACTATCCCCTATTTTGTAAACGCTATAATTTTTGTGCAAACCAATTAATAAACGCCGATTGCAATTTTTTTTACCAAAAATATGTAGAAGAATACGTATCGGCCTAAACTGAGGAAAAAAAAATATATATATTTTTTGGGGATATTTATTATAGCAAAAAGTAAATATGTAATTTTTCTCAAAATTGTCGGTCTATTTTTGTTTATAGCGCAAAAAATAAAAACCGCAGAGGTGATCAAATACCACCAAAAGAAAGCTCTATTTGTGGGAAAAAAAAGGACGCCAATTTTGTTTGGGAGCCACGTCGCACGACCACGCAATTGTCAGTTAAAGCGACGCAGTGCCGAATCACAAAAAGGGGCCTGGTCATTATGCTGCGTATTGGTCCGGTCCTTAAGTGGTTAAACATCTGACGGAGCACTGTTCAAACCATCCTTTCGAAAATGGAAAGATTATGACACAACTGCAAACCTACCAAGACATGGCCGTCCACCTAAACCAGGGGTAGGCAACCTCGGCCCTCCAGCTGTGGTGAAACTACAAGTCCCATGAGACATTGCAAGACCCTGACACAGTCACAGGCATGACTCCTAGAGACAGAGGCATGATGGGATTTGTAGTTTCACCAGAGCTGGAGGGCCGGAGTTACCTAAACTGACAGGCCAGGCAAGGAGAGCATTAATCAGTGAAGTAGCCAAGAGACCCATGGTAACTCTGGAGAAGCTGTAGAGATCCACAGCTTAGGTGGGAGAATCTGTCCACAGGACAACTATTAGTCTTGCACTCCCCAAACAATATGGCCTTTATTGAAGAGTGGCAAGAATAAAGCCATTGTTGAAAGAAAGCTGTAAGAAGTCCCATTTGCAGTTGGTGAGAAGCCATGTGGGGGACACATGTGAAAGAAGGTGCTCTGGTCAGATGTGAAATTAAAATTGTACTTTTTGGCCTAAAAGCAAAGCGCTATGTGTGGCAGAAAAAATAACACTGTATGTCACTTTGAAAACACCATCCCCACCGTGAAACATGGTGGTGGCAGCATCATGTTGTGGGGATGCTTTTCTTCAGCAGGGACAGGGAAGCTGGTCAGAGTTGATGGGAAGGTGAATGGAGCCAAATACAAGGCAATCTTAGAAGAAAACCTGTTAGAGTCTGCAAAAGACTTGAGACTGGGCTGGAGGTTCACCTTTAAGCAGGAAAACGACATATAGCCAGCGCTACAATGGAATGGTTTAGATCGAAGCATATTCATGTGTTAGAATGGCTCAGTCAAAGTCCAGGCCTAAATCCAATTAAGAATCTGTGGCAAGACTTGAAAATTGCTGTTCTCAGACGCTCTCCATCTAATCTGACAGAGCTTGAGCTATTTTGCTAGTAAGAGAAAGAGAGAGAGAGAGATTATACACGATTTATATAGAGCCAACAGTTTACGCAACACTTTGCAATGTATAGGGGGGGACAACATAATTACAGGACAGTTCAATACAAAAAGGTACAGGAGGGCCCTGCTCGTAGAGCTTACATTCTAAAGGGAGGGTTGGTGGTACAAAAGGTTATAATAGCTGCAGAGAATTGGATGGGGGTGGCTCGGGGATAGTTGTTAGGTGGGTGTGGGACAGGCTTCCCTGAATAAATGAGTTTTCAGGGATCTCCTGAAGGTGGGTAGGGTCTCTGTCTCTGTGTAGTGGGGTATTGCCTTTTAAACCCCCAGAGAATACAGTACCCAGTGCGCAACGGGACACCCAGGGTGCATTGCCCCACTCAGAGACTGCTGGGGCGGGCTGAGTTCGGTCTCTTTGGACACCGCCCGCCCAGCAAGTGGAACTCTTTTCCGAGCCTGCTGAGATACAAGGCCTGAAGCCTGGGCCTTTCTCCAAAGAGCCTTCCGCTCTCACCGAAGAACCTGAGGGACGTCTCTCCACTGTTGCTGCATTGTTGCCAGGAGGACCGAAGACTTGGATGTCATGAGACCTGTGTACCGAGACACAGCAGCGGAAGATACGGACACGGACTGGTCCGGTTGGGTGAGAGAGCACCTGCTCAGAGAACTATATAGGATCTCTAGGCCCATTAACTGTTATCCAGAGTTATCAATAGTGTTGCGCTGCGCACCGGAGAGACAGCGCATCAGAGCAACTTTAGAGATTGCCTTTAATTCGCCAAGATATTCAAACCCCTTTTACCCTGTGGATTACAGTTGTTTTCTTCAAAAGTGCACCACCGTTTTGCTAGCGAAGATCTTCCCCTACAGAACTTCTACATAGTACAGTCAGGCCTGACTTAGCGTAGACATTGCTGGGCGCCATTTTTGCCCACGAGGGAGAATAGCTGCAGCGGGGACCATTAGTATTATGCACAGTACTGTATATCTATCTGTTTGTTGAGATAATCTTTTATTGCAGGGCTCTGCACATATATGTACACTGTTGATTACCTGCTCACTTAACAAATCTAAGTAAAAGTGCCAAGGTTTAGTATATTGGTGTTTGTGTAATTTACTTTGCAGAGGAGACGGGTAAGAATAGCTGTGCTTTATTGCTGTGTGTGTGCTATTATAGGATTGTGCCCCAGGGACTTACAGGCCACGCAATCCTACTCTCCCCTACTAACCGTTTTTAGGCAGTATACAGAGCGGAACACTTAATGCACCTAACCCATGCGAGTACCCAACATTGGGGTTTTATTTGTCTGCACAATAAACAGTTTTAAACGATATTATGCCATGGAGTTTCTTTTTACCATTTTCCATGTGAGGAGACAGCACCAGTAAGCAGCTTTGAAACAGACAGCCTGCCTACAATCCCTAAAGTGAATCATAAGCGTGTTTGACCAAGATGTGAGGTTACACGCTCAGAGGTGAGCAGTCATTACCTGAGGGTGGGGAGCACCTGAGTGTGAACACTGCAGCAAGCTGTTTGTCACAATTTTTGGAAGTCACTAAATATGTATCTGTAGCGGGCATGCACTTTCCCTGTGTATTTAAAACTGGCAAAGACACCAGTAATGTGCAGTTCCCTGCAGCTCAGCGGGTGACGCTGTCGCCTTGGGCTGGGGTTGAACCATTTCTGAGTGCCGTACCCCTTTTTGTCCTCCCTCGGCAGTGGTATGGTGGGGCGGGGAACCCGCCGTGCCTGCTGGGAGAGGGTATAAAGGGCGCGGCCATCTTTGTCACGGGGTCGAGTCCCGGGCACCTTCAGCCTGAGGGCGGTGGTTCGTGTCGGTCCTCTAGGCGACCCAGGCCTGGAGGACGTTCGGAGGTCGTGTTCCATCCCAGGCACCTTTGGCCTGGGGTGGGGTACTCGGATGGAGGTCTGGAGCTCAGTGCCCACCACTGAGTTCCGCGAGGGAAGGAGATCCTAGGGGACCCCGGGAGTGGGTACCCGAATCCAGAGGCATAATGGACCGGGAGGGGGTACTTGCTTGAAGACCTGGTGCAGCATATCACCAGTGACAGGTGAGCCTCCACCGGAGACCGCCGGGAAGGATATTCCCCCTCGATTGGAGACCGCAACCCACTTTCAGGAAGGAAAGTGGAGAGTTCATTGTGTCTGGGCCTACTCGTATCCACACCCCTCTGTCTGTTCTACTCGTTGAGGGAGTCCAACTGTTTGTGCATTACTCTGTTATCGGAAGAATAAAGGAGTGTTGGACTTTATTGGTGTGGGGCTCATTTTCTGGCAGACATTGTTCAAGAAAACCACCAGGAGGAGGCTCCAGATGCAGAACACCGACCCGAAGGTAAAAGAGGATTGTCTCTCACTGCACACACATCTGCAGTGGAACTTGGCGTGGTGACCTCGCACTCTCTCCACTAGTGATGAGCCGAACACCCCCGGGTTCGGTTCGCACCAGAACCCGCGAACGGACCGAAAGTTCGAACGAACATTAGAACCCTATTAAATACAATGGATGCGAACGTTCGAATTCTAAAGTGCTAATTATAACAACTATTATGCATGTTATTGTCCTAAAAAGGGTTTGGGAACCCGGGTTCTGCACCAGGGGACATGTATCAATGCAAAAATAAGTTTTAAAAACGGTCGTTTTCCGGGAGCAGTCATTTTAATGATGCATAAAGTGAAAAAAAAAAAGTCAAATATTCCTTTAAATATCGTACCTGGGGGGTGTCTAAAGTATGCCTGTGAAGTGCCACGTGTTTCCCGTGTTTAGAACTGTCCCTGCACAAAATGACACTTCTAAAGGAAAAAAAAGCCATTTAAAACTGCTTGCGGCTTTAATGTAATGTCTGGTCCCGGTAATATGGATGAAAATCTTTAAGAAAAATGGCATAGCTACCCCATGACCCCCCCCCCCCTACCCCAGCCCATTACCAGCCCCTTTGGGTCTTGTATGGATATTAAGGGGAACCCCGCACATAAAATAAAAAAGGCCCTATATACTCTGAACAGCCGTATACAGGCGGTGCATACAAGACAGGGACTGTAGGTTTGTTCTTATGTAGAATCTGTTTGTAATTTTGAACAGGTACATTGTTGAAGTGTAGCTCCAGACCAAAAATCTATTTTTAAACTTTTTGGAAAACATAGGTAAGGGTTATCACCCCTGTAACATTTGTTTTGCTGTCTGTGCCCCTGTTCAGAACATTTCACCTCACTTTCCGTCCTAATGACAACTGTTTTTGAAATGTGGTGTTTTTCTTGAAACAAGGATTGCTGATAAAGCATCAGTACAGAGGAGACACCTTTCTCCCATATTTATTCTTACAGGAGAGAATTTTCCTTCCTAGTGGTAGATTTCCTCTCACTTCCTGTTGTCTTCTTGCGTTTGCAAGTAGGAGTCGTTTGTAAGTTGGATGTTTGAAAGTAGGGACCTGCCGTATATACTCTGCAGAAATAGGCCCCTTAGTTGTTGGTGTTGGCACAACACTGTAAGCACTCACAGTTACTCTTGGTTGGTGCTGGAACGCCCTGCTGTCAACTATTATATCAGGAATTTTAATTACATATAATTGTTGAACAGTGGTAGTAAAAATTGGGCCTTTGATGGTGGTGCTGGTGCCACAACACTGTAAGCCCTGACAGTTACTCTTGGTGGGTGCAGCAATGGGCCCTGCTGTGAATTATTAGATCAAGAATTGTAATTACATGCCCCTGTTGAACAGGGGCTGAAAAATTGGGCCTTAGGCACTGGTGGCACAACACTGCAACCCTTCACAGATACTGTACTTGGAGCACAGCAATGAGCCCTGTTGCAAAGTATTGCTTCAAAAATTGTAATGACACGCCCCTGTTAAACAGGGGCTGAAAAATTGGGCCTTAGGCACTGGTGGCACAACACTGCAACTCCTCACAGATACTGTACTTGGAGCACAGCAATGAGCCCTGTTGCAAAGTATTGCTTCAAAAATTGTAATTACACGCCACTGTTAAACAGGGGCTGAAAAATTGGGCGTTAGGCACTGGTGGCGGCACCCATAAACAAAAATGATCTTCCAAGCTATCATCATCAATCGTACCATTGAGGACTCGGAGGAGGAGGATAGCCAGTCAACATAACAGCACAGGCACTCAGCATCAGCATCAGTCTTGAAGGGATGTGACATTTTAAAATCAATTAGTCTGTTATATCAGCATCAGGTGTGTGGTAGCTGGTGGTGATCCAAGACTGGTTCATCTTGATGAAAGTCAGTCGATCAACCGAGTCGGTGGACAGGCGCACCCTGTGATCCGTGACAAATCCTCCAGCAGCACTGAATGTGCGTTCCGAAAGAACGCTGGATGCAGGACAGGCCAGTAGCTCAATTGCATACTGTGCAAGCTCTGGCCAGTGATCCATCCTCAAGACCCAGTAAGCCAGAGGATTTTCGGTGGGGAAGGTGTCCAAGTCTGACCTTGCCCCTAGATATTCCTGCACCATGTTTATCAGACGCTGGCGATGGTTGCTGGAACCGATCATACTTTGGGGCTGCGGACTAAAGAATTGTCTGAACGCATCGGTCAGACGGCCACCTTCCCCACCGCTCCTTCTTTGACTGGCCGAAGCCTCAGCAACTCGTTGTCCAGGACCAGGAGTTTGCAACCTCCCAGTCTCTGGGAACGCGTTGCACAGACCTTTCTGCAAGGCCTCCCGGAGTTGTCTCATCCTCTGCTCCCTCTGCGACGGTAACATAAGGTCCGCAACCTTACCCTTGTACCGTGGATCAAGGAGAGTGGCCAGCCAGTAATGGTCCCTCTCCTTGATCCGAAGAATACGAGGATCCTTCCGCAGACTTTGCAGGATCAGGGAGGCCATGCAGCGTAGGTTTGCTGAGGCATTCGCTCCGGAGTCCTCTGGGTCACTAAGGACGACATGATCCGCAGCCACCTCCTCCCAGCCACGTACAAGTCCACTGGTTTCTTGGGACTGTAAATCATCCCTAAAAGACTGCTGCTGATGATGCTGAGTGCCAGCCTCCACCTCCATGCTGACACAATCCTCCTCCTCCTCCTCCTCCTCCTCCTCCTCCTCCTCTTCCTGTGCGATGGGTGGGACAGAAGGAACACTGTCTGGGTAAAGGGGGCCTTGAGAGGCAAGGAAGTCCTCCTCTTCCTGCCTCTGTTCTGCCTCAAGTGCCCTGTCCATTATTCCACGCAGCGTGTGCTCCAACAGGTGGACAAGAGGTACAGTGTCACTGATGCATGCACTGTCACTGCTCACCATCCTCGTGGCCTCCTCAAATGGTGCCAGGACAGTGCATGCATCCCTGATCATGCCCCACTGGCGTGGAGAAAAAAAACCAAGCTCCCCTGACCCTGTCCTGGTGCCGTAGTCGCACAGGTACTCATTGATGGCCCTCTGCTGCGTGTGCAGCCGCTGCAGCATGGCCAACGTTGAGTTCCACCTGGTGGGCATGTCACATATAAGGCGGTTCTTGGGCAGGTTCAACTCCTTTTGCAGCTCAGCCAGGCGAGCACTGGCATTATAAGATCTGCGGAAATGCACACAGACTTTCCTGGCCTGCCTCAGGACATCCTGTAAGCCCGGGTACCTGCCCAAGAAGCGCTGCACCACCAGGTTAAGGACGTGAGCCACACAGGGCACATGGGTCAGTTGTCCCTGTCGGAGGGCGGAGAGGAGGTTGGTGCCATTGTCGCAAACCACCATTCCTGGCTTAAGCTGGCGTGGCGTCAACCACCTCTCGGCCTGGCCCTGCAGAGCAGACAGGACCTCTGCCCCAGTGTGGCTTCTGTCCCCCAAACACACCAGCGCAAGCACGGCATGGCATCTTTTTGCCTGCGTACTTGCGTAGCCCCGTGAACGGCTACGGAGCACCGCTGGTTCATAGGACAAACCACAGGAAGAGGCCATGGAGGAAGAAGAAGAGGAGGGGGTGGAGGAGAGAGGTGTGTCACAACCAGTAGTAGCATTTTGGAGGCGTGGCGGTGGGACAACCTCCAACACTACTGCACCTTGTCCTGAATCCTTCCCAGCTGCCAAAAGAGTGACCCAATGGGCCGTGAAAGAAAGGTAACGTCCCTGTCCATGCCTGCTGGACCATGAGTCAGCGGTAATATGCACCTTACCGCTGACCGCCCTGTCCAGCGAGGCCAAGACATTGCCTTCCACATGCCGGTAGAGAGCCGGAATAGCCTTCCGTGAGAAAAAGTGGCGTTTGGGAACCTGCCACTGAGGAACCGCACATTGCACAAACTCACGGAAGGGGGCCGAGTCTACCAACTGAAAAGGCAGCAGTTGAAGCGCTAGCAATTTAGCCAAGCTAGCATTCAACCGCTGGGCATGTGGATGGCTGGGAGTGAACTTCTTTCGACGGTCCAGCAGCTGGGGCAGGGAAATTTGCCTGCTAGAATCGGACGTCGGTGTACTGCTAGCAGAGTGGGCGCAAGTACTTGGCTGTGACACACCTAATTCTACACCTTCATTCCTCTCAGTGCATGTTTCAGAGAGGACTGAAGTTATAGTGGGGTTGGAGATCCCAGCTGATGCGGTGCAAGGAGAGGTCCGCTTTGTTCTTTGGTGTGGGTCTTTGAGGTAGGCTTGCCAACGAGCTGCATGGCAGGTCAACATATGTCTGGTCAGGCATGTGGTACCCAAGCGGCTGATGTTTTGGCCACGCGATATACGCTTGAGACATATGTTGCAAACAGCAGCTGTGCGATCTGATGCACTAGCCTCAAAAAAGGCCCACACCAAAGAACTTTTTGAATGACGGGCAGAGGCAGCGCCCTGCACAGGCGGAGCTCTGCGGTGTGATTCCGTCGGTGTACTGCCCTTACGCTGGCCACCAAAGGGCATCCTGCCTCGTTGGAGATGTGCCTCCTCCTCCTCCTCCTCCTCTCTCCTATTAGGCACCCACGTGGAGTCATTGACCTCATCATCCCCTCCCTCCTCATCACTGGAGCCAATCTGGCAGTATGCTGCAGCTGCTGGAACATGACTGCCAGATTGGTGTCCTTCTTGAGCATCCCCTCTGTCTGCTCTCACGCTACTGCCTTCCTCTAGCTGGGTTTCATCATCAGACCCTTCGAAACGCTGGGCATCCTCCTGGAGCATGTACCCAACACTGTGCTGAAACAGTTCGGGGGACTCCTCAGGAGGAGGACATGGTGGGTCTAGGGAAGGAGTGACTGATGATTTGTCTGACATTGATACCAGGGAAGACGACGCTTTGGCAGCTGCTTTTCCAGTACCCTGAGCCTGGGTGAGAGAGGATGAGGAGGAGGAGGAGGGCTTGGTCATCCACTCTACCAAGTCTTCGGCATGATGTGGCTCAACATGTCCAGCTGCCGAAAAGAAGGACAAGCGTGTCCCATGGCCATGTGCTGATGACAATGCACCGCGTCCACGACCAGCACTGTTGCCCCCAGACACAGAGCCTGCTTGCCCTCTTTTATTGCCTCCTGACTGTCTGCCTCTCCTTGTTTGCCTTCCAGACATTGTAATAGATGGCCTGCAGGGAGATGGGAAAAAAGCAATAAGGGCTACCTTCAGGTGTCCTTCTCTGTCCCTGGAAACAAGGACTTGCAGAGTGAAAGAAACTGACACTGTCCCTACCTAGAGTTTTCTGTCCCTAGAATAAATGTTTTTTTAAGCACAATATAGCACAAGGACAATTAACTCACTGTCCTTACAGGTCCCTGGAAACAAGGACTTGCAGAGTGAAAGAAACTGACACTGTCCCTACCTAGAGTTTTCTGTCCCTAGAATAAATGTTTTTTTTAAGCACAATATAGCACAAGGACAATTAACTCACTGTCCTTACAGGTCCCTGGAAACAAGGACTTGCAGAGTGAAAGAAACTGACACTGTCCCTACCTAGAGTTTTCTGTCCCTAGAATAAATGTTTTTTTTAAGCACAATATAGCACAAGGAAAATTAACTCGCTGTCCTTACAGGTCCCTGGAAACAAGGACTTGCAGAGTGAAAGAAACTGACACTGTCCCTACCTAGAGTTTTCTGTCCCTAGAATAAATGTTTTTTTTAAGCACAATATAGCACAAGGACAATTAACTCACTGTCCTTACAGGTCCCTGGAAACAAGGACTTGCAGAGTGAAAGAAAAAAAACACTCTCCCTACCTACAGTTTTCTGTCCCTAGAATAAATGTTTTTTTTAATCACAATATAGCACAAGGACAATTAACTCACTGTCCTTACAGGTCCCTGGAAACAAGGACTTGCAGAGTGAAAGAAACTGACACTGTCCCTACCTAGAGTTTTCTGTCCCTAGAATAAATGTTTTTTTTAAGCACAATATAGCACAAGGACAATTAACTCACTGTCCTTACAGGTCCCTGGAAACAAGGACTTGCAGAGTGAAAGAAACTGACACTGTCCCTACCTAGAGTTTTCTGTCCCTAGAATAAATGTTTTTTTTAAGCACACTATAGCAGAAGCACAAAACACACTGACACTCTCCCTACCTATCCTTCTCTTTCCCTAAACTAAAGGAATCCAGGTTAAGCAAGAAAGAAATAACAGTCACTGTCCCTGCCTATGCTACTCTATCCCTGCTCCGGAACACACTACACTAGGCCGCCGTGCTGGCGGCCTTTTATAGTGTGGGGCGTGTACTAAACACCCTCAGCAATAATTGGCCACAGGCATCCTGCCTGTGGCCAATCATTGCTCTCCTCGCTGCCGGCGCTGTGATTGGCCAAGCATGCGGGGTCACAGTGCATGCTTGGCCAATCACAGCGCCTGGATGACACTGCGATGGCGTAGTGCATTGTGGGCCGTTCGCGTCACTCGAATTTGGCGCGAACGGCCCAAATCGTTCGATCTTCGTCGAACGATCGAACAGCCAATGTTCGAGTCGAACGTATGTTCGACTCGAACACGAAGCTCATCCCTACTCTCCACAGAGGTACCCCTAGACAAGATCAAGAACAGTTGAGAGGAGAGAGAGGGGGCCGCTACATATCATAAGAACTTTATATCAACTACATTGAACAGATTTTCCATCTTGAATTAGAATATCACTGTTTTATGCACTACAGCACTTTATAAATTTAACGTTTGGGGCACTATAATTTTATGAATTATCTATTTATTATATCCTACTGTGTGGCACTAGATTTATATATTTTTTAATTAAGATATTCTTTATTTCTTTTATATAAGCATTCTTATACATATAATACTTTCTTCCATCAAGCCTAGCACACATAGTCTGGCCTCTGGCTGTAAAGATGTCCCGAATACAAAATTTATTCCATCTATTATTTCTTTCCAATACCAGTACAGCTTTGGACACCTCCAAACCATATGTATCAAGTCTCCTTCCTCAATTCCACATCTCTGGCACTTCGCATCTTGTCTCCTGCCAAACTGTAATACTGCGTACACATGATCGTTTTTCACGTCGTTAAAAATTTCATTTTTTAAATTGGCCATTAAAAACGATCGTGTGTAGGCTCCAGAGCATTTTTAACGACATGAAAAATGGCCAAAAAAAATGAGAACCTGCTCTATTTTTTCACGTCGTTTTTCACGTCGTTTTTTTTAACGACGTGAAAAATGGTAGTGTGTATGCTTTTACGAGGGGAAAAAAATGCGCATGCTCAGAATCAAGTATGAGATGGGAGCGCTCATTCTGGTAAAACTAGCGTTCGTAATGGAGATGGCACATTCGTCACGCTGTAACGGACTGAAGAGCACGAGGCTGAAAAGCGCGAATCGTTGCTCAACAAACTTTACTAACATGAAGGGTGGCGCCATTCGAACGGAACTTCCCCTTTATAGTGCCGTCGTACGTGTTGTACGTCACTGCGCTTTGCTTGAGCGTTTTTTTTTGATGGACGTGTGTATGCAAGACAGGCTTGAGAGGAAACAAGAAAAATCACGTCCAGAAAAACGTCGTTTTTGAAAATGACATTAAAAACAATCGTGTGTACGCGGCATGACATTCTTTGGGGTGTGTAGTATACTCTATCAGGGATGAGCCGAACACCCCCCTGTTCCGTTCGCACCAGAACCTGCGAACAGACAGAATGTTCGCGTGAACTTTAGAACCCTATTTAATACAATGGACTCGAACGTTCGAAATCTAAAGTGCTAATTATAAAAGCTTATATGCAAGTTATTGTCCTAAAAAGTGTTTGGGGACCCGGGTCCTGCCCCAGGGGACATGTATCAATGCAAAAAAAAGTTTTAAAAATTGACGTTTTTACGGGAGCAGTGATTTTAATAATGCTTAAAATGAAACAATAAAATTGAAATATTCCTTTAAATTTCGTACCTGGGGGGTGTGTATAATATGCATGTAAAGTGGCGCATGTTTCCCGTGCTTAGAACTGTCCCTGCACAAAATGTCATTTCTGAAGGAAAAAAAGTCATTTAAAACTCACTCGCAGCTATTAATGAATTGTCGGCTTACAGGAATACATAGAAAAGTCATTGATAAAAAAAAAAAAAGTGGGGGTCCCCCCAAATTCAATTACCAGGCCCTTCAGGTCTGGTATAGATAATAAGGGGAACCCCACCGCAACTTGAAAAAAAAATGCGTGCGGTTCCCCCCAAATATCCATGCCAGGCCCTTCAGATCTGGCATGGATTTTAAGGGGAACTCCACCCCAAATTAAAAAAATGGCGTGGAGTCCCCCCAAAAATCCATACCAGATCCTTATCCGAGCACGCAACCTGGCAGGCCGCAGGAAAAGAGGGGGGGATGAGAGAGCGCCCCCCTCCTGAACCGTACCAGGCCACATGCCCTCAACATGGGGAGGATGTTCCCATGTTGATGGGGACAAGGGCCTCATCCCCACAACCCTTGCCCGGTGGTTGTGGGGGTCTGCGGGCGGGGGGCTTATCGGAATCTGGAAGACCCCTTTAACAAATCCCGGCCCCCCCCGAAGAAAGTGTAAAAAAAAGTGTAAAAAAAACCCCACACAAACACCTTAGAAAAGTCCTTTATTAAAAAAAAACCAAAATAAAAAACATTCCAGCGATGAAATCCAGTGTCCCGCGGTGATCCGATGTCCAGCGCTGTCCGTCATTGACTGAGCCTGAGCGGACCTGATGGGGAACTTCCTCCGCAGTCTATTAAATGAATAGACCCGCCCCTTCTAAAGTTCCCCATCAGGTCCGCTCAGCCAATGAATAGGTGTAAGGCTAAGTGGACCAGATGCAGAACGTGAGAAGGGGTGGGTCTATTCATGTATTACACAGTGAAGGAAGTTCCCCATCAGGTCCGCTCAGGCCAATGACGTAGGCAGGGTCTGACATACCGAGGGGGCGGACCTGATGGGGAACTTCCTTCACTGTGTAATACATGAATAGACCCGCCCGTTCTCACGTTCCACATCTGGTCTGCTTAGCCTTACACCTAGTCATTGGCTGAGCGGACCTGATGGGGAACTTTAGAAGGGGCGGGTCTATACATTTAATAGACTGCAGAGGAAGTTCCCCATCAGGTTCGCTTATTTTTTTACATTTTTTTACACTTTCTTCGTGAAATGGTAGGGGTACAATGTACCCCTTGCCAATTCACATGGGGGGGGGGGCGGGATCTGGGGGTTCCCTTTGTTAAAGGGGTCTTCCAGATTCTGATAAGCCCCCTGCCCGCAGACCCCCACAACCACCGGGCAAGGGTTGTGGGGATGAGGCCCTTGTCCCCATCAACATGGGGACATCCTCCCCAGGTTGAGGGCATGTGGCCTGGTACGGTTCAGGATCCACGTCCTGTAAGGGAGAGAGGAGACTGATGCTGTGTCTCTTGTACATAGGGACACAGATCGGTCACCTCCCCCAGTCAGTCCCCTCCCCCACACAGTTAGAATCACTCACAGGGAACATATTTAACCCCTTGATCGCCCCCTAGTTTTAACCCCTTCCCTGCCAGTCACATTTATACAGTAATCAATGCATTTTTATAGCACTGTTCGCTGTATAAATGTGAATGGTCCCAAAATTGTGTCAAAAGTGTCTGATATGTCTGTCGCAATATCGCAGGCCTGACAAAAATCACAGATAACCGCCATTACTAGTAAAAAAAATATATATATATATAATAAAAATGTCATAAATCTATCCCCTATTTTGTAGGCGCTATAACTTTTGCGCAAACCAATCACTATACGCTTATTGCAATTTTTTTTTTACCAAAAATATGTAGAACAATACGTATCGGCCTAAACTGAGAAAAAAAAATAGTTTAAAAAAAAATGGGATATTATTATAGCAAAAAGTAAAAAAATGTTGTGTTTTTTTCAAAATGTTCTGTCTTTTTTTGTTTATAGCGCAAATAATAAAAACCGCAGAGGCGATCAAATACCACCAAAAGAAAGCTCTATTTGTGGGAAAAAAATGATAAAAATATCATTTGGGTACAGCGTTGTATGACCGCGCAATTGTCATTCAAAGTGCATCAATGCTGAAAGCTGAAAATTGGTCTGGGTACGAAGGGGGTTTATGTGCCCAGTAAGCAAGTGGTTAATATGTGTATGTCTATATAAAATGTATACAATCCTGGAGGTATCAATACTAGTGAGTCTACTGCTAATACAGCTGGCTGGGGAGAGGCTGCCTCCTGAGTGGGCTGGGAACCCAAACACTGCAAAAGAGAAAAGGGATAGGGAGAGAGGCGCCAAACCGCCAAAAGTGTAGCAAGTTTTATTAGTAAAAAAAAATTAAAAGTTAAAATACAAAGCTTATTATAAACACAAATAAGTCTGTTTCTTTTCTATGCGAGAAAAACAATTACGCTAAATTGGAAAAAAAAGTTCCTCCTTCTGTGATCTTTTGGAAGTCCTTAGTAAATAGCAGTCTACCACTATATAGGGATACATATTTTAATAGAGGCTGCCCAAAGAAATTTGAAAGGATATGATCTAGTTGGTTAAGATCCCATAACTGCCCGAGAACAAGTTATAATGTGCTTTATTTCCACTTAGTGTACCGTGTCCTTTGCACAGTGTGCACCTAAAACTAACTGAAGACAATTGCTGGTGTTCTCATACTAATACCACAGCAGGCAGTTGATTCTGCTAGCTGCAGTATAATCAGTATATATATATATATATATATATATATATATATAGTGACAGTAGGAGCTACTGTCACGGTAAAATGGACAGTTTGCTGAACACAGGGTCTGCACATTTGCAAGGTGCAAGACTACAGAGCGTAGATGTGGACTGGAGAAGACTGCTTTTGCAGCTTTCTCCAGGTTTTGGTATTCTGGAAAGGGGCTTTGTAGTTTGGAGATTCCACAGTGTCTTGGGAGGGATGGGATCTCCAACCCTGTGTCCAGACTTTGCTGATTACCAGCAGGGTGTGTGCTCAGGTGAGCACAGCCCTTATAATGAGTGTATGGGAAGACCTCATGGCTCCCAGTTGGAGGCGGCTCCACACCAAGAGACAGGAGGTCTTCAGGAGTCAGGAGTCAGAGAGGCTGTAGGAGACAGCCAGAAAGTTGGTGACTGCAAGGGGCAGAGCTGTGGACGCTAAAGGGAAGCCGTCTACTTTGAGGAGTCCGGTGGTCTGGCTGACCAGGATAAAGTGCAGAAGTACTTCTACAGAGAGCCAGGTGGGCTAGCATTTTCTGTTCTGTGTATTTAATGGAGAAGAACCCCTGCGTGGGAAACCTTTTGTTTGGACTTTTATTTTGCCTTTTTTAATAAAAATGGGCTACCATGCCCTTAAATATAGTTCCTGACTGGCTTGAATCGCTGGAAAAACGCATCTACCACTTGAGCTAAACAACCCCCATCTCACAATATATATATATATATATATATATATATATATATATATATATATACACACATACACACACATCCCACCTTTGTGCAGCTACATTTCACTGCAGGCCATTAGTATGTCTGGAAGGCAAACAAAGAGAGGCAGACAGACACGAGCCAATAAAAGAGGGCAAGCAGGCTCTGTGTCTAGAGGCAACAGTGCTGGTTGTGGACACGGTGCATCTTCATCAGCACGTGGCCATGGGACACGCTTGTCCTTTTCGGCAGCTGGCCATGTTGAGCCGCAAAATGCCGAAGACTTGGTAGAGTGGATGACCAAGCTGTCCTCATCCTCCTCATCCTCTCTCACCCAGGCTCAGGGTACTTTGTCTGGTAAAGCAGCTGCCAATGCGGCCTCTTCCCTCGGCTCAATGGCATCAGTCACTCCTTCCCTAGCCCCACCATGTCCTCCTGAGGAGTCCCCCGAACTGTTTGACTACAGTGTTGGGTACATGCTCCAGGAGAATGCCCAGCGTTTTGAAGGCTCCGATGATGGAACCCAGCTGGAGGAAGGCAGTAACGTGAGCTCAGAGAGAGGGGGTAGTAACGTGAGCCCAGAGAGAGGGGGTGCCCAACAAGGACAGCAATCTGGCAGTCATGTTCCCCCAGCTGCAGGTTTTCTCCAGTGATGGGGAGGGAGGGGATTATGAGGTCACTGACTCCACGTGGGTGCTGGATAGGAGAGAGGAGGAGGAGGAGGAGGAGGAAGAGGAGGAGGCACATCTCCAACGAGGCAGGATGCCCTCCAGGGGCCAGCTTAAGGGCAGCACACTGACTGCATCACACCGCAGAGCTCTGCATATGCAGGGCGCTGCTGTCTCTGCGCATTATTCCAAAAGTTCTTTGGTGTGGGCCTTTTTTGAGACGAGTGCATCAGTCCGCAGCGCTGCTATTTGCAACATATGTCTCAGGTGTATCTCGCGTGGCCAAAACATCACCCGCTTTGGCACCACATGCTTGATCAGACATATGTCGACCTGCAATGCAGTTCATTGGCAAGCACACCTAAAAGACCCACACCAATGAACAAAGCAGACCTCTCCTTGCTCCTCATCAGCTGGGATCTCCAACCCCACTATACCTTCAGTCCTCTCTGAAACCTGCACTGAGAGGAATGAAGATGTAGAATTAGGTGTGTCACAGCCAAGTACTTGCGGGCAATCTGCTATTGGTACACCGACGTCAGATTGTACCAGGCAAATTTCCCTGCTACAGCTGCTGCACCGCCAAAAGAAGTTCGCTCCCAGCCATCCACATGCCCAGCGGTTGAATGCTAGCTTGGCTAAATTGCTAGCACTTCAACTGATGCCTTTTAAGTTGGTAGACTCTGCCCCCTTCCGTGAGTTTGTGAAATGTGCGGTTCCTCAGTGGCAGGTTCCCAAACACCACTTTTTCTCACAGAAGGCGATTCCGGCTCTCTACCGGCATGTGGAAGGCAATGTCTTGGCCTCGCTGGACAGGGCGGTCAGGTGCATATTACTGCTGACTCATGGTCCAGCAGGCATGGACAGGGACGTTACCTATCTTTCACGGCGCATTGGGTGACTCTGATGGCAGCTGGGAAGTATACAGGACAAGGTGCAGTAGTGTTGGAGGTTGTTCTGCCACCACGCCTCTAAAATGCTACTACTGGTGATTCTAACACACCTCTCTCCTCCACCCCCTCCTCTTCTTCCTCCATGGCCTCTTCCTGTGCTTTGTCCTCGGAACCAGCGGTGCTTAGTAGGCGTTCAAGGGGCTACGCAAGTACGCAGGCCAAAAGATGCCATGCAGTGCTTGAGCTGGTGTGCTTGGGGGACAGGAGGCACATTGGGGCAGAGATTATGTCAGCTCTGCAGGGGCAGGCTCAGAGGTGGTTGACGCCATGCCAGCTTAAGCCAGAAAAGGTGGTTTGCGACAATGGCACCAACCTCCTCTCCGCCTCACGTCCTTAACTTCGTGGTGCAGCGGTTCTTGGGCAGGTACCCGGGCTTACAGGATGTCCTGAAGCAGGCCAGGAAACTCTGTGGGCATTTCCGCCGGTCATATAATGCCAGTGCTCGGCTGGCTGACCTCCAAAAGTAATACAACCTGCCCAAGAACCGCCTAATCAGTGACATGCCCACCAGGTGGAACTCTACGTTGGCCATGCTGCAGCGGATGCACACACAGCAGAGGTCCATCAATGAGTATCTGTTGCAATATGGCACCAGGACAGGGTCAGGGGAGCTTGTTTTCTTTCCCCACGCCAGTGGGCCATGATCAGGGATGCATGCACTGTCCTGTCACCATTTGAGGAGGCCATGAGGATGGTGAGCAGTGACAGTGCATGCATCAGTGACACTGTCCCTCTTGTCCACCTGTTGGAGCACACGCTGCATGGAATAATGGACAGAGCACTTGAGGCAGAACAGAGGGAGGAAGAGGAGGACTTCCTTACCTCTGAAGGCCCCCTTTATCCAGACAGTGTTCCTGCTGGCCCGCCTATCACACAGGAAGAGGATGAGGAGGAGGAGGATTGTGTCAGCATGGAGGTGGAGCCTAGCACTCAGCATCAGCAGCAGTCTTCAAGGGATCAATTACAGTCTCAAGAAACCCATGGACTTGTACGTGGCTGGGAGGAGGTGGCTGCGGATCATGTCGTCCTGAGTGACCCAGAGGACTCGACACCGAATGCCTCAGCAAACCTACGCTGCATGGCCTCCCTGATCCTGCAAAGCCTGTGGAAGAATCCTCGTATTCGTGCTATTAAGGAGAGGGATCATTACTGGCTGGCAACCCTCCTTGATCCACGTTACAAGGGTAAGGTTGCGGACCTTATCTTGGCATCGCAGAGGGAGCAGAGGATGAGGCATCTTCAGGAGGCCTTGCATAATGGTCTGTGCAACGCGTTCCCAGAGACTGGGAGGTTACAACTTCCAGGTCCTGGATAACGTGTTGCTGAGGCTTTGGTTAGTCAAAGAAGGAGCGGTGGAGAAGGTGGCCGTCTGACCAAAGCGTTCAGACAATTTTTTAGTCCACAGCCCCAAGGTATGATCGGTTCAAGCAACCATCGCCAGCGTCTGTTTTACATGGTGCAGGAATACCTAGGGGCAAGATCAGACTTGGACACCTTTCCCACCGAAAAGTCTCTGGGTTACTGGGTCTTGAGGATGGATCACTGGCCAGAGCTTGCACAGTATGCAATTGAGTTACTGGCCTGTCCTGCATCCAGCATTCTTTTGTAACGCACATTCAGTGCTGCTGGAGGCTTTCTAACCGATCACAGGGTGCGCCTGTCCACCGACTCGGTCGATCGACTGACCTTCATAAAAATGAATCAGTCTTGGATCACGACCAGCTACCAAGCACCTGATGCTGATGTAACTGAGTATTTTTTTTTTGAAATGTCAGATCCCTTCAAGACTGCCTATGCTGATGCTGAGTGACTATCCTCTTCCTCCTCAATGATCATGCTGATAGCTTGTAAGAACATTTTTGGTTTTGGGCACCGCCACCAGTGGCTAAGGCCCAATTTTTCAGCCCCTGTTTAACAGGGGCGTGTAATTAAAATTTTTGATGCAATACTTTAGTTGGAGCGCAGGAATGAGCCCTGCTGCAGAGTATCTGAGGTGTTGCAGTGCTGTGGCACCAGTGCCTAAGGCCCAATTTTTCTGCCCCTGCTCAACAGGGGCATGTAATTACAATTCTTGATCTAATATTTCACAGCAGGGCCCATTCCTGCGCCCACCAAGAGTAACTGTGAGGGCTTACAGTGTTGTGGCAACACTAACACCTATGGGCCAAATTTCTGCAGAGTATATACGGCAGGTCCCTACTTTCAAACATCCAGCTTACAATCGACTCCTACTTGCAAACGGAAGGAGACAACAGGAAGTGAGAGGAAATCTACCCCTAGGAAGGGAAATTCTCTCCTGTAATGCCGTGTACACACGACCGGTTTTAATGTCATTGAAAAAACAACGTTTTTCTCGACGTGATTCTTCTCAAGCCTGCCTTGCCTACACACGATTGTGAAAAAAAAATGCTCGAACAAAGCGCGGTGACGTACGAAACGTATGACGGCGCTATAAAGGAGAAGTTCCACTCGGATGGCGCCACCCTTTGGGCTGCTTTTGCTGATCCTCGTGTTAGTAAAGTTTGGTGAGAGACGATTCGCGCTTTTCAGCCTCATGCTCTTCAGTCCGTTACAGCGTGACGAATGTGCCATCTCTATTATGAACGCTAGTTTTACCAGAACGAGTGCTTCCGTCTCATAACTTGCTTCTGAGCATGCGCGTTTTGTTCACGTCGTTAAAGCCTACACACGGCCATTTTTCACGAGGAGAAAAACGATGACGTGAAAAACTACGAGAAAAATTAAAGCATGTTCCAAATTTTTAATGCCCATTTTTCACGTCGCGAAAAATGCTCTGAAGCCTACACACGATCGTTTTTATTGACCAAATAATTTTTTTTATTTTTCTCGTCATAAAAAATGGTCGTGTGTACGCGGCATAAGAGTTAATATGGGAAAAATGTGTCTCCTCTCCACTGATGCTGTATCATCAATCCTTGTTTCACTAAAAAACCCAAATTAAAAAAAAAAATTGTCATTGGGACAGAAAGTGAGGTGAAATGTTCTGAAGATTTGCACAGACAGCAAAACAAATGTTACAGGGGTGATAACCCTTCCCTATGTTTTGCAAAAAGCTTAAAAATAGATTTTTTTGGCTGGAGCTACACTTTAAAAATGTACCAGTTCAAAATTACAAACAGATTCTACTTAACAACAAACCTACAGTCCCTGTCTTGTTTGCACCGCCTGTATACTGCTGTTCAGAGTATATAGGGCCTAGTGGCCCCACGCCTTTTTTCAATTTGGGTGCGGGGTTCCCATTAATATCCATACAAGACCCAAAGGGGCTGGTAATGGGCTGGGGGGGGGTACCCATGCCATTTTTCTCGATGATTTTCATCCGTATTGCCGGGATCAGAGATTACATTAAAGCCGCAAGCAGTTTTAAATGACTTTTTTTTCCCTTTAGAAATTTCATTTTGTGCAGGGACAGTTCTAAACACGGGAAACATGTGCCACTTCACAGGCATACTATAGACACCCCCCAAGTATGATATTTAAAGGAATATTTCACTTTTTTTTTTCACTTTAAGCATCATTAAAATCACTGCTCCCGAAAAAACTGTAGTTTTTAATACTTTTTTTTTCAGTAATACATGTCCCCTGGGGCAGGACCCGGGTCCCCAAACCCTTTTTAGGACAATAACTTGCATATTTGCCTTTATAATTAGCACTTTTGATTTTGAACGTTCGAGTCCCATAGACTTTAACTCTAAAGTTTGCGCAAACTTTCAGTCCGTTCGCTGGTTCTGGTGCGAACCGAACTGGGGGGGTGTTCGGCTCATCCCTATAAAACACCCCGTCTTTAAAACCACTTTATTAAAATTTTTACTAAATCACACTGGTCTAACAATGCTGCAAACACCCCCCCCCCCCAATCCCACTGTAGCTCTCTTTTACCCCTTTGAAGCAGCCAGGGACCCTTAAGTGGCTTGGTAGGCTAATATTTCTCCTCAGGGTTGGACTGTTGACTTTTAGTCCGGTGTAAAGAGATGGACACCATTCACTTTTAACATATATTATTAAATGTAAACGATCTAGGCTAGAGATAGGGATGCTTAGGGCAAGGTCTCTACACCTCTCATCTCATTTAGTCTTCTATGGACAAAAATGGCAGCCGTAGTGGAAGATGCTCCATCTCATCTTAAATCTGGAGTGGAGGTGGGGGTGGGAATATGAAAGGAGTTGGGGGGACTTACAATCTTTGCTTTGGATGTCGAGGGACCTTGTCCTGATATTGTTTGAGCCATCAGTGGCCTAAGTAGTATATTTTTTTAATCAGGGCAGTGATGTCCCTCTGCCCTATTGAAGGGTAAAAAGAGTCACAGGTTACTCTGGTTGCAGCTTAGAAAGGACCAAAAGATCTCTCTTGGCCCTCACATGGAGGAATGTGGTATCGTCCTGTGTGAATGCTGGCAAAACTGAATGTTGCTGTACTATGGATGCTAATCTTTCGGATGTTCTTCATTTAGAAGATTAGCATTAATCAGGAAAGTACTGCATTATGACTTTTAGATGGAGCTGATCATCATTGCAAATACATATTTATTGTGGTTGTTGGCTCCATCTAGAGGCCATAATGCAGTATTTACCGAATTCATGCTATTTTTATGAATGAAAAACTTGGGACCTAGAGAGAAAACATTCACACAGAACAAATGTAAATGCAATTCCACAGCATGAATAGCTCTACAAATGTTTAATAAATGCACCCCCGGGAGTCAAGTAAGAATACATTTGCCTCTTGCATTTAGACAATAATTCCTTATCCCCAGGTATCAGCTTTAAATGTACTTTTGACAGGATAGACTATTATAAGTTATCCTAAAACATTAAAGTAACCATCCAATGCCTATAGTCACCTTTACTGCCCATACTCAACGCAGATCTCCTCTGCCATCCTTATAAAGTCATTAGCAATTTGTAACACTATGTAATTTTGTTAACAATTGCACACTCAGTGCATGTCCCCCACACCCTCATGTGACAATGTTGGTTTTTGGAGATTTGGTACTTAGGCCCCAAGTGCAATATGGTGGGAAGGCAGGTGATGTACCATGCAGGTATGTACCTTGAAGTGTCAGGTTTTTTAGTGAGGATTAGAGTAATTCTCTCACACTCCTGGAGGACCTGTATAACCATGAACCATTAAACTTCTGTGTATCACCTGTAAAATGAAGTGGCATCTTTGAGCCATGAAAGGTGTATTTTAAGTGAAATAAAGTAGCTTGATGCTTGTCTATCACAATGACTCTGGTCCATCTCAACGGGTGCCTCTGCCATTTGAGCCATCAACTCTTTTTTACACCTTCTCTCCTACTATAAGTACACCGCCTTCCTGATGTCTCCTTTGGGGACCTAGGACCAGGACCCCCCGGTATTGAGATCAGCCAACTTTACACTGTATGGAAACAGGAATATTCTTCACTCAAGCTCATGGAAGGTTGCGTGTTTTACCCAGATGGGTACAGCAACCTCACCAAATGTAAGCTATCCTGCTTTTTTATATAAACCAGCACCTCTGGAACAAATATATTCCCTGGGTTATTCTGTGGGCCTTCCCTTTGCCCTTTCCATCCACCCTTTGGACCCTTGAGGACCACCACAGCATGAATACCAGAAAGAGGGGAAAGCAGCAGAAAAGGTAGGTTTAGATACTGAAGGACGCCTAGAAATGGCTGGGGTTGGGTTTTTTTTTTTTAGTGTTCTCCCTGGAAAGGTTTCCTTTAGAAAAACATAGTTCCCCTTTAAATGTTACAATATGATGAGACAATGTTGAAATCACAAGTGTGATAGATGTAGGTGCAACATATTGTTATTCTGTTGTAAGTATGTTCTGCTGTGTGTGTTTTATAAAAAGGTGGCATTTAAAAAAAACTAATATTATTGTTCTGGTTGTATAATTCATAATTTTTTTTTCAGGGAAAGAATTAAGATTCAAGTCAGTACAGGAGGTTGTAGATGAGTCTTTTCTTAACAACATCAAAGGCTGTGCCGCACTCCGTCTCTATTCCCACCCCGGCATCTCCTCACTGAGGTGTTCACTGTCACTCCTCCTTTAAATCAAGAAATATTGCATTTCTTGGCACAGCTGAGGAGCTTTCGTCAGAGCCGCTGGCCTCACATCAAAACCTGACGTGCCGCTTCAGAATCTATTTTAATATACACAGATGTTTTAACCCTTTGTATTCTTTTGTTAAAGCGCATAATTTCGAGGAGCTGAATCTGCTTGGTATTGGTATTTCTCTAAAATCTGTATATAACAACTATTTATTATTTATTAATATTATCATCATTAGAATACAGGATTTATATAGCGCCAACAGTTTGCGCAGCCCTTTACACTATAAAGGCAGATATTACAATTACACTTACATTACAATACAAGGGGTTTAGGAGGGCCCTGCTAATGAGAGCCTACAATCTAGTAGGGTGGTAATGATCATAGGAATACAATATAAGTGCTTTCTCTTGAAAAGCACATGGAACATTTATAGATGTGTAGCAATTTAAAGGGACCCTGTCACCAGGATGCAGGTTAAAAGCACAGAAAAATACGTTATTTGTAAATTGTTACTTATGTAAACCCAACATACACTGTATTGTCAAAAGTATTGCGACGCCTGCCTTTACACATACATGAACTTTAATGGCATCCCAGTCTTATGCCCTTTACACACAATTGTTTTTTTTCCCGATCGTGTGTGGGCCCCATCAGACTTTTTTCCATCAGTGTAAAAAAATAGAACATGTTTTAAAATTTTCCGATGAAAAAAAAAACGATAGGAAATTCCGATCGTCTGTGTGGAACTCCATCGGAGAAAAATCCACGCATGCTCAGACTAAATTAGGAGACGGGAGCGCTCATTCTGGTAAAACTACCGTTCGTAATGGAGATAGCACATTCGTCTTGCTGTAACAGACTGAAAAGCACGGAGACTGAAAAGCGCGAATCGGCTAACACCAAACTTTTACTAACACGCAGTAACACGAAATCAGCAAAAGCAGCCCAAAGGGTGGCGCAATTGGATTTGAACTTCCCATTTATAGTGCCGTCGTACGTGTTGTACGTCACCGCGTTTTGGACGGTTGGAATTTTGTCTGATGGTGTGTATGCAAGACTGATGGAAGTCAGCTTCATTGGAATTCCGACGGAAAATTCCATCGGATTTTAGATTATCGGAATTCCGATCGTGTGTACAGGGCATTAGTCCGTAGGGTTCAATATTGAGTTGGCCCACCCTTTGCAGCTATGACTGTTTCAACTCTTCTGGGAAGGCTGTCCACAAGGTTTAGGAGTGTGTCTATGGGAATGTTTGACCATTCTTGCTTTGTGCACTGGTGCGCAGTCATGTTGGAACAGGAAGGGGACATCCTCAAACTGTTACCACAAAGTTGGGAGCATGAAGTTATCCAAAATGTCTTGGTATGCTGATGCCTTAAGAGTTCCCTTCATTGCAACTAAGGGTCCAAACCAAACCCCTGAAAAACAACCCCACACCATAATCCCCCCTCCACCAAATGATTTGGACCAGTGCACAAAGCAAGGTCCATAAAGTCATGGATGAGCGAGTTTGGGGTGCAGGAACTTGGCTGGCCTGCACAGAGTCCTGACCTCAACCTGATAGAACAACTTTGGGATGAATTAGAGCAGAGACTGCGAGCCAGGCTTTCTCGTGCAACATCAGTGCCTGATCTCACAATTGTTCTTCTGAAACTAGACATAGAGCCCAGGCTATATACTGTAGGTGGCTGCATTTTACTTGAGCTACAGAAAGCCTTGAGACTCCTCTCAAAGTATGCAAATTGGCCCCAAACCACAAAATTAAAGTCCAAAGTGTTTTTTAAATGTTTGTAAACCCATCACATTAAAAACAGTCAACATATTTCAGGAGCAACAAAGCAAACCCTTCACGAGGGCTTAGAAAAACAAAACATAAATGGACGCAAAGGAAACTACAATCAAATGGATATAAACAGTGGGGCAAAAAAGTATTTAGTCACCACCAATTGTGCAAGTTCTCCCACTTAAAAAGATGAGAGAGGCCTGTAATTGTCATCATAGGTATACCTCAAGTATGAGAGACAAAATGTGGAAACAAATCCAGACAATCACATTGTCTGATTTGGAAAGATTTTTTTTGCAAATTATGGTGGAAAATAAGTATTTGGTGAATATGAAAAGTTCATCTCAATATTTTGTTATATATCCTTTGTTGGCAATGACAGAGGTCAAACGTTTTCTGTAAGTCTTCACAAGGTTGTCACACACTGTTGCTGGTATGTTGGCCCATTCCTCCATGCAGATCTCCTCTAGAGCAGTGATGTTTTGGGGCTGTCGCTGGGCAACACGGACTTTCAACTCCCTCCAAAAGTTTTCTATGGGGTTGAGATCTGGAGACTGGCTAGGCCACTCCAGGACCTTGAAATGCTTCTTACGAAGCCCCTCTTTCGTTGCCCGGGCGGTGTGCTTGGGATCATTGTCATGCTGAAAGACCCAGCCACGTTTCATCTTCAATGCTTTTGCTGATGGGAGGAGGTTTGCACTCAAAATCTCAGGATACATGGCCCCATTCATTCTTTCATGTACACGGATCAGTCGTCCTGTTTCCTTTACAGAGAAACAGCCCCAAAGCATGATGTTGCCACCCCCATGCTTCACAGTAGGTATGGTGTTCTTTGGTCGCAACTCAGCATTCTCTCTCCTCCAAAAACAATGATTTCTGTTTCTACCAAACAGTTCTACTTTGGTTTCATCTGACATTCTCCCAATTCTCTTCTGGATCATCCAAATGCTCTCTAGCAAACCTCAGACGGGCCCGGACATGTACTGGCTTAAGCAGGGGGACACGTCTGGCACTGCAGGATCTGGGTCCCTGGTGGCGTAGTGTGTTACTGATGATAGCCTTTGTTACGTTGGTCCCAGCTCTCTGCAGGTCATTCACTAGGTCTCCCCCATGTGGTTCTGGGATTTTTGCTCACCGTTCTTGTGATCATTTTGAACCCACGGGGTGAGATCTTGCGTGGAGCCCCAGATCGAGGGAGATTATCAGTGGTCTTGTATGTCTTCCATTTTCTAATTATTGCTCCCACAGTTGATTTCTTCACACCAAGCTGCTTGCCTATTGCAGATTCAGTCTTCCCAGCGTGGTGCAGGTCTACAATTTTGTTTCTGGTGTCCTTCGACAGCTCTTTGGTCTTCACCATAGTGGAGTTTGGAGTGTGACTGTTTGAGGTTGTGGACAGGTGTATTTTATACTGATAACAAGTTCAAACAGGTGCCATTAATACAGGTAATGAGTGGAGGACAGAGGAGTCTCTTAAAGAAGAAGATACAGGTCTGTGAGAGCCAGAAATCTTGCTTGTTTGTAGGTGACCAAATACTTATTTTCCACCATAATTTGCAAATAAATTCTTTCCAAATCAGACAATGTGATTGTCTGGATTTGTTTCCACATTTTGTCTCTCATAGTTGAGGTATACCTATCATGACAATTACAGGCCTCTCTCATCTTTTTAAGTGGGAGAACTTGCACAATTGGTGGCGGACTAAATACTTTTTTGCCCCACTGTATTTGATCTGATATAAAACCTACTTTTGGCTGGGAATGATAACAATTGTGGTAATGTAATCAGCAGCAGCTTATTCTATTTGAGCTTTATATAAGACTTAAAGGTTCATAGCTGAACTTAAGCTGCCCTTATCTTCAACTTGTACTGTCAAAATTTGCCTTAATTACCTTGCCTTAAAGCGTATTTCCACTTTTGTAGCTGAATTGGGATAACAACTGCTTTATACTTGTTACATGTTCCCAGTAAGGCCTCATGCACACTGGACATTATAGAAATGCCAGTAGCTTTAGCTGTAGATTGCTACGTTAAAAAGTTTTGCCGCATTTTGCATTATGGACACATAGGATAACATACTGGCTGTAGAAAAAAAACGCCTGAAGCCAAAAAATAGCAGCTGTAAAAATGTCCAGTGTGCATGAGGAATAACATAGCATAACATATCAAAAAAATGCTGGTTATCTTTTTAAGTGCTTTTTGCGTGCCTAAAAATCCTTACATGCTCTCTTTTCATTGTAAGGTCCCTTTATAACCAGCAGACCAATCTGGTCCGCCTTTCCATTTTTCAGGCGGACCCGATTGGACCACCCATTGTTCTCTATGGGGAGGAGGATATAAATGGACATGTGTCCGTTTACACCCGACTGCATCCAATCCAATCCAGTCCGGGCCGGCAAAAACAGACCGATGGGGATCTGTTCCACATCTGCCTAGTGGATCAGGTTTATGATGGAAATTGTCAGGCTGTCCATTTCCATCCGACCACCCCATAGAGAACATGTATAAAGCCCCATACACACTATTGGATTTCCTGCAGATTTTTGTCATCAGATTTACGAGCTGAAGCGATGTAGTGCAAGGGCCTGCCTGATTGCATACAAATTGAAACTCTTAAGGTTTGACCTCATATTATATGGTTTTGGTAAATCTGAAGACAAAAATCTGCAGAAAATCTAATAGTGTGTATGGAGTCTTACGACCCAGACGTGAACCTGTCATCCGCTTGGTCAGCAGGGATCAGAAAAGCAGGTAGATTGCCTTGAGGGAGTCTGCCCTGTGTGAAAATGGCCTAATGGGGGCTGTGATGTAAAGTTTAACATAATTAAAGGGACACTAAAGGATCCCATTTAAAAAAAATAAAAACAACAAACATGTCATACTTACCTCCACTGTGCAGCTCGTTTTTGCACAGAGTGACCCTGATCCTGGTCTTCTGGGGTCCTTCAGCGGCTGTCTCGGCTCCTCCCTGCATCAGCTAACCCCCTTCATGGGAAGCTCTCTCATGGGCGCGATCCTGTGATACGGCCGGCGGCCATAGCCGTATATATAGCCGTATATATACGTTGCTTTGAATCTGCCGCCTAGCGGGCGAGCACCTGCGCCACCGGCGGTGCAAAAAGCACGCCCGCCTTGGTCTCTGTGACCTTGCCCGCGGGACCCGCAGACTCGATGTCCGCCGGTGTCTCACGATTGGGTCACGGGATGGAAGAATGGGGGGATGCCTTTGTAATGCCTTTGTATGCTTAGTGACAGGACACTGATCGTCTGCTCCCTCTCATCGGGAGCAGTGATCAGTGTCGTGTCACAGTAAGCCCCACCCCCACACAGTTAGAATCACTCCCTAGGACACACTTAACCCCTTCATGGTTAACCCCTTCACTGCCAGTCACATTTATACAGTCATCAGTGCATTTTTATAGCACTGATCGCTGTTAAATTTGTGAATGGTCCCAAAATAGCGTCAAAAGTGTCCGATGTTTCCGCCATAATGTCGCAGTCATGATAAAAATCGCAGATCGCCACTAGGGATGAGCTTTATGTTCAAATCAAATATGAGTTTGACTCGAACATTGACTGTTCACCCGCTCGGCGAACAGCGAACAATTTGGCGTGTTCGCTGCAAATTCGAAAAGCCGCGGAACACCCTTTAAAAGTCTATGGGAGAAATCTAAAGTGCTAATTTTAAAGGTTAATATGCAAGTTATTGTCATAAAAAGTGTTTGGGGACCTGGGTCCTGCCCCAGGGGACATGTATCAATGCAAAAAGAAGTTTTAAAAATACCCGTTTTTTCGGGAGCAGTGATTTTAATAATGCTTAAAGTGAAACAATAAAAGTGAAGTATTCCTTTAAATTTCATACCTGGGGGTGTGTCTAAAGTATGCCTGTAAAGGAGCGCATGTTTCCGTGTTTAGAATTGTCCCTGCACAAAATGTAATTTCTGAAGGAAAAAAAGTAATTTAAAACTACTCGTGGCTATAATGAATTGACGGGTCCCCGGCAATACAGAGAAAAAAGTCATTGAAAAAAATGTCAGGGGTCCCCTCCCAGTCCATTACCAGGCCCTGTGGGTCTGATATGAATATTAAGGGGAATGTTTTTTTTATTTTTATATATTTTTTTTTAATAAAGGACTTATCCCAACTGTGTCTGTGTGTTTTTTTACACTTTCTTTGTGAAATGGTAGGGGTACAATGTACCCGTTACCAATTCACATGGCGGGGGGGCGGAATCTGGGGTCTCCTTTATTAAAGGGGGCTTCCAGATTCTGATAAGCCCCCGCCCGCAGACCCCCACAACCACCAGGCAAGGGTTGTGGGGATGAGGCCCTTGTCCCCATCAACATGGGGACATCCTCCCCATGTTAAGGGCATGTGGCCTGGTACGGTTCAGGAGGGGGGACGCTCTCTCTCGTCCCCCCCTCTTTTCCTGCGGCCTGCCAGGTTGCGTGCTCAGATAAGGGTCTGGTATGTATTTTTGGAGGGACCCCACGCCATTTTTTTTTACATTTTGGTGCAGGGTTCCCCTTAATATCCATACCAGACCCGAAGGGCCTGATTTGGAATTTGGGGGTGACCCCACGCTTTTTTTGGGGGGGTTCGGGGTTCCCCTTAATATTCATACCAGACCTGAAGGGCCTGGTAATGAAATTTTGGGGGGACCCCTACGCATTTTAAAAAAAAAAAATTGGTTCCCTGCGCAAAATGTCATTTTTGAAGGAATAAAAAGTAATTTAAAACTACTCGCATCTATAAATGAATTGTCGGGTCCAGCAATACAGATAAAAGTCATTGAAAAAAATGGCAGGGGTTCCCCTTAATATTCATACCAGACCCAAAGGGCCTGGTAATGGACTGGCGGGGGACCCCTGATGTTTTTTTCAATGACTTTTCTCTGTATTGCCGGGACCCGACAATTCATTATAGCCGCGAGTAGTTTTAAATGACTTTTTTTCCCTTCAGAAATGACATTTTGTGCAGGGACAATTCTAAACACGGGAAACATGCGCTACTTTACAGGCATAGTTTAGACACCCCCCAGGTACGAAATTTAAAGGAATATTTCACTTTTATTATTTCACTTTAAGCATTATTAAAATCACTGCTCCCGAAAAAACGTCAGTCTTTAAAACTTTTTTTTGCATTGATACACTTTTTATGACAATAACTTGCAAAATAACCTTTAAATTAGCACTTTTAATTCTTCATGTTCGTGTCCCATAGACTTTAACGGTGTTCGCGTGTTCAAACTAATTTTTTGCCTGTCCGCATGTTCTGGTGCGAATGAACCGGGGGGTGTTCGGCTCATCCCTAATCGCCACCATAACTAGTAAAAAATTTTTTTATAAAAATGCCATTAAACTACCCTCTATTTTGTAGACGCTATAACTTTTGCGCAAACCAATCAATAAACGCTTATTGCGATTTTTTCCTCAAAAATATGTAGAAGAATACATATCGGCCTAAACCTAAAAACAATTTTTTTATATATATTTTTTGGGGATATTTATTATAGCAAAAAGTAAAAAATATACCGTATATACTCGAGTATAAGTCAACTCGAATATAAGCCGAGGCACCTAATTTTACCACAAAAAAACTGGGAAAACGTATTGACTCGAGTATAAGCCTAGGGTGTCCATCTGCATGCCTCATTGGGCCTCACTTTGCCTCACTGTGTCCATGTACATGCCTCATTGTGCCCATGCCTCACTGTGCCCATGCCTCACTGTGCCCATGACTAGACTTACGTTTAACATAGGAGTATATGGAAGAGGTGCCCGGCTTTGAAAAATTGGTACTCCCTGGCCGTAGGTCCCCCAGACAGCAAGCTTTGTACACTTATAGAGGAGAACTTGGGCTACATGAGTGCCAAGTTTCGAGTCCAGGGGACCTACGGTCGGCCAGTACCGGGTCCCCAAAATTACCGGAGAAATTACTGTTCAACATTAGAGTCTATGGAAGGGGTGCCCGGGTTTGAAAAAAAATCGGAGCTCCCTGCCCATAGGTCCCCCGGACAACAAACTTTGCACACCTGTAGAGAAAGAGTGGGGCTATATGTGTGCCAAGGTTGGCCGGGAGATCAGGTGCAAAAAGGTGATTCGAGTATAAGCCGAGGGGGGCATTTTCAGCACCAAAAAATGTGCCGGCGGCGCGCTTGCGACCCCCCTGCCTTCCCCGTGAGTCGGACCGTGGGTCCCGCGGACTCGATCGCTGCAGGGATTCCCGCAATCATCTCACGAAGGCATGGAGCGGGGAGATGTTAGTGTAAACACAACATCTCCCCGCTCCCCTACTGACAATGTCACTGATCTCCGCTCTGTGTAATCAGAGCGGAGATCGGTGACGAGTCACTCGTAGCCACGCCCCCCATAGTTATAAACACGCCCCTAGGCACACTTGACCCCTCCAGCGCCCCTAGTGGTTAACCCCTTCACTGCCAGTGTCATTTTTACAGTAACCAGTGCATTTTTATTGCACTGATCGCTGTAAAAATTACAATGGTCCCAAAAATGTGTCAAAAGTGTCCGATGTGTCCGGCCATAATGTGGCAGTCACGAAAAAAATCGCTGATCGCCGCCATTACTAGTAAAAAAAATAAATCATAAAAATGCCTTAAAACTATCCCCTATTTTGTAAACACTATAATTTTTGTGCAAACCAATCAATAAACGCTGATTGCAATTTTTTTTTACCAAAAATATGTAGAAGAATACGTATCGGCCTAAACTGAGGAAAAAAAATGTTTTTTTATATATTTTTTGGGGATATTTATTATAGCAAAAAGTAAAAAATGTCATTTTTTTCAAAGCTCTATTTGTGGGGAAAAAAGGACGCCAATTTTGTTTGGGAGCCACGTCGCACTACCGCGCAATTGTCAGTTAAAGCGACGCAGTGCCGAATCGCAAAAAGTGGCCCGGTCATTTGGCAGCCAAATCCTCCGGGGGTGAAGTGGTTAAAAAAAATGAAACATTTCCATTACATATGGTTTTCTACACACAGAATAAAGACACAGAGCTAACCTTTGTTTGAGCCTACCTTACAAAAGAACTGCATTGACATAGTTGAGCATTACTTAGCAACCATCTACTGTCGAGACAATGAACAGTTTGGTCAGACGTATGTAATGTACAGGATACGTTACAATGTGCAGCTTTCAGAACTACATATAATATACAGAACAGCTTACAGAGCGCAGTGGTCAGAACAGAAGTATATCGGAGTTTGCACTGTAGTGTTCCCTTACATTGATGGTCAGTGGCTAAGCACCTCTTAAATTGGTAGTCAGTGTAGTACCTTCTTAAATAGGGTGTTAGCAGTGAAGGCCTTTTTACATTGGTGGTCAGTGGATAAGTGCCTCTTAAATTGGAAGTAAGTGTAGTGCTATCTTTCACTGATTGTCAGAGAAGGTCCCCTTATATTGGTGGTCAGTGGAGAAGTGCCTCTTTAATTGGTAATGAATGTAGTTCCCTCTTATATTGGTAGTCAGTAGTGAAGGTCCCCTTATATTGGTGGTCAAAGGAGAAGTGCTCCTTTACATTGGTGGTCAGTAGGGATGAGCCGAACACCCCCCTGTTCGGTTCGCACCAGAACCTGCGAACTTTAGAACCCTATTAAATACAATGGACTCAAACGTTCAAAATCAAAAGTGCTAATTATCAAGGCTAATATGCAAGATAATATGCAAAAAAAAGTTTTAAAAACGCCCATTTTTTCGGGAGCAGTGATTTTATTAATGCTTAAAGTGAAACAATAAAAGTGAAATCTTCCTTTAAATGTCATACCTGGGGGGGGGGGGGGGGGTGTATAGTATGCCTGTAAAGCAGCGCTTGTTTCCCGTGCTTAGAACTGTCCCTGCACAAAGTGTCATTTCTGAAGGAAAAAAAGTAATTTAAACGCACTTGCAGCTGTAATGAATTGTCGGCTCCCGGCAATACAGAGAAAAGTAATTGATAAAAAAATGTGTGGGGGTCCCCCCAAATTATATTACCAGGCCCTTCAGGTCTGGTATGGATATTAAGGGGAACCCTGCATCAATTAAAAAAAAAATGACGTGGGGTTCCCCCCAAATATCCATACCAGACCCTTCAGGTGACCCGCCCCCTCGTATGTCAGACCCGCCTATGTCATTGGCTGAGCGGACATGATGGGGAACTTCCTCCACAGTGTAATAAATGAATAGACCCGCCCCTTCTCACGTTCCCCATCAGGTCCGCTCAGCCTTACACCCAGTGAAGGTGACCCGCCCTCTACGTCATTGGCTGAGCGGACCTGATGGGGAACTTGAGAAGGGGCAGCGCTGCAGTTTCTGCTCCACACGAAACGTCATTGGCTGAGTGGACCTGATGGGGAACTTCCTCCGCAGTGTAATAAATGAATAGACCCTGCCCCTTCTCAAGTTCCCCATCAGGTCCACTCAGCCAATGACGTAGAGGGCGGGTCACCTTCACTGGGTGTAAGGCTGAGCGGACCTGATGGGGAACGTGAGAAGGGGCGGGTCTATTCATTTATTACACTGCGGAGGAAGTTCCCCATCAGGTCCACTCAGCCAATGACGTTTCGTGTGGAGCAGAGACTGCAGCGCTGGACATCGGATCATGCGGGACACTGGATTACATCGCTGGAATGGGTTTTTTATTTTTAACCACTTGCTTACTGGGCACATAACCCCCTTCCTGCCCAGGCGAAATTTCAGCTTTCAGCACTGTCACGCTTTGAGTGACAACTGCACGGTTGTGCGACGTGTCTCCCAAACAAAATTGACGTCCTTTTTTTCCAACAAATAGAGCTTTCTTTTGGTGGTATATGATCATTTCTGCGGTTTTTATTTTTTGGCGCTATAAACAAAAAAAGAGCGACATTTTTGAAAAAAAAACACAATATTTTTTACTTTTTGCTATAATAAATATCCCAATTTTTATTTAAAAAACTATTTTTTTTCTGTTTAGGCCGATACGTATTCTTCTACATATTTTAGGTAAAAATCGCAATAAGTGTATAGTGATTGGTTTGCGCAAAAGTTATAGCGCCTACAAAATAGGGGATAGAATTATGCCATTTTTTTTATTATTTTTTTTCTTAGTAATGGCGGCGATCTGCGATTTTTATTGTGACTGCGACATTATGGCGGACACATCGGACACTTTTGATACATTTTTGGAACCATTCACATTTATACAGCGAACAGTGCTATAAATATGCACTGATTACTGTATAAATGTGACTGGCAGGGAAGGGGTTAACACTAGGGGGCGATCAAGGGGTTAACTGTGTTCCCTGCTAGGTGATTGCTACTGTGGGGGGAGGGGACTGACTGGGGGAGGTGACCGATGGATGTCCCTATGTACAAGGGACACACCATCCGTCTCCTCTCCCTGACAGGACGTGGATCTCTGTGTTTACAGAGATCCACGTCCCTGGCTCTGTGACAGCCGATCGCGGGTACCTGGCGGACATCGCGGCCGCCAGGCACACGCATCGGTACCTGCGTGACACGGCAGGCACAGCTTTTTCCCGATGCATGCCCGCAGCGGTGCGCATCGTGGAAGCAAACAGGAGGACGTCCATTGACATCCTCCCAGCAATTCAGCGCCGCAATGCAGACGTCTTTTGAGCATTGCCCGGGCGTGAAGTGGTTAATAAAGGACTTTCCCAACTGTGTCTGTGTGTTTTTTTACAATTGTTTACACATTCTTTGTGAAATGGTAGGGGTACAATGTACCCCTTACCAATTTACATAGGGGGGCTGGGATCTGGGGATCCCCTTTGTTAAAGGGGTCTTCCAGATTCTGATAAGCCCCCCGCCCGCAGACCCCCACAACCACTGGGCAAGAGTTGTGGGGATGAGGCCCTTGTCCCCATCAACATGGGGACATGGTGCTTTGAGGGGTCACAGACCCCCAAAGCATCCTCCCCATGTTGAGGGCATGTGGCCTGGTACGGTTCAGGAGAGGGGGCTGCTATCTCGTCCCCCCCTCTTTTCCTGTGGCCTGCCAGGTTGCGTGCTCGGATAAAGGGTCTGGTATGGATTTCTGGGGGGAACTCCACGCCATTTTTTTTTTCAATTTGGCGTGGAGTTCCCCTTAAAATCTTTTGGGGGGGAACTTCACGTCATTTTTTTTAAGTTTGACGCAGGGATCCCCTTAATATCCATACCAGACCTGAAACTCCACGCATTTTTTTTTATCAATGGCTTTTCTCTGTATTGCCGGGAGCCGACAATTCATTATAGCCGCGAGTGAGTTTTAAATTACTTTTTTTCCCTTCAGAAATGACACTTTGTGCAGGGACAGTTCTAAGCATGGGAAACAAGCGCTGCTTTACAGGCATACTATACACCCCCCAGGTACGAAATTTAAAGGAATATTTCACTTTTATTGTTTCACTTTAAGCATTATTAGAATCACTGCTCCCCTGGGGCAGGACCCGGGTCCCCAAACACTTTTTATGACAATAACTTGCATATAAGCCTTTAAAATTAGCACTTTAGATTTCTCCTATAGACTTTTACAGGGTGTTCTGCGGATTTTCGAATTTGCCGCGAACACCCCAAATTGTTCGCTGTTCGGCGAACGTGCGAACAGGCAATGTTCGAGTCGAACATGAGTTTGACTCGAACTCGAAGCTCGTCCCTAGTGGTCAGTGTAGTGCCCTCTTACATTGGTTGTGTCAGTAGTGAAGGTCCCCTTATACTGATGGTTAAAGAAGAAATGTTCATTTACATTGGTAGTCCATGGTTAACAACCCCCTTACTTTGAAGGTCAGCAATAAAGTACACTTTATGTTGATTATCATCAATAAATTTTTCCTTACATTGATGGTTAGCAATAAAGTGCCATTTTACATTGGTGGTCAGTGATAAAGTACTACCTCACACTGGAGGTCAATGAGATAGATAATTTTTAGTGAGGTGCCACTGGCGCTGCCAAACTATGCTGGCACTCTTAGCCAGGAGATCACTCAGCAAGCTGCCCGATTGTTGTAATATCCAGGGTACCCAGCAACAGACCTGTGTGCAGTGCAGTGTAGATGTACAGATTGGGCAATAAGCGCCCAATCCAGAGTACAATGTGAAGTTATTTTGTTTCAGGACACCTGTGTGATAGTTTACACTATAACGCGTTTGTGTTGACACCCACGTTTTCATGCATTGAGGTTTGTTGCGTTAGACAGCTTATTTATTTTGAATGGGCTGTCGATGTATCTCGGCACACTAAAAATAGGTTGGGCACTATTTCCTTACACCACAGTGCACGCCAACACACAGATCATTTGCATATAGCATTGGGTGTGCAATAGTGTGCTGTATATGTTCATTGATATTCAATTAAAAATGTATTGCAAGATTACATGACACACATATTACTGTATGTTGTGTAATGCATTTAACATTTAATAGATATAAGTACACTTTTTATCGTTATATTTTATGAGTACACTTTAAGAGATGTGGTAACTTGGAATCCCTCCCTCAATGGGGGTTATTATGGAGATACAGAATACTGTATGTAAGGCAAAAACTTCCCATAAGCCTCTGAGCTTATGGGAACAATGCTCTTTACTATTGTGAGTTTCTTTATAAATTTATGCATGGGGATTCCCTATTGCAAGTCCTCTTATGGTTCATTTAAGAGTGGAGCGGTGGTTACCAAGGGTAGAGTATTGAACAATATTTGATCTTTTATTTCTAGGTGGTCAAAGAAGATGAGGAGCTGCTTTCTTTTGAGGGTTAACATCAGATGGCCTTACACTATTTGATAATTGCACATTAGTGAAAAAAAAAAAGAATAATGTTTTGGACACTTTATTCTCATGGATGTTTGGTTCTTATCCACTTGACCACTTGATTAACCCCTCTTCCTGACCAGGCCATTTTTTGAGATACGGCACTGTGTTACTTTGACAATTGTGCGGTCATTTGGCACTGTACCCAAATAAAATGTATGTCCTTTTTTTTTCCTACAAATAAAGCTTTCTTTTGGTGGTATTTGCTCATTTCTGCGTTTTTTGTGCTATAAACAAAGAACAACCAATTTTGAAAAAATACAAATATTTTTTACTTTCTGCTCTAAAACACATCCAGTACTAAAATGTAAAAAAATCTAATTTCTTTATCAAATTAGGCCAATATGTATTCTGCTACATATTTTTGGTAAAAAAAATCTCAGTAAGCGTATATTGATTGGTTTACGCAAAAGTTTAAGGCTGTATTCACACCTGAGCGTATCATTTTCAGGTGGAAAGTCAAGCATTTTTTTGCCGCCATTTTGCACAGGTCAAAAGGTCACCAATGTAAAAAGCAGAAAACCGCCTGTAATCTGCCTGTACTTTTTTGAGTTTCAGGCATTTTGCTTCAGGTGACAGAATGCTCAGATGTGAACAGGGGCCATGGAATGTCCCACAAAGGTCGCAACCAACTAAATGACAATATACAAGAAAAAAATTAACAAGAAATTAGAGATCCGAAATCAATGAGGCCTGTCCCAGTGACAGGTAGTTGATGCAGAGATTAACTGATGACAGAGTGACAAGAGAATATTAGTGAGACATTGCTGAAAATCTGAAGGAACACATCGGGGCTATTTTTTTCCGAAGCAGGTAGAGCAAAGTCCGTAAAAGCATGCCATCTAAGGGTAAAATGTTTAGTGGAGATAGAGTGACTTAATTCTATATAAAGTTTCTCCCTGTACAGTAGAATTTTCAGCTTGTTCTTGACATCTGAAATACAGTAACTAGAACTGTAGAGGAAATCCATTTTTTTAGTATGGCCCTACAGGCAACTAGCAGACAGATAAAGGGCCATTGCGAGCAGTGAGAGTGTCTCTCAGGCTATTTTGAAGTGGGCTGACCTCCCAGTGAGCCATAGTCAAACAGTATTAGCCAAGGATCCCTTAGGGATGGAACACTTAGTAACCCCATAGATGAAACAGGCCATCTGGTCCCAGTAAACAGAGATGTGTGGGCATCACCAAAAACAATGCAAAAGGGCAGGCCTATATGTGTAGAAGCTTAAATTACGATGTTCTCCAAGTCTCATGGGCCACAAGCTTCAGAACCTTGTTGTAGCCTCTGTAAAGTTTGGGGGTTGTTATAGCTCCACTGGACCAAGTGCATAAACCTTTTGATCTTGAAAAAGGGCTTTTATTATTAAACAAACTAAAATAAAGCTTCATTCAGCACACAGGAAAACTATAAGCAAAGTTTGCTTGTCTTCAGCCCAAAACAAATTAAAGAAAAGGCACATACAGTTTTTGTAGATGGGTCTTCGCCCCAAAACTTCAAGAGTCCTTGTTAAGTCTTTGGTAGCTTCCAGCAGACACACAGCTCATCACAACAGGTGCAATTCCATACTCCTCCTCTCCACCTCTAGCACCACTTCCTGTCTTATGAGCTGTTTCCTGGAAGCCTTTAACCCCCTGTGTGCTGACTCCCAGTGGTCGGGAGTGGAGGCTCTATCCCACCCGAATATCACTTTAGAGACTCCGAAATTCCGGGCCCCAAATAACTCTTTATCAAGACAAAGAGGACTGCGAGCCAGTCCTCTCTGGACTACTTATTTTGCCGGGAATTCCTCACCCATTCTGAGTGACCTCCTGAACACCATCACAACTCCTTAAAGGGACCACAACCCAAATATTGGCGCTATATAGCAGTGTTTCTCAACTCCAGTCCTCAAGGCGCCCCAACAGGTCATGTTTTCAGGATTTCCCTCTGATGAAACGGCTTTGGTAATTACTAAGGCATTGAAAGTGATTAAATCACCTGTGCAAAATAATGGAAAGCCTGAAAACATGACCTGTTGGGGCGCCTTGAGGACTGGAGTTGAGAAACACTGCTATATAGCACCCGTCCAGGACCCAACCTTGGCATCCTGTACACCTCTTATAGGTTTATCAGCAAGTGTATCGTCTGGAAAGTCTTTACTCCAATTAGATATCAAGGAGGATGAAAGAGGTTCTGTGAAGCTTAAGTTGATAGTATGGTATATGTCTGAGATAGCTTAGGCTCTTTTCTGAAGTAATCAAAAATAGCTGAAATCTCTTGGCCTTCTCCAGGCAGCAGGGTTTTTCATAATCCAAGCATTGTAAGCAGGATAAAAAGGTTTTAAAGGGGTTGTAAAGGTACATGCTTTTTCACCTTAATGCATTCTATGCATTAAGGTGAAAAAACATCCGAAGATTAGCCCCCCTACCCCCCGAACCCCCGTTTACCCCTGTTTACTTACCTGACCCCTCGAAAGTCCTACGTCGTGAACGTGCTGGCTTCTTGGCTTCTTGGCTCATTCATTGGTTGATTGATAGCAGCGCAACCATTGGCTCCCGCTGCTGTCAATCAAATCAATGACGCGACGCGCCGGGGGGCGGGGCGGAGTGATACAGTCGGCGGCTATAGCCGCCGACTGTATCATGGGAGCGCGCCCGCAAGAACTAGCCTCCATGGGAGAGAGCTCCCATGAAGGGGGTTAGTTCTTGTGGGGAGGAGCTGAGACAGCCGCCAAGGGACCCCAGAAGACTAGGATCGGGGCCACTCTGTGCAAAACGAGCTGCACAGTGGAGGTAAGTATAACATGTTTGTTATTTAAAAAAAAAAAAACGGGAACCTTTAGTGTCCCTTTAAGGCAAAGAAAAAAGTAGTTGAGAGTTCTTTAAAGGATTTTCGGTTACCAGAGTGTGGTTCAAACAGTGAGACCTGTAATAGTTTATTTTTATATTAATGGTAACTATAACTAGATATTTTGTTGATAGTTGATTGTAATATATACATTGAACTAAATCTTTCTCCATTCACACTGTTATGTGGCTCTGGTATAGCTAAAGGTGCCTGCAGACATTAAGGCTGGGTTCACACTTATGGGGTCACAATTCCCATGACAGGAGAGTGTGACCGGCTCTCAATAGAGCCGTTTCTCACATCTCCGGGGCGGCTGCGGAGCGCACTGCAGAAGGGTCCTGTGCATCTTTGGCTCAGTTTCAGGTCTGAATTCAGGCAAAAATTTGGACCTGATATGCCCCTAAAACAGTGAACAGGGACGCACCGGCCCCCCTGCTGCAAGCCGCTCAGCAAATAGTGTGAACCCAGCCTAAGGGTCAGACTCCCAGAAAGTGCATGATTCAGTTGCTCCACCTGGGCAAACATGCAGGTTTGTTGGATAGGGATGGTTAGCTTTTTTTTTGATACCCACAACAACAGCTTATCTAAAGAGAAACAAATGGAAAACGCAATCCTATAACCAAGGGTTTCTGGGAAGTCTTAAACCTCGTACACATGGCCGGTTTTCTCGGCAAGAACCGGCAAGAAAACTGCTTGCAGAGCTGGCCGTGTGTACGAGGCTTTCAGGTTTCTCTTCAAGAAAACTGCCCAGAATCTCGACGAGAAAAAAAGAAGACCTGCTTTCTTTTTTCTCGTCGGGATTCTCGTCGGCCTGTTTCCGGACGAGAAACCCGAGTGTGTGTACACTTACCTGTCGCTGTGGAAACCTGCGCATGCTCGAAATGACTTTGACGCATGCGCAGTAGCAATGATCTTCATTGTAACAACAAACAAAATGTAAAAAAAAAAAATCCCTGATCACCGCTAGAGTAGTACAAGGTTACTATGGTGACACTGAACTACTCTGACTCGTAACATTATTGTTCTTTTTTTTAGATCCTGTCATCAGTGTCCCTGATCAGTGTCACATCAGTCATATGATGACTCTGTACTGTATTGTTAAAGGTATGTAAAAAAAAAAGAATTGTGAAAAAAAAAAAAAACATTATTCAATTTCCTTATTTTCATGGATGATAAAATCAGCAGAGCTTCCCCTCATTTCAGATCTTCCTCTCAGATCTACAGCGACTGCACTTCCAAGTGCACTTGTAGTGCAGTGTGGATTTGCCTTTGGTAAATAACCCCCTATGTCTCTTACAAAATGCCTCAGACTGTCTACTACAAAAAAGGGGTTTGGGTGAAATTGTATTGTCCTAGCATTCTAGGGTCTCAAGAAAGACTCTAACTTTCACACAAACCATTTAATATACACTTATTGTTTTTTTTTTTTATCAGAGACATGAAGCAAAATAAATTTTGCCCTAAATTTACGCCAAAATCTGTTTTTCTCTTTGGATATGTTTTATGACAGAAAGTAGAAAATATCGTTTTTTTTCCCCAAAATGTTTGGTCTTTTTTTGTTTATATAGCAAAAAATAAAAAACCCAGTGGTGATCAAATACCACTTTTTTTTTCTATACAGCACAGTGCTAAGTAGCAAAAAATACCCCGGTCATGAAGGGGGTAAAACCTTCTGGAGCTCAAGTGGTTAAAGAAAGCAATTTTTGAGAAAAGAAATAAAGGCAAACCACAGTTGAAACTGAAAATTAAAGGGGTTGTAAAGGTTCGTTTTTTATTTTCTAAATAGGTTCCTTTAAGCTAGTGCATTGTTGGTTCACTTACCTTTTCCTTTGATTTACCTTCTAAATGTTTTTTTTCTTTGTCTGAATTTCTCACTTCCTGTTTCTCCTCACTAAACTTCGCACCATCATCCGAGTGGTGTGGAGTCACCGAGAACAGCTTACTGAACAGCTTACTGAGGAGGAACAGGAAGTGAGAAATTCAGACAAAGAAAACAAAGAAAAAAAACATTTAGAAGGTAAATCAAAGGAAAAGGTAAGTGAACCAACAATGCACTAGCTTAAAGGAACATATTTAGAAAATAAAAAAACAACCTTTACAGCCCCTTTAAGCATTGAGATGTGTTGAAGGCATACAGGTGAAACTCGAAAAATTTGAATATCGTGCAAAAGTTAATTTATTTCACTAGTGCAAGTTAAAAGGTGAAACTAATATATGAGATAGACTCATTACATGCAAAGCAAGATAGTTCAAGCCGTGATGTGTCATAATTGTGATGATTATGGCTTACAGCTCATGAAAACCCCAAATCCACAATCTCAGAAAATTTGAATATTGTGAAGAGGTGCAATATTGTAGGCTCAAAGTGTCCCACTCTAATCAGCTAATTAAGCTATAACACCTGCAAAGGGTTCCTGAGCCTTCAAATGGTCTCTCAGTCTGGCTCAGTAGGAATCACAATCATGGGAAAGACTGCTGACCTGACAGTTGTGCAGAAAACCATCATTGACACCCTCCATAAGGAGGGAAAGCTTCAAAATGTAATTGCAAAAGAAGTTGGATGTTCCCAAAGTGCTGTATCAAACCACATTAATAGAAAGTTATGTGGAAGGGAAAAGTGTGGAAGAAAAAGGTGCACAAGCAGCAGGGATGACCGCAGCCTGGAGAGGATTGTCAGGAAAAGGCCATTCAAAAGTGTTAGGGACCTTCACAAGGAGTGGACTGAGGCTAGAGTCAGTGCATCAAGAGCCACCACACACAGACGGATCCTGGACATGGGCTTCAAATGTCGTATTCCTCTTGTCAAGACACTCCTGAACAACAAACAACGTCAGAAGCGTCTTACCTGGGCTAAAGAAAAACAGACCTGGTCTGGTGCTCAGTGGTCCAAAGTCCTCTTTTCTGATGAGAGCAAATTTTGCATCTCATTTGGAAACCAAGGACTCAGAGTATGGAGGAAGAATGGAGAGGCACACACTGCAAGATGCTTGAAGTCCAGTGTGAAGTTTCCAGTCTGTGTTGATTTGGGGAGCCATGTCATCTGCTGGTGTTGGTTCACTGTGCTTCATTAAGTCCAGGTTCAACGCAGCCGTCTACCAGGAGATTTTGGAGCACTTCATGCTTCCTTCCACAGACGAGCTCTAAGGGGATGCTGACTTCATTTTCCAGCAGGAATTGGCACCTGCCCACACTGCCAAAAGCACCAAAACCCAGTTCAATGACCGTGGGATTACTGTGATTGATTGGCCAGCAAACTCGCCTGACCTGAACCGCATAGAGAATCTATGGGAATTGCCAAGGGAAAGATGAGGGACATGAGACCGAACAATGCAGAAGAGCTGAAGGCCGCTATTGAAGCATCCTGGTCTTCCATAACACCTCAGCAGTGCCACAGGCTGATAGCTTCCATGCCACGCCGCATTGAGGCAGTAATTGCTGCAAAAGGGGCCCAAACCAAGTACTGAGTACATATGCATGCTTATACTTTTCAGAGGTTCGATATTGTTCTATGTACAATCCTTGTTTTATTGACTGCATGTAATATTCAAATTTTCTGAGATTGTGGATTTGGGGTTTTCATGAGCTGTAAGCCATAATCATCACCATTATGACAAATCACGGCTTGAACTATCTTGCTTTGCATGTAATGAGTCTATCTCATATATTAGTTTCACCTTTTAAGTTGCATTAGTGAAATAAATGAACTTTTGCACGATATTCAAATTTTTCGAGTTTCACCAGTATATTCTCATTTCTTTTTTTCTTCATTTAGACATTGCGGTAGAACACCACTCCTTGTATCTGTAAAATGGAAACCCCTACTGCAGAGCTTTTTAGAAGCTATATTTCCATGGACCATAATAGGTACTCTCTGGGGTCTGGCATTAGAGGATTACAGTAAAATAATAGTCAATTAGGAAACCTTCCCGATTTGAATGCAGTTGCAGTGTTTGTTGGATAACAATAAAGAGTAACTCCTCTTTTGTTTTGAAAAAACATTCCCCTCTGCGTGATCTATGTGCAATGCAAGGATTACATCCCTTTAGATGTGATTTCCCTTTGGGAGTATCTCACCAAAAATTTGATTTTTGTTGCAGAGAATGCCCGAAATCTTACTTGTACCTTAGTGCAGACTTCTGGAAAAATTAGTAAACCAATCACAGAAAAATTACATTTTCAGGGGGCGCTCTGTACACCATCTGTGTACAGAACACCTCCAGGTAGCCATATTGTATTTTACAGAAAATTACAGTGCAGATTGAAAATGAAAGGTAATATTTAATAGCATTCAATTACGATATGACTTGAGTCACAATTATATACCATATATATATATGTAGCGACCTCACCCCATCTCTTTCGTCTAGGGGTATCACATACGACAGGGTGAGATGCGCTACGGCCCATGTCCTCCCCATAGCTGTGGGTGAGGTGAAGGCCAGTACCAGATATTTCCTCGGGCCTGTGTGCTTCTGTCTAGAACTAAGTCCTGCTGTGCCAACACTTCCCTTTGCTCCCATTAACCAGAGTTCCACACACCGATCACAGTCCAACTCTTGTTTTATTGCATATCTCACAATAAACAGTGCTTCAGTAGCCAACTGGTTGCGACTTGATAACATTTTGATACAAGGGGATGAGCAGGTCGAGGCACTGTCCTGATTGTCAGCTAAACCACTGCGATCTCGCCAGCGGTTACTATAGCCTTTGCTATAAAGAGCTTGAGAGTCTCTACCAGCGACTCAAGAGAACATAGATAGGAGTACCTTTGCTGCGTTGTGGCCCCTGTCAGGGGAAGATGTCCCTCCAAGAGAGTTACCAGAGGCCCTTCCATCACTGGGTTGATGCTGCTCCAGACTCTCCGAATGGGTAACCTCCCCAGCCTCCTCACCTCAGACATGGGCCCCATCCACTTCAGGGACCCTCGGACTTCTCCACCCTCGCGGGACCCAGTTGAAGTCACTGGGCCCCAGGCCTCCTGGTTTAGTACCTCACCCCAGGCTGAAGGTGCCTGGGATGGACTCCAACTTCATTCCGGTCAGGCCTAGGGCACCTAGAACCGCCCACACCCAGGCCTAAGGTGCCTGGGCGCGTGATGATCGACCTCCAGAAGAGCAAGACCTCATGACCAGGGCGTCTCCACCTTTTATCCCCTCCCATGACTCCACGGCAGGTTCCCCGCCCTCGCCGTAGGTCTCCAAGAAGGGACAAAAAAGACAGCACTATGGCAGCAAATCTACCTCGAGCCTGCGGGCACCCGCCACCCACAGGCCAAGGAGATTATTACACCGCCCAATTCTCCACGAATACAAATGGTCCATTACTCCCATACTTCACACCTGGACTTCTACCCAGGTGTACCTCACCTAAATTTCGAGACCCCGCTACATATATATATAATTTTTTATTTTATTTTTTGCTATTTTTTTTCCCTGCAAAAGTGGAGTTAACCTTTAAGCTGAAGTCCGGGATAAGCAAATATTGTCTAAGTACAAGAAGCACGTGTATTATTCTTACTTGAGTCTTGCTGTGCTTTGTGAATTTCTTGCAGATCTGTTATTATTTATTATTATTATACAGGATTTATATAGCGCCAACAGTTTGCACAGCGCTTTACAACATCAGGGAAGACAGTACAATCACAATATAATTCAATACAGAGGGATCAGGGGGCCCTGCTCGTTAGAGCTTACAGTCTAGTAGGGAGGGTCACGTGAAACAAAAGGGTAGTAGCTGTGGGGGATGATCAGGTGGACAAAATTACAATACAGTTGTTAGGTGTGGGTAGAATAGGCTTTTCTGAAGAGGAGGGTTTTTAGGGATCCTCTAAAAGCTAATGGAGAAGGAGATAGCCGGACAGATTGGGGTAAGGTGTTCCATAGGCTTGGAGAGGCTCTGGAAAAGTCCTGGAGACGAGCATGGGAGGAGGTGATGAGAGAGCTAGAGAGCAGGAGGTCTTGACAAGAACAAAGAGAATGATTAGGTTGGTATGTAGAGACTAGGTCAGTGATGTAGCTGGGGGCAGTGTTGTGGATGGCTTTGTAGGTAGTTGTTAGTATTTTGAATTTAATTAGTTGGGTGAGCGGAAGCCAGTGGAGGGATTGACAGAGAGGAGTGGCAGAGACAGAGCGGTTGCTAAGGTGGATGAGTCTGGCAGCAGCATTCATGATGGACTGAAGGGGGGTTAAAAATTTCAGAGGTAAGCCAATGAGGAGGGAGTTGCAGTAATCGAGGCGAGAAATGACCAGGGAGTGAATTAGGAGCTTTGTTGTGTCATTGGTTAGAAAGGGGCGTATTTTGGAGATGTTGCGGAGGTTGAGGCGGCAAGATTTGGACAGTGATTGGATGTGAGGCTTAAAGGAGAGTTCAGAGTCCAGAACTACTCCTAGGACCTTGGCGTGTGGGGATGGGCTGATAGTTGTGCCATCAATTTTGACAGCGAGATCAGGGGAAGAGGCACGTGGAGGAGGAAAAATTATCAGTTCAGTTATGGATAGATTAAGTTTGAGGAAGTGGTGTGACATCCAAACTGATCTGTTGCAATCTGGTGTAAACCTTTCCTCTCTGCAGGAAATTCCTGTAACAAAGACCGGTCACTACTGCTCCCACACCTTGTGCAGCATGACTGATCTTGTGTCCACACCTTCTTGTAGTTTTTTGAAGGCAGCTTGTCATGGGTGGGGATGCCTGGCCCATCCCACAGCTCTGCTCTCTGCACAGGCTATATACACTTACAGCACAATGATGATACCACTGCTACTTCACAAGGTAATATCTGAGCTTGCAAAGGCATTTGGTGCACAACAAGTGGATTAATATATTTTAATATACAAAAATGTAGCGCTATACGTAATAACACTAAATCATAACACCCAAGTGCTCGAAGTGTCTGAATCACAATGGATCTAGTGATATGTCCAAATATATAAAAAAGTCCAAATTACGAAGAGTCTTTGAATGACCAAAACATAAATATGGTTGTGACTTTCAATTCCAAATGGTGAATCTTCCAAAATAAAGAAGTGACATGTGACGTGACCACCACCGTATGAAAGGGAGGCTTACCAGATGGAATGGACCCAATGCACGTACGTGTAGAGGGTCAAACAGGCTTAGTGTATATGTATCCGTACACATGAAATCCCAGCCGGCACTGCACACATATGTATCCGAGATCCAAACTCGAGGATAACACCAAATATCCAAGCCCAATAAATCCAATAAACATAGCGCTTTGCAAAACACTCAGTGGCAGCAGTGGAGTCTCCCGACGCGTTTCGCAAAAAGACGATGCAAGGTTTTGCGAAACGCGTCGGGAGACTCCACTGCTGCCACTGAGTGTTTTGCAAAGCGCTATGTTTATTGGATTTATTGGGCTTGGATATTTGGTGTTATCCTCGAGTTTGGATCTCGGATACATATGTGTGCAGTGCCGGCTGGGATTTCATGTGTACGGATACATATACACTAATGCCCCGTACACACGATCGTTTTTAATGTCATTTTTTAAACCGACGTTTTTCTCCTCGTTTTTTTTCATGTTTCCTCTCAAGCCTGCCTTGCGTACACACCATCATTAAAAAAAACGATCAAGCAAAGCGCAGTGACGTTCAACACGTACGACGGCACTATAAAGGGGAAGTTCCGTTCGAATGGCGCCACCCTTCATGTTAGTAAAGTTTGTTGAGCGACGATTCGCGCTTTTCAGTCCGTTACTGTGTAATGAATGTGCTATCTCCATTACGAACGCTAGTTTTACCAGAACGAGCGCTCCCGTCTCATACTTGATTCTGAGCATGCGCGTTTTTTTTCACGTCGTTAAAGCATACACACTATCGTTTTTCACGTCGTTAAAAAAAACGACATGAAAAACGACGTGAAAAAAGAGAGCATGTCCAGAATTTTTAATGGCCGTTTTTCACGTCGTTAAAAATGCTCTGGAGCATACACACGATCATTTTTCAGGGCCATTTTTTAAAATGGCAGTTTTAACGGCATGAAAAACGATCGTGTGTACGGGGCATAAGCCTGTTTGACCCTCTACACGTACGTGCATTGGGTCCATTCCATCTGGTAAGCCTCCCTTTCATACGGTGGTGGTCACGTCACATGTCACTTCTTTATTTTGGAAGATTCACCATTTGGAATTGAAAGTCACAACCATATTTATGTTTTGGTCATTCAAAGACTCTTCGTAATTTGGACTTTTTTATATATTTGGACATATCACTAGATCCATTGTGATTCAGACACTTCGAGCACTTGGGTGTTATGATTTAGTGTTATTACGTATAGCGCTACATTTTTGTATATTGTTTGTTGTTTACTTTTTTCCACAGGAATTGTAGCTGCTCATATGTGTTAGTAGCACGAATATTGTTTGTATTTTTGATTAATATATTTTGTGGCAATTGAGAAATATATTTAAATTAATGTTTTTATGCCTCAAGTAGACCCCTCAAAACCTTGATATCTGGAAATGGTCTTTACAAAATGCAGTATATCTGATATACTGATTTATTTTTTTATAAAAAAATTCATTTTTAGACAGGCTGCTTCATTCATAGCAAAGGTATGCACATGGACCTTCATAATGCAGCAACATTTTATTATTCAGATGACATCTTGTGGGTTTCTTCATAATGGACCAATCCTCCTCTGTGTCTTTCTTGCCTGTCCACCCACCTCCTCAAAAATTGGAATGGTGTCTTACTGGTGCCACAAATCATTAGCAGAGTGGATTTTAACCACTTCAGCCCCAGAAGGTTTAACCCCCTTAATGACCGTGTCATTTTTTGCGATACGGCGCTGCGTTACTTTAACTGACAATTGCGCGGTCGTGCGACACTGTACCAAAATAAAATTTATGTCCTCTTTTCCCACAAATATAGCTTTCTTTTGGTGGAATTTGATCACCTCTGCGGTTTTTATTTTTTACTTTCTGCTATAAAACATACCCGATAAAAATATGTAAAAAATAAAATGTATTCATCAATTTAGGCCAAATTTGTATTCTGCTACATATTTTTGGTAAAAAGAAAATCCCAATTAGCGTATATTGATTGGTTTGCGCAAAAGTTATTGCATCTACAAACTATGGGATATTTTTATGGCATTTTTATTTTTATTTTTACTAGTAATGGCGGCGATCAGCGATTTTTAGCGGGACTGTGACATTGCGGCATACGAATTGGACACTAAGTGACACTTTTTGGGAACCAATGACACTAATACAGTGATCAGTGCTAAATGCACTGTCACTGTATAAATGACACTGGCAGGGAAGGGATTAACATCAGGGGTGATCAAAGGGTTAAGTGTGCTCCTAGGGAATGCTTTATAACTGTGTGGGGAATGGACTGACTGGAGGAAGAGAGATCTGTGTTCCTGATTAGCAGGAACACAAAATCTCTCTCTTTCTCGTGAAAGAATGATGGTCTGCCTTGTTTACCTGATCGTGGGTGGCCAGCGGCAATCCCGGCCACCGAACCCGCTATGTCCAATCACAGCGGGAGCTGGTCTCTGGTGGCACACGCGTGCCCCAAATCCGGAAGACAAAATAGCATTCAGGAACGTTGTTCCGCTCAGCCGGGCCGCCCTGCCAGAGTATATGTGCGGTGGGCGGTCCAGAAGCGGTTAAAGAGGAAGTTTCACTTCAGCTTTTATTAATGTGTTCTGTTCTCTGATTCAAAGTACCTGTGGTTGTAGTAGTACTGTTACATCTTTCTATGTGCTGTCTAAAGCCTTGTACCCACGGTCAGATTATTGGAGGAATTTCTGTCAGTTTTTTGTTTAATGCTAGTCTAAAATCAAAAGTGAAGTGGGTACTAACCATCAGAAAATTTTCAGAAAATTTTAGGACGACAGAATTCAACGTCAGAAGTGACGTAATGTGTTGAATTGTTTTGTATGTGTTCTTTCATTTCTGAGCATGCCTAGTCTTGCTCTTTAGATTTTTTTTGGTCAGAAAACCATGATACTAATGGTCAGAAAATCAGATGTTGTGGTCACATCAGACAAAAATTTTCAAGCCTGCACATCAAATTTTTGTCTGCCGAAAATTCGTAATCGGCTGGCAAAAGCAGCATACGAGCGATCAGAAAATTGTCAGATCGTTCATCGGACGACATTTATCTTCAGATTTTTTGACCGTGTGTATGGGCCTTTAGGCTAGCTTTCTATGTGCTGTCTCCTTGCTAGCGGCATTGTTGGACAGCTTAGGAAATGGTGTGGGAGTGCACTGTCTATCCTCACAGAAATAAGTTAGGGGTTTTTGGGACTTTGAGTGAGGCACGTGGTAGGAGAAATTGTAAAATTGTTTAATTGGCATATAAACAAAGCATGTCTCATAAACATGTGATACATGGTTGAACATGAGTATTTTTATCTATATACAAGGAGATAGCATACAAAAAAGTGGAATTCATATATATACATGTAGCGGGGTGCCGCTTTAAGAACGGAGAGATTACCATACCCAGAGTACAGCGGGACACCCAAGGTGCATTTCTCAGCGCAAGGACTGCTGGGGTGAACTACTTAAGAGGGGGCGGGACTATGAAAGGGTCTCTTTGGACAGTGCCCTCCTATCAAGTGGAACTCTGTGCTGGGTCTGTTGTTCCGCACAGGGCCTGAGAGTTAAGCCCTGAGGATCCAAAGAGCCTTCCGTCTGCCACTAAGGAACACAAGAGACACATCTCATCCTGCTACCTGTCTAGGACTTCCAGGAGATCAGAAGACTGCGTTTGTCGTGGAAACTGTGTGGGGAGACACAGCTACGGAAGTCGTTTTACACGGACCGGTCCGGTTGGGTAAGAGAGCATCACCTCAGAGATTGTTACTAAACCTTTAGGCCCAGTGTCTGTTGTCCAGGGCCCACCGTTGAGAGTTTGTATTGCATGCCAGAGGGACAGTGCATTGAATAGCCTCAGTCAAGTTGTTGCCCATTGCAGCCATTAACTTTTATTCCAGTGGATTACAAATATTCTTCAAAAAGTGCACCACCGTTTGCTAGCGAAGATCCTTCTTTACAGAACTTGTGTGGGTAGTACAGTCAGGCCTGACTTCTCAGTTTAGACAGTTCTGGGCGCCATCTTGCCCACGAGCGGAACGCTGCAAGTGTAGCCCACTAGTTGAATGTGTATAGGACGGTATATCTATCTGCATGCTGAATCACTGTTATTGCAGGGCTCTGAATTAACTAACATATTACTGTTTATTTGATCTTTTATCCCATTCAGTAAACAAAGTATTGATTAAGCAGATCTGTTGTATGGTGTGATTACTGTGGACAAGTGGCGTGTAGTGTCAGTAGCAAGATATTACTGTGTGTGTTTATTGCTGGATTGTGTTACTTAGAGCATACGGGTCTCACAATCCTATTATCCCCACTAACTGTGCCAGGGGAGCATAGAGCCATTTACTGGGGGTCGACAGCGGTGTGTTACAGGCCTGAAAATAAAGCCAGCGGCCCTCTTAGCTGGGGGTATCGCTACACATAGGGGCTCAAAGTCTGGGATTCTGTACACTGCAATCAAGCCTGCCAGCAGTACCAGCATGGATCCGTTAACAGTGACCCAGTGGTGCTCGTCAACTGATGTTGTTCTAGACATGGCTGCAGTGATTGAACTTCCCGGAGAGGATTGGTTGGGGAGTGACATAGAACGGCTTATAGAGCTCCTATCCCCGTGTCATAAAGGATGGTTAATTGACCTCAGGCCAGACGAAGGGAACTCCCGCACCTTCGAACTGATAGAGTGGAGGGATGAGATGCCGGAAGATTTCAGAGGTCAGAGTGTGCAGTCCATAGACCATAAGACATACCTTTTGGTGCATGCAAAGGCTATGAAGAAGGAACCTCCTAAATCGCCTACTAGGCAAAAGCAACTGAAAGAGAAGACAGCCTCGACAGCGCCCCTGACTGTTATAGGCCCTGAACTTCTCAACGCTTTAGGGGACCTTGTGACGAAGTGCCAGAAGAATAATATGGTACATGTAGAGGCCGGGTACCGGAAGCTCAGAATTTTTTCAGGCAAATTACCTGTGCCACTTGGGGAAGAAGACTTTGACACGTGGATGGAACAAGCAATGCAGGCTGTGGAAAGATGGGAAGTACTGGAAGCCCAAAAGAAGCAGCGCATAAGCAAAAGTTTAAAGGGTGCTGCTGCTGAAGCCATGAAGAACCTCAGATTCAGCAATACTGCTTGTACTGCCTATGACTATCTGACTATGCTGCAGGAGGAATTTGGCCAGTTAGAAAAAGTCACTGATCTAGTGTATCAGTTTGAGCATACCCTTCAACAGCCAGGAGAACGATTGTCTGAATATGTACGAAGACTGAAAAAGATGCTCTGCCAAATTGTCCTAAAGAAAGGGATGGTGCCGCAGGCCATAGACGCAGCCAGGATGAAGCAGATTTTGAGGGGAGCATTGCGTTCTGATCCAGTCTGGCTTCACCTGAAGACCTCAGGAGGAGTCATGTCCTTAAACTATCCAGACCTTGTGCGAATAGTAAGGGATGAGGAGGCTCTGCTGAATGACCAAAAGGCGACTGAAAAACCCACTCTTCCTACTTCAGTTGGGGTAAGATCCGCCATAGCCACGGAACGGGACCCCGAGGTGGCTGTCTTAAAGTCACAGATGACCCAAGTACTAGAAATGCTGACCTCTCTGATGGCCAAAAATGCAGGAGTTACTGAGAAAGAGGAGGTCAAGGAGGAGCTGAGCCAGAATGCCTCGACACCAGTCTCCCAGCAGGGTAGAGGAGAAGCTGTCTGTTTTAACTGCGGAGGGGTCGGCCATTACAGGCGAGTGTGTCCCAGTCCGAAGAAGACCCGAGGCACCTACCGCAAGCCGGCAGAAAACTCCAGAGGGCCCCGGTGAAGGAGTCAACCGTGTGCCCGTCATTTCCAACAAGCTCCATTAGAATCAGAGAACAAGAAGTGCCAAGAAGCGAGGGGAACAACTCCCCATTAAAAAAACTCAACACCTCTCACCAGGAGTCCAAGCAAAAAAATTTGCAAGAGATCAATGAATACCAGGCCCAACAGGGATTAAGATCCAGGAAAAGATGTGGTTCCTATTCAAGTGGAGGGAGTCTACACGAAGGCCATTCTTGACACAGGAGCTCAAGTAACCCTTCTATACTGGGACTTCTATCAGAAACATCTGAGTCGTTTACCCCTGCAGAACTTAGAAGACTTGGAAATATGGGGGATTGGGACCCAGAGTTTTCCATATGATAGTTACCTCCAGATTAGATTGGCTTTCGACCCCTCGGTAGCCGGAGAGACAGAAGTTTTCGACACCCTGGCAGTAGTCTGCCCTCGCCCACCAGGAGCCAACAAACCCACCTAAGGTTGCAATTGGCCTACCAACGTCTAGTATTGGAACAGAAGGCCCCAGAAGAAGGGGGAAGGGAAAGTCTGGAGATTGGAGAAGAAGGAGAGAATTTTGCAGCCTGGTGAAGTAACCTGTCTGAGGGCCACCGTGAAGCTCACCTAGAAACAACCTGGGCCCTTTGTAGTCCTGGAACCAGACCCCCTGGATACCCACCCCGGATTGGAAGTCATCCCCGAAGTAGTCCCACTAAGAGCTCTGAAGAAGGCCAATGGCAGGTTGTCAGTGAGCATCAGGAACACCACTGACATACTTGTGAGAATTCCCGCCAGGATGCTGTTGGGCCAAGTAAATCCTGCTACCTCAGTTGCCTTGTCTGACTTAGAGAAGGAAGAAGGAGGGAAAGCTACTCTGGAGGAGCTCTGTTTGGAGAACACGACCCTACCACGACATGGAAAGAGAGGGCCAAGGCCCAGTTGGCCAGGGGGTGCAAGATCTTCTCCAAGGACGATTTTGATGTGGGATGTGCAAAGAGTGCCACCCACAGGATCCGCCTGCAGGAGGACAAACCCTCCTGAGAGAGAGTCCGGCGGGTTCCCTTGGCTGACCTGGAAGATCTGCGAGAGCAACTGACAGAGCTCAAGAGGACTGAGGTTATCAGCGAACCCAGGAGTCCATACGCCTCCCCGATAGTGGTGGTTAGGAAGAAGAATGGGTCATTGAGACTCTGTATCGATTAACGGACCCTTAACAAGAGAACAATACCCGACCCAATACACCACCCCAAGAATAGAGGATGCCCTACAGAGTGTGTCTGGAGCAAAATGGTTCAGCGTAATGGACCTGAAGAGTGGATACTACCAGATTCCAATGCACCCAGAAGATCGAGAAAAAACAGCCTTCATCACCCCAGTGGGGTTCTATGAATTTGACCGCATGCCTCAAGGCCTGTCGGGAGCGCCCACCACTTTCCAGCGGCTGATGGAGATGACTGTGGGGGACATGAACCTCATAGAAGTTCTAGTCTATTTAGATGACATCATCGTCTTTGGGAAGACTCTGGAGGAGCATGAGGAGAGTCTGGAGAAGGTCCTGAAGAGACTCAGTGATGAGGGACTCAAACTCTCTCTGGAGAAGTGTCAGTTCTACCAGTCTTCGGTCCATTACCTGGGGCACATTGTGTCAGATGAAGGAGTATCTACAGATCCAGACAAGTTGGAGGCTGTCACCTCCTGGCCCCCGCCCACCACAGAGACTGAGCTTAGGTCATTTCTGGGGTTCTGCTACTACTATCGGAGGTTTGTGGAAGGGTTTGCAAGAATCGCCAAGCCTCTAAATGAGCTGTTGAAAACAGAGGGAGAGGAAGATGACTCAGGCCCCAGGAAGCCGGGGGAGTCTGTGGAGGACCAGTGGACTGAAAAGTGTGAAGAGGCCTTCACAAGACTGAAGCAAAGCCTGACTACTGCTCCTGTCTTGACCTATGCTGATACCAAGGAGCCATACGAGCTGCACGTAGATGCCAGTCATGATGGCTTGGAAGGAGTACTCTATCAGGAGCATGAAGAACAGCTAAGACCCATTGCTTATGTGAGTAGGAGCTTGACCCCAGCGGAGAAGAATTACCCCACCCACAAGTTGGAATTCTTGGCCTTGAAGTGGGCGGTGGTAGACAAGCTGAAGGACTACCTATATGGAGCTGACTGTGGTGAAAACAGACAATAACCCGCTCACCTACCTTCTGACCACAGCCAAGCTGGATGCCACCGGCCACCGTTGGCTGGCAGCCCTTTCAGGGTTCAATTTCAGTCTGAAGTACAGGCCTGGGACTAGAAACCGGGATGCAGACGCCTTGTCCAGAAGATCTCATGCTCCCGCTTGCATTACAGAAGACTGGACCCAGTTGACCCCAGAAGGGGTGCGAGCCTTGTGTCAGGGAGCAGAGCTCCAGACTGGTGGTGGATCCAGGGCAGAAGAAATTGGAGTCTCTGTGGTTAGAGTGCCCAGATATTACTGTAAAGTAACCCAGATTGGTAAAGATAACTTGCCCAAACTATCAAAGAAAGATATAAGAAGAGATCAGCTGGAAGACCCATTGGGGAGATTCGCTTTAGAGGCTTTGGAAGACCAAAATCCAGACTTATTCTTGAAAGGTCCGTCAAAAGAGGCCCACTTACTGAGAAAGGAATGGGACAGATTACAGGTGCATCGAGGTGTGGTCTATCGAAGGGGCCCCTCTGATGACTTGGAAGTGGCAACTGTTCCTGACAGAGAAGCACCGTAAGACTGTCCTAGTCGCCCTACATGACAATAATGGCCACCTGGGGGCAGGGAGAACCTTTCAGCTCGTGAGGAGCAGATTTTATTGGCCCTGTATGCTGATTGAAGTAGAGGAATACTGTCACTCTTGTGCTCATTGCATACAAAGAAAGACCTTGCCCCATCAAGCTGCCCCAATGGGCCACCTACAAAGTCAAGGACCCTTGGATCTGGTATGCATTGATTTTCTTTGTCTTGAACATGATTTGAGTGGACATGGGAATGTTCTGGTGATAACCGATCATTTCACTCGATACGCCCAGGCTTTCCCAACTAAAGACCAGAAGGCCTCCACTGTGGCCAAGGTACTCGTGGAAAAGTACTTTGTACATTATGGGCTACCCCAACGCCTCCACTCAGACCAAGGAAGGGACTTTGAAAGTCGACTGATCCGGAAGCTACTAGACTCCCTAGGTATAAAAAAGACTAGAACAACCCACCACCACCCACAAGGAGATGCTCAACCGGAGCGATTTAACAGGACATTGTTGAATATGCTGGGGACCCTGAGCAGCGAGAAGAAACAACATTGGGGCAAGCATGTAGCTGCCATTGTGCATGCCTACAATAGCACAACTAGTTATGCCACCGGGTATTCCCCTTATAGGCTAATGTTCGGCAGGGAAACAAGACTACCCGTAGATCTGGCCTTTGGCACTTCAATAGACCACACGTCAGCTCCTTCCCACAAAGGATACGTAGATAGGCTGCGGCAAAGCCTAAGATTGTCATACGAGAAGGCCCAAGCGACCTCCGACCAGAGAGGAGCCCGGAATAAGCATAATTTTGACCTCAAGGTACGGATCCATGACTTACAACAAGGAGACAGAGTGCTGTTGCGCAATCTAGGTGTTCCAGGAAAGCATAAGCTTGCCGACAGATGGAAATCACAACCGTATGTAATTTGTAAAAAGTTGCCTGGTTTACCAGTTTACCAGCTAAAACCAGAAGGGGAAGTGGGACCGTTGAAGACCTGGCACCAGAACCACCTACTGCCCCTCTCTGAAGCCGTTCGGATACCTTCGACTCCAGATTCCCCTGAGCCGCCTTCAACCTCAACTACCCCTAGGCCTATCACCAGGTCTCAGACAACTCTATCAGGAGAAATGGATGTCACAGATCAGAGTGAAGATGAGGAACTGGAACTTAGCTGGTTGTGGCCATCACAGGAACCTGAGCTAATGTCCATGGATCCTTAACCCTCTGAGGTTACCACTGATGGCACTCTGAATGCCGAAGCTGCTGAGTTCATCCCATCCGGTACTCGGACTGAGGAATGGGAAGATGCCTTGGATTTATTCCCAGTTGAAGACCCAAGAGATTCCTTGTACCTCTCTGCCCCTGATTTGGATGCCCCTGAAGCAGTGGAATCCACCACATCTGATCCAGTGGGAGGAAGCGTGGAAACACCAATCATACCTGACACCTCAGGCCCCAGAGAACAAAGAGTGAAAAGAACCATTCGCCCACCCAGAAAACTAACATACACCCAGATGGGGGAATGCTCAGAAGAAACTGTAGTGACTGCGAGAAGGACAGTAGAAAAACCCGGCCCCTCCACTGTGAATTTAGTGGAGGGCAACCCCAGCTCACTCTCTGGCACAGTTAGGCAGGCCACTTCCAACAATGTAATCTGTGGGCAAGACAATCTCCCTCACAGAGCTTGGTGGGAGATTCCCCTGCCAGGCTCCTTTGTAGCCGTAAACTGTATTGCTTGTTAATATACTAATGCTAATGATATCTTTGGGGACCAAAGATTCTAAGTGGGGGGAGTGTGTAGCAGGGTGCCGCTTTAAGAACGGAGAGACTACCATTCCCAGAGTACAACGGGACACCCAAGGTGCATTTCTCAGCGCAAGGACTGCTGGGGTGAACTACTTAAGAGGGGGGCGGGACTATGAAAGGGTCTCTTTGGACAGCGCCCTCCTAGCAAGTGGAACTCTGTGCTGGGTCTGTTGTTCCGCACAGGGCCTGAGAGTTAGGCCCTGAGGATCCAAAGAGCCTTCCGTTTGCCACTAAGGAACCCGAGAGAGACGTCTCATCCTGCTACCTGTCTAGGACTTCCAGGAGATCAGTGTCTGTTGTCCAGGGCCCACCGTTGAGAGTTTGTGTTGCACGCCGGAGGGACTATGCATTGAATAGCCTCAGTCAAGTTGTTGCCCATTGCAGCCATTAACTTTTATTCCAGTGGATTACAAATATTCTTCAAAAAGTGCACCACCGTTTGCTAGCGAAGATCCTTCTTTACAGAACTTGTGTGGGTAGCACAGTCAAGCCTGACTTCTCAGTTTAGACAGTTCTGGGCGCCATCTTGCCCACGAGGGGAACGCTGCAAGTGTAGCCCACTAGTTGAATGTGTATATATCTATCTGCATGCTGAATCACTGTTATTGCAGGGCTCTGCATTAACTAACAAATTACTGTTTATTTGATCTTTTATCCCATTCAGTAAACAAAGTATTGATTAAGCAGATCCGTTTTATGGTGTGATTACTGTGGACAAGTTGCGTGTAGTGTCAGTAGCAAGATATTACTGTGTGTGTTTATTACTGGATTGTGTTACTTAGAGCATATGGGTCTCACAATCCTATTATTCCCACTAGCTGTGCCATGGGAGGGCAGAGCAATTTACTAGGGGTTGACAGCGGTGTGTTACAGGCCCGAAAATAAAACCAGCAGCCCTCTTAACTGGGGGTATCGCTACATACAAATGCATACATCTGAAATCACATAGTATCCCATGGAAGTAACTGGCATAAAAAAACAAATGCTTATTGAGTAATGGATACAAATGGGTTATAGGATACAAATGGATCACAGTTGAGGTCAAGCTATGTGTTGGGAACATGATAGGCTCAACGCATTTCGTGGCCAGTTGCCACTCATCAGGAAGAAACGCATAGCATAACTGAAAAAGATGAAAAAAATTATGTATAAATTATGAAATATATGCCAAATAAACAATTTCACAATTTCTCCTACCACATGTCTTGTGCCTCACTCAAAGTCCCAGAAACCACTTTCTTATTTGGATTTAAGGATGGTGGTGCATGTTAAAGTCCCAGAACCTCTTTGCTTGCTATCCTCATAGATAACCTTCCACAACACATAGGAAGATGGGACAAAGTACTACATGTATTTTTTGCCCTGGAGAACAGAACACATTCTTAAAAATAGAAGTAAGACTTCTTCTTTGAGGTATTTGCTTTTCTTAGATAACTAGTTATTAACTAAAAATTTCTCTATAAATAAACGAACCAGGTTACTGTTTGATAGTAGGAAATTAAAAGTTGAGGATTTCAGTAATGCGATTATTTTCTAGCTGACCGTAATGCTGACAGAAATAGACAAAGGTTGGGAAAACCAAGTGTTTGCAGCTAGGGTACTTCAGCTATTTTATTTTTTGTATAAGACTGCTTATCATACATTTTATACATACCTACGTCATTCATGTTTTACTTCACAAATGCTGTAAACTGTAAAATTTGAAGACGTGATTTCCAGTAAACTACTGGCAGGGGGAGCTCTATACACAGATTACGTGTAACTGCAAATTTTACTGCGCTCAGGCAGCTGCCTCCAAAATACAGAATATATTCATTTCATCTAATATCAGCAGAGATTAAAATGATGGCGGGGGAAGTTTTTTATACAGCGAACAATTGTTGGAGCCCTAACACACTGAGAGCCGATAAGGACTGCTATAGGGAACACAGATCCATCTAATAATAAATCAAATGTGGTCTTGTGTATGTGTATTCCATATACTGAGGGGAGAAAATTCACTACTGTGTGGTACAGAAAATATAGACACATAATACATTATTTTATTTTAAATATTGGTCAAAGTAATGCAAAAAACACATAATAAAGAAATTTATATCACTCATATCTATTTTATTTTTTAGGTCTGTCAACTCTTTATTTACTTGGGTTGTATAAAAATAATAATAAAACAAGCGTCTACACATGCAACATACAGGTACAGGGGTTTATTTACTAAAACTGGAGAATGCAAAATCTAGTGCAGCTCTGCATAGAAACCAATCAGCTTTTTTTTTTTTTTGCCCTCTCAAGTTTTAGTAAATCAACCCCACTATGTATTACTGCTAGTAATGTTTATTATTATTATTAATATTTATAGTGATTTTTATACAGTATATTTCATTTTCTGTGCTGTAGGAGATACTGTATGACTAAAATTATAGTGCAAATACCTACAGTAAATAAAAAGTTTTATGAATTACCATATAAAATTGAGTCAAATTAAAATAAATAGTTGGTGCCCTCATCCAATCTTATGTTAGTAGTCTACTATGTGAGTACACATATTTTATCCAGGCTCTTGGTGGGATATTGTCAATATATGCAAGTCCCTTTTTTTGATATATACTTCCCTATGCTACCTCAGTAATGTATTTATACATGTTATAGCTCGGTCTTTGTGGGCCCTCTGTGGCTGCACGATTTGTCCTGGTTTCTCCTGTCGCGGTGGCCTTTTGATTTGGTAGTGTGGAGGCCTGGCTTGGGTAAGTGATTGAATTTGTTGGACATGACGAATACTACTATTTTTTGAACTGTTAATTTCAGCATTGTTTGTATCATGTATAATAATTCTTTTTTTCTGTTATGGTATTTGCTTTCTGTTTTCCTTTTTATAGTGATGATTGTCTGAATTAATCCCCTGAGGAAGCCCTCTTGGACGAAACATGTCGGGATAATAACAATATGCCATTTAAGATGTGAATTAATGACAATCTGCTAAAGTTTTTATGTGTGATATCTATTTTTATGTAGCATACAAAATAATTCCGCGCTGCCCTCTGGATAAGCTGCTAACACAACAAGTAGACAAATAGTAAAAAGCGTGGAAACAGATGATGTCCTAGGAGACTAAACACGTCGGGAGGACTCCATTGTTGCCACATTCTTTGCAAAGCGCTTTTATATCAACTTAAATGTTATCTGCTAAGAGGTCATCTTTCTTCTGCGGTTTCTCTCTCCCTGTTGATGTTTGGCCATTTCCAGCACAGCAATTTGCAGCATACAGATTGTCCAGGTTCCATCGTGGTTCCAAAACACCAAGCCCGTATGACCCACTGAACATATGTTCCTCTGGGTTCAAACTATCTGGTAAGCTCCTTACCTATTGGTGGTGGTTCTCTTCATCTTCTCAACGTCACTTTTCCTTCAAAGTCTTCACCCACTTTTGAATTTCACCATTGAATTCATTTTTTCAATTACTTTAGGACACTCAGTTGCACAAGTTTTCACTTGTATTTTGCATATAGACATTTTGTATATATGAGGACTTCTTACTGTTTTTACTTAATATTTGAGTGTCTTTTTTTATATTGCACCGTTTCTATATACTCATTTGAGTGCGCCATGCATTCTTGTTCATTTTTTTGATTAGCGCTACACTTTTTGTTTCCATGTCTATTTTTATGTACAAATAAAATTTGTTACAAATTTTTTAATTTAAAAAAAAAAGACACCCTGCAAGGCAAAAGCATAAACAGCTATTATGCATAGCATACTAGCTCATTATGAAGTACTTACCAGAGATCAAAGCCCCCACAGCTGTGCTCGGACACCTCCTCCCTCGGCGCCATCTCTCCAGGACTCTCTTCCACATATCGCGGCTTCGGCGTTGTGACTGGCCAAAGCCGCGATGACGTCACTCCCGCGCATGCGCACGGGTGCCGACACTTACGGCTTCCCATCACGACTTCTTCACTCTCTCAGTGCGCCTGCGCACCGTTGTCTATGGCACAACGGTGCCTTTCTTTTGCAAATATCTCCTAAACCGTGTAGGTTTAGGAGATATTTGTTGCACCTACAGGTAAGCCTTAATCCAGGCTTACCTATAGGTGAAAGTGTATTGTAAGGGTTTACAACCACTTTAACTAATTCTTGGTACTATATATGACTAAAGCACCACCAGAAATCCACTCTTTCCTGTTTACACCCTGTTCAAAATTATTATGCAAATTCTATTTCAGTGTCACAAAGATTAAATATTTTGTTTTTCAGTTTAACTCATGGATGGCATTGTGTTTCAGGGCTCTTTTGATCACTGAAAACCAGTGATGGTAATAAGTGCGTTAAAGTAAACGGCGTTACTTAATGCAGTTATTTTAGAGGGTAACGAGTAATTTAACTGATTACTCTTCCCCTCATGGTAACGCCGTTCCCATTACTTGGGCGGCGTTACCGCAATTACATCTACCGACACTAGATGGCAGTAGTGTAAACGCGAAACATGTCAGTCACGGCTCCCCACATAGCCACATGACTGCCACTGTATTTTAAGTCCATCCATCTCCATTGGTGCGCCTGGGTCCCCATTGTTGTCATACTGCCTTCTATCTGCATTGGCCGGTGCTGACGTCATCATAGCATGCCCAGCTTTCCATTGGCTGGTTGCCGCTCTCCGTGTTCCTGCTGTGCCATTCATCCATCCGAAGCCACAGAGCTCCCCGCACATGAGCGACCCTTCATCGTTCCCCACACAGGTCAGTACTCTGCAGCAGTATACCTGCCCGCCCCTTGGAGTGATCCCGCCATTCTCGGGACCCCAGCATTACGCTCTACACCCCGTTGATTGGCTGTGACATCCTTCAAGCAGGTATACTAGAGCTATTACACCGCATTCCTTCACTCCACCTGAATTCGGTGGTTACCTTGTTTGATTTGAAAGGTTCTCCCTGGGGACCCATACTAATTATGGATTGATGTTAACACCTCTTTTCTGACAGACTCCATGGCAGACTACGTGTGGGTTAACCCCGCCTCCTCGCCACAGCTATAGGACCCCCTACCCATAAATTTGAGCTCACCTCTACAGAGAGTGTTCCTTTTTTGTCCTCCTCACATGGACCTTCATCATGCGATTCTGTGCGATGTCCAGGATGTGTTGATTGCTTGGATTGCTTGGTACTATCTGCGGTGCACCCAGGGCCCAGCTAAGAGCGGGCGAGTGGTTTTCAGGGCTGGAAAATACCCCTATGTTGTAAGGGATGTGGCCCCAGAGTACTGGATCGGACGTCGTAGGAATCTCCGGCTGGCAAGGTCTGAAAGCTCTAATTTCTCTGTGGCAGACAAGTTTTTGTGTGTTTATTTTGTTTGTCTATCCTTCTTATATTTCATTGTCCTGGCATGTGGAATGCTTCTGCGTTCCGGGACGCCATAGCTCTTCCTGGTTCCCGGGCCGCCGCGCATCTGCGCATGCGCCGAGCCGCGGAGGGGTCAGGGGCCGCGCAGGCGCAGTAGGTCTGGTCCCCTCGGCGCATGTGTGCAGCGGGACCGGCCGTGACGTCATTCCGGCGGTTTATTTAAACTGCTGAAGAGCCCTATACAGGTGGGATAACCTGTGGGCATATAGCGGCAGCATCCTGGAGCCTTGGCACTACCAGGACAAGGTAAGCACCTCATTGCAATGTAATGCTTAGTGTCTCTTAAAGGGACAGTTTAAAAAAAAAAAAAAAAAAACTCTTTTTTTTGTGCTGTCTTTGCATTGATTTGCTTATCCTTAGTCTAGGTGTGTATAGTATTGGATCTTTTCGTGTCTCCCTTATCATGGACTCATCTTCACCGCCGTGTGGCCAGCCCTCCCGCACAAGGTATGTGTGGAGTGGGTAGGGGGTTGATGTCTTTAGTGTTTTTAATACTGGTGGTTGCTATTGGTTACAACCTGCCCACCTTCCTCCCCCTCCCTCTGTCTGTATTGTTATTAAAGCCTGGCTAGATCAGTTCATCAGCATAATCATTCATCCTCCAGGTCCAGACGTGGCACTACGTCTAGGACCCATCATCATAGGGGACGTTCACATTCCACCTCTAGACATAGGAGACGTTCCCATTCCTCCTATAGTCACTGCCACCACCACCGCGATAGTCGCTCTGACCACAGAGCCTGCTGGGGATGTAAGACCAGAATCCCGGAGAGCAAATCGCTATGCGACCCATGTTATGCCCGAGCGGTCGGTGAGAAAGAGACCGAAAAACAAAATCTTGAGTCTCTTGTGAAACAAACGTGTTGTACAGCAATCTATGAAGTAAATAGATGCCCCCCACATGAGGAGCCAGTTCACCACCTTGTCTGGCTCCTTGGCTGACGAGGCCCAGGAGGATCCAGGCCAATTCCAGCCCCATGATGCCTCCCATAATTCCTCGCAAGACGAGATGGAGGGAGATGATTCTACAGGGGGATTCGACTACGCTTTAGTCTCTCCACTAATCAAGGCAGTGAAGGAAACCTTAAAGTTGAAAGATATCACTGCCCCCCCAGAAAAACAAAGGAAACTTTTTAAGCAACTGGGGAAAGAACGCTTCAATTTTCCACTTCCCTCTGAGTTGAAAGACGTGATTGAGGAGGAATGGAGCAAGGGAGATAAGAAGGTTTCTATGCTAAGCAAAACCTCTGAACTGTATCCCTTTAAAGCCGAGGACGTCAAGCATTTGGAAAATGCTCCCCTCGTAGATGCAGCAGTAATGCGCCTAGCGAAGCATGTCACCCTTCCACTAGAAGATACGGTATCTTTTAAAGATGGTCTGGACCGTAAGTGTCATGGAGATCCTGCCAGTAACAGGCGCCCTGGACTTCCTGGTTCCCGATTGCGCGCGCGATAGTGCATGCGCCCTGCGGGTGGCGCCAGAAGGGCTATTACAATCCATCAACTACAGACAGTGCCTGAGAAACCTGTTCCCACCTGTATCTGATCCGGCTTGCCTGTGACCTTCCAGCTAACCGCCTGCACCCGACCTCCGGCCCGTTGTGACCTCTGCTCTGCCTTGTCCCTCTGTACCTTGCTGCCTGCCAGTTTACCGACCCGGCTTGTCTGACTACCCCGCTGATCCCAGGCCCCAGCCCTGGTCTTCTGAGCTGTTCCAGTCCTGCTTCCTGAAGGGCCATCTGCTGTGTTCCAGAGTTCCTGGTTCCTGTCTACCTGCTGTGTGCCTGAGTTCCTGGATCCTGTCCATCTGCTGTGTTCCAGAGTTACTGGTTCCTGTCCATCTGCTGTGTTCCAGAGTTCCTGGTTCTTGTCTACCTGCTGTGTGCCTGAGTTCCTGGATCCTGTCCATCTGCTGTGTTCCAGAGTTCCTGGTTCCTGTCCATCTGCTGTGTTCCTGAGTTCCTGGTTCCGGTCTACCTGCCATACCTCCGTGCACCTGGACCCAGCCCAGACTATCCAGCCACCTGCTCCGTGGTTGATCCTGCCAGGCACTCGTACCCCTTCTACCTCCGTGCCTCCTGTTACACTACCTGGGGCCGCTGGTGGAAGCCATAAGGAAGGCCTCCCTCTGCTAAACCGGGCTCGTCACCGTCAGGTACGTGACAGTAGCAGACAGCCATGTCTGAGCCCGAGCAGGGAGCCTCACCTATGGAGGAACTTTGCCGGCACCTGGCGGGATTGACTGAAGCGGTCAAGAACCTTCAACAAGGCTACACTCACCTGGAAGGACAAGTGCGGGCTCTCTCCAACCCTTCTGGGGGTCCTCATGCCTCCACCTCTACTGCCGGGACAGGGTCCACACCCACAGTGGTCATGCTTCCCCCTGAACCCAGGGTCCCTACACCCGAAAAATTCTCCAGGGATCGGAGCAAGTTCAGGGCTTTCCGCAACTCCTGCGAATTGTACTTCGCCCTACAGCCCCGCACCTTCTCTTTGGAAGCCACCAAGGTGGGTTTTGTGATCTCCCTACTCTCAGGAGACCCTCAGAGCTGGGCCCACCGTCTCCTGGAACGGAAGGATGTGGCTTTGGACAGTCTTACCGCATTCTTTGAGACCATGGCCCAGCTGTATGAGGACAGCCAGCTCTCAGTTACCGCAGAAACTGCCTTGCGTACCCTTCAGCAGGGGCGCAGAGCAGCAGAGGACTATGTAGCGGAATTTAGGCGATGGAGCGTGGCTACCAATTGGAATGACGCGGCTCTCCGCCATCAGTTCCGCATAGGACTCTCTGATCCTTTGAAAGATGAGCTGGCTAGAGTCGGTATACCACAGACTCTGAATCTATTAATTGATTTGACTATTCAGATTGACCGACGTTTGAGGGAACGGAGGGCTGAGAGGGCCACGGGCTTCTCCCGTCCGACCTGGATGCCCCCACGGGCTCCCAGCCATCTGCACCCAGCTCCTGCTTCACCTCTGGCCCCCACACCTGATGTACCTGAGCCCATGCAGCTCGGAGTCCTTCGTCCTTCCCTCACTCAGGAGGAACGCCAGCGTCAACAAACGCATAACTTGTGCCTGTACTGTGGGGAACCCGGACACTACGTCAAAAACTGTCCCCTGAAGTTTCGTAAGTGTTTCTCAGTATCTCCTGACTTAACCAGCTCCCAGGCCAAGTCTACATCTCACCTTGCCCTTACTGTCTCCTTACAGCTCCCAGGAAGAACTCTGCAAGTGTCCGCCATTATTGATTCTGGGGCTTGCAGTTGCTTCATGGACTCAACCTTTGCCCTCACACATCTGATTCCCCTCCTTACCAAGACCCATGGACTTTGTGTTCACCTTGCTGACGGGTCCATTATCAAGTCTGGACCCGTGGTTCAGGAGACGGCCCCTATACCCGTCACCGTCTCCACCACTACCGGGATTCACAGAGAGTACCTCTGTCTGGACATTATCTATTCTCCCTTGTTCCCTCTGATCCCCGGTATGCCCTGGTTGCAGGCCCACAATCCCACCATCAACTGGGCCACGGGGATAGTTACCTTTCCTTCCCCCTATTGTCAACAGTCCTGCGGCTCACATGAGCTCCCTGGGCCGGCCACCTTAATGTGTACCGATACTGAGGCTGGAATACGTCAGGCCATCCCTGACGTTTACTTGGACTTCCTCGATGTATTCAGCAAGCAAGGGGACGAGACACTACCACCCCATCGGGCCTACTTCCCGGAGCAGCGATTCCGTTCGACAGGATCTTCCCACTAACTGAGGTGGAACAGGGAGCATTAAAGAACTATATTGATGAAAATTTACAAAAGGGGTTCATCCGCCCCTCTACGTCGCCAGCAGGCGCAGGCATCTTCTTCGTAGAGAAGAAGGACCACACCCTCCGACCCTGTGTGGATTACCGTGAACTGAATAAGATCACAATTAAAAATTGCTACCCTCTCCCCCTGGTACCAGAGCTATTTCAGAGATTGGTAGTTGCTACCATTTTTACCAAGCTTGATCTCCGCGGAGCCTACAACCTGGTTCGCATCAAGGAGGGGGATGAATGGAAGACTGCCTTCCGCTCCCGATTCGGACACTTTGAGTACTTGGTAATGCCCTTCGGGTTGTGCAACGCCCCTGCCACCTTCCAGTACTTTATTAATGATGTTCTTCGGGACTTCCTAGATCTAGACGATATACTAATCTTTTCTTCCTCCCTTGATTCTCACCGCAGGCATGTCAGAAGTGTGTTGGGTCGGCTTCGCCAGCATAGCCTGTATGCGAAGGCCGAAAAATGTGAGTTCGAGCTGGAAAGTATAGCATTCAAGGGGTTAATCATCTCCAGCGAAGGCATCAGGATGGACCCAAAGAAGATTACTGCAATCCTGGACTGGCCAGTGCCGGCGGATAAAAAGGGAATCCAACGGTTCGTTGGATTCGCCAATTTTTACCGCAAATTCATCCGTGGGTTCTCGACCATCATTCCCCCTATCACCCAGTTGACCAAGCAAAGGACCCGCTTCCACTGGTCCCCTGAGGCCCAAAAGGCCTTTGAGGTCCTGAAAGGGCTCTTTACCTCTGCCTCGATCCTGAAGCACCTGGATTTATCGCTGCCGTTCGTACTTGAGGTAGATGCCTCCGAAGTCGCGGTAGGAGCAATACTGTCTCAAAGACAAGGAACCAGGGCCTTGCTTCACCCGGTAGCCTTCTTTTCTCGCAAGCTATCTGCGGCAGAGAGGAACTACGACGTGGGGGACCGGGAACTACTGGCGATCAAGTCTGCGTTGGAAGAATGGCGATATCTACTTGAGGGAGCTGCCCACCCGATTCTGATATTTACTGACCATAAAAATCTGGAATATCTGAAGCCCGCAAAGAGACTGAAACCGCGACAAGCCAGATGGGCACTTTTCTTTTCCCGGTTCTGTTTTCACGTCACTTACCGTCCTGGTGCCAAGAACACTAAACCCGATGCTTTGTCTCGGATGTTCCATGAATCTAAGGAAACCTCTGCTCCCGATACCATCCTCGCCCCTGGAAATTTCCTTCTTCTTCAAGAAGATCTACTTACCCGGATCAGACAAGCCACCACTGGGCAGAGACCCTCCTCTGAGTCAGAATTGCAGGCAAAAGATGGGCTGTTGTGGCATCAGAACAGGATCTACGTACCGGAGGAACTAAGGGTAACCGTGTTGGAACTCTGCCATGACCATGCCCTTGCCGGACACTTTGGCATTGCCAAGACCATTGACCTGGTACAGCGCACCTTCTGGTGGCCTCGATTACGCGAGGATTGCAGGAGGTTCGTGGAGTCCTGTACTACTTGCACCCGAAATAAGGGGTCCAGATCCAAAATGCTGTCCATTGACTTTATTGTTGAGTTGCCCCCGGCTGAGAATCACACCACAATCTTTGTGATAGTAGACCGCCTGTCCAAGATGGCACATTTCGTTCCCATGAAAGGGACTCCCTCAGCCCCTGAAACCGCACAGGTGTTCATCAGAGAGGTCATCAGACTCCACGGGGTGCCCGCCAATATTGTTTCTGATCGGGGGGTACAATTTACCTCCCGATTCTGGAGATCCCTCTGAAAGACTGTCATAGAAATCCTGTCAGCTACAGGATTCCTGGACTTCCTCACGTCCACGCGCGCGCGCGATGGCGAGCACGTGCGCGCGCACGCGCTTAGCGGGGGCGCGCGCACGCTCCACAAAGCGCGCCAGAAGGGCTATTTAAACATGCCTGTGACAGACAGTCCCTGCTGTCTGCTCTACAGCGTGTAGTACCCAAAGAGACCTGATTCGTGAATTTACCTGCATCCGACCCGGCTTACCTTGACCCTTCCAGTTTCCTGCCTGCCTCTGACCTCCGGCTTTGTTTGACCAATCTTCTGCCTGATCCTCCAGTACCTTGCCGCCAGCCAATTCTACCGACCCGGCTTGCCTGACCAATCTCTCCAGTTGCTTGTTCCTGGTTCCAGTCCAGTCTGCCTCTTCAGTTCCAGTCCAGTCGCTGTATCCTGGTTTCAGTCCAGTCAGCCTCATCAGTTCCAGTCCAGTTGCTTGTTCCTGGTTCCAGTCCAGTCTGCCTCTTCAGTTCCAGTCCAGTTGCTGTGTTCCTGGTTCCGGTTCAGCCTGCCATACTTCCTGGGTGCCTGGATCCGTCCCAGTCTTCAGACTCTACTCTACCTTGATCCATCCTGCCAGGCACTCGTACCCCTTCTACCTCCGTGCCTCCTGTCTTCACTACCAGGGGCCGCCGGTGGAAGCCGTAAGAGAGGCCTCCCTCTGCAGATCCGGGCTCGTCACCGTCAGGTACGTGACAGTAGCAGACAGCCATGTCTGAGCCCGGGCAGGGAGCCTCACCTATGGAGGAACTCTGTCGGCACCTGGCAGGTTTGTCTGAAGCAGTCAAGAGTCTTCAACAAGGCTACACCCGCTTGGAAGAACAAGTGCGGGCCCTCACCAATCCTTCTGCCATCCAAGAGGGGCCCCACGCCTCTGCTTCTACAGCCGGAACAAGTTCCTCACCCACAGTGGTCATGCTTCCTCCTGAACCTAAGGTTCCTACACCCGAAAGATTTTCCGGGGATCGGAGCAAGTTTAGGGCCTTCCGGAATTCGTGTGAACTGTACTTTGCCCTACAGCCCCGTACCTTTTCTCTAGAGGCCATCAAGGTGGGCTTTGTGGTCTCTTTGCTCGCTGGAGACCCTCAGAGCTGGGCCCACCGTCTCTTTGAACAGAAGGATGTATCACTAAACAACCTCGCTGCTTTTTTCGATGCCATGGCCCAGCTATACGAAGATCCCCAACTCTCAGTAACCGCAGAAGCCGCCTTGCGTTCCCTTCAACAAGGACGCAGACCAGCGGAGGACTATGTGGCAGAATTCAGGCGGTGGAGTGCGGATACCAATTGGAATGATGCCGCCCTCCGCCATCAGTTTCGCTTAGGACTTTCCGATTCCTTGAAGGACGAGCTAGCTAGAGTCGGTGTACCACAGACACTCAACCTGTTGATTGATCTAACCATCCAGATTGACCGACGTCTGAGGGAACGGAGGGCTGAGAGGACCACTGGCTTCTCCCGCCCAACCTGGATGCTTCCTCGGGCTCCTAGTCACCTGTACTCGGCTCCTGCTACACCTCCAACTCCCACATCTGACACGCCTGAACCAATGCAGCTCGGGCTCCTTCGTCCATCCCTCGCTCCTGAGGAACGCCAGCGCCGCCGAATAAAAAATCTGTGCCTGTACTGCGGGGAACCCGGACATTTCGTTAGAACCTGTCCCCTGAAGCTTCGTAAGTTTCTTTCAGTTTCTTCTAACATGACTAACCTACAAGCCAAAACCACATCTCACCTTGCCCTCTCTGTTTCATTACAGCTCCCAGGAAGGACTTTGCAAGTACCCGCCATTATTGATTCCGGAGCATGCAGCTGCTTTATGGACTCAACCTTTGCCATTAAACACCAAATTCCCCTTCGTACCAAGACCCACGGACTTCGTGTCCATCTGGCTGATGGTTCCGTCATTAAGTCCGGACCTGTGACCCAGGAGACCACTCCTATACCCGCTACCATCTTTACCACCTCTGGAACCCACCAAGAATACTTATGTCTGGACATCATCTCTTCTCCGTTGTTTCCCTTGATCCTTGGTATTAGGCTTGTGCAATTCGTTTCGTAACGAATCGAAATTCGTCCGAATTTAGCAACTTTCGGACATTCGGAAGCATTCGAATTTCCGAACAAAGCAATTACGAATAAAACCGAATCCGAAATAAATTATACCGCAAAATAGCGAATGCCCGAATGTCTTCGGCATAATTCGTTATGAAAAAACGTATGAATGTACAAATCCATTGGAAACACAATAACACTCACTCTGCTCTGCTCTCTGCTTCTCCTTCACCGTGCTGAACTCCCTCTCAAAATGGTGTACAGGGGCGGAGGCTATAGCCGCATGTAAAAAACGAAAGTAAAATACGAGATTTCTAATCCATTCGAAGCACAATAACACTCTGCTCTGCTCTCTGCTTCTCCCTCACCGTGCTGAACCCTCTCAAAATGGTGTACAGGGGCGGAGGCTATAGCCGCATGTAAAAAACGAAAGTAAAATACGAGATTTCGAATCGTTACAAATAACCGCTATGTATTTCGAAAAGTACAAATCCATTCGAAGCACATTAGGCATAATAGGCAGCGTCGTCGTGAGAGAGACACAGAAAATTACGAATCAACGAACCCAAAAAAAGTTACGAAAGTAGGAGTTGTGTCCAGAATCAACGAAAAACAACGTACTCTACCGAAAGTACGAATTATAAAGCAACAAAAAATTCAACGAAAAATGTCGCTTGCAAAAATACGAATGAGTCCGAACACGAAAAATCCCGTCTAGCAAAATTACGAATGATTACGAATCAACAGGACCGGAAAGAAACGAACCGAAACGGAACGAATTTTTCCGTTGTGCACAAGCCTACTTGGTATGCCTTGGTTACAAGCCCACAATCCCACTATCAACTGGACTACGGGAATAGTTGCCTTTCCTTCTTCCTATTGCCAGCAGTCCTGTGGCTCATATAAACCTCCTGGGCCGGCCTCGTTACTATGCATTGACACAGAAGATGGCACCCGTCAATCCATCCCAGAAGTTTACCACGACTTTCTTGACGTATTTAGTAAACAAAAGGCAGAGACTCTACGCCCCATCGGGCCTACGATTGCCCCATCGACCTACTTCCTGGAGCAAAGATTCCGTTCGGTAGAGTCTTCCCTTTAACGGAGGTAGAACAAGGGGCTTTAAAAAATTATGTTGATGAGAACTTGCAAAAGGGGTTCATCCGCCCTTCCACATCCCCAGCAGGCGCAGGCATCTTTTTTGTAGAGAAAAAGGACCACACCCTTCGACCTTGTGTGGATTACCGGGAATTGAATAAAATTACAGTAAAGAATCGCTACCCTCTCCCCCTGGTACCAGAGCTATTTCAGAGACTAGGAACTGCCACCATCTTTACCAAACTTGACCTCCGCGGAGCCTACAATTTGATCCGTATCAAAGAAGGGGACGAATGGAAGACCGCCTTCCGTACCCGGTATGGACATTTTGAGTACTTGGTAATGCCATTCGGGTTGTGTAACGCCCCTGCCACTTTCCAGTATTTTATCAACGATGTTCTACGGGACTTCCTAGACCTCTTTGTTATTGTTTATCTTGATGATATCTTAATTTTTTCTTCCTCCCTTGATTCTCATCGCAGACATGTCAAAAATGTGTTGGGTCGGCTCCGCCAGCATGGCCTGTATGCGAAAGCCGAAAAATGCGAGTTCGAGCAAGAGAGTATATCATTTCTGGGGTTAATCATTTCCAGCGAGGGCATCAAGATGGATCCTCAAAAGATTACCGCAATCCTGGACTGGCCAGAACCGGTGGACAAGAAGGGAATCCAACATTTCGTTGGATTCGCCAACTTCTACTGCAAGTTCATCAGGGGGTTTTCAGCTCTTATCGCACCCATTACTCAACTCACCAAGCAAGGAACACGTTTTCACTGGTCTCCTGAAGCCCAAGAAGCTTTTGAACGCCTGAAGGCCCTATTTACCTCGGCCTCTATCTTGAAACACCCAGACTCCTCACTACCATTCGTACTTGAGGTAGACGCCTCCGAAATAGCGGTAGGAGCAATACTGTCCCAAAGACAGGGAGTCAAAGCCTTGCTCCATCCAGTAGCCTTCTTCTCCCGCAAGCTTTCTGCAGCGGAGAAGAACTACGACGTGGGGGATCGGGAGCTACTAGCGATCAAGTCTGCACTAGAGGAATGGCGGTACCTGCTGGAGGGCGCGGCTCATTCGATTCTGATATTCACTGACCACAAGAACCTGGAGTACCTGAAAGCCGCAAGAAGATTGAATCCACGGCAAGCCAGGTGGGCACTCTTCTTCTCCCGGTTCTCTTTTCATGTTACTTATCGTCCTGGGGCCAAGAATATTAAGCCTGACGCCCTGTCTTGGATGTTCCATAAGTCCAAGGAGACTTCTCCGCCTGATACCATCCTTGCCCCCGGAAATTTCCTTCTTCTACAGGAGAACCTGTTCACTCAAATCAAACAAGCTTCCACCGGGCAGAGACAGTTCTCCGAGCCGGAATTGCAGGTTAAGGATGGACTATTGTGGTACCAAGACAGAATCTACGTACCTGAGAAGTTAAGAGTAACCGCATTAGAACTCTGCCACGACCACGCCCTGGCCGGGCATTTTGGCGTTGCCAAGACCACTGACCTGGTACAGCGCACCTTCTGGTGGCCTCGAGTACGTGAAGAGTGTAGGAGGTTTGTAGATTCTTGTACAACTTGCACCCGAAACAAGGGTTCCAGATCCAAGGCCTGGGGACTACTAAAACCCTTACCCGTTCCAGATAGGCCCTGGAGAATGTTGTCCATCGACTTCATTGTCGAGTTACCCCCGGCTGAGAACCATTCCACCATCTTCGTTATAGTGGACCGTCTGTCCAAGATGGCACACTTCATCCCTATGAAAGGGACTCCCTCCGCTCCTGAAACTGCACAGGTATTCATCAGAGAAATAGTCAGACTCCACGGGGTACCAGCCAATATTGTTTCCGATCGCGGGGTTCAATTTACCTCTCGATTCTGGAGATCCCTTTGCAAAACCTTGAAAATCGAATTATCGTTTTCCTCTGCTTACCATCCACAGACCAACGGACAGACGGAGAGAACGAATCAGACGCTCGAGCAATACCTGCGATGCTTCTCCTCTTTTGCTCAGGACAACTGGTTTTCCCTACTTCCGTTGGCCGAGTTTGCGTATAACAATTCCATTCACTCCGCTACCTGCCAGACTCCTTTCTTTGCAAACTATGGTTTTCATCCTACTTTTCTGCCTAATTCCCTTCCTGAGTGTCCTGTACCTGCAGTCCAGGAAAAGTTAAATTTTTTCTCGGTCAATAACCAGCTTCTACAAGAGACCATGACCAAGACTCAAGAACGCAACAAGACAATCTATGACAAGAAGAGACGGGGTGAATTAGTGTTGGTACCCGGCGACCAAGTATGGCTATCTACCACAAACCTAAGAATGGCTTGCCCTTCTAAAAAACTGGGCCCCAAATTTTTAGGTCCATTCCCTGTTAAGAGGAAAATTAATGAAGTAGCTTATGAATTGGAACTTCCTGACTCTCTTAGAATCCATCCAGTTTTTCATGTCTCTCTCCTAAAACCCACAGTCTCCAATCCGTTTCCAGATCGGAAGCCGGATCACCCTGATCCGATCATTATTGACGGTGAGCAGGAATTCGAAGTAGAAGCTATCATGAACTTCAGGAGAAGAAATAACCAGAACCAATTCCTAATTAAATGGAAGGGCTACGGACCCGAGGAAAACTCATGGGAACCCGAGGAGAATATCCATGCCAGGAGTTTGGTACAGGCTTTCAAAAGGACTCACCCTGGAAGGTTCACCCGGCTGGGCATCCGGAGGCTGCCCCTTGGGGGGGCAATGTCATTGAAATCCTGTCAGCTACAGGATCCCTGGACTTCCTGACTCCCAATCTCGGGCACGTCCACGCGCGCGGGCACGCGCGCGCGCGATGGCGAGCACGTGCGCGCACGCGCTTAGCGGGGGCGCGCGCACGCTCCACAAAGTGCGCCAGAAGGGCTATTTAAACATGCCTGTGACAGACAGTCCCTGCTGTCTGCTCTACAGCGTGTAGTACCCAAAGAGACCTGATTCGTGAATTTACCTGCATCCGACCCGGCTTACCTTGACCCTTCCAGTTTCCTGCCTGCCTCTGACCTCCGGCTTTGTTTGACCAATCTTCTGCCTGATCCTCCAGTACCTTGCCGCCAGCCAATTCTACCGACCCGGCTTGCCTGACCAATCTCTCCAGTTGCTTGTTCCTGGTTCCAGTCCAGTCTGCCTCTTCAGTTCCAGTCCAGTCGCTGTATCCTGGTTCCAGTCCAGTCAGCCTCATCAGTTCCAGTCCAGTTGCTTGTTCCTGGTTCCAGTCCAGTCTGCCTCTTCAGTTCCAGTCCAGTTGCTGTGTTCCTGGTTCCGGTTCAGCCTGCCATACTTCCTGGGTGCCTGGATCCGTCCCAGTCTTCAGACTCTACTCTACCTTGATCCATCCTGCCAGGCACTCGTACCCCTTCTACCTCCGTGCCTCCTGTCTTCACTACCAGGGGCCGCCGGTGGAAGCCGTAAGAGAGGCCTCCCTCTGCAGATCCGGGCTCGTCACCGTCAGGTACGTGACAAAGACTCTGGAGATAGAGTTATCGTTTTCTTCTGCCTACCATCCCCAGACCAACGGACAGACGGAGAGGACAAATCAGACCCTCGAGCAATACCTGCGCTGCTTCTCCTCTTTTGCTCAGAACGATTGGCTCTCCCTACTTCCGTTGGCCGAGTTTGCCTATAACAACTCTACCCATTCTGCTACCAGCCAGACTCCATTTTTTGCAAACTACGGTTTTCACCCTACATTTCTGCCCAACTCCCTCCCTGAGTGTTCGGTGCCTGCAGTCCAGGAAAAATTTAACTTTTTCTCCTCTAATAATCAACTCCTGCGTGAAACCATGGCAAGGACCCAGGAACACAACAAGACGGTCTACGACAGGAAGAGACGGGGTAAATTAGTGCTGGTTCCTGGCGACCAAGTATGGCTTTCTACCTTAAACCTGAGGATGGCATGCCCCTCCAAAAAATTGGGCCCCAAATTCTTAGGGCCATTTCCTGTCAAAAGGAAGATTAATGAAGTAGCCTACGAGCTGGAGCTTCCCGACTCTCTTAGAGTCCATCCAATCTTTCATGTCTCTCTGCTGAAACCTTCAGTCTCCAACCCATTCCCTGGTCGAAGTCCGGCTCACCCTGATCCCGTCATCATAGACGGGGAGCAGGAATTTGAGGTGGGAGCTATCATGGACTTTAGGAGGAGAAATAAACAGAACCAATTTCTGGTTAAATGGAAAGGTTACGGACCCGAAGATAATTCTTGGGAACCTGAGGAGAACATTCATGCTAGGAGGCTGATACAAGCTTTCAGGAGATCTCACCCCAAAAAGTTTACCAGGATGGGCATCCGGAGGCTGCCCCTTGGGGGGGCAATGTCATGGAGATCCTGCCAGTAACAGGCGCACTGGACTTCCTGGTTCCCGATTGCACGTGCGCCCTGCGGTTGGCGCCAGAAGGGCTATTTAAATCCATCAACTACAGACAGTCCCTGCTGTCTGCTCTACAGCGTTAGTAACACAAGGGGTTAACCAAGCGCACTCCAGATACAGGTAGGTGAATAGACTAATATAGGGACAGAGGAAAAATGACAAAATGATATGAGGAATGATAGATGTTTGTAGTCCATAACATATAAGTCCATAAGTTTCTACAACATAGCTCATCCGCAGAGAAGGCTGCCAGCTGACAGATAGAAGGGATCTGAAATAGCACAAAGGGAAACACAAAGCAGCGCCTACTGAGCGTAGCAATCAATGTAAATTTATTGGAATTAAAAACAGATGCAAGTTAACACTCACAAACGAATAAATGGGGAAAGCTTATCTGGATGTCATGGATATGCAGTAGTGTTTGTCTGTCAGCTTACCTTCCTTCCCATGTGTTCATCTTAGAGGCCTGAGCCCTTTCACCTGGCTTCCTTTATAATCTCCTCCCAGCCAGACTCCACCCCAGGCCCTATCACAGAACACTATATTAACCTGTGCACTGCAAGCCTGCTTTGCTGATCAACGTGTTTGTTAGGCATTGTGTGTTTGGGTTCCTGCCTGCCGTGTGCTACGTCTGTCTCTCTGTTACGTTATTGGCTTGTCCCCGACTATCCCTGTCTGCTCGTGACCCTTGACCTTCGGCTCGTTCTTCGTTATCCTTGTCTGCTTGTGGCCCCTGACCTTCAGCTTGTTATTCGGTTCTCTCTTATCGTGTGCTGCTGCTTCCCCTCTTTTCCCCTTATCCTACGGGGCGTGAGCTAGGAAACTCCAGGGGCCGCGACCTGGTCCCAGCCTGCAGCTAACATCCTCACCACTAGAGGCCCTGGAGAAGACCAGCTGGGTCTTAGACTCCGCGCCCTGGGGAATCTTGGCTCTAGCTTCCGTTTGGATCCCGGTTGTGCTCCTCTGGTCCCGCTTTCCACAACCACCCAGTTTCCTATCCGCAGAAGCCAGCCATAGGGTTCACTACCTCGCGGTGCACTCCTGTCCCCCTACGGTGTGCATCTGTCACCTGGCCACAGGTGATCCTGACAGTTTGATCAGCCATGAACCCGGCTGACATCCCGTTACCCGTGGATGATCCGTTGCAGGGCATAGTTTGCAGACTTGAAACCCAGGAATCGAATCAGACTCAGGTGATGCGATTCCTCCAGGATCTGGCTTCTCGCTTTGAGCAGCTTCAGGCCTCCTTGGGAACCCTGAATCCGCAACCTCAAATACAACCAGCGGCTGCACCTATTGCACCAGTCGCAGCCGCACACTCACTACAACTGCCAGCTCCGTCCGGTTTCTCTGGGGACTCCAAGGCTTGCAGGGGGTTCCTTAGCCAATGCACAATTCATTTTGAGCTCCAGCCCCAAAACTTCCTGTCTGATCGGGCTAAGGTAGCCTATATCATGTCCCTCCTCTCTGGTGAAGCTTTAGCCTGGGCAGCCCCTCTGTGGGAACTGAATGATCCAGTGGTTTCTAGCCTGTCTGGCTTCTTGAAACTTTTTCAGAATATCTTCGAAGAACCGGCTCGTGTCTCTTCAGCGGCCAGCGCCCTTTTACGTCTCCGCCAAGAGTCTGCTTCTGTGGGACAGTATGCCCTTCATTTCCGCATACTGTCGGCTGAGTTGAGCTGGAACAATGAGGCCTTAGTCGCAACCTTTTTGCATGGCCTGTCTGATAGAGTGAAGGATGAATTAGCAGGAAGAACCATCCCCACTGATCTGGCCGGCGTTATCTCCTTGTGTAACCAGATCGATATTCGCTTTCAGGAGAGGACCTTAGAAAAGCAACGCCAGCACTCCTTGGTTCTTAGTCAGCCTGAGCTCCCCTCTCTTCGACCCGTAGAGCATCTCCTACCAGCTGAGGAACCCATGCAGCTGGGTCAGACCAGGCTATCCCCCGAGGAACGTGCTAGGCGCAGAACTCTTGGTCTGTGTCTTTACTGTGGGGGCAAAGGTCATTTTCGTGACACTTGCTCTCTTTGTCCAGAAAAACGTTCGGGTCCACTTCATCTGGAAAGTAGAGTATTGGACCCAGAAATATCACCTTCCCCTTCTCGTCTTCTGCTTTCTGTGTTCCTTCATGTTGGTGCTTCTTTTCATTCGGTCTCAGCATATCTGGATTCCGGAGCCGCTGGTAATTTTATGGACTGGGAAATCGCATCGTCCATGAGACTTATTCTTTTGCCCCTCACCACACCATTGGTGGTCTTGGCGATTGATGGTACTGTTCTCCCAGGGGGACCTATCTGCTTCCAGACCCTCCCTGTTAAGATGTCGGTAGGGACACTCCACCAGGAGTGGATATCCTTCCTTATCTTACCCAAGGCCTCAACGCCTATAATTTTGGGTCTCCCATGGTTACAGCTCCATTCTCCTCATGTGGACTGGACTACTGGACAGATCCTGGCTTGGGGTCCCTCCTGTTCCTCGTCCTGCCTACCCAAGGTTGCCCCCTGTGAATCTGAGCCGGTCATTCATTCCAGGCTGCATAACCATTTACATTTCTCTGTCCCTAACCACCCTTGGACGCACAGCCAGGCTAGCTTGTCTACAAGTCCTGCAGTCGCTACGTCTTGCGATGCGATTCAGGTAGTCGCTACACCTGACTCAGCTATTCACTCTGCCTCTGTACTAGTTATGCCAGTCCAGCCCATGCCCAGTGAGCCTCCTACTTTTTCTTGTTCAGGACATTCTGCTTGTCTTTCAGCTATTCAGCTTGACTCCTGTGGCATGTCACCCTCTAACCAACCTGACTTCAGGGTTCCACTGACATCTGCCCAGTTTGATGGTCCTGTGCAAGATGACCAGTTCCACTTTAAGGGTCTAGGGGACCCTCCTCAGATTCCTGTTGATCCTCTCATGTCCTTGCTTATTCCTAGAGAGCCTTTGGTCCTCAATAGATCTTCTTGTCATCTCCCTACCTCGTTTTCAGTCTCTGAGGATAATCTTAAGTACGAGGTTAGACAAGTTCTGGATTCTCGGCTCTGCAGAGGCATTCTTCAGTACCTTGTGCATTGGAGAGGTTTTGGTCCTGAGGAGGCGTCTTGGATCGCTGCATCTGATGTCGCTGCACCTCATCTGTTGAGAAGGTTTCATCAGAGATTTCCCTTTAAGCCTGGGCCCAGGCGGGGGAGGGCCCATAAGAGGGAGGGTACTGTCATGGATATGCAGTAGTGTTTGTCTGTCAGCTTACCTTCCTTCCCATGTGTTCATCTTAGAGGCCTGAGCCCTTTCACCTGGCTTCCTTTATAATCTCCTCCCAGCCAGACTCCACCCCAGGCCCTATCACAGAACACTATATTAACCTGTGCACTGCAAGCCTGCTTTGCTGATCAACGTGTTTGTTAGGCATTGTGTGTTTGGGTTCCTGCCTGCCGTGTGCTACGTCTGTCTCTCTGTTACGTTATTGGCTTGTCCCCGACTATCCCTGTCTGCTCGTGACCCTTGACCTTCGGCTCGTTCTTCGTTATCCTTGTCTGCTTGTGGCCCCTGACCTTCAGCTTGTTATTCGGTTCTCTCTTATCGTGTGCTGCTGCTTCCCCTCTTTTCCCCTTATCCTACGGGGCGTGAGCTAGGAAACTCCAGGGGCCGCGACCTGGTCCCAGCCTGCAGCTAACATCCTCACCACTAGAGGCCCTGGAGAAGACCAGCTGGGTCTTAGACTCCGCGCCCTGGGGAATCTTGGCTCTAGCTTCCGTTTGGATCCCGGTTGTGCTCCTCTGGTCCCGCTTTCCACAACCACCCAGTTTCCTATCCGCAGAAGCCAGCCATAGGGTTCACTACCTCGCGGTGCACTCCTGTCCCCCTACGGTGTGCATCTGTCACCTGGCCACAGGTGATCCTGACAGTTTGATCAGCCATGAACCCGGCTGACATCCCGTTACCCGTGGATGATCCGTTGCAGGGCATAGTTTGCAGACTTGAAACCCAGGAATCGAATCAGACTCAGGTGATGCGATTCCTCCAGGATCTGGCTTCTCGCTTTGAGCAGCTTCAGGCCTCCTTGGGTCCCGCTTTCCACAACCACCCAGTTTCCTATCCGCAGAAGCCAGCCATAGGGTTCACTACCTCGCGGTGCACTTGCGTTGAGCGGAACCACACGTTCACAATGGCGGTGACGGGGAACAGCTTCCCTGGAACATAGCAGTAACGATCACTTCCGGGTCATGGGGTCAGCGGGAGGGTGCGCGCGTTCGAAGCATGCGTGCTTCTTCATCAGGCTCTATGGGGGCCATATTCGATGTGGGCTATAAGTAATAATCAGGAGCTACCTGATAGGCTGCCTACTATCACCATGGAAACCGGAAATGAACTGCGGCCACTAGATGGTATATCCTAGCGCTGACAATAGTCATTAAAAAGTTTATGAAATAGATAAGAGAAACATATAAAAAAGAAAGAAGGGGACATATGTAATATAAAAAGAAGTGATCCCATATGGACCGACAATCATGAAGAGGACCTAAAAATTCTCAAATTTTTTTTTCTATATATATGATATATATAAAAAATATACATATATATAAATATATATAAAATATGATATCCTAATAGCCAAAAAAAGTGATATCTGAACATTATTACACGATAAAATTATTATATAAAAATTTTTTTGTAAGAGATTATACAAAAAACTATATAAAATATATGCAGAGGGATGAAGAGTGTACTACCAAAATACCCATAATAGCTATATAAACTCTCAAGAACATAGACGCATGCGCATGCGCACAGGGTGATATCCCCACATCCATGCGTAACTACATAGGGTGGTAGTGCATGTATGAAATCTACACGTGCAATATACATAAACAGACGCACGTATACATATACACACATATACACACACACCTATTCAAGTCGGATCAATATGAACAAGGGGAATACGTGTCAAACGGAAACCAAATGTAGGTATTAAACTCATAACATACTAGAGAGATGAAGAATAAAAATAACAGATGGTAACATAAACATATATATGCACATAACGGTACCAATATGTGAAGCCATTATGAACGAATCATGTAAAAGAATATTGATCATTATAAAAGAATATTAATTTCGACACCCTCATTTAAGCCCCCAGGCGAAAGGCTATCGAGGGTATAGATCCAACAATTTTCACGCTCACATAATTTCTTATAGCGCTCAGCTTGGGGAAGATGTTTAGAGATGGCTTCTATAACCCAAACACGTAAACCCACAGATGATTGTTGATGGAACTCTTTGAAATGTCTTGCTACACTATATTTATCGAGACCTTTCTCAACAAAATTACGGTGTTCTCCAAACCTTTTTCGGAGGGTGCGAATAGTGCGGCCTACATAAAATAGGCCACACGGACACGTCAGGCAATACACCACATACTCAGAAGAGCATGTATAGAAATCGGGTATGGTGTATTGCTTACCTTTACACGTAAACTCTTTCTGTCTATGAGTGACATGTTTACACGTGAGGCACAATGCCTTCCTGCACTGATACATACCCTTCAGATTGAAGAATGTCAAGGAAGCGCTAGCAGACGGCCCTGGGGGTTTGATTTTACTAGGGGCTATCTGGGCCTTGATGTTTTTGGCCTTTCTATAGCTTACTATGGGACGGTCTGTAAGTGTAGATTTTAAATGAGGGTCCTCCCTCAATATGGACCAGTGTTTAGCCAAAATCCGTTCCATCTTCCTGAATTGACTATGAAATTGGGTTACGAAACGGACTGGTTGGATACTGTCTTCTGTACTCATAACTCTATTCTTCCTCGCGTCAGCATTAAGATAATGTAGATAGGCTCCCTCCACTAACTCATCTGGGTAGCCCTTCTCCAAAAATTTAGTTTTTAGCATCGAGCCATGGGAGATATAATCCTGTGACCGGGTACAATTGTGTCTCAGTCTACAGAATTAGCTCTTGGGTATATTCTTCACCCATCGAGGGTGATGACAACTATCATAATGTAGAAAGGAATTGCCGGCAGTGGGCTTGGTGTAATTCTGTGCACAGATCACATGGTCATCATGGAAGAGCTCAAGATCCAAGAAGGCCAGAGTGTTCTCATTTGTCACAGCAGTAAAAGACAGACCCATGTGGTTGGAATTACAAAATTCTAGGAACCCTGGGATTAGTGTATCAGGCCCATCCCAGATTATGACCACATCATCTATATAGCGGCCATAAAATACTAGATGGGAAGCATAAGGGTTGTTTTGCCAGATGTTTAGGTGTTCCCAATAACCCATCGTGAGGTTAGCATAACTGGGGGCAAAATTAGCCCCCATAGCTGTTCCCTGGATTTGAATGTAGAATTGGCCATTGGCTTCAAAATAATTGTGATTGAGGCAATATTCTAACATTTCTAGTAAAAAATTAATCTGTCTGGTATTAAGTACTGGGTCCTCATTGAGAAAGTACTGTGTGGCATGTATGCCTACTTTGTGAGGGATAGACGTGTAGAGGGACACTACATCAAGCGAGACCCAACGATAGGAAGGTTCCCATCGATATTGTTGTAGCGTTTCAAGCAATGTTATACCATCTTTAATATATGAAGGGAGGTTGTTGACCAAGGGCTGTAAAAAATGGTCAATATATATGGAAAAGTAACTGGTAACACTTTCCATAGCTGCTACAATAGGTCTCCCCGGTGGATTGGCTAGATCTTTATGGACTTTGGGGAGATGATAAAAGTAAGGTCTCTTATAGAAGTCATGAAGGAGAAATGTGACCTCTGTTTTGGTGACTAATCCCTCAGTTTTGGCTTTATTGACAAGATCATGTGCTTCCTTGGCAAACGTGGGTAGTGGGTCACAGGTAAGCCTTAGATATGTTGTACTATCGGAGAGCAAACGAGCACTCTCCGATTGATAGTCCACGAGGTTTTGGACTACTATCCCTCCCCCCTTGTCGGCTGATCTAATTATGAGTTTTCTATTGTCAGTAAGATTTTTTAGGGGAATGGTCTCGCCTTTGGAGAGATTAGTAGAGGATTTGTGTATAGGACATTGTTGGCACATACGTAGGGTCTCTGCATAGACTACTTGGTAGAAACTTTGAATGTAGGGTCCTTTGGCAAACGTGGGGTAAAAGATAGACTTAGGTCTGAATTTTGTCTGCTGAATAGGTGGAGAAGTGGGCAGATGTTGAGTGAGTGACTCAATGAGATCATCTGAGTCTTCAGTGTATAAAAGCTCTAGATGGTCCAGAGCCATGCGCTCTGGGACACTATAATCCTGAGAATGATCTAAAATAGGACATGCGTCAATGGGCATGTCAGATATATCCTCATCAGCAGAAGGATCTTGATTGCCCTTCATGTTGAAAAAACGTTTGACAGTAATGTTTCTAATAAATCTATTGAGATCCAAAAATAGAGTGAATGGGTTGGGGGGTGCTGTCGGGGCAAAGGTGAGACCTCTAGCAAGAAGCGACTCTTCAGGTTTGGTCAATTTATGACTGGAAAGATTGAAAATCCTTACAGTCTGCGTAATTTCCCCTTCCTTTCTGTGTCTACGTCGTCCCCCTCTCCTGCCTCTGTGACAAGCTTTCTTTTTGGGCAGGAGAGAGGGGCGACCACTAAAAAAGAAGGAGAAAGAGAACCAAGGATAGATGATTCATCAGTGTGCACAGGATAAGTCACACTGGCAGTGGGTAAGGGTGGGTTCAATATGGTGGCCGACGTACTGGAGGTAACATTTACCTCCTCCAAGAGTTGATGAGGTATCTCAACTGGAGTGGTATCAGAAGGATCAGAGTTAGATGACAAAGAGCAAGATATAGCAGTATTGGCATGAGTTATGGTACTGGAAACTAAAGCATTAGTACAGAAAGAAGCGGATTTAATAGATCTAGAATCAATCTTGGTACTAGTAGATGGAACTGGAGGTTTAATTGGGGGTAAACCATCTGTGGATATATGAGCAACAGGATTATTAGTATCTTTATTCACAGTAGGGTATGACTGGGACCTGGAAGGTGGGGGATGACGACCATAGTTATTAGTAAGGGGGCAAGATAAGTTGAACAGTGGTCTAATGGTTGGCCTGGGTACACAATCCATCAGCGGTATAATGCCATCCGACCTAACCAGGCCAGGATCTTCATCATTGGGTTCAGGAGAATATAAATAAGAGGTTCTGGGTTTCTTCCAACAGAACACTCTATTGGTGTTATAGTCATCAAAATCTCTACGTATTTTGTGTAATTTGATTCCAATGAGGGAATCCTCTTGTCTTAGTTTTAATTTTCTCAGCCATGACATAGGTAATGATGCAGTGTATGACTGAAGGGATAGGATAAGATCTTTAATTTTGGAAAGACAAGAGATGTATTGGATATCCCTTTGTTTGGCAACAATATCCATCCATTTTTGGGTGCAGAACTCAGAGATGTTGGCCCATTCCAGGGCTAAGTCTGCACCCAAAAAGGAACAAGTTTTAGTATTTCTGAGCCCCCTTGGAGAAATTTTATATTTTAAGTTTTGGTCCAGAAAAAACCTGTCCCACCACTGTTGATTGGCTGCAACAATGATATCTTCAATTTTACGGAATTTGGCACATATTAACTTATAACTAGCTCTAGGGACTGATGTAGATGCTAGAAAAAAATTGTCAGGAAACATAGCATATATTTCATCGAAGATGACATATTTGGCTGATTCAATTAGCAGTATAATCTCCATGATGTCCTAAATGTGTTGGAGCAATGATGTACACAAATGCACAAGAATAATAGCAGTGACAATATCTAAGTGCACATACTGTATCAAAATATGAACAGGGTATATATATACTAAAAAATACACCAATATCCAGTGGCTGCTCGATTGAGAACTTCAAAGCAACATATACAACACAAGGGGTTAACCAAGCGCACTCCAGATACAGGTAGGTGAATAGACTAATATAGGGACAGAGGAAAAATGACAAAATGATATGAGGAATGATAGATGTTTGTAGTCCATAACATATAAGTCCATAAGTTTCTACAACATAACTCATCCGCAGAGAAGGCTGCCAGCTGACAGATAGAAGGGATCTGAAATAGCACAAAGGGAAACACAAAGCAGCGCCTACTGAGCGTAGCAATCAATGTAAATTTATTGGAATTAAAAACAGATGCAAGTTAACACTCACAAACGAATAAATGGGGAAAGCTTATCTGGATAAGAGTACAAATCGTCCGCTCTTCCCAGGAAGGAGGTGCTTTATTTCCGGATGCTGGGGAGAGATGATGTCTCTAGATGTCCTCAGCGTTGAGCGGAACCACACGTTCACAACGGCGGTGACGGGGAACAGCTTCCCTGGAACATAGCAGTAACGATCACTTCCGGGTCATATGTATATTGCACGTGTAGATTTCATACATGCACTACCACCCTATGTAGTTACGCATGGATGTGGGGATATCACCCTGTGCGCATGCATCTATGTTCTTGAGAGTTTATATAGCTATTATGGGTATTTTGGTAGTACACTCTTCATCCCTCTGCATATATTTTATATAGTTTTTTGTATAATCTCTTACAAAAAAATTTTATATAATAATTTTATCGTGTAATAATGTTCAGATATCACTTTTTTTGCCTATTAGGATATCATATTTTATATATATTTATATATATGTATATTTTTTATATATATTATATATATAGAAAAAAAAATTTGAGAATTTTTAGGTCCTCTTCATGATTGTCGGTCCATATGGGATCACTTCTTTTTATATTACATATGTCCCCTTCTTTCTTTTTTATATATTTCTCTTATCTATTTCATAAACTTTTTAATGACTATTGTCAGCGCTAGGATATACCATCTAGTGGCCGCAGTTCATTTCCGGTTTCCATGGTGATAGTAGGCAGCCTATCAGGTAGCTCCTGATTATTACTTATAGCCCACATCGAATATGGCCCCCATAGAGCCTGATGAAGAAGCACGCATGCTTCGAACGCGCGCACCCTCCCGCTGACCCCATGACCCGGAAGTGATCGTTACTGCTATGTTCCAGGGAAGCTGTTCCCCGTCACCGCCGTTGTGAACGTGTGGTTCCGCTCAACGCTGAGGACATCTAGAGACATCATCTCTCCCCAGCATCCGGAAATAAAGCACCTCCTTCCTGGGAAGAGCGGACGATTTGTACTCTTATCCAGATAAGCTTTCCCCATTTATTCGTTTGTGAGTGTTAACTTGCATCTGTTTTTAATTCCAATAAATTTACATTGATTGCTACGCTCAGTAGGCGCTGCTTTGTGTTTCCCTTTCTACAGCGTTAGTGCCTGAGAAACCTGATCTGTGTTCCCACCTGTATCTGACCCGGCTTGCCTGTGACCTTCCAGCTAACCGCCTGCACCCGACCTCCGGCCCGTTGTGACCTCTGCTCTGCCTTGTCCCTCTGTACCTTACTGCCTGCCAGTTTACCGACCCGGCTTGTCTGACTACCCCGCTGATCCCAGGCCCCAGCCCTGGTCTTCTGAGCTGTTCCAGTCCTGCTTCCTGAAGGGCCATCTGCTGTGTTCCAGAGTTCCTGGTTCCTGTCTACCTGCTGTGTGCCTGAGTTCCTGGATCCTGTCCATCTGCTGTGTTCCAGAGTTCCTGGTTCCTGTCCATCTGCTGTGTTCCAGAGTTCCTGGTTCCTGGCTACCTGCTGTGTGCCTGAGTTCCTGGATCCTGTCCATCTGCTGTGTTCCAGGGTTCCCGGTTCCTGTCCATGTGCTGTGTTCCTGAGTTCCTGGTTCTGGTCTACCTGCCATACCTCCATGCACCTGGACCCAGCCCAGACTATCCAGCCACCTGCTCCGTGGTTGATCCTGCCAGGCACTCGTACCCCTTCTACCTCCGTGCCTCCTGTTACACTACCGGGGGCCGCTGGTGGAAGCCGTAAGGGAGGCCTCCCTCTGCTAAACCGGGCTCGTCACTGTCAGGTAAGTGACAGTAAGATTGACCAAGACCTCAAGAGAATTTATAGCCTGATCGGAATGGCCTGCAAACTAGCCTTAGCCCTTGCGGCTACCTCCAAAGCAATGGAGGCCTGGGTGGAAAATGTAGACTCCGTTCTGAAAGGTGTCTTGGAGGAATTAGCTCAAAGTTCAGCAGTGCAAGAACTTAAACTGGCAGTCGCCTTTTTGGGGGAAGCATCAATTGACCTCATCCGTTTACTGGCTAGATCAATGCTGTCTTCGGTCACGGCCAAATGAGCATTGTGGTTACGCCCCTGGCTTGCTGATCCAGCCTCCAAGCAGGCGTGGTGCAAAATTCCCTTTTGAAGGGACTTCATTGTTTGGGAACAAACTTGATAACGCCATTTCTAAAGCTACAGGCAGAAAGTCGGGTTTCCTTCCCCAGGACAGGCGCCCATTTAATCAGAGAAGACCTCAACCGAGACGCAGTACAGAGCGTTCGAGGGAGGAACGCTCCTATAGACCCGGATGGGATTTTAGGAGAAAATGGATTTGGAATAGAGGGCAAACTTCCTTTCAAAAGTCTGCCAAGAAACAGACACCCGGTGGGCGCAAGCCAACTAAATCCTTTTGAGATTGGGCCCACCCAGGGGGTCGGGTAGGGGCTCGCCTAAGTCTCAGATTATTGGACCATCAAAACGGTCTCAACAGGCCACACATGGTCCTTTACCAAGATCCCTCCCTGCAGACCAATGCAAACCTCACTACCTCGGTCAGAAGAAAAACAACAGGCTCTTCTGTCTTATGTGAATGCCCTGAAAGAACAAGGAGCAGTGGTACCCGTGCCAAAGAGCGAGGAATTCCAGGGGATATATTCCCCCCTCTTTTTAGTACAAAAGAAAAACGGCTCTTGGCGCCCAGTTATAGACCTCACCTTTCTGAACAGGTATATAAAGCACGAGAGGTTCAAGATGGAGTCACTCTCAACTATCCAAAAAGTCGTTCAACCAGGCGACTGGTTGATCTCAATAGATCGAAAGGACGCTTCCTTTATGTTCCCGTGGCAGAAGATTTCCACAAATATCTTCGGTTTCAGGTCGAACAAGAGCACTTACAGTTTATATGTCTTCCATTTGGATTAACGACTTCTCCAAGAGTTTTCTCAAAGGTGCTGTTGGCGATAGTATCCCTTATCAGAGTACAGGGTGTGCGTCTGTACCATTACCTGGACGATTTGCTAGTACTGTCTCAGGACAAGCAGCAGCTTCTGATCCACAAAGAACAGGTGATCTCTACACTAATAGAGTTCGGATGGCTCCTAAACCGGGAGAAAAGTCAGCTAGAGCCGACCCAGCGCTTAATCTAACTAGGAGCTCAGTTCGACACCATAGAGAATACCATCTCTCTTCCGGAAGAAAAAATACCGATCATTCGGGAAAGAATCTCCTTAGCCCTAGACTCCTCATACCCAAGGGCGTCACAGTGTCTGAAGATAATCGGCACGATGGTGGCCACATCCCCTATGGTCAAATGGGCGATGTGGAGACTTCGTCCTTTCCAGTCAGGTTTCCTCTAGCAGTGGAGGTCGGACGATCTCAATCAGTTGATCCGGATAACACAGTCAATGAGGAACAGTCCCCTCTGGTGGCTTCAACACAATAACTTGTTAACTTGCCACTCCCTTGCTCCCACCCAGTGGGTGACTGTTACATCTGATGCCAGCAATGCGGGCTGGGGGGCCCATTGTGGGGCAGAACTGGCTCAGGGCAAATAAGATGCCGTCTCCACACTCCAGGTTCAAACATTCGGGAGCTACGTGCGGCATGGTGTGTCCTTCAAGCCTTTTCCCATCTCCTGAAAGGGAAGTCGGTCCTACTGAAGATGGACAACACCACTGCGGTGGCATACGTGAAGAGGCAAGGGGGCACTCGAAGCTCCGCCCTTCTCCAAGAGGTCGAGCCCACCATGACCTGGGCTCAGAGGAATCTTCTCAACTTGACAGCAGTCTTCATTCCAGGGGAGCAGAACATTCAAGCGGACTTCCTGTCACGCAGCAATCTAGATAATAACGAATGGTCACTGCATCCACAAACATTCAAGTGGATCCTATCGTTGGAATTCGATCCAGAGGTGGATCTGTTTGCATCCCCCTGCAATTACAAGATCGACAGATACTACACTCGAGGCCGGTGCAGTCAAGCCTTCGGAGTAGATGCATTAACGAGTCAATGGGATTTCAACAGGGCATATGCCTTCCCTCCACCTCCGATCATGCTAAAATTTCTTACAGCGGCTTCAGTTAGAGACAGTCGAAGTGGTGACAATAGCACCATACTGGCCGAGCAGGCCGTGGTTTCCTCTCCTGAATCTAATGAGCTTCCGGGACCCGTTGCCTCTTCCTCTCAGGCCGGACCTTCTTTCTCAGGGGGCGACCCTGCTCCCCTGTCCAGCGATACTGAGACTGATGGTCTGGTTCTTGAGAGGGAGAGGCTAGAGTCTCTTGGGTGTGCTTCAGGGGTAATCTCTACCCTTATGAGCTCCAGAAGGCCTAACACAAACAAAACTTACAATAGAATCTGGGCCAGGTTTGTCAGCTTCACGACTTCTGCAGGAAAATTATCTAGAAATCCTAGTGTTCAAGACATTTTGAGTTTTCTCCAATCAGGGTTGGATCTTCCTTTATCAATCAGTTCCCTCAGGGTACAAGTTTCAGCCTTATCAACTTTTTCGGGAACATCATGGGCAACTCATCCCCTGGTTCAACAGTTCATTCGGGGGGCATCGAGAATCAGGCCTCAGAGGAAACCCAGGTTCCCCAAATGGGATCTTCCGCTCGTCCTTGATGCTCTTTCAGCACTCAACAACAAGGATCTTTCCATTAAGGACTTATCAGTTAAACTGGCTTTTCTAGTGGCTATTACTTCAGCCAAAAGAGTTTCAGAAATAAGCTTCCTGGGTTGTCAAGAACCCTTTTTGACTTTCTTCCCGGACCAAGTGGTCCTTATTCCCATGCTTGGGTCTAAGCCAAAAGACACGTCAGTTTTCCACGAGAATCAGGAAATAGTCCTTCCTACTTTCAGTTCACCGGAATCAGCGGATGCTCATCCCTTGGATGTAGGCGAGACTCTGAAAGAATATTTGCGAGTCACTTATCTTTTAGAAGCTCAAACTACCTGTTCTTGTTACACACTGGCAGCAACAAAGGAAAAAGGGCTTGCTCCAGAACGATAGCGGCCTGGATCATTCAATCTATCCAACAGGCCTACAGGGTGAAGGGCTTGGCTCCTTCAGAGGCGGTGACGGCTCATTCCACCTGAGGCATGGCAGCCTCATGGGCAGTGGCTCGACACGTGGCTCCTGATGTGATATGCAAGGCAGCTTCGTGGTCTTCGATCAACACTTTTATGTCTCATTACTGTATTGAGCCTGCTTCCCTTTCCTCTGTTAATTTTGGTCGGAGAATCCTGTCCATTGACGGGAAAGATTAAAATATTTTTTGTTCAGCATACCCTCTCGTGTGGATTGGCTAGTTATTTCCCACACGTAGTCTGCCATGGAGTCTGTCAGGAAAACGGAAAATTTATTACCAAATACCTACCGTAATTTTCCTTTCCTGATAGACTCCATGGCAGATGGAGTTCCCACCCATGGATGAAAATATGAGAATTGGAATTTGAGTCGGCTAGTTACGGAACACTGTCTGTAGAGGTGAGCTCAAATTTATGGGTAGGGGGTCCTATAGCTGTGGAGAGGAGGCGGGGTTAACCCACACATAGTCTGCCATGAAGTCTATCAGGAAAGGAAAATTACGGTAAGTATTTGGTAATAAATTTTCAGTTTCCTGACTCTACAGTGGTATCATTGCTAAAAATGCACACAATTGGCAATATGTGGTATTTCCTTATACCACATATTGCCAATTGTGTGCATTTTTAGTGTTTTATTAATATGTAATTTTACTATACACAAGACTATAAAGTTTTATGCCGTATCCATGGAGCGCTGCCTTTGTGTTTTTGTGTCTTTCTATCCACCCTTCAAGTGGTTTGCAGCTGCACTGGTACTGGCCCTCTTTAACCCTCACAGGTTGGACAATCTCATGTTAAAATTGACAGTTTGCAGCGCCTAAAGGACTTTGTTGTTTATGCAGACATGGTACAGGTGGTGGTCAGGGTATGCAGACATGTAGGGGGAGCAAACAGAGGGGTTTCCTGTGTAAGGGGTGCACACAAAGGGATCAGTCATGTAGGGGGATCACACAGTGGGATGAAGTCATGATAATAGCTGTCACAGGAGGGCTCTCACACAGGACACATGGCAGGCAGGGCAGTGAGGATGGCACACACAGGGTGATCAGGTTCCTGTTCTTAGGGGAGGTGGGGTCCATGATATTAAACATGTTATAGAACGTAATTGCATTATAGAATATTAAAAAAAAAGTCACAGTTACTTTGCTGAGTAACTAATTACTTTTTCAATGTAGTAACTGAGTTACTAACGCAATTACTTTTTGGGAGAAGTACCATAATTTGTAACTGTAACTAATTACTTTTTTAAAGTAAGATGACCAACACTGCTGAAAACAATCTCGGACACCTGTGATAATTAGATTGCCAGGTGAGCCCAATTAAAGGACAAACTACTAAAGGAGGGTGCTCCACATAATTAAGCAGAGCACCATTTTCAAGCAATATGGGGAAGAAAAAGGATCTCTCTTAGGGTTGCCACCTCATCCCTTTAAACCCGAACACATATGAATTACACAGGTTCTGTGGCTAATTTAATGCAGATAAGGCACAAAGTGAGTTTAATTACCACCTTAATCAGCCACAGAACCTGTGTAATTCATATGTGTTCGGTTTTAAAGGGATGAGGTGGCAACCCTAATCTCTCTGCTGCCGAAAAGAGTGAAATAGTTCAATGCCTTGGACGAGGTATGAAAACATTCGATATTTAACGAAAACTTAAGCGTGATCATCGCACTATTAAGAGATTTGTGGCTGATTCAGAGCACAGATGGATTTCGTGCAAATAAAGGCACATTGAGGAAGATTTCTGCCAGATCCATGCATTGGATCAAGAGAGCAGCTGCTAAAACACCATTACATAGCAGCAAACAGATATTTGAAGCTGCTGGTGCCTCTGGAGTCCCACGGACATCAAGGTGTAGAGTCCTCCAGAGTCTTGCAACTGTGCATAAACCTTCCATTCGGCCACCACTAACCAATGCTCACAAGCAGAAATGGCTGCATTGGGCAGGAAAAATACATGAAGGCTAATTTTTAAACAGTCCTGTTCACTGATGAGTGTCGTGCAACCCTGGATTGTCCAGATGGATGGAGTAGTGGATGGTTGGTGGATGGCCACCCTGTTCCAACAAGGCTGTGACGTCAGCAAGGTGGTGGTGGAGTCATGTTTTGGGCCGGAATCATGGGAAGAGAGCTGGTCAGCCCCTTTAGGGTCCCCGAAGGTGTAAAGATGACCTCTGCAAAGTATGTGGAGTTCCTAACTGACCACTTCCTTCCCTGGTACAGAAGGAAGAACTATGCTTTCCGTAATAAAATCATCTTCATGCATGACAATGCACCATCTCATGCTGCAAAGAATACCTCTGTATCAATGGCTGCTATGGGGATAAAAGGAGAGAAAGTCATGGTGTGGCCTCCATTCTCCCCTGACCTCAATCCTATTGAGAACCTTTGGAGCATCCTCAAGAAAAAGATCTATGAGGGTGAGAGGCAGTTTACATCCAAACAGCAGCTCCGGGAGGCTATTCTGATATCTTGCAAACAAATTCAAGCAGAAACTGTCCAAAAACTCACAAGTTCAATGGATGCAAGACTTGCTGCTATCAAATAAGGGGTCCTATGTTAAAATGTAACATGACCTGTTAAAATGTTTAAAAAGTTAAAATGTTGTTCAAAGTTTGATTGAAATAGGTTTTGATTTCAATAAATATGCTGCAAACACAACAAATGACAATTTTCAGTTCTTTACAACCTATAAAGTGTTTTGAAACTTAGGCCTCGTACACACGACCGAGTTTCTCGGCAAGAACCAGCAAGAAACTTGCTGGCAGAGATGTCTTGCCGAGAAACTCGTTCGTGTGTATGGTTTCTCGTCAAGAAAACCGACAAGTAATCTCGACGAGAAAATAGAGAACCTGCTCTCTATTTTCTCGTCGAGATTCTCGTCGGCATGTTTCTCGACGAGAAAAGTGAGTGTGTGTACACTTACCTGTCCTCCCGGAAGCCCGCGCATGTTCGAAATGAATTTGACGCATGCGCGGTAGCTTCCTAGGCATAGGTAGGGTATACCAAGATGGCGGCGACGGCATCGAATGTGACGAGCACATGCTCGTCGTAGTCGATGACGTCACCGCGTACGCTCCATTCAAAGAACCGCGGGTTCTTTGAATCGAGCGTGTGTACACTCGGCCGGGACAAGTTTCTTGTCCAAGAATCTCGTCGAAAAAAATTACATGTTTTTTTCTACGAGAATCTCGGCCGTGTGTATGAGGCTTGACTGTGCGTAATAATTTGGAACACTGCATTGTATAAGTTTTTTATTTTGAAAAAACAAACTGTTATCATTAGGAGGTTTGTTCAATAAAATTTGAATTGTACTGTTAATAGTTGATAGCATGAGAATTATGCTGACTGTTGTTTACATCAATTATTTAGGTAAATGAGAAAAATATCATTGGCATAATAATTTGGAACAGGGTGTAGTACATATATCTTATTCAGGGATGTTGGTACCTGTGCTAACTCTGTTGCTAGCCCACACCACCCATTTTTTCTAAAATAGTTAAACCAAACAAATACAAGTACACATGTAGCCTTTAAATGCAATCACAAAGCAAAGCATAAATACATATGTAGCGGGTACTTGAATTTAGGGGAAGCATCTGGGTGGTAGTGTAACCCAGATGCCTTGATTGTTAGGAAATTCAAGGTTTCCTTTGTGAGTCTTGGAGGACTCTGGTGGTGTGAGGTTCCCGGCGGCCTATAGGTGGCGTTGTTGCCTTGGACCGGTGTTGGGCTCGCACCGCAAGACTGTGCCTTTTTGTCCTCCCCTGGAGCTGGTACAGCGGGGCGGGGAACCCGCTGTGGCGCGAAGGGAGAGGTCATAAAAGGGTCGGATGCCCTGATCACGGGGTTAGAGTCACCCAGGCACCTTCAGCCTGGGTGCTGGCGTTCCGGTCTTCCAGGCCTAGGTGCCCTTGACCTAGCCGGAGCAGAGATGGAGTCCATCTCAGGCACCTTTAGCCTGGGGTGAGGTACTATGGTGGATGCCTGGGGCTCAGTACCTTTGACTGAGTTCCGGGAGGGTGGAGGAATCCGAGGGGGCCCTAACTCCTTGGGTGCCCGTGTCTGAGTTTGTGAGGACTGGTGTGCAGTAACTTCTCTGAAGAGTCTGGCGTAGCATCGCTAGTGACGGAGAGGCCTCCACTTCTCCCTTGGACGGATTTCTTCCTCTGACAGGGGCAGAGCGAGCAAAGGTAATTCACGTTCTACATCACCTAGTCAGTGGCAGTGACTATTCACCACTGGTGACAGTACAGTGGTCAGCAGCAGAAGGGAAAGGATTGTGCCTCAATCTGTCCCCATTTTCCAAAGTAAAGAAACTGTTTTATTGCTTGGCAAGAAGAATAAAACTGAGTTGGGCCTATTCACTGTGTGGAACTCTGGTTAATAGGAGCAAAGGAGTCAGGGACGAAGTACTGGACTTGACTCTAAGACACCTACACAAGACCCAATTTGCTGGCTTTCACCTCTTAGCTATGGAGGACATGGGCCGTGGTGTATCTCATCTCCCTCTCCCAGGTACCCCTAGACAAGGGCCGCATAACCGATAAAGATAGAGAGAGGGGTGAGCCCGCTACACATATGTGCCAAAAAGTCCAAAAATTTAATCAAAAGGATCTTAAAAAAGCTCAAGACTGACATGAGGTCTTCTCCTAAGACATCTAAAATGTAGGAAATATTCTTTCCTGGTACCTCCATGGCAGCATACTGGTGATAGAGCTCCGCCTCGACTCCTCCCTCAGGACTAGTGAATAGCGTAAATTAAAGGCATAGTCCCTCTCCCAACATTCTCCTTTTTGTCCTCAAACCTCTTGACTGGTGAAGAGTAGCAGTACGTCCATAACTCTGCAGTCGGCAGCGTCCGCCGGGTTTAGACTTTCCCGTGCGCAGTCCCTGTTCTTGGGCCGCTCACAGCGCTGATAAGACTGGGAACCCCTCTGTGGATCTGTTGGGGTCTTCTCGCAGAGTTTCCTCACAGGAACGCAATCTGTCATCGCATCCCATGATGAATGCAAAGGAGTCACAAAAGGATAAGCTCCCCATTTTCCCAGGCTGGTGGTTTTTGTTTTAAAGCATATACTGTTTTTTATTCTCTCTCTTGTTCCCCTCCCCTTTTCCTGCCCTTGGCTTTTACTTTGCCTTATTTTATTATTCCCCTTAAAAAAAAAAAAGAAAGAAAGGGTTTTAATCTTACTTTTATTTTTCAGGCCTTTCATGGTGTTCCTTAGCTGTGCTCATTTAATTCAGGGGTCTTCGGGTGCCTCTCTTCCCCTCTTCCCTAATCCTGCCCGGCAAGTAGATCATGGCTGGTCGGCGTCCCTGCCATCGCATTGCGCATGCGCGATCCAGGGTGGGATTTTAGTTTCCATCTGATGACGGTCTCTCTCTCTACTGCTTGACGTCGTTGCTATTGGCGCCGGTCTGCGGCCATTTTGGTTACTGGAAAGAGGGCTAGATTTGCCCTTTTTTCCAGTATTGAATCTCAGAGGTGGATTTGGGGATTAGCACACCCACCTAAGCTGTATATAAGGTCAGCCTCAGGGTTAGCAGTCAGAGTCTCCTCAGCTGTGCCCTACAAGGTCCTCTGATGCTGCTCTGTGGTAGGTGTTATTCTACTCACACACACACACACACACAAAAAAGGTGTTTCCTATGCATCGCCTGCAGGTGTAGTTGTGCATTATGTACGTTTAGCATCTCTTTAAGCTCTATAGCCCTTTCTCTTTCTTACTATTGTAGCGGCCTCACCCCCTTCACATGTTTATCGGTTGTCCGAAAGCTCTTGTCTAGGGGTACCTGGGTTTCGAGAGTGAGGTGCGCTACGGCCCATGTCCTCCCCATGGCTGTGGGTGAGGTGAAGGCCAGTATCAATATCTTCCTCGGGCCAAATGTGCATTGGGTTGCGGAACTTAGCCCTGCTATGCTGGAATCTCCCTTTGCTCCCATCAACAGAGTCCATACACCGATCACAGTCCAACTGTTAGTTTTATTTCGTAGCTCCACAACAAACAATGTATGGCAGGATACGGTGGGATGAGCAGGCCGAGGCACTATCCGGATTGCAGTCCCTACACCCCCTGTGCTATGACCAGGGGTTGCAGGAGTCTTGATTAGAACAACTTCGCTGCGCTGCAGCCCCTATCAGGGGAAGATGACCCTCCAAGGGAGTTACCGGAGGCCCGTCCATCACCGGGTTGACGCTGCTCCGGAGTCTTCAGACGGGTGACCTCCCCAGCCTCCTCACCTCAGATGCGGGTCCCCTCGCAAGGGGCACCCTGGAATCACTTCACCCTCGCGGGACCCGGTCGAAGTCACCAGGTCCCAGGCCTTCTACAAAGTACCTCACCCCAGGCTGAAGGTGCCTGGGATGGACTCCAACTCCAGCTTCATTCCGGCCAGGCCTAGGGTGCCCAGGCCGGAACCTTGAACCGCCCGCACCCAGGCCTAGGGCGCCTGGGTACGTGAAGAGATGATCCCCCCAAAGACCTCGTGGCGAGGGTGTCTCCCCCTTTTATCTCCTCCCATCGACACCACGGCGGGTTCCCCGCCCCAGCCGTACCATCTCCAGGAAGGGACAAAAAGGGTAGCACTGTGGTAGTGATTCTACCTCGAGCCTGTAGGTACCCCGCCACCCACAGGCCAAGGAGAATATTACACCACCCAATCCTCCACGAATAACAAAAAGGGGTCTAATCCCTGACATAATTACACACCTGGGTCTCTCTACCCCCAGGTGTATCCCACTAACTTTGAAGACCCGGCTACACACTCCCCCTTGTGATTTGTCAGGTGCACACCCATGTCTCCCAAGGAGTGGTGACATGAAGTGGGCCCCAGAGGCTATCCCTCAAATTTTGGATACTGTGTGTGCCAAGACCTGCTCCAGGGAAAGGGAACTATAAAACATTAAAACTTTTGTATAAAACATCTGTCATGTACACATATACAATCCCTCCCGTCACTGTCTAAGAACCACCCCATACTCAGTAGTCTTGACCGACGAATCTCCTGCAGAAGGGAAACAAAAAAAAAACACATCCTAACACTCTGTGTTAACTTGGCATGAGTGGGTCCGTCAGCCGAGAGACCCACTCACTCCAATAAGTAAGTAATGCATGTGTAACATTTCAAACAACCGTTGCACAACACTGCCACCTGGTGACAGCGCTGCGGTAATGACACTTGGTGAGATCTTCATTCTTCCTGCTTTCCTACTCTGACTCTACCCCAAAAGTCTCTGCCTTTGGCACATGAAGAAAAGGGAGAAAAAAAAACAAAAGCTCCCAAGTCTCCAATCAGCTCTGCAGTCCTTGAACTTTTTAGACACAGACGGCGAACATGACAGGTATCGCCTGGCATGGGGTACTTTAAGCTTTTCCCATACAAACTCGTCATACCACCTTGGTTGCAGGACCTCGACTTCATACAATAAGTCCCGAGGCAAGTAGGGGTACTCCCACCCATATTCACGGGCGACTCTCTGGGAGAAAAGTCTCTGCAACCAGGCTAGAGGCGGCATCACATCTCGCTCACCTTCTCCTGGCTGCACGATGGCCTCCGGGTGCCGAGGTACCTTCACCATCTCGGGTTGCTTTGTCTTTGGTGCCCGCAACGAAGCACGCTGCATCCCCACCATCAGAGCGGGTGATGTAGTTGAATGAGGAAAGTTGGTCGGAGGACTAGATTTCCTCGGGAACTCCGGGGCCTGCGCCCGGAGCGTACTGTCTTCTATGGACATGGGGGAATCCTGCGGTTTACTCAGCACAGGTAGTGGGTGTCTGTCCCAGCCCTTCCGGTGAAACAGTTCGTCTATTTCTCCGTCATCCCCACAGTCTGACAATGACTCTAGGTCGGAGGTGTCATACATCTCAGCGGGAAGGTAGTCTCTAGTAGACGGAAGGCTACCCTCCCTTGCGGGCTCCACCGACTGTGGACTACTGACACCTCCAACCAACACCACAGTCCCAGCCCCTGGCTCACCTGGACCTTCTGAAGAACTGGGATGTCCGGGACTCTCTTCTCTACCGGCGCCATCTAGGCCAGGCAAGCGGCGGGGTGAAGCTCGACCACGACCATAGGATGCCTGTACCAGGTCGACTTTCCTCTTCGGAGGTGGGAGCAGGGAGTCTGTAGTGACCGAAGCAGCGTCCTCGGATTTTTCTCTCTCAGTCTCTGATTGGGCAGTCCCATCGCCCTGGTCAGCGCGCACGGGGACCTCCGCAAAGGCCTGGATCTCTCCCTCCGGAGTGGCGGTTCCTGTGATGCAGTTGAGGCGAAGGGCCCGGGGCCTTACTGTGGATGATTCGACCTCAAAAAGAAATTCTTTGCACGCTTCACATCGCCCGAATGGCTTCAGTTGGACCACCAGTCCCGAGCATTCGGGACAGATCACACCGAGGGCCTCCGTGTCTCTGCATGAACACAGAGCCAACTGTCCTCGGGGCCTAAGTCTTATCCCCGTGTCTGTAATGGGCGCAGCAAATGCAGTCATTTTCGTGGGGTAAGGTACCGGCATCCACGGGGAGCTTGAGGCCATCCTGACCACCTGCTGTTCCATCACGCGCTCACCTCGCGCCGGAGTCTCCACGTGTATCTCCACACGTGGCCAGACTCCTCCCACGACTTGCACGTTTTCGCGGGCTTCCTTCAGTCTCCTCCCACGAATTGCGCAGTCATGGGGTGCCTCGTGGCGCAGTGCATTAACAGTCCCCACATGTAGTACTTCACACGGCTGGACCTCTCCCTTTTTACGCTCCTCCGCGTGGGCCTTTCCCGACTTAGGGTCATGTCCACAACTCCGAGCAGGGATGCACTTTGGCCAATCACATGGCCGACCTGCTCGGACCTCCTCCGGGCAGCAAAGTCCAGACACAGCCGTTCCAACCCTTAGGATCAATACACATTTCATCCCGGACGAGCCCCCACGTGTAGCGGCCTCACCCCCTTCACATGTTTATCGGTTGTCCGAAAGCTCTTGTCTAGGGGTACCTGGGTTTCGAGAGTGAGGTGCGCTATGGCCCATGTCCTCCCCATGGCTGTGGGTGAGGTGAAGGCCAGTATCAATATCTTCCTCGGGCCAAATGTGCATTGGGTTGCGGAACTTAGCCCTGCTATGCTGGAATCTCCCTTTGCTCCCATCAACAGAGTCCATACACCGATCACAGTCCAACTGTTAGTTTTATTTCGTAGCTCCACAACAAACAATGTATGGCAGGATACGGTGGGATGAGCAGGCCGAGGCACTATCCGGATTGCAGTCCCTACACCCCCTGTGCTATGACCAGGGGTTGCAGGAGTCTTGATTAGAACAACTTCGCTGCGCTGCGGCCCCTATCAGGGGAAGATGACCCTCCAAGGGAGTTACCGGAGGCCCGTCCGTCACCGGGTTGACGCTGCTCCGGAGTCTTCAGACGGGTGACCTCCCCAGCCTCCTCACCTCAGATGCGGGTCCCCTCGCAAGGGGCACCCTGGAATCACTTCACCCTCGCGGGACCCGGTCGAAGTCACCAGGTCCCAGGCCTTCTACAAAGTACCTCACCCCAGGCTGAAGGTGCCTGGGATGGACTCCAACTCCAGCTTCATTCTGGCCAGGCCTAGGGTGCCCAGGCCGGAACCTTGAACCGCCCGCACCCAGGCCTAGGGCGCCTGGGTACGTGAAGAGATGATCCCCCCAAAGACCTCGTGGCGAGGGCGTCTCCCCCTTTTATCTCCTCCCATCGACACCACGGCGGGTTCCCCGCCCCAGCCGTACCATCTCCAGGAAGGGACAAAAAGGGTAGCACTGTGGTAGTGATTCTACCTCGAGCCTGTAGGTACCCCGCCACCCACAGGCCAAGGAGAATATTACACCACCCAATCCTCCACGAATAACAAAAAGGGGTCTAATCCCTGACATAATTACACACCTGGGTCTCTCTACCCCCAGGTGTATCCCACTAACTTTGAAGACCCCGCTACACTATATTTCCACAGCTGATCCTTGTGCCCAACTTCGCAATGAGCCATTCATCTCGCAACAAAGATCCTCACACTTCTATTAGGTATGAGACCAACTATACGTGAGTATAAAAAAAAAAAAATGCGCTCACTGGCCTAACGCGGATTTCTTAAATCGTAGCCCTGCCCACTCCAAGAGGTCCAGAAAATCCTCAAGATGTTGTGATGATGACAGGCCAGACCGCAGGTCTCATTCTTCATGCCACCGGTCCCGCTCTTCAGGTTGTAGGTCCCATTCCTCACGTAGATCAGAGAGGTCAAGATCCAGAGGATGAGATTGATCCCCCTCTCCTAGGACCTATACAAAGAAGAAATGCTGGACGTGCGGGGCTACACCGCTACCGGTCAGAGTGGTCTGCAAAGACTGTTTTAGGGACTATGCGTCCAACTGTGAGCTGGAAAATCAGCAGGTGGTAGATCTGCTCAAACGAACAATGAAGGACTCCTTCTCTGAGCTGGCGGCTTTGGTCCCCGCTCAGCCAGTTCCGCAGACATCCCAGGTTCAGGATACAGAACCTAATCTTCCCGGTCCTTTAGCAGTCAATACCCTTCTGCCACCATCAGGCCGACCGGCTAGAGATTCACCGCTTGAAGACCCTTCGGGGGGATTCTTTAGAGGAGTCAGAACCTTCTGGCTTCAGTCTTTCCTTGGTGCAGCAGTTCATCCAGGCAGTCAAAACTGCAATCACCTGGGAAGATGCAGAAGAGCCTCCTCAAGTGGCTAATGCCGCGTACACACGATCATTATTCACGGCGGTTTAAAAACCGCCGTGAATAATGACATTTTAAACGAGGGAACAGCTTGTTCCCCACACACGGTCATTTTTCTCGTCATTTTTTAAAATGACGAGAAAAACGATTGTCTATGGGCTCCGCAGCAGTGTTTCCCTATGGGAAACACTGCCGCGGAAAAAATGTCAGGAAAAACGACGAGAAAAATTAGAACATGTTCTAATTTTTCTCATTGTGATTAATGCCGTTTTTCCCGTCGGGAAAAACGGCAAAAAGCCCACAGACGATCGTTTTTCTCGTCCAAAGGAAAAAATGACATTTTTCCCGACGGGAAAAATGATCGTGTGTACGCGGCATCAGAGTTACTTCCCATTCCTCAAAAGGATAATATATATGGGATATTGCTGCGCTTCCAAAGTGAACGCGTGATAAAGCTGCTAACACAAACAAAATGACTATTTGTATAAAGAAGTGTAGGAAAAATGTGCAGCACTATTACATCTTTTGCCATTTTTGCTATTTTGATCTATGCCATCTGGAGGCTTCCCTTTTTTTATTTTGCATTCCAAATTTTATGCTCAACATACATGGTTTTGTCCTCTGACTGGTGAACCACTACTTCCTTGGATATCACCTACTACTAGAGTTCCTGAAGTGTGCATCACTGGTTCAATTTCCTGGTTTGGAGTGTATTCCTGATGGTCGTGGAAGGAGGTTGCAGCTACAACGCAGATGCCTTTTGCTGTTAATACTCACCACTTATCGGTGGATGAGTCCACAACTCATGGTAAGAGTAGGTGGTGGAATTACAGCTCCTTATTAGTGACAGCACTATTGAATACCAGGATCACTCCCACTCACAGGCTACTTTGGATAGATTGTCATCTATTTTACCAACACTAACATCTTTGGAGGACTGCATGATATGCTAGTTGAGCAAACTGTTTTATTTTATTTTATCTCATTACATTTATATTTGAATTGGATTGCTATTTAAATGTGGATTGTTCAATAACATTACCTAGACCAATTAAGTGGTCCCTTTATATGTTTGATGTTCATAAGGGTTATTTTCAGATGTATGCACTATCAGTGACCACACTGATTTTTTTCACTGCAGGATCACAGATCAGTCAATGATCCATTCATATGTTTATATGTGTTTCCTTTGCACTATTTGTGATATCAATTTGTTTTCTTTTTAGGATCATTTATGAGTATCTGTTTTATACACCTACTTTGCTATCTGTATAAACACCTGGACACTTCAGAGTTGTTCACTATAATAATCACACAACCCTTGCACATTATTTGCTTAAAATCCCCTAGCACTGCACATTTTTTCTACATTCCTCAAAAGGAAGCCGGTTCTCTTCCCTCTGATGGGCGAGATCAGTCAAGTCATTCAGAATGAGTGGTCAAAGACTGATAAAAAAAAACTTTCATTGGGCCGGTTCAATAAACTATATCCCTTGCCAGAGTCGGAAACTCAGTCGCTAAACTCTATGCCAGAGGTAGACGCGTCGGTGGTGCGACTCACAAAGAATATAACTCTACCAATGGAGGATTCCACTTCCTTCAAGGATCCTCTAGACAGGCGAATCGACCTGGACCTTAAAAGGAGCTACTTAGCCGCGGGAGCAGCGTGTAAGCCAGGTATCGCCCTCACCTCTGTGTCAAATGCCATCAGAGCCTGGACAGAAAATATTGAGACGGCTTTACGTCAGGATGTCCTCAGGATGTCCTCAAGGAGGATATAATTAAAGCCCTGGAAAAGCTTAGATTATCGGCAGACTTTTTTGGGGTAGCGGCCATTGACACGATTAAGTGCTCAGCAAGATCCATGCTGCACTCGGTAATGGCGAAGAGGGCCTTGTGGCTGAAACCCTGGACGGCTGACTTAACAAAACTGGTGCAAAATCCGATTAGATGGGAAAGCATTATTCAGAAAGAAGTTGGATAAGGCTATCTCCAGGTTGTCAGGAGGAAAGTCTGGTATGCTTCCCCAAGATAGAAGGATGCGAATATCCAGAGGCGGTTCTTCTAGGTTCCGCAAGTCAAATCCAAGGGATTTTAGGCAATCAAGGCAGTCCAGAGACAACAGAAGACCTTGGAAGGGCACTCAGGCATCCTTTTTGAACAGAAAGATGAAGGCCCTTCCGGCTCCACAGAAGCAGAAGCAGTCTTTTTGACGGCAGGTTAGCCCAGACACTCCCGGTAGGAGCCAGGCTAAAGTCCTTTGTTCCAGTCTGGGCCGCCCGTTGCCAGGGCGACCCAGATCCGTGCCTGTAATCCGTGCACTGGGACACAGTGCCGTTTTTGTGAGTAGTTCATCTTTTTAATAAATTTGCATTTTTATGCATATGGAGAGCACTATGTATTCTTTTGCATTTTTACATGAACATATGAATGTCTATTGGTGAATCTGGAGGCCATCTATTAAGTGAGGAGACTAAGTGAAGGACTTTACCTGAAGACATCCCTCTCATATTTTTTACCCTTGTTAAGGGACTGCTTGAATGACCTTCTGTTTGTTCAGAGGTCCATTTGTTAAGGTGAGCGGAATGTATTTCTGGTGGAGAAGACACTGATATGGATGCACAGTGATTGTTTCAAGCACCCTGTTCACTGCCTAAGGAGTCCTCTTCCTCTTTCTGTTGTTCTTGACTGTCAACACCTCTTGGTCTCAGCATTTCACCCTTGGACTTGTTCATGCGATTCTAGTTGATTTCAGCGCTGCACTGCTTTTTCTATGCGTTTTATCTAAGGACTTTTTTATATTGACCTCTAGTGTTTAGCTGCATTTGTTAGGTTTGGTTTTGCGCTGTCTGATTTTCTTTTACTGTTGATCTGCAGGATGCGTACCTACACATTCCAATTCTACCTGCATTTTAAAAGTACCTAAGATTTGCAGTGGGGTGGACCCACCTACAGTTTCAAGCCCTGCCTTTTGGTCTGTGCACCTCTCCCAGGGTGTTCACCAAGATACTAATATCCACTCTGGTTCCCCTGTGGGAGAAGGGCTTGAGAATATACCACAATTTAGATGACATCCTCCTCCTAGCAAGCAATCTGGATCAGTTGGTATATCACCGAGAAATTCTTCTACAGTCCCTAAGAGAGCTAGGGTGGCTGATAAACTCGGAAAAAAGTCAACTAGCACCAACACAGCAGATGATCTACCTGGGTGCAATGTTCGACACTTAGGAGGGGACAGTGTCATTACCACCTCCGAAGGCAAGGATTGTCATCCAGAGAATGATCAATGTCATCCGGAGCCCGTATCTGACGGCTTCACAATGCCTGAGCTTCATTGGCACAATGTCTACCTGCATACCCCTGATTCCTTGGACCCATTGGCACTTGAGGTATTTCCAGACGGGTTTCTTGGCACAGTGGAAGAAACAATGATTGTCTCAGAAGATCCTGCTGACGGGAGTAATGCGCAGGAGTCTTCACTGGTGGACCGTTCCAGAGAACCTCTCCAAGCCTCGTCACCTGGGCTCCCTTCCCTCGATCACAATTACGTCCGATGCAAGCGGGCAGGGCTGGGAAGCCCATTGCGGGGAAACCAGCATACATGGGAGATGGTCCTGTTCCACCCAGGGAGTGGTATCCAACATCCTGGAGATGAGGGCACCCTTTATGGCACTGACTTCTTTGGCATCCAAAATCAGAGGCCAGAGAATACTTCTACGCCTGGACAACAGGGCAGCCGTCGCTTATCTGCAGAAGCAGGGAGGCACTTGCAGGGGGCAGAGAAGAACCTCCTGGACCTCAGAGCGATGTATCTTCCGGGCAGGTTAAACACGGAAGCAGACACACTGTCAAGAAACTTCCTGGACAACAACGAGTGGGCTCTCCACCCCCACGTCTTCCATCAGATTGCCAGCATTTGGGATCCCCCTCAGGTAGACCTGTTCGTCTCCCCAAAGAAGGCCAAGTTGGACAGATTCTTCTCTCGGCTGCCGCATCCACCAGTCGAGGCAGTGGATGCCCTGTCATGCCCCTGGAGGTTCAACACGGCATATGCCTTTCCTCCCCGGCCATTAATATTCAAGTTCCTCCTGAGGCTCCTCAGAGTCAGTCCAGGTGGTGACAGTACTTCCATATTGGCCGAAGAGACCCTGGTTTCCTCTAGCCAATCGTCTCAGTGTGAGCTCCCCAGTCAGGATCCCTCCTTTCCCTCAACTTCTGTTGCAGGTTTTCTTCAGACAGGACTTGATCTGGGGCTTGGTCTGAGCTCCCTCAAAGTGCAGGTAGCAGCAATCTCTGCTGCAACAAACAAGAGATAGGCGGAGGATCCTTTGGTAGTCATCTTCCTCAGAGGAGTATTAAAGATTTGCGCACCTGTCAGACGATCTTTTCCTAAGTGGGATCTGTCCCTGGTCCTTGAAGTTCTATCTGACCATCCCTTTGCTCCAGTAGAACAAGTATCAATATGGAACCTGACACTGAAGACAGCTTCCCTGCTAGCCATTACATCTGGCAGAAGGATTTCGGAACTTCACTCTTTAGGGATAGGTGAAGACCACATCTCCTTCTTCCCCGACAGAGTTGAACTTCACCCCCTCCCGGGGTTCACACCTAAGGTCGCTACTCCAAGCCACCTGTTGGAACCCTGGGCACTACCAGTGTTTACAGACACAGATTCAGAGTCTTGTCACGAGCTGGACGTATCCAGAGTGCTCAGGGCCTACCTAGAAGCCACCGGCCCCTTCAGAAACTCTGAGAGACTTTTCACCGTACCGTTCAGTAAATACAGGGGCAAAGAAGCTTCCATCAGAACTTTGGCATCTTGGGTTGTAAATCTAATCCAGAAGGCCTACGGGGTGAGGAATATGGAGCCTCCATCCCGAGTGAATGCTCATTCTACAAGGGCAGTCTCAGTTTCCTGGGCCGTGAGGGCTAATGTTTCGTTGGAGACGGTTTGCAGGGCCGCCACTTGGTCTTCTCACCATACGTTCCTCAGGCACTACCATAATGATCCAGGAGCTCGCACGACTGTTGAGTTCAGAAGAAGGGCAGTTCAGGCTGCAATGTCCTTTTCTAATTAAACATTATTAAGCATTATCCCACCCGTGTCAGATAGTTATTTATCACCAGTATGCTGCCATGGGGGCACCAGGTAAACTGAAAATTGTATCATACTTACCGTGATATTCCTTTCCTAGTGCCTATCCATGGCAGCATACGCTCCCACCCTCGGTATTCTATATTACGGAAAATGTTGGGGGAGGGACTATGCCTTTAATTTATGCTATTCACTAGTCCTGAGGGAGGAGTCGAGGCGGAGCTCTATCACCAGTATGCTGCCATGGATAGGTACCAGAAAAGGAAAATTATGGTAAGTATGATACAATTTTCCATTTTAAAAGGATTTTTTTATATAGGCACTGTAAATGGGAACTCCTAATGAACATATAGTGAGGTTTTCAGGAGGAATTTCAGAGGAAAAACAAAATTTTCAGGGTACTGCTTAGGCTCAATTAAAATGCCTAGATGTTTCCTGTAAAACCAGAAATCTTCACTTTTGTTTAATTAACCGTTTGCCGTCCAGCGCACGACAATATATGTCGGCACAATGGCGCGGCTGCACAAATGGGCATACAGGTACGTCTCCTTTAAATTGCGGCATAGTGGGCGTGCGTGCCCGCCGCATGCTCCATCAACGCGCCCACGGGATCCGTGGACTCGATCTCCGCTAGTGTTCCGCTATCGGGTCACAAGGCTGCAGAACAGGGAGATGCCTATGTAAACAAGGCATTTCCCTGTTCTGCCTAGTGACATGACAGGGATCTACTTCTCCCTGTCATCGGGAGCAGTGATCTCTGTTATGTCAGTGGTAGCCCCCCCCCCCACAGTTAGAATCACTCCCTAGGACACAATTAACCCTTTGATCGCCCCCTAGTTTTTAACCCCTTCCCTGCCAGTGTCATTTACACAGTAATCAGTGCATTTTTATAGCACTGATCGCTGTATAAATGACAATTGTCCCAAAATAGTGTCAAAAGTGTCCAATGTGTCCGCCATAATGTCGCAATCATGATAAAAATCGCAGATTGCTGCCATTACTAATTACTAATTAAAAAATAAAAATAAAAAAATGCTTTAAATCTATCCCCTATTTTGTAGACGCTATAACTTTTGCGTAAACCAATCAATATACGCTTATTGCGATTTATTTTATATATTTTTGGGGGATATTTAGTATAGCAAAAAGTAAAAAATATATATATTTTTTTCAAAATTGTCGTTCTTTTTTCGTCTATAGTGCAAAAAATTAAAACCGCAGAGGTGATCAAATACCACCAAAATAAATCTCTATTTGTGGGAAAAAAAGGCTGTCACTTTTGTTTGGGTGCAACGTCGCAGGGCCGCACAATTTTCAGTTAAAGCGACGCAGTGCCGTATCGCAAAAAGTGCACTGGTCACGAAGGGGGTAAATTCTTCCGGGGCTGAAGTGGTTAAAATCCACTTTCAACTAAAGAAGTTAGGGACTTCTTAGAAACTAGACACCGCTGGGACAATAAACACTTTGGTCATTAATGTAATGTTAAGCATAACTTAAGCTGACTATACGTGGATAGAAATTCAACCGGTTGAGCACGAACCAGATGAATTTCAATCCATATATGGGCAGGAAGTTTGTACTTCTGTACAATCACCCTGTCGGATTTTCCCTGCTTGATTGGCGCTGCAGGCTCTAGTACTGGGGAACCCTGTTGACAGATTACAATAGTTTAGAAGGGAGGATTCCCCCATCCACCTCAACTGTGTGGATGGATGAATCTAATAAGTTTTTTTCATTCAACCCACTGGTTGAGCAACAACAACAAAATAGCTGCCTTAAAGAGTGTCAGAGTCTTAACTATGTAATGTACAATATAGCATATGGCATATAGTGTGCAGTTATTAGGACTAGATAAGGATTCACATGATCATTAAAAAGCGTTTTCTACCCCAAAACTTCATATTCCTGATATGTGCCTGATGTACCATGTACTTGTATGAGAAAGTATCCTGTTTTTGTATTGCTTCCTTTATGTGAAATCCCTGATGTTCCTGCCAGTCCCTCTGCTTTCCTATTAACCACTTACCCTCTGGAAGATTTACCCCCCCCCACTTTCATAACCAGGCCATTTTTTTGCGATATGTCACTGCGTTCATTTTACTGACAATTGTGCTTTTTTGTGTTATCTTTCTTTCTGGTGTGACATTCTGGAAGAAGTTAATATCACACAGAAGTATTTGCAAACAGTGGGACTCACTCTTGAAAAGTGCATTGTGAAGCTACAAACTCTTATACCGTGTACACACGATCAATTTTTTCGACGGTGAAAACACCGTCGAGAAAATCAACGTGAAAAACGAGGAACAGCTTGTTTCCCTACACACGGCCGTTTTAAATTACATTTTTTTTCTTGGTGGAAAAAAACTACTGTGTGTAGGCTCCCCGGCAGTGTTTCCCTATGGGAAAACTGCAGCGGAAAAAAATGACGGGAATCACGACGAGAAAAATTAAATGTTCTAATTTTTCTCGTCGTGATTAATGCAGTTTTTCCCGTCGGGAAAAATGACAAAAAGCCCACACACGGTAGTTTTTCTCCTCCAAAAGAAAAAATTTCATTTTTCCCAACGGGAAAGATGATCGTGTGTACGCGGCATAATAGCATTTTTTGCAGGTCAACAAAATGAAATTGTGGAAAAGGCCATTCATTATGCAACTACCATGTGTAAGGAAATGGGCATTTCAATGGAGAGAAGAGGGAGAGTAAAGCTCTGGAAAACAATGCCAGGAGAGAAGGCAAAGGATGCTGGTCTCACATTGCCAGAGGAAATGAAAAGGGCTGTTTGAGTGCCTTGATCGGTTTCACCAGGAGTTGGAAATTCGTACTAAGGCAATTGAAAAAATCCTTTTAATGTTTGCTGTTATTCAACCGAACACTCTGGTTATTGCAACAGAAAAAGATCTTCAGAATTATACTCCAAAATTGACTGAAGTTTTTGATGAATTCTCTAATGAAGACATCTATGGGGAGATTGAATGCCTTTGGAGGAATTTGGAAGCGGCCAAGATCAGTATTGTAGGGGCAAAGAAATGGACGGTTTTGCAGTTCCTGCAGTTCATTGTTAAATGGGATTTTGGTGAAACTTTACCTAACTTGTCACTGTGTTTTAGATTCTTTTTGACTCTCTGTGTGAGCATTGCTTCATGTGAAAGAAGTTTTTCAAAATTAAAATTAATAAAAAACGACTTCCGCTCCACCATGAGTGGGACAAGATTGACAAATCTGGCCATACTTTCAATTGAACATGAATATGCAAAGAAGATTAACTTTGATGCAGTCATTGATCAATTTGCGGAACTGAAGGCTCGAAGGCAGAGGATGTGAATGATTCCTTTTGGAGTTTGGATCTGTTTTTCGTTTAAAAAAAGCAGTATTATCTGTTCAGTAAATTTTATAAATAATTGAAATAGGTTTAAGTAAGTAATAACTTATTTTCCAATGTTTTTTTTTTTTAAGTTCATGTAAAGCTTACAAATTTGTGCAATAAATGTTCTTGAAAACATGAAAAAAAATGTGAGTGTTTTTCCATTTAAAAGTTGGGGGGTGCCAGATGTAGGATCTGCACCGGGTGCCAAATGCTCTAGGTACGCCCTGTTCTTCTTTTGATTATATATTGTGTGAGGCTTTCATTATATGCTGAAAATGTCACTCTTGAGTCAAGATTATATTTTATTGCTATGCAATATTTACTGTTCATGCTTTGTCTATATGCCCCCTCTCTCCCCCCCTCTTTTTCCAACATGTGGGGGATTCCATGACTGACCTGCACTGTGTGACAGTTAGTTTTTTGTGGTAACCGCATCATCCCTTGAAAGCGGGGAGGTAGCTTGTCCATTATGTTCATTTGACATGCGTCTTTACCATCAATGTAATTGATTGGCTCTCATGTTGGAGTTTATTTAGATGTAATGCAATGTTTTTTCTAATCTTCTTTACATATTTATTCTGTCTTAATATATTACACACAAAAATCTCTATCCCACATTGAACATACAGGTTTAATACACTGTCCTGGCTTATTGACCATTCTGTTGGTCATTACCAGTATTGGTGCATAGAGCAGGACTGTTGCACGCTAGTTTCTCTTTAAGCTTGTTTTGCATTTTATGCTGACTATGCGCTGCTATGACTATTTGTGTCAATCAATGACATACTGTTGCTGGTGCTCTGTGTGGATATGCGATCTACTGATTGATGCGCATGCGCAACCTTTGACCTCGACTCTCGCGGGACTTCAACGTTCTCCTCTGGGCCGCGCGTGCGCTGTTTCCATTGGTTCTGATGCCTCTGATGGCGCCACCCACGTCACGCCATCACCGCCCATAATTATACTCCAACACTGCATAGCTGCGATCTGAGCTATACTGCGCAGAACCGCTGCTGCTAAGCCTCTATATATAGTCCATTGGGCACCATGCACAGTGTCACTGCTGATTAGGGATGAGCTTCGAGTTCGAGTCAAACTCATGTTCGACTCGAACATTGCCTATTCGCCAGACAGCGAACAATTTGGGGTGTTCGTGGCAAATTCGAAAAGTCTATGGGAGAAATCTAAAGTGTTAATTTTAAAGGCTTATATGCAAGTTATTGTCCTAAAAAGTGTTTGGGGACCCGGGTCCTGCCCCAGGGGACATGTATCAATGCAAAAAAAAGTTTTAAAAACTGCAGTTTTTTCGGGAGCAGTGATTTTAATAATGCTTAAAGTGAAAAAATAAAATTGAAATTTTCCTTTAAATTTTGTACCTGGGGGGTATCTAGAGTATGCCTGTAAAGTCGCGCTGGTTTCCCGTGCTTAGGTCTGTCCCTGCACAAAGTGTAATTTCTGAAGGAAAAAAAGCTCTCTCGTCCCCCCCCCTCTTTTCCTGCGGCCTGCCAGGTTGCATGCTCAGATAAGGGTCTGGTATGGATTTTGGGGGGAACTCCAAGCCATTTTTTTTTACATTTGGGGTGGAGTTCCCCTTAAAATCCATACCAGACCTGAAGGGCCTGGTATGGATATTTGGGGGAACTCCATGCATTTTTTTTTAAATTTGCGGCAGGGTTCCCCTTAATATCCATACTAGACCTGAAGGGCCCCTGGTAATTGAATTTGGGGGACCCCCACGCTTTTTATCAATGACTTTTCTATGTGTAGTGGGGTATTCCCCTTTAATACAGAGAGACTACATCTCCCAGTACATCTTGCAGCACCCAGGGTGCATTGCTCCAGAACAGAGACTGCTGGGGCAGACTTTATAAAGGGGAGGCGGAGTTTTGTTCAGTCTCTTCGGACACCCCCTCCGTGTAGCGATACCCCCAGTTAAGAGGGCTGCTGATATTGATTTGGGCCCTGTAGTGCACTGCTGTCAACCCCTGCATACGTAAATGAGGCATTTGACCTTGTATCCATCACCCATGCTTTCTGGCTCGGTGATAGTGACATTATTAGCTGCTTTATCGCTTCTTCTTGCCAGATCCCCCCGGGAGTTCAATAACTACCGCAGCGGTTGGATCGGTGCCAGCCGCTGCGCACCACTGTGACATTGCTAGCGGGTCCATGCTGGTACTTCTGACCGGCTTGATTGCAGCGTGCAACGTACAGAGATCCCGGACGAGCCCCCATGTGTAGCGATACCCCCAGTTAAGAGGGCTGCTGATATTGATTTGGGTCCTGTAGTGCACTGCTGTCAACCCCTGGCAATCGGCTCTAACCTCCCATGGCACAGCTAGTGATAGTGGGATAGGACCGCGTGACCGCCACTGTTGGTGACGCAGTCTTATAGCAAGCATACACAGAATATACTTTAAAACTCCTAATAAAGTAAGCGAAACTGACACCAAATGTACTTTACCCAGATACTTTACTGATGCTAATGGGCAAGTAATTAAATAACAGTATAACAAGTTGCAGATCCCTGCAATAAACAGTAATAAAGATAAACAGAGTAATCAGCATAATAAAGTATTGCTATGCAACTCTAGCGCTGCCCTTTTGCAGCTACTTCCCCTCATGGGCAGACTAACACCCAGCAATGTCTACCTATGCAGTCAGGCCTGACTGATTTAAATGGAAGTTCAGTGAATCAATATTCGGTAGCAATCTTTCGGTGGTGCACTTGAAGAACAACTTTGTAATCCAAACGAATATTAAAGATAAAAGTATCTGTCTTTAAACAGCTCTCACCACCCGGACAAGTCCAAGTTCGTTTCCTCCGCCGATTCGTCTAGGAACAGGAATCCACCAACATCCGAGTCTTTAGTCCTCCTGGTGTAGTGCAACAAGGATGAGAAGATGTCTCTAAGGTTCAGCTAGGCTGGCAGAGGGCTCTTTGGAAAAGAGCACAAGGCCCAGGCTTCAGGCCTTGTGCACACAGCAGTTCCGCACTGAGATCCTTTTGCTAGGAGAGGGTGTGTCCAAAGAGACCAAACAAAACTCTGCCTCCCCTTTATAAAGTCTGCCCCAGCAGTCTCTTTTCTGGAGCAATGCACCCTGAGTGCTGCAAGATGTACTGGGAGATGTAGTCTCTCTGTATTAAAGGGGAATACCCCACTACACACTCCCCCCACTTTGAATCTTTGGTCCCCAAAGACAGCATCAACAATATGTACATAAAAGATAGTTCACAGTTGCAAGGGAACCTGGCAGGGGAATCTCACACCTGGCATGGTGAGGAAGATTGTCCTGCTCACAGGCCATATTATTGGAAGTGGCCTGCCTAACTGTGCCAGCGAGTTAGTTGGGGTTGCCCTCCACCAAATGTACAGTGGAGGGACCAGATGTGGGTATGGTCCTTCTTGAGGTTAGGACCGCGTCTTCGGAACTTTCTCCCATCCGATCATAAGTTAGTTTCCGGGGAGGATGAATGACTCTCTTCCTTCTCTGCTCCCTGGAATTCACAGTCTCAGCTACTCTTGGTTCTTCCTCTGGTTCTGAAGCAGGAACCTCTTCCGGTAGTGAGGGTATGGGATCACATCTGGGGACAGCAGGGGCTAAAAGCCGTTTCACCAGATCGGTATTGGTCCCAACGATGAGAGAGCTTCTTGAGGGCCCTGGCAGCCACGGACAGACAATGGCCAGTGTCTCAAAGTTCTGGGGCTCCCCAGCCCTCCATGGATCACACGACAACTTGATCCGCAGACATTCATCACAAGAGTACTCTTCTGCTTGGATACCCTGAATCTTGGTGTCCCCCATCTCTTCCAGGGGCAGGTATGACAGGTACTTCTTGTAAAAGTCTCTGGTCATTAGGGTAACCTGAGCACCTGTATCAAGGATGGCTCTGGTGTAGATCCCTTCGATCAGAACAGGCACTACAGGCAGAGGACCTACCAATTGGGTAGCAGTCCTTTTGGAAACACCTGTAACAGCAGGCTGGCATACTTGGACTTGTGCTCTCTTCAGCTTCCGGCGCTGGGAATGCCGTTTCTGGCATTGTTTGGAAGGTTGATAGGCGTTGTTCACTGAGACGGCATAAACTGCAGGTGCCCTCCACCGTTCCCTCGCAGGTTCAGGGAAAGTTATTTTTGAAGGCCCGAATCTTCTCTAGATTCTTGGGTCACTTCTCTGAGGCCTCCGTCAGCCTTCTGTCTCCATTCGTGGACTTGGACATACTCGCTGGTAGTGGCCTACACCTCCACAGTTTTGACAGATGTCTTGCTTCGTGGGCTTTTGGGCGGACAATCCAGTACTTTCTGCCATCAATTTGTTCATCATCTCCGCCAGTTGGGACACTTGCACCTTCAGTGTGTCTATCTCAGACCTGACATCTAGTGACCCGGTCACCATCTCCATTATTTTGGACATCTGAGTCTTCAGAACCCCAAACTTTGTATCTCTGTCGGTTGTGCTTGCCACTCTGACTCCAACAACAGATTCAGACATTTGACTCTTCCTCTTGGCCTCCAGCATGGCCTTCTCTTCCCGCACAATCCTGATCAGGTCTGGATACTTCAGGATGCCACCATCTGACCTGGTTCTCAGCAGGATGGTGATGGGGTCCAAAGGCTGGACACCCCTCAACACCTGCTGGGCATGGGCCTCATCCACTTTCCTTGGATCGATCCCTTTCTTCAGTAGGATCTGATGCAGGATCTTATCCAGACATCTTATGAATTCTGACAGCTTCTCTCCCTCCTTTTGGTAGCAGTGCTCCAGCTGGTAAGTAAGTTCAGGGACCTTTTCCGTCCCGCTGAACACAATCTGCAGAATGTCCATATAATCCTGTGCATTGCAGTCCTGCGTACTTAGCTTAAGGTTGCGTATGGCCTCCAGAGCAAGCCCCTTCAAACTCTCTGCGATTCTCTGTTTCTTCCTGGGTTCTGGGACTTCCCATTCTTCTAAGTCCTGAGTGGCGCCGTCTAACCACTCCTCAAACCCCTCTTCACCCGAAGGTACAGGTTTCCTTCCAGAGAATACTCCAAGTTTTCTGTATCCCGACATTTGGTAGTCTGTAGGATCCTTCTTACACTGGGCTACAATCTCCCCCAGGACCGTGCATATTTCTGCGCTGAGAGTGGCAGGCGGTGGAGATATCTGTGGAGATGATGGTTTTGGTGTCTGGAACCATTCTTCCTTCACTGGCAGCGTATGTATCAAGTGATAGATCTGATTATCTATGGCTTGTATACTTGGACTTTTAAAATGCTCTGGGATTTCGTCTTTCCATTCTACCAGTGCGTACGTAAATGAGGCATTTGACCTTGTATCCATCACCCATGCTTTCTGGCTCGGTGATAGTGACATTATTAGCTGCTTTATCGCTTCTTCTTGCCAGATCCCCCCCGGGAGTTCAATAACTACCGCCACGGTTGGATCGGTGCTAGCCGCTGCGCACCACTGTGACATTGCTAGCGGGTCCATGCTGGTACTTCTGACCGGCTTGATTGCAGCGTGCAACGTACAGAGATCTCGGACGAGCCCCCATGTGTAGCGATACCCCCAGTTAAGAGGGCTGCTGATATTGATTTGGGCCCTGTAGTGCACTGCTGTCAACCCCTGGCAATCGGCTCTAACCTCCCGTGGCACAGCTAGTGATAGTGGGATAGGACCGCGTGACCGCAACTGTTGGTGACGCAGTCTTATAGCAAGCATACACAGAATATACTTTAAAACTCCTAATAAAGTAAGCGAAACTGACACCAAATGTACTTTACCCAGATACTTTACTGATGCTAATGGACAAGTAATTAAATAACAGTATAACAAGTTGCAGATTGTGACAGTGTGGTCACTTTGGACACAGGGTGAATAAAAGAAACCCCCAATATGGTCTGTGATAGCCATATTCAAGGCTGTATATACATTGTATATAGATTGGATGTATACTGTGTGGGGGGGTTATGTAATCATTGCTGTGAGGAATTAAGGTGTTTTGCATTCTATTGTTCATTAAGTCTGTCCTTGTGTGTATTGTAAAGTGCCAGACAGACTGGCTGCCAACCCTTTGTGAGAAGATGTGTATTGTGTGGGATCTTTTGAAGCCTAGCAGATGTCAGGATGAGGTGTTGAGTCTTGGGATGTGTGGGTGGAGCTGGGCCCTTTTTCATGTTAAATCAGGTGTATTGAATTGTGTATAAAGTTACAATGTTTCTCAATAATAAAGTGATTCCTATTACAGAAGAAGACAGAGTGCGTCTCGTTTTCTTCCAGAGGGATTGGTTCCTATGGGAAAGGGTCGTTTAGCTGTGGATATTGGTAGCGAGTGGATGTGTGTCTAGGAGAGGGAACATCGTAAACGGCGTTTTACCCCTTGATATTGGGGTGCCGTTACACAGATCCCTGCAATAAACAGTAATAAAGATAAACAGAGTAATCAACATAATAAAGTATTGCTATGCAACTCTAGCGCTCCCCTTTTGCAGCTACTTCCCCTCATGGCCAGACTAACACCCAGCAATGTCTACCTATGCAGTCAGGCCTGACTGATCTAAATGGAAGTTCAGTGAAACAATATTCGCTAGCAATCTTTCGGTGGTGCACTTGAAGAACAACTTTGTAATCCAAGCGAATAGTAAAGATAAAAGTATCTGTCTTTAAACAGCTCTCACCACCCGGACAAGTCCAAGTTCGTTTCCTCCGCCGATTCGTCTAGGAACAGGAATCCACCAACATCCGAGTCTTTAGTCATCCTGGTGTAGTGCAACAAGGATGAGAAGATGTCTCTAAGGTTCAGCTAGGCTGGCAGAGGGCTCTTTGGAAAAGAGCACAAGGCCCAGGCTTCAGGCATTGTGCACACAGCAGTTCCGCACTGAGATCCTCTTGCTAGGAGAGGGGGTGTCCAAAGAGACCGAACAAAACTCTGCCTCTCCTTTATAAAGTCTGCCCCAGCAGTCTCTGTTCTGGAGCAATGCACCCTGGGTGCCTCAAGATGTACTGGGAGATGTAGTCTCTCTGTATTAAAGGGGAATACCCCGCTACATATGTATTGCCGGGAGCCGACAATTAATTATAGCCGCGAGTGAGTTTTAAATTACTTTTTTTCCTTCAGAAATTACATTTTGTGCAGGGACAGTTCTAAGCACGGGAAACAAGCGCGACTTTACATGTATACTATACACACACCCCCCCCCCCCCCCCCCCCCAGGTACGAAATTTAAACTGCTCCCGAAAAAACCGTCAGTTTTTAAAACTTTTTTTTTGCATTGATACATGTCCCCTGGGGCAGAACACTTTTTAGGACAATAACTTGCATATTAGCCTTTATAATTAGCACTTTTGATTTCGAACGTTCGAGTCCATTGTATTTAATAGGGTTCTAAAGTTCACGCGAACATTCTGGCTGTTCGCAGGTTCTGGGGCGAACCGAACAGGGGGGTGTTCGGCTCATCCCTACTGCTGATGCTTGATGCATGGACCTTTACATAAAGCCGTTTCCTGCCACAGGTACTGTAATGCTTGTCTGTAAACTTTTGTTTATAGTCTCAGTGCATCCCTGTCCACACCAGCTGTCCCCCACAAATGGACAATAGTTTTTTGAGCAAATGTTGTTGATTGGTACCTTATCTATCTATCTCCAGAAGTTGATTAGTAACATTAGCATTTAGCCCTTTATCCATGGATAGTAATGGCTTTTTATTACCTATATTTCTGAGTCAGGATTAGGTGACAGTTGCTGTCCCTCTAGTGGCCATTTGCAGTGTTGGTCATCTTACTTTAAAAAAAAAAGTAATTAGTTAAGTTTCAAATTACTTCTCCCAAAAAGTAATTGCGTTAGTAACTCAGTTACTACATTGCAAAAGTAACTAGTTACTCAGCAAAGTAACTGTGATTTTTTTTTTATATTCTAAAGGCAGTGCCAGTGTACTTGGGGGTTGGCAGTGGTGGTACTTGGGGGGTGGCAGCGCTGGTGCCATCCTCTCCCACCACCACTTCTGCCTCTGTTGTAGAAGTGATGGTGGGTGGGTAGGGATGGGACCAGTAAGAAGTAGAGGTGGTGGAGGTTGGGATGGATCTATTGCACTGCAATTCGAATCGTCACTTACTTCCGTGCCTCCAGGGATGCCTTTCCTCATGGGGAGAGAGAGACCCTCCCCTTCACTCGATTGGTGTCAGCTGACTTAATTTTTCAGTGTCCGCCCCGCCTCCCTACTTACTCTCTCTCTGGATAGGCGGGGTGGGATGGGGCGGTCCAGAGTCTCTCTCAGCCTGTCTTCTCAGCTCAGTGGGCGAAAGCCCCCCTCCCCGCGGCGGAACGAACGGCTAGGCAGCGCGGCCACGGCGGACCTCCTGGTACCACACAGCACAGCCATAATGGCGGACTCCTCACACTGGTAGATTGGCGGTGGGCCCCACTGACCCTGAAGTGGCGAAACTGCTAATCTACAGACTACAGTACCGCAGACAGCGCCGGAATTACACTACTGCCATCTAGCGGCGGTAGATGTAATTGCGGTAACGCCGCCCAAGTAATGGGAATTGCGTTACCATGAGGGGAAGAGTAATCAGTTAGATTACTCGTTACCCTCTAAAGTAACTGCGTTATGTAACTCCGTTTATTCGAACTCAGTTACTTACATCACTGGCCATTTGCCACTTGACCGATATTAATTACTCAATTGTTATAGGAATACTATATGTTTTTCGTTTCACTAAGCTTCATTATTATTGTTTGTTGTTATACATATTATTATTTTTTCAGTATTAATTTCAAACATATTGCATGTCCCTTTTCTGTGTAGAAATCGCAGTATGACCACCATCACACTTCTGACCATTTATGGTCACATGGGGTCCGACTATCAGTTCAATTTGAGTACGGTTGCCTTCTGACAGGCGGTTTTGGGGTTGTTTGTTTTGTGTTGGTTCGCTCCCATCCCCTGCGTGGGGTTTTCACCAACATTCATCTGAATATGAGGCTTTGATTCACCATCTCCAATGTTTGAGCCACAGTCAGCAGTAATCTCACTATCATTCTGACATCAGGTTATATTTTTTACATTATCACTATTGATGGTATCTGATCGCATGTCTCTTGTTTCATCTTGTTCAAATCTGCCTTCTCGTTTTTAACGATGCTCACTGTTTGTTCCTTGTCTCTTTGTTACCAACCTTCTTTTGTACTCTCTTGTTATAGATATATACTGTTCTCCACTAAGGAATGCCCCTGAGGAAAGGATAATATCCTGAAACGCGGCCGACGTAATCTTCACTCTGGAGACATCATTTATGTAAATTTACAATCATTGTAACCGTTCTTGTTATTTTGATATTGATTTTTATTAACCAGTCAGTTCTAATGTTGTCCACATTATTGACTTCTTAACTATATTTAATAAATTACATTTATACTTACTGGTTTCCTACCTATATTTGGTTGCCTTTAAAATCCCAACCCTCTCCGGGGGACCCCTTTTTTCTGAACATTTACTATTGCAGGTGCCTGTCCAACCTTGACCTCAGTGTATTTCGCTGCTTATCATCCTGGAGGGGATCATTGGGAGGTTCCTTTCATAAATAGCATGTCAACTGCATTACGCAATTGCGAGATTTGGTACTACGATGAGGCATGTGAGCAGGAGTATCTGAGGCACAATTTTTTATGTTGTTTGGTTTTGGTTTTTTAAACTCTACATGGAATGTCCATCTTTGATACCATTTGAATACTAGTAAGTTCTGTGATAATATGCAAAAATGAATACATTCTACAATTTGGCAATACATTGCTATTATTGTTGCGTTACTGATTTTTCTTATATTTATGTCATAGGTATGTGATCAATTCTTCTCAATACACCCCTGAAGAAGGAGACACGTATGCTCTAAAATGCGTCGGGAAAGGAGAATTATTCTTTAATGGTGTATTCTCAGATAGAGTTTGTACATTCCATGTTTATATGTTTTTAATGCTTGTTTAAAAAACACAACATTTTACTATTAGATTTTTTGTGTTATACTACTAGTGCCTTAACCACTTAAGCCTCGGACCATTTGGCTAACCAAAGACCAGAGCACTTTTTGCGATTCGGCACTGCGCCGCTTTAACTGACAATTGCGCGGTCATGCGACGTGGCTCCCAAACAAAATTGACATCCTTTTTTTCCCACAAATAGAGCTTTCTTTTGGTGGTATTTGATCACCTCTGCGGTTTTTATTTTTTGCGCTATAAACAAAAATAGAGCGACAATTTGGAAAAAAAAGCAATATTTTTTTATTTTTTGCTATAATAAATATCCCCAAAAAATATATAAAAAAATGTTTTTTTTCCTCAGTTTTTACCAAAAATATGTAGAAGAATACGTAATAAGCGTTTATTGATTGGTTTGCGCAAAAGTTATAGCGTCTACAAAATAGGGGATAGATTTATGGCATTTTTATTTATATATTTTTTTTTACTAGTAATGGCGGCGATCAGCGATTTTTATAGTGACTGCGACATTATGGCGGACACATCGGACACTTTTGATGCCATTTTGGGACCATTGTCGTCATTGATACAGCGATCAGTGCTATAAAAATTCACTGATTACTGTAAAAATTACACTGGCTGTGAAGGGGTTAACCAGTAGGGGGCGCTGAAGGGGTTAAGTGTGTCCTAGGGATGTGTTCTAACTGTGGGGGGGATGGGCTACGTGTGACACGACACTGATCACCGCTCCCAAATAAAAGGGAGCTGTGGTCAGTGTCCTGTCTCTAGGAAGAATGGGGATATGCTTGTTTACATCAGCATTTCCCTGTTCTTCCTCTCCGTGAGACAATCGAGGGTATCCCAGCGGACATCGAGTCGGACTCACGGAGCTTGCGGTGAGCGCACGCGCCTACAATGCCGCATCTTAAAGGGGATGTACCTGTACGTCCATCTGCCCAGCAGTGCCGTGGTTGGCAAGTAAGAGGAATATATTTCTGTCTAGCCTAGTTAAGATGTGGCACATTATGGGGAAACAATCAAGGGCCTAAAACTTAACAATTGCTAAATGTGACATGTTGCCTAAATTTTACCACACCACAATGTTTACCACACCACGCGATTAACCACCTGATTTTACAGACCCTTGGTCACATGTATAAGTAAAAACAATTCTGCTGCTCCAGGTGAAAGTTTTCTGGGGGGAGGGACAAGAAAATTAGCTTAACCATTTTAAATTGTATTGCATTGTAACTGTACTGTCTCCCTTTATATTGTAAAGCACTATGCAAACTGTTGGCACTATATACAATTCTGAATATTATTATTAATCAATAGAAACATAGACCTTGCTGTTGAGCTCCACAAACACATGCTGAAGGGCTGTTCAGAGTGCATTTGTTGTGCACTTCCCTTGACTTTGTTGAAGATGTTTGGCAAGCTTTTCAAGTTGTAATGTCTACCAAACATTGCAGAAAAGGTCAAAATTAATGCTGTAATGCATCTGAACAAGGCCTAACATAAAAAAAAAATTATGAAGAGAAATGAATATTTTATCCCTGTACAACCTCATCTGGAATATGTAGTTGAGTTTTGGACACAGTTCATAAAAAGATATTGGGAAACTAGTATAGCGCACCCACCCCAGACTTTACCTGCTTTTCTTAATTTGGCTCCTCCGCAGGAAAGACTGAGGCACACCGCACTACAAGCCTGTACCCTCCTGGATGGGGAGGTTGAGCGGTGTTAGTTTTCTCGGGCCTGCCTGCGGCTGGTGTTAGAATCCTCCTGAGCTGATCTCACTTCTGGCTTGGCTAGAAACAAGTCCTTAATTCTCCCCAGTAAAAGTAACTGTCCACACCAACTGAAAGTTCAACTTCTGTATTTATTTCACATGGATAATAAATAGTCCCTTTAAGAGCAGACAGGTTGAGACGAGACACAGGTCAGATAAGGTGGGAGAGAGGTCCAGGCACAAACTTAATCTTGGTTCTCCTACTGTTCTGATATGCACGAACAGGTTTGGCGTACAATCTTTGTCATAGACCTGGTGAATAGGGATGAGCTTCAAGTTCGAGTCAAACTCATGTTCGACTCGAACATTGCCTGTTCGCCCATTCGCCGAACAACGAACAATTTGGGGTGTTCGCGGAAAATTCGAAAAGTCTATGGGAGAAATCTAAAGTGCTAATTATAAAGGCTTATATGCAAGTTATTGTCCTAAAAAGTGTTTGGGGACCTGGGTCCTGCCCCAGGGGACATGTATCAATGCAAAAAAAAGTTTTAAAAACGGCCGTTTTTTTAGGAGAAGTGATTTTAATAATGCTTAAAGTGAAACAATAAAAGTGAAATATTCCTTTAAATTTCGTACCTGGGGGGTGTGTATGATATGCATGTAAAGTCGCACATGTTTCCCGTGCTTAGAACTGTCCCTGCACAAAGTGTCATTTTTGAAGGAAAAAAAGTCATTTAAAACTCACTCGCGGCTATTAATGAATTGTCGGCTTTTATCAATACATAGAAAAGTAATTGATAAAAAAAAAAGCGTGGGGGTTCCCCCAAATTCAATTACCAGGCCCTTCAGGTCTGGAATGGATATTAAGGGGAACCCCGCAGCAAATTAAAAAAAAAAAAGGCGTGCGGTTCCCCCTAAATATCCATACCAGACCCTTATCCGAGCACGCAACCTGGCCGGCCGCAGGAAAAGAGGGGGGGATGAGAGAGCACCCCCCCTCCTGAACCGTACCAGGCCACATGCCCTCAACATGGGGAGTATGTCCCCATGTTGATGGGGACAAGGGCTTCATCCCCACAACCCTTGCCCAGTGGTTGTGGGGGTCTGCGAGCAGGGGGCTTATCGGAATCTGGAAGACCCCTTTAACAAAGGGGACCCCCAGATCCCGCCCCCCCTATGTGAATTGGTAAGGGGTACATTGTACCCCTACCATTTCACGAAGAAAGTGTAAAAAAATGTAAATAAAAACACACAAACACCTTGGAAAAGTCCTTTATTAAAAAATAAAAAATAAATAAAATAAAAAAACATTCCAGCGATGAAATCCAGTGTCCCGCGGCGATCCCGATGTCCAGCGCTGTCCGTCATTGGTTGTGCCTGAGCAGACCTGATGGGGAACTTCCTCCGCAGTGTTTTAAATGTATAGACCCGCCCCTTCTAAAGTTCCCCATCAGGTCCGCTCAGCGGACCAGATGCGGAACGCGAGAAGGGGCGGGTATATTCATGTATTACACAGTGAAGGAAGTTCCCCATCAGGTCCGCTTTACGAGGGCATGTGGCCTGGTACGGTTCAGGAGGGAGGGGGGGCCGCTCTCTCGTCTCCCCCCCCTCTTCCCCTGCGGCCGGCCAGGTTGCGTGCTCGGATAAGGGTCTGGTATGGATTTTTGGGGGGACTCCACGCCATTTTTTTTAAAAATTTGGGGTGGAGTTCCCCTTAAAATCCATGCCAGATCTGAAGGGCCTGGTAATTGAATTTGGGGGAACCCCCACGCTTTTTTTTTTTTTTTTATCAATGACTTTTCTAAGTATTGATAAAAGCCGACAATTCATTAATAGCCGCGAATGAGTTTTAAATGACTTTTTTTCCTTCAAAAATGACACTTTGTGCAGGGACAGTTCTAAACATGGGAAACATGCGCGACTTTACATGCATATCATACATACCCCCCAGGTACGAAATTTAAAGGAAAATTTCACTTTTATTTTTTAATTTTAAGCATTATTAAAATCACGCTCCCGTAAAAACGTCTATTTTTTAAACTTTTTTTTGCATTGATACATGTCCCCTGGGGCAGGACCCGGGTCCCCAAACACTATTTAGGACAATAAATTGCATATTAGCCTTTATAATTAGCACTTTAGATTTCGAACGTTCGAGTCCATTGTATTTAATAGGGTTCTAAAGTTCACGCGAACATTCTGTCTGTTCGCAGGTTCTGGTGTGAACCGAACAGGGGGGTGTTCGGCTCATCCCTGCTGGTGAATATGATAGTCACTGCCACTGACTTGTTGAGGATGGTCACTGCCACTGACCGGGTGAAGAGGGCCTTGCCCTATTCGGTCACTACCACTGACCTGGTGTGCGTAGTCACTGCCACTATGACCTACAGAACATGCACTGCCTTCTTGGAGAACTTGGCCCATGTCAAAGAGAAAAACGTCCCTCCGGAGAGTTACCAAAGGTCCTCACTGTCACCACGACTCTACGCTGGGTCTTCAGAAAGGGTCACCTCCCTGGCCTCCTCGATCCAAGATTGGGGTCCCCTCGCAAGGCGGTACCCTGGGAGCTCTCGATCGTTAGCGGACCCCAGCCAAAGGTTGCTGTGCCCCGGGCCTCCTATTTAGTACCTCACCCCAGACTGAAGGTGTCTGGGATGGAACAGCAACTCCGCCTCCGGGCCTAGGGCACCCGGAGGCAACACACACCCAGGCCTAAGGTGCCTGGGCGCGATCCACGACGACGACTAACAGCCAGGCCTCCTGGCCTAGGGCACCCGGAGGCGACACACACCCAGGCCTAAGGTGCCTGGGCGCGACCCCTCTGGAAGATAGTTGCCCTTTTATACCCTCTCCCGACAGGCACATCAGGTTCCCCGCCCCGCCGCACTGCTGCCAAGAGGGGATAAGAAAAGGCACAACCCTGTACTGTGGTTCAACCCGGGTCTATGGCAACAGCGCCACCTATAGGCCCCAGGGAACTGTACATCAATACTATCTCCCAGGGACAGAAATGGTCTATGAACCCTAACAATTTGTGTATCTGAGCCTTATTACCACTCAGATACTTCCCTTAAATATAGCACCCCGCTACACATTCCCCCCTCTAAATAGACACTGGTCCTTAGTGTCTGGAGTAAACCCATGCCTCTCAGACCTGAGTCAGCATAAGTCCAATCCAGTGACAGACTACCAAAAAAAATGACAATTTAGAAAAATTGTTTGTTTGTGCCGGAACATAATACAGGGGAAAAGAAATGAAACACAGAAGGGAAAAAGGAGAAATACACATGTGTATAAAACATTTAAGATCACATACAATTTTCAATAAAATTTACATTTCCCTCCCTCTGCACTAGCTAAGACTCATCTTCAGCAGTCTTGATTGGCGTTCACCTGCAGGGGAAAGAAAAACACACCTGAAATAACAGTAGTTGGAATGAAGAGGCTCTCCCCTAGAGAAGAATCCCTTCCTTCCAACAAGTAAAACTGCATAATGTCTTATTGTCCTTGCAATTGTTACGTAACACTGCCACCTAGTGGTAGTGCCAACGTCAGAACACTCATCCCAACAGAAACTTTTCTTCTGTCCTGCGGGGTAAAACTTCCTCTTCTTCTTGAACTGTGACCCTGAACTGTCTACAACCCCAAAGTCCTTGTTATCTTTGCGGTAGGGAGAGAGGGAACAACAACAAAACAGCAACAGCTCCCGCTCCTCCAAAGAGTAGACTACCCTTTAACTTAGGGCAAATGTTCCTAGGTTTTCAAGGAGAATGCACTCAAAAAAAACAGAGTCTTGTCTCTCACAGGTAGTAGTGTGGGTCAGGCAACACCAACGGCTTCAAATGTCTATCAAAGGTGTCTATGTGATACTCAGCATCATCCTTGTCTTTCCTACAAATGAGTACCTTGTCTGCATGGATGTGCGGACCCAACATTCAGGCAACTTTACAGTCCTTAAACAGCAGAGTGGCCACGGGCAAACATGAGAAGTATCTCCTGGCCTGGGGTACTTTGATGTGTGTCCACACAAAGTCCTCATACCACCGGTGTCTACAGGCCTCCACTTCAAATAAAAGTTCCTTTGGTAGGTACGGGTACTCCCACCCATACTCGCTGGCAACTCTTTGATTGAAAAGTCTCTGCAGCCGGAACAGTGGCGGCATGGTAGCACGGTCTCCAGCTCCAGGCAAGACGATGGCTTCAGGGTGCCGAGGTACTTTAACCACCTCCGGACCAGTTGCAGGGGCCCGCAGCGACACCCGACTCGTCTTGGCTGTTGAAACTGGTGCCTCCAATGATGGAGGAGCAGGCAAGGGGACAGATCCCTCCTCAGGCTCGGAATCCACCACCCGGGCGTATTTTCCCCAATGGACATGGGTGAGTCCCTAGCACTACGGGACAAGGACAGGGGCATCTTATCCCATCCCTTTCTCTCGAACAGTTCATCAATGGCGGTGTCATCACCCGCATCAGAGATGGACTCCAGATCGGAGGTGTCATATTCCTCCGCAGGAAGGTAACTCCTGGCACAGGACAAATCACCCACTCTAGCTGATTCACTGACATGTGAATCCCCAGGGCTAGGGGCCTTTAACAGAGTCTCTTCCCCGGGCTTACCTCGGCTTGAAGAAAAACCAGGACGTCCGGGACTTTTCCCTTCGGAGGCATCCGTTCCGAGTAAGCGCTGGGGCGCAGGAAGCTTTCACGAACCCGATCTTCCTCTTGGGCGGTGGGAGAAAGGACTCCATACTAACCGAAGCAGCATCCTCCGGTCTCTCACTCGCTACAACAAGCTCCTTTGTGACTTCCTCCGAAGTCCCGTCAGTGTGCGCAGGGGTGGCTGTATAAGCTCTATAAGCTCCTTAAATATAGCACCCCGCTACACTAGAGAAAGGGCAGAGAAGGGCAACCGAACTGATGGAGGAGCTCAACTATGAGTAAAGATTAGCTGTACTGATTGGTGAATAATGAGGCATATGATCACCATGTATAATTACATATTGTAGGTGGTGTAGCACCCACTACCTTTTGGTAGGTGTTAGAATGAGATTTTCTATGTTTCAGGTATCAGAACAGGCAAATTTAAGCAGGCCTGTGCTGTAAGCTAGGCCTGTTTGTTTTGATCTGGGACTGGGAGTGATCAGTGTAGCAGTGGGTGCGGCCACTTGTGCCCAGGCTCTGAGACGCCTTCCCTGCTTTCAGTCAGTATGTTCTGGAACAGAGGCTGGACTTGAAGTTCTGATTGACAGGCAGCTCATGTGAGGAGCTCTGCCAATCCCCATTCAGTTTTGGCAAGGGGTGGACCTCCCATATAAACTGAGGTCACATGCTGCTGGGGGGGGAGTTGTTGGAGAAAGGAAGATGGAGGACTAGCTAGTTGCTGTAAGGCGGTCTCCAGCCTGGGGCCTGCCATGTGCTGAGGGAGGAGTCGCGGGGTAGACTCATCACTCACACGCACCGCAGAGGAGGAATTCAGGACAGAGGGAAAGGATTAGAGGAACCGCTGGACTGTGCAGCTGAACTGCATTTCCTCCATGGACCGGGGGCATGGAGAAGGTCAGTGTGTACACTACAGCAAGCAATGGAACTGGAGGAAGTTATAGTGTAGACTGTTGTGCCCGGGGAACGCAGCAGTTCAGGAAAAGACTTCAAACATAGTGCGGATCGCTATGACCGGGGAACTCAGCATCTGCAAGATTGGACTATCTGGGCCTAGTAGTCTATCTGTCACCATGTGTTGCTAAAGTACTGGGCCATCGGGGGGAGGTGTGGCTGCACCTCTGGCTCAGTGCCAGCATTTGAGTGACTTTGAGCAAGCTGATATTCAGAGTGACTTCTCATAGTGACAGTGAGACATACAGGAGGATTTGCAGCAAAAAATTTACACAGGAGAAGTGATACTCTGCAGGAGTCAGTGCAGAAGAGGAGGAGCAATAGTCTGCAGTGAAGGAAAGCAGAGAGCAACAGACTGTGAACATTAGCTGTGCTTTATTATCAGGACTGAATCTTTCAATTAAAGTTCTACCAATGTGCTAAGTGCTATGGGCATCTCATATCACCCCTAACCTATCCAAGTTGTGTCCCGCAAATAAAATACAGCAAAGCAAAGCAAATGACTGTTCATTATCTCAAGATGGATGAATGGGGGTCAGGCAGCAGGGTGATGTGTGGATCTTTTGAAACTCGCGACAGTGCACCTTTACAGTGGTCTATACAGTGAACATTTTTTTGTCTGGAGGAAAATACTGTAGATTTAACTTCCACATATGGAAAGGCTTCTTCACAGTAACAGCTGTGAAAATCTGGAATAGACTTACTCACCAACATATTACAACATGCACAACATATTACTGTATTTTCACATGGATTGCGAGCATAATTCATTCTGGAAGCATGCTTGTAATACAAAGCACTTGTATATCAAAGTGAATTTCCCCATAAGAAATAATGGAAAATCAAATGATTTGTTCCACAATCATTTATTCATAAGTCCTTCAGTTTACAGTCCATATAAAAAGATTATAGCAATGTGTAGGTTGTGTAACCATAAAATGTTCATCCATAAAAAGGAAGCTTCCACAAGGGGATTAGAAGCAAAATCCAGCAGGAGCTACAGAGTATAAAAGGGAAAAGAGGTGCCTCTAAGTGTAGTAATATGGTTACATTTAATGAAGGTTCATCATTTAGCAACTCTGCAGTAGAGCGATCTGAAAGTGGGGCTTGAACTGCTCATGGAGCACAGCGTGGAAGGGATGATGTAGATGGCGGTGCGGAGGACGGTCTATGTGGACAGCTTTACCCCAGATGCCTGCATACTTAGATGTGCCTGTTTTAACTATCAACCGTGTGAGTTTCTAAATGTTGTACCTTCATTAAATGTAACCATATTGCTACACTTAGAGGTGCCTCTCTTCTCTTTTATACTCAGTTGTGACATGACACTACTTGCATATCAAGCCATTGCTTGTATATCAAGTTAACATTTATTAAAAAATGTTGCTTGTCTTGCAAAACGCTCTCAATCCAAGGTTTTACTGTACATTATAACACTGGAGACTGTCAATCCAGGGCATACTTGATTGCCTTTGGGGGATCAGGAAGGATTTTTTTCCCCCAATTTGAGCAAATTACTTCATACTTTATAGGAGTTTTTGCCTTCCTCTGGATCCACTGTGGGTATAGGATTCTGTTTATGGAGGTCAATTTATTCTATGTATTTATTTTTCTAATAATTAAACTAGATGCAGTGGCGTCACTATGGGGGGGGGGGGTCCGCACCCGGGTGACACCCACCAGAGGGGTGACACCAGGGCGCGAGAGGCAAGTGATGTGCTAGCCTGCTCAGTGCCCTACTGCCTGTCCTGCTGGGGGGGGACACCATGTTTTACCGCACTAGGTGACACCAACCCTAGTGACGCCACTGACTATATGAACTACTGTATCTTTTCAACCTGACTAACTATATAACTATGTAACTTTCTGCTCCACAAACACAATAGGAAAGAGGAAATCTTTTCAAAGTGAGGAAAAACCTACCTTGTAAATTGTCACTGCAAGAAGTGGAAAATTTTCCCTATATTCCTGTTCTGCTGGCAACTCACATTTTGGATTTTCCATCCTTTGGCATGATGATCCTCTGGACAAATAGGGTACATTTCCCTTACAGTGACACAGAAATCATTCAATTCTTGACAGGGGTGTTAACCATGCCCTATTCTATCCAAAACAAAAAAATATTGGAGAGCATTAAAGTGAGATCCGCAGTGGAAAGCAATCAGAGGAAGCCTCAACCCGGAGCAATGCCTAAGGCCACTGAGCGGGAGTCTCCAGCCCTGGAAAGCCAGAGGCTGTTATAACTGACTGAAAGGAACATTTTTTCCCTTTTGTATCTTAAAATTGCTCTTCAAATGTTTCATTGAAAATAAAACATTTTGCCTTTATCACAGATGAAATATTTGATCAGCTCAGATTTGAAAGATGACTTCAGTGCTCCGTTTTCAGCTTCTCATTAATCTCATCTTACTACAATAGCTTTATATGCTAAATTATGTATAAGGAAAAATCTAGTTTTGCAAGCCCATTATGGCTATCATGGTTTATGATGATTAATTTAGCTTAATTTTTAGATTAATTCAGCAAAAATACAGTAGGAAATAAAACAAATTAAGGTTAAAAAAAAAAGGAAACACTGACCATGCTAGCCCATATCAAAACACCTTACAGAATTTAAATGAATAATAGATGCACTTTACCTAAATTACAGGCTTATAAAAGTAAAATGGACCTGCAGGGGTTTCTGTAATTTGCTCAGAAAGACTCAGCATTATTTCTAATACTGCACAAAGAGACTTAAGAGAAGTTCGGAAATAATTATGCGTTGTGCAAATTACAAAAGTTTCTATTTAGGTTTTATAAAATCATGAGATTGATTCAATAAGATACTGAAAACTGCAATGTTTTAAGGCCACTACAGATTTTATAAGGATTTATATTTGTATAGGCACCCCCAACCCCACCTTATGGCAATTACCAGCCCAGATGTGAGTTTGCTTAGGCACCAACTATTAAGTTAGTGGATGCAGAAGGGGACATGCTTAACCACACCACAGCACTGAGTACAGTATTTTGAGGGTTCTGTCAGCAATTTTAAAAGTGTATGTGCAATAGACATGTGCATTAGTTTTCGTCCGAATGCATTTTCGTCCGAATTTCAGGTATTTTCGTTATCGTTTTAACAAACGAAAACGAAAGCGCAGAATCCGGAAACCGAAAGATACGACATAAACAAATGCTTTATTTTCGTTTTCGTTGCAACAACAGTTCGATATAGATAGGAGATTCGACATGACGCTGACAATAACAATCTGTGTCTATCGAACCTGTGGTCGAATGTGCCTAACCTTAACTCTATTAGTCCAAGATTATTCTACATAAGAGAGAAAAGATTCGACATTATAGAGAGAAAAGATTGCTGTTGGAATTGGGTGGGGGAAGTAAAATAAAAATAATGATGATGAAGAATGTTATTGGCTGATTGTAACCAAAGAGGAGGAGCAGTAAAATTAGCTAGAACTAACTTGACAATTCAACATGAACGACGAAGATTCGATGACGCATCGAAAAACATACAAACGTCGAATCTGTCATTGAAGGTTTATGGTGTCTGTCGAAAGTTCTAAGAAGATTCAACGGAGCAGCTAAACTGTACGACGCCGCAATCGTACATTTCCGGTCAAATCCATCCGCCCATAGGCTATAGAAAAATTCTAATGTTGGTTGACTAGTAATAATAATTAAAAAATATAATTATTACTAGTCATACAACATTAGGATTCTACTATAGTTAGCTTGTAGGCGGAACATTCGACCGGAAATGTATGATTGTGGCGTTGTACAGTTTCGCTGCTCCGTCGAATCTTCTTAGAACATTCGACAGACACCATAAGTCTTCAATGACAGATTCAACCTTAATTAATTCAGATTTTCAGACAAATTAAATTTCTAACGAAAAATGAAATGAATAAAAACGGATTTCGGGAGTAACTAAATAAATAAATTTTTCGGACGAAAACAAAATTCCGAAACAAAATATTTCAGTGTGCACATGTCTAATGTGCAATGCTAAAAGGTATTATTTCATACCTTATGGTGCCCGCTGTACATCAGTATACTTTCTGTTGGATACAATAGCCTCAGTACAGGTTTTCTTGTAAAAAGTCAACAAGTACAATATACTTATTTGAGGTATAATAAAGCCCATATTGGCAGATGTAGAGTGTGATCCAAGAAAGACTGAGGCTGGGTTCACACTTGTGCGTTGCGTTTTTGAGCTCGGAGTCTTTGCCAAGTTCGCAATCAGTCGTTCAGTGGTTCCTTTGCGTTTTTAGCTGCTGACTTGCCGACCTGGGAGAGGAGAGGGAAGTCTCGCCGCTGTTCTCATGAGGGGGAACTCCACGCCAAATTTTAAATAAAAAAACGGCATGGGTTCCCCTCCAGGAGCATACCAGGCCTTTAGGTCTGGTATGGACTTTAATGGGAACCCCTACGCCGAAAAAAAACGGCGTGGGGTCCCCCCAAAATCCATAGCAGACCCTTATCCGAGCATGCAGCCTGGAAAGAGGGTGGGGACGAGCGAGCGCCCCCCCTCTCCTGAACCGTACCAGGCCGCATGCCCTCAACATGGGGGGTGGGTGCTTTGGGGCAGGGGTGCGCCCTGCGGGCCCCCCACCCCAAAGCACCCTGCTCCCATGTTGATGAGGACAGGGCCTCTTCCCGACAACCCTGGCCGTTGGTTGTTGGGGGTATGCGGGCAGGGGGCTTATCGGAATCCGAGAGCCCCTTTAATAAGGGGGCCCCCAGATCCCGGCCCCCCACCCTATGTGAATGAGTAAGGGTACATCGTACCCCTACCCATTCACCTGGTGGAAAAAAAATGTCAATAAAAACACTACACAGGCTTTTAAAGTAATTTATTAGGCAGCTCTGGGGGTCTTCTTCTAAATTCGGAGGTCTTCTTCCGACTTCGGGGGTCTTCTTCCGACTTCGGGGGTCTTCTTCCGACTTCGGGGGTCTCCAGTGTCGTCTCTGCGCTCTCCGGTTCTTTTCTCGCTCTCCGAATCTTTATTCCTTCTGCTGGGCCTACGCTATCTTCTTCCAGCTCTTTTGCTAGCGGGGGCCCGGTCTTCTACGTTGCCTTCTTCCCTCTTCTCTCCTGGAGATGTTGACTCGTCGCTGTCTCCAGCTGTAATGCTGTGTGCACGGAGCGCATTCACTTATATAGGCATGGGCGTGGTCACCAGGTGATGCCACAGGTGACCCCGCCACCAAATGACGTCACAGTCCCCTCATTCCCCGGAGGGGTGGAGGAGAGAGAAGAGGAGGGGTGGAGGAGAGAGAGGTGTGTCAGAATCACCAGTAGTAACATTTTGGAGGCGAGGTGGCTGAACAACCTCCAACACTACTGCATCTTGTCCTGCATCCTTCCCAGCTGCCAGCAGAGTCACACAATGCGCCGTGAAAGATAGGTAAGGTCCCTGTCCATGCCTGCTGGACCATGAGTCGGAAAAAGTGGCGTTTGGGAACCTGCCACTGAGGAACCGCACATTCAACAAACTCACGGAAGGGGGCAGAGTCTACCAACTGAAAAGGCAGCAGTTGAAGTGCTAGCAATTTAGCCAAGCTAGCATTCAACCGCTGGGCATGTGGATGGCTGGGAGCGAACTTCTTTCGGCAGTGCAGCAGCTGGGGCAGGGAAATTTGCCTGGTACAATCGGACGTCGGTGTACCGAAAGGAGATTGCCCGCAAGTACTTGGCTGTGACTGTGACGCGCCTAATTCTATACCTTCATTCCGCTCAGTGCAGGTTTCAGAGAGGACTGAAGGTATAGTGGGGTTGGAGATCCCAGCTGATGAGGAGCAAGGAGAGGTCCGCTTTGTTCTTTGGTGTGAGTCTTTTAGGTAGGCTTGCCAACGAATTGCATGGCAGGTCGACATATGTCTGGTGAAGCACGTGGTGCCCAAGCGGCTGATGTTTTGGCCACGTGAGATACGCTTGAGACATAGGTTGCAAATGGCAACGGTGCGATCTGCTGCACACGTCTCAAAAAAGGCCCACACCAAAGAACTTTTTGGAATAACGCGCAGAGACAGAAGTGCCCTGCACATGTGGAGCTCTGTGGTGTGATGCAGTTGTGTGCTGCCCTTAAGCTGGCCCCTGGAGGGCATCCTGCCTCGTTGGAGATGTGCCTCCTCCTCCTCCTCCTCTCTCCTATCAGGCACCCATGTGGAGTCAGTGACCTCATCATCCCCTCCCTCCTCATCACTGGAGCAAATCTGGCAGTATGCTTCAGCTGGGGGAACATGACTGCCAGATAGCTGTCCTTGTTGGGTACCCCCTCTCTCTGGGCTAACATTACTACCCCCTCTCTCTGGGCTCATGTTACTGCCTTCCTCTAGCTGGGTTCCATCATCGGACCCTTCAAAACGCTGGGCATCCTCCTGGAGAATGTACGCAACACTGTGGTCAAACAGTTTGGGGGACTCCTCAGAAGCATGGTGGGGCTAGGCAAGGAGTGACTGATGCCGTTGAGCCGAGGGAAGAGGCCATTTGGCAGCTGCTTTGCCAGACAAAGTACCCTGAGCCTGGGTGAGAGAGGATGAGGAGGATGAGGACAGCTTGGTCAAACACTCCCACGGCCAGGTGGTGATGAGGATGCACCGTGTCCACGACCAGCACTGTTGCCTCTAGACACAGAGCCTGCTTGCCCTCCTTTATTGCCTCGTGACGGTCTGCCTCTCTTTGTTTGCCTTCCAGACATACTAATGGCCTGCAGTGAGATGAAGCTGCACAAAGGTGGGATGTATGTATGTATATATATATATATATATATATATAAAATGCAGCTATCAGACTCCACTGCCTACTGTGGTATTAGTATGAGAAAAGCAGCAAAGGTCTTCAGTTAGTTTTAGGTGAACACTGTGCAGAGGACACAGTACACTAACTGAAAATACTAGCAGCTCTCTGCCTGTGGTTTTATTACGAGAACACCACAAATTTTATTCAGGTTCCTTTAAGTCAGGGGTCTCAAACTGGCGGCCCTCCTGCTGTTGCAGAACTACAAATCCCATCATGCCTTTGTCTATGTGAGTCATGCTTGTAACTGTCAGCCTTGCAATGCCTCATGGGAATTGTAGTTTTGCAACAGGTGGAGGGCCACCAGTTTGAGACTCCTGCTTTAAGTGAACGCTCTGCAAAGGACAGAAGTACTGCAGTACACTACATGAAATTAATGCAGCACTCTGCCTGTGGTTTTATTATGAGAACACCACTAACTGTATTTGTCATGTACCTGGGTGTATTTGAACCAGGATCTTCCTGGTCCCAAAGCTGCAGCCTTACCAGTTGCGCTACTGAGCAGATCTGGACTTTTGGAAATGTCCTCTCAGTGTTAAACATTACCTTGGACTCACTAGCCCCACCTGCTGCCAGCTGTGGACAATTTTCAATCAAAGCAGCCCTTAAAAAGGAAGTGATGCTATCTCTCAGCGCCTGTTTGTGTGGAATAGCTCCCTGGGTGTTGTGACTGCTTTTGATCCTGATTTTCGTGTTGAACTTCTGCCTGAATTCCTGACTACTCTCCAGCCTGCTGATTTTGTACTTCACTGCCAGCTCGTGTATGACCTTTGCCTGCCTGACCACTCTCTGGATTTCGATCGTGTACCATTTTTGCCTGATCTGTTGCCAACCTAATCTGCCTGACTACGTTTTCGCCTGAATCCTCAGCACACAAGTTCCACTTCGGACACTACCTATCACAGGTACCTTACAGTATTCAGGTAAGCTTTAGGTGAACGTTATGCAAAGCACACAGTACACCAAGTGAAACTCTGCTGCAGCTAGCACAATCACCTGCCTGCCTGTCACAGTATAGAGAACAGCAGTAACAGATCTAGCTAAACTAAATACAGTGTATAAATATATATACAACACACAGGTGCATATATATCCTTTACACACTGTAACAGCAGCTAACTGACTCGCCTGCCTGCTCTATCTAACTCAAAATAAATGACATTGTCTCTCTCTCTCTGTAACTCTCTCTTTCACAAATGCCAACACACTACACAAAGCCGACTTCCAGGCGGCCTTATATAGTGTGGGGCGTGTACCTACTCCTCTGAGCCATGATTGGCCAAAGCCACCCTGGCTTTGGCCAATTACGGCTCTCCGTTATTACCGCGCTGTGATTGGCCAAAGCATGCGGGTCATAGTGCATGCTTGGCCAATCATCAGCCAGCAATGCACTGCGATGCCGCAGTGAATTATGGGCCGTGACGCGGCACTCAAATTTGTCGCGAATGACCCATAATGTTTGAAATTTGGCGAACAGCCGATGTTCGAGTCGAACAAGGGTTCGACTCGAACACGAAGCTCATCCCTAATCATCATTTGTTTATGGTCTTCAGGTTAGGGTCCACTATTTCCTGTTAAGTTCTATGAGTGCCTCTCCGGCCTTTCACCATCAAGTTACTATTGGAAGATTTGCAGACTGGCCCCACTTGTTCTTCTGGTCACACAATCTCCAACTTCTACCAAATGCATATTCAGGCCTCTTCTAAAGCCAGCTTTGGTCATAGGGTCCTTAACCACTTAACGACCGCTCACTGTATATATACGTCGGCACAATGGCACCGACAGGCACAATCACGTAGAGTGTAAGTGATTGCCTTTGTACAGTTGGGGGGTCCAATCGGACCCCCCTTCTGTACAGTGAGCGGTCGGAATTCGTTGGGGAGCGATCCGACATGAGGGGACGGCCGTTCGATTCCGGCCACCCCCCGCGATCGCTCCCGGCGAATAGAAATGCCCCCTCTGTCTGTGGAATGTACACACAGACAGAGAAAGCAGGAGGAAGTGATGTCATCTCCTGTGCGGCGCTCACATATACCGAGCGCCGTACAAGAGAAGACATCAAGGTTAGTGCACAAACACTACACTAACACCAGCACACATAGGCACATAAATCGCCCCCCCCAGATCACCCCCCAGTCACAGTGTCACTGATTGCAGTGACCATTTATTTACTGATCACTGCAATCAGTGACATTTGTGACTGTAAAAGTGTCATTACATTTAGTTTTAGGTCCAGTGTAGCGCCCTAACCCCCCTAATAAAGGTTTAACCCCTTGATCACCCCCCAGATAACCCTTTCACCCCCTAGCACCGCCGTTGCTAAGCGATCATTTTTCTGATCGCTGTCTTAGCGTCGGTGATGCAGATCGGTAGCCAGTAATTTTTTTTAGGTTCGCCGCAGGTTTTTATAGCTTCAGGTACCCCCATAAATTATCTAATAAAGGTTTAACCCCCTTGATCGCCCCCCAGGTAACCCTTTCACCCCCTATCACCACTGTCGCTAAGCGATAATTTTTCTGATCGCTGTCTTAGCATCGGTGATGCAGATCGGTAGCCAGTAATTTTTTTTTTAGGTTCACCGCAGGTTTTTATAGCGTCAGGTACCCCCATATATTATCTAATAAAGGTTTTAACCCCCTAATTGCCCCTAGTTAACCCTTTCACCAGTGATCATCATATAAGTGTTACGGGTGACGCTGGTTAGTTAGTTTGCTTTTTATAGTGTCAGGGCACCCGCCGTATATAACCCAATAAAGGTTTAACCCCCTGATCGCCCAGCGGGTGATATCAATTAGGTTTTAGCGTCATAGAGGGTCTGCGTCACACCCCAGGCAGCGTCAGGTTAGTGCCAGTAACGCTAACACCCATGCGTGAAGCATACACCTCCCTTAGTGGTATAGTATCTGAACAGATCAAGATCTGATCAGATCTATACTAGAGTCCCCGGCAGTTTAGGGTTCCCAAAAACGCACTGTTAGTGGGATCAGCCCAGATACCTGCTAGCACCTGCGTTTTGCCCCTCCGTCCAGCCCAGGCCACCCAAGTGCAGTATCGATCGATTACTGTCACTTACAAAACACAACCCACATAACTGCAGCGTTCGCAGAGACAGTCCTGATCCCTGCGACTCCAGTGCTGTAGGAGGTGATTTCACCACCACAGTTAAAAAAAAAAAAAGCAAATATGCCGAAGCATTGGGGCAGCAGGGGCGGAGGAGTGATTTTGCTCCTAATGCCGCGTACATACGGTCGAAATTCCGACGGAGGCTTGCCCGTGGAAAAGTCCGACCATGTGTGTGCGGCATAACTTTTTTGCGGGAGGATGCCCCATGCTTCGGCATATATAAATGGTGCATGTATGCCCATCATTAGAAGTGGGTGGATGAAGGGCGGTATTCTAATGGTGGGCATACCCACCGATCAATCTCTTTTTTCGTTCAGCCACCTGGCTGCATGAAAAAAAAAGATTACAATACATGTCCAACAAGGACCAGCAACGTACTGGTATGTTGCTGGACTTTGAATGGTTATACCAGATTGATGCCTGCGGGTTTAGGTATCATCTTGGTATCATTCTTTTCAGCCAGCAGCCGGCTTTCATGTAAAAGCAATCCTAGTGGCTAATTAGCCTCTGGACTGCTTTTACAAGCAGTGGGAGGGAATGTCCCCCCCCCCGGATATAAAAAGCGCCATTGGGAAATTGGGAAAGCATTTTATCACATCGATCTTGGTGTGGTCAGATGCTTTGAGGGCAGAGGAAAGATCTAGGGTCTAGACCCCAGTTTTTTCAAAAAAAGAGTACCTGTCACTACCTATTGCTATCATAGGGGATATTTACATTCCCTGAAATAACAATAAAAATGATAAAAAAAAAAAAAATGGAAGGAACAATTTAAAAATAAAATAAAAAAGCAAAATTAATAATAAAAAAAATAAATAAAAAAAAGCACCCCTGTCCTGCCCTGCTCTTGCCCAATGTCGAACGCAAGCGTCGGTCTGGCGTCATATGTAAACAGCAATTGCACCATGCATGTGAGGTATCACCGCAAAGGTCAGATAGAGGGCAGTAATTTTAGCAGTAGACCTCCTCTGTAAATCTAACGGGGTAACCTGTAAAGGCTTTTAAAAATGTATATAGTTTGTCGCCAATGCGCGTTTGTGCGAAATTTTAAAGCATGTCGTGTTTGGTATCTATGTACTCGGCCTAAGATCATCTTTTTTATTTCATCAAACATTTGGGCAATATAGTGTGTTTTAGTGCATTAAAATTAAAAAAAGGGTATTTTTTCCCCAAAAAATGCGTTTGAAAAATTGCTGCGCAAATACTGTGTAGAAAAAAAAATGCAACACCCACCATTTTATTCTGTAGGGCCTTTGTTTTAAAAATATATATATATAATGTTTGGGGGTTCAACATAATTTTCCTGCAAAAAAAAATATGTTTTCATGTAAACAAAAAGTGTCAAAAAGGGCTTTGTCTTCAAGTGGTTAGAAGAGTGGATGTAAGCTTCCTAATGTTGTGTATAAAATGCCAGAACAGTTCAAAACCCCCCCAAATGACCCCATTTTGGAAAGTAGACACCCCAAGCTATATACTGAGAGGCATGTCGAGTCCATGGAATATTTTATATGTTGACACAAGTTGCGGAAAAAAGGCAATTTTTATTTTTTTTTGCACAAAGTTGTCACTAAATGATATATTGCTCACACATGCCATGGGCATATGTGGAATTACACCCCAAAATACATTCTGTTGCTTCTCCTGAGTACGAGGATACCACATGTGTGAGACTTTTTCGGAGCCTAGCCGCATACGGGACCCCAAAAACCAATCACCGCCTTCAGGCTTTCTAAGGGTGTAAATTTTTGATTTCACTTCTCACTGCCTATCACAGTTTCGGAGGCCATGGAATGCCCAGATGGCACAAAACCCCCCCCAAATGACCCCATTTTGGAAAGTAGACACCCAAGCTATTTGCTGAGAGGTATTGTGAGTATTTTGCAGATCTCGCTTTTTGTCACAAAGTTTTGAAAATTGAAAGAAATAAATAAAAAAAAAAAAAATTCTTTCTTCATTTTCAAAAACAAATGAGAGCTGTAAAATACTCACCATGCCTCTCAGCAAACAGCTTGGGGTGTCTACTTTCCAAAATGGGGTCATTGGGGGGGGGGGGGTTTGTGCTATTTTGGCATTTTATGGCCTTCGAAACTGTGATAGGTAGTGAGGAGTCAAATCAAAAATTTGTGCCTAGAAATCCTGAAGGCGGTGATTGGTTTTCGGGGTCCCGTACGCGGCTAGGCTCCTAAAAAGTCCCACACATGTGGTATCCCCGTACTCAGGAGAAGCAGCAAAATGTATTTTGGGGTGCAATTCCACATATAACCATGGCATGTGTGAGCAATATATCATTTAGTGACAACTTTTTGTAATTTTTTTTTTTTTTGTCATTCAATCACTTGGGACAAAAAAAAAAATATTCAATGGGCTCAACAGGCCTCTCAGCAATTTCCTTGGGGTGTCTACTTTCTAAAATGGGGTCATTTGGGGGAGTTTTGTGCTATTTTGGCATTTTATGGCCTTCAAAACTGTGATAGGTAGTGAGGAGTGAAATCAAAAATTTGCGCCCTTAGAAATCCTGAAGGCGGTGATTGGTTTTCGGGGTCCCGTACGCGGCTAGGCTCCTAAAAAGTCCCACACATGTGGTATCCCCGTACTCAGGAGAAGCAGCAGAATGTATTTTGGGGTGCAATTCCACATATAACCATGGCATGTGTGAGCAATATATCATTTAGTGACAACTTTTTGTAATTTTTTTTTTTTTGTCATTATTCAATCACTTGGGACAAAAAAAAATAATATTCAATGGGCTCAACATGCCTCTCAGCAATTTCCTTGGGGTGTCTACTTTCCAAAATGGGGTCATTTGGGGGGTTTTTGTACTGCCCTGCCATTTTAGCACCTCAAGAAATGAGATAGGCAGTCATAAATTTAAAGCTGTGTAAATTCCAGAAAATGTACCCTAGTTTGTAAACGCTATAATTTTTTCGCAAACCAATAAATATACACTTATTGACATTTTTTTTACTAAAGACATGTGGCTGAATACATTTTGGCCTAAATGTATGACTAAAATTGAGTTTATTCGATTTTTCTTATAACAAAAAGTAGAAAATATCATTTTTTTTTTTCAAAATTTTCGGTCTTTTTCCGTTTATATCACAAAAAATAAAAATCGCAGAGGCAATCAAATACCATTTAAAAGAAAGCTCTATTTGTGGGAAGAAAAGGACGCAAATTTCGTTTGGGTACAACATTGCATGTCCGCACAATTTACAGTTAAAACAGCGCAGTGCAAAATTCTGAATTCACCTCTGGTCCTTTAGCTACCAAATGGTCCGGGGCTTAAGTGGTTAAAGTGGTTGTAAACCCACTTTTTAAACAAAGCCCTACAGGTAAGCCTAGATTAAGGCTTACCTGTAGGTGCAAGAAATATCTCCTTAACCTACACGGTTAAGGAGATATTTGTATGTAAATGCGGCGACACTGACGTCACCCCATTCACAAATTCGGCTAGGTCGCAACATTCAACGACGTAGCCGAATTCGACAGCTCACGCGCGCATGCGCGGAGTCACGTCTTCTCCGCTCTGGCCAATCACAGCGCCGGAGTGGCGCTGTGATTGGCTGCAGCGGCGATACCCGGAAGTAACATTCCGGCTATCGCCGCAGCGATGGATGCGGCTAGAGGAGGGACACGGACGACTTTGGGGGCCCCGATCGAAGGTAAGTGGTACATAATGAGCTAGTATGCTAGTCATACTAGCTCATTATAGCTTTGTCTTGCAGGTTAGTCAAAAAAAAAAGGGGTTTACAACCACTTTAAGGCAGCTTATTGAGCTGTAGGCAGTCCCCAGTTTTGTTTTTTAATGGACCTGAAAGTTTTTTGTTGCTGTTGCCCACTCCTCAGTTGGTCTGCTTTTGGATATCTTAACAGTCTCTCAATTCTTGTGTTCCTTAATGAACACTAAAGAAAATGGGATTTTTGTACTTACTGTAAAATCAAGTTTTCACAGTGCATTAAGGGACACAGGTTTCACTCCTGTATGTACTATAAACTGTATACTCATGCTCTTGAATTATTTTTGTTTGCCAGTGTCAAAATCCCCATGTAGGAGGCAGTACAACCCAACTGTCTTTAAATTTCTGTGTCTCTCATTGAACTACAATAAACTGATTTTGCGGTACATAAAAAAAAATATTTGTTTCTTTTCACAGCAACAATTAACAATTAAGCATTAAGATAAAAAGCCTGTGTGCAGCAGCCCCCCTCAGCCTCCTAATACTTACCTGAGCCCCATCTCTGTCCAGTGATGTCCACGAATGCCTCGGCCGTCCTGGACTCTCTCAGCTCCCGCTGCTGTCAATCAAAGTCAATCAGCTAATGAAGAGAAGGGGCAGGGCCAAACCACAGCTCTGTTTCTGAATGGACACATGGAGCTGCGGCTCGGCTCGGGTACCTGCATAGCAAGCTGCTTGCTGTGGGGGCACTCAACAGGAGAGAGGGGCCAGGAGCACCGAAGAGGGGCTCGAGAAGAGGAGGATCCAGGCTGCCCTGTGCAAAACCACTGCACAGGGCAGGCAAGTATAAAATGTTTGTTATTTTTATAGAAAAAAAACAGACTTTACAATCACTTTAAGTAACTGCAGTAATAGCATATATAAAAGGAAGACAATCAGTGCAAACAAATAAAAGGATTTAAAAAATATTATAAATATTAACATGTCCCACTGTCTAAGTAAGTTGGACCTCCCGGATTCTGAAAAACTTAGATTTAGACAGATTTCATAATTCTTAAATGATATTTGAAAGGAGAAACCTCTTCTTCCCAAATTTACAGATTATGAGCTCTGGTGTAGATTGGCCATGGGACAAAGGGGAGGTATTTCTGTCATCTACTGTACTCGTCGCTTACTAGTCCAACTACGAAATCCTCATACATGACAGCATGGGAGGATGACCTCCAGCTAAACTGGGATCTGGGCACCTGGCAAAATGTTTGCTCTGACTCATTCCAAGGTATTTTGAACGCTTCCCTTATAGAAGCAAACTTGAAAGTTCTTATGAGGTGGTATATGACTCCTGCCAGGCTTGCGACCAACTACCCAGCATCGGATCCCAATTGCTTTAGAGACTGCCAACTCTTGGGTTCGATGGTGCATGTCTGGTGGGAATGTCCTAGGATCAGGTCAGTCTGGAAGAGGATATTTAACCTTATAATCAAGGTCACTAAGTGTTTGATTCCCAGGTCTGCTTCTATTGCTCTCCTCAATGCCTGTATTCCTAGCATCTCCAAACCCACTCGGCAGCTGATCCGCTTTATGCTACTTGGGGCAAAACTTACTATTGCTAGGTCTTGGAGGCAACCCAGGGTTTCCATGCTGGCAATACAAAATAAGATCTCTTGGTTTATGGCGCAAGAGAAGTTGGCTTGTATTTTATCAAATACAATCCTAAATTTGAAGCTGTGTGGGAACCTTGGGCTGTTTACCGTGGTATTTCTCTGGTGGTCGGGATCAACTCTGATCACCCCATTTCCTAAACATCACATTAGGCACGTGATTTTTTCCCTCTTCTCTTTTTTCCTTTTTCTCTTTCGCCTTCTTTTTATGTCTTATTTATTAATATTCTTTTTACCTTCGGTTGATAGATGTGATTTAAGGGTTTGGCATAATTAATTGATATGTAGTTGTTTCGGCAAATCTATGAATCGAATTCAATATGCGCTTCAGAGTTAGTGTATAATTGTTTTCTACATTTGAACTCCTCATAACCTGGTGGTAGGTTTCTGTGAGGGGGCGGGCTGGGGGGGGGGGCCTGACCGGGGCACAGGATGATCCCATTTGGGGTGCCCAGGATAGGTAGGATTTCCCAGACCGTCTGACTCTCTGGTTCATTTTTATACTGTTATTCTCTCTCTTTACCAGGGGTTAACTTATAACTTCAGTTCCTTGACCCATAGTTGTTCTCTGAAACACCTTTGGAGGATTTGTTGCTGAGTCTCTGTTTTGTGCTGAAAACATTTTTTTTTTTTTCTTTCTTGATATACATGATATAACCCTTTGTCATGCTGTACCTATGTGATATCTATACTTGATTTGAAAAATAAAAATCTATTGAACGGAAAAAAAATATTATAAATAATATAAGGACTCTCAGTCTCCTCCAAGAAGACCCATAGTCAAGGGTATCAATTCTGTATCGGCTAGATTGGGTCAGTACATTGACCACTTCCTTAAACCCTTGGTGTCTAGAACCACAGCGTACCTCAAAGATACCAAAGACATTATCCAGATTTTGGAAAATATCCCCTGTAAGGAAAACAGTCTTTTAGTAAAAGCAGATGTCATCTCATTATACACCATCATAGGCCACCGTGATGCTTTAAGATCTGCGAAATGGGCTATGGATAAGTCTGACCTGCCTGTTACCCTTTAAAGATTTTCTTATGAAATCATAAAGCCCTGTACACACGATCGGTTTTACCGATGAAAACAGTCCATCGGACTTATTTCCATCGGTGAAAAAAAGTAGGATTTTTAAAACAGCTTACCTGTAAAATCCTTTTCTTGGAGTACATCACGGGACACAGAGCAGCATAGTCATTACTATGTGGTTATATAGAATTACCTTCAGGTGCTGGCACTGGCAACTTCCAAAACAGGAAGTACCCTCCCCTATATAAGCCCCTCCCATCCGGGAGTACCTCAGTTTTGTAGCAAAGCAATACGTGTCCCCAAAAGAGGGGTGGGAGCTCTGTGTCCCGTGATGTACTCCAAGAAAAGGATTTTACAGGTAAGCTGTTTTAAAAATCCTACTTTCTTGTTCATACATCACGGGACACAGAGCAGCATAGTCATTACTATGTGGGACGTCCCAAAGCAATGCCACATGAGGGGGGGATACACCATACATAAGCTGGGCGCCATCGGGCATGAGGATCTTTTGCGGCCTGCAACACACTGCGCCCAAAGGCAACATCCTCCTGACTTCTAACGTCCACCTGGTAGAACCTAGTAAACGTGTGTACTGAAGACCATGTTGCGGCCTTACAAATTTGCGCCAGGGAGGCCTGGTGATGCACTGCCCATGAAGTTCCAACTGCTCTCGTGGAGTGCGCCCTAACTTTGAAAGGAGGCGGTCTACTTCTCAAGCCATAGGCTTGTATTATGACCTGTCGAATCCACTTGGCTAAAGTAGATTTTGATGCTGCCTGACCCTTTCTGGGGCCTTCCGGCAGAACAAACAAAGAATCCGTTCTACGAATCTGAGCAGTGGCTTTTAGATAAGCTTTAACTGCTCTTACTACATCCAAAGAATGCAATAACTTTTCCTCTACCGAGCTTGGTTTGGGGAAAAAAGAAGGAAGAACCACATCCTGGTTCAAGTGAAACCTCGATACCACCTTAGGAAGAAAGGCTGGGTGAGGACGTAATACTACTCTGTCCTTATGGATAACCAGATATGGCTCTTTACAGGACATGGCGGCTAATTCCGACACTCTTCTAGCCGAGCATATGGCTACTAAAAATATAAATTTCCTGGTGAGTAGAACCAAGGAAATGTGCCGCAAAGGTTCAAATGGCTGCTTCTGCAGAACCGACAGAACCAAATTTAGATCCCATGGGCATATGGGAGCCTTAATCGGTGGAATAATACGAGTCACACCTTGCATAAAGGATTTGACAAGTGAATGCATAGCCAGGGGCCTTTGAAATAGTATTGACAAGGCCGAAACCTGGCCCTTGATAGTACTTAAGGCAAACTTCCTGTCTACAGCCCACTGCAGGAAGTCCAGAATTCTGCCTATAACGTACTTACGTGGATGCCATTTTCTGGCCTCGCACCAAGTGATGTACGCCTTCCAAACTCTATAGTAGATCTGCCTGGATACAGGCTTCCTGGCATTGATTATAGTTGATACCACAGAGTTAGAGAGACCTCTCTTCTTTAGGATGTGGGATTCAATAGCCAGGCCGTTAAACTTAGAGTTAGTAAGGAAGGGTGGTATATCGGTCCTTGCGAAAGCAGGTCCGGACGACGTGGAAGGGTCCAAGGACTCCCCACAGACATTTTGATGATCTCCGCGTACCAGGCCCTTCGGGGCCACGCTGGAGCCACCAGGATCACCGGCTTCTTCTCCAACCTGACTCTGCGAAGGAGTCGAGGCAACAATTTGTAGCGGAGGGAATGCATATATCAGTCTGAACTGATCCCAAGGGAACACCAGAGCATCCGAGCCGCAAGCGAGGGGATCCCTTGTCCGGGAGACAAATCTGTCCACCTTTGCGTTGAATCTGGATGCTAGCAGATCTACATCCGGTGTTCCCCACCGCTGACATATTGCTCGGAAGACCTCGGGATGAAGGGACCATTCCCCTGGGCATAACTGTTGGCGACTCAGAAAGTCCGCCTTCCAATTCTCCACCCCTGGAATGAAGACAGCTGATATACATGGGACATGCTTTTCTGCCCATTCCAGGATGTGACTTACTTCCCTCTGGGCTGCACGACTCCTGGTGCCTCCCTGATGATTGATATATGCCACTGCTGTGGCATTGTCTGATTGAATTCTGACAGGGGACCCTTGGAGTCTGGATGTCCAGGCTACTAGAGCGTACCGGGCTGCTCGTATCTCTAAGAGATTGATGGGCAGGGTTTTTACTACATTTGACCATCTGCCCTGGAGAGACCATTGCTCCAGTACTGCCCCCCAGCCTATAAGGCTGGCATCTGTAGTGACCACCTTCCAAGATATCGGGCTGAAGGGTTTTCCCTTCTGGAGATTCTGGGGGATCAACCACCAGCAGAGACTCTTCCGAACGGAAGGGGACAAAGCCATCGGGAAGTCTAGAGCCTGAACTTTTCCGTTCCAGGCTGACAATATGGCCCTTTGTAAATTCCTTGAGTGGAATTGGGCGTATGGCACAGCTTCGAATGATGCTACCATCTTTCCTAGCAGCCTCATGCACAGGCGTATGGACGGCTGTCTTTTTGCACAAAGCAGACGGACCAAGGCCCTCAAAGAGGATACCTTGTCTAGAGGTAAGAAAATCTTCCTCTGGTCTGAATCCAGCCGTAGCCCTAGATATACCAGGTTTTTCACTGGCTGTAGGGCTGACTTGTCCAGGTTGATGACCCAACCGTGAGATTCTAGATACTTGATTGTATCGACAATTACCACTTCTAGCTTGGCAACTGAGTGGTCCATCAACAACAGGTCGTCTAGGTATGCCATTATCGTTACACCCCGTGTTCTTAGATCGGCCAACAGTGGGGCCAGAATTTTTGTGAACACTCGTGGTGCTGTGGCCAGACCGAATGGTAAGGCTCTGAACTGAAAATGGCGCCCTTCTACTGCAAAGCGTAGGCATTTTTGATGACCTGGAAAGATGGGAACATGCAAGTAAGCATCTTTGATGTCGATCGAGGCTAACCATTCCTCCCCTTGTAGGGCAGCGGTGACCGATCGGATCGACTCCATCCGGAAAGACCGGACGTTTAGAAATTTGTTTAGACTCTTTAGGTCCAATATGGGTCTTATGTCCCCGTTTGGCTTCGGGACTGTGAAAAGGTTTGAGTAGAAACCCAACCCCCACTCTTCCATAGGAACCTCCATAATTACTCCTTGGAGCAATAGTTGTTCTAACGCCAATAGGAGAGACCCTTTTTTTCAGAGGGTCTCTTGGCATGCCTGACCACATAAAATGGGACGGAGGAGACTCTTTTAACTCCAACTTGTATCCCAGAGTTACTGCGGAGAGCACCCATCTGTCTTTGATCGTCTCCCGCCAGGTCTCTGCGAACAACTGAAGTCTTCCCCCCACCCGTTTGAGCGGGGGCAGCCCTTCATAGGCTTGACTTGGAGGCTGGTTTAGTACCTCTTCGGATCCAGGGCTTTTTATTACCCTGTGGCTGTCCCTGATTTTTACCTCCTGAGTTTGACCGAGGAGGCCGTCGGAACTGCTTAGTAGCAGACGTCGCAGGGATAGGAGAGGTAGTCCTCTTAAAAGATGGACCCCTAGACCTCTTTTTACTCGGTAAGAGAGTACTTTTACCACTGGAAATCTTCTGGATATACTTATCCAGGTCTTCGCCAAAAAGGCGTTCCCCATGAAATGGGAAGCTAACTAAGAGCTTCTTACAGGGAGCTTCAGCAGACCAGTTTTTGAGCCACAGAAGCCTACGCATATGTACCAAAGACAGCGTGAGGCGGGAGGCCTGATGGATAGAATCCTTGATGGCGTCAACCGCAAAGCATAATGCTCTAGGCAGATCAGCCAGAGCCTGGGCCTGCTGGTCTGGCAAATCCCTCAGGACCATTTTCATTTGATCCTTTAAAGCTTGGCAGACCCCAATAGCTGCCACTGCTGGCTGTGTAACAGCCCCTGCTGTGGAAAAAGCAGATTTTAATAAAGATTCCAATTTTTTATCCACTGGATCTTTGAACATTTGAACATTATCTACTGGACATGTCAGTGATTTGTTCACAGAAGAGATGGCTGCATCCACCGTAGGAACATTCCATCTCTGGGTGAACTTTCCCTCCCTGGGATAGATCACCGGAAACCTTTTAGGCGGAACAAATAGTTATCAGGATGTTCCCAGTCCTGGTATATAAGTCCTTCCAATAATGGATGTATTGGAAAGGAGCAATTAACCTGGGGAGCTTTTAGCGACCCCAATGAGGAGACAGCAGTAGTTGATGGTTCAACAAGAGGCATTTTAAATGCAGATCGAACCATGTCAGTTAGGGTCTGGACCCACAATCTTTCAGTCTGTGATGCTGAAAATGGTTCATCTACTGTCGATTCCTCAAAAACAGAGCTAACCTCCTCCTGATCCCCTTCAGGTAGGTCGGTCCCTTCCTGGGACTGTTGCTCTGCCAACAGGCACTCTAATGGAGGTGATGGAGATCTGGCGCGCTTTCTTTCCTGTAGAGAAGAAGCGATCAATGCAGCCAATCTCTGCTCCAATCCCTCCAGAGTTGAGGAAAAAACCTCCTCTGTTATATATGCAGGAGCAGGTGGACTGAGGACAGCCGCAGTACCTGGCACTCCCGGGGGTTCCTTATGGGTATTAACCTCTGATTTCTCAGGGGAGGAGGGTGCAGATGACTGCTCCAGATCCTCAGAGCCCGATGGAGACCCCCTACACTTCCTGAGAGGTATATCTCGGAGTTTCTTAGGCGGCATATTCCTTAGTTCAAAGCTGAGGTATTCCAGCCGCAATACACCCCTTACTGAAATAGTCTAATGCAATTTGCTGCTATGTACATCAGTGGGTGTCTACTAATGCGTCTTTCTGGGGATGCCTGTATCAACCGCCCGCTGTAAGCCCCTATACCATGCTACCAGCTCCTTTTCATGCTCTGTGTCCATAGCAAGCAGCGTGGACTGAGTCCTTTTATCTTGCTGGGACGCCCGCACATGCGCAGAAGCGCTGGGCGCACAGAGCGCGTCATCCGCCAGGCTCCGCCCCCTTTTTTGAAGCTAAATCTTATAAAAGGAAAGCATGTGTGCGCGCACGTGTGCGCTCTTGGCGCCATGTAGGGAGAGGAGCCAGGGTCCCTGTTTCACCAGGACTCAGGGATGGAAGGAAACTACTTGGCAGCATGACAGAGGAATGCAGCTTCCCTGATAGAGAGCTCACTCATCTGCCTGGACTTTCACCATGGAAGGAATAGTCCCAAGAAAAAAGACGTTCCACAGCGGCCTCTAGTGGACAAACACAGGTACCGCACCTTTGTTTTTTTTTGTTTTTTTTTTAAAACCTCCTTTATGAAAAAACATTTCCAGGTTTACAGTTTTTTTTAAAATTTCCCTTATGAAAAAACATTTCTAGGATTTCTTAGGCATATACAGCTATTAGCGGGAATACCCTTTAGGTAACAGGCAGAAAGACATATTAGGCTTGGGGGTCCCCTCAATAGAACCAAGTTCCTGAGGGGCCCCCACTTACCTTTTCCCCCGCCGCAGGACTTTGTTTGGTCCACAGAAGCCCAAACTTCACCTCTCACGGCAGGCATTGTACTAGACCTTCAGGGACCGGGTTCCCAAGGATTCCACTCCCCTGGACCTGTATAGCACCCTGCACAGATAGCCTCTTGGTTTTGGGTATGACCAGAGCTCTGGATCCCAGGGTCCAGCCCTCCTAAGAGAGGCATTACAGGCAAAACCCTGCTCTTCTCTGCAAGGCCCGGGTACCGACCGTTTAGCTATGAAGCTTTTTTTGGTCGGATCCGGAATAGCTTGCTAAGGCCCAGAGAACCTGTACACAAGCCCAGATGAATACATGTTAACCTTGGCCAACACCTTAGACACTGGCAAAAAACTGAGGTACTCCCGGATGGGAGGGGCTTATATAGGGGAGGGTACTTCCTGTTTTGGAAGTTGCCAGTGCCAGCACCTGAAGGTAATTCTATATAACCACATAGTAATGACTATGCTGCTCTGTGTCCCGTGATGTATGAACAAGAAACTAGAACATGTTTTACATTTTTCCGATGGGGAAAAAAAAACTATAGGAATTTCTGATCGTCTGTGTGTGTCTGTTTAGGGAAAAAACTTGCGCATTCTCAGACTGAATTAGGAGACGGGAGCGCTTGTTCAAGAAAAAAAAAGCGTAATAGAGATAGCACATTCATCATGCTGTAACGGACTGAAAAGCACGGAGACTGAAAAGCGCAAATTGGCTCTCACCAAACTTTTACTAACACGCGGTAACACGAAATCGGCAAAAGCAACCCAAAGGGTGGCGCCATTAGATTTGAACTTCCCATTTATAGTGCTGTCGTACGTATTGTACATCACAGCATTTGGGACGGTCAGAATTTTGTCTGATGGTGTGTAGGCAAGACTGATGGAAGTCAGCTTCATCGGAATTCCGATGGAAAAATCCATTGATTTGATTCCATTGGAAATCCGATCGTGTGTACAGGGCTTTAGAGTTCTGTCTGGCCAAAAATGATTTCTGGTATGATGGTAAATTCTTTCTAGATGCTTGGCGTTGCCATGGGTACTCGGTTTGCCCCAGGTGTCGCAAACTTATTCATGGCCCTATGGGAGGAAGAGACTATCTTTGGTGACAAACCAGCTCAACTGGTCTGTTACCAAAGATACATAGATGATTTAATCATGATTTGGGAAGATGACCTTATTGGCCTTCAGTTGTTTATGTCCAAGCTTAATGGGAATAATAAGAACATCCGTCTACCTTGGAATGCAGATGCTTCCTGCATGACATTCCTTGATTTGGAAATTTTCAGCCAGGGTTGCTCTTTTAAAACCAATAATTTTTTCAAACCCACTGACAAACGGCTACATACCATTAGACAGCTGTCATCACCATTCATGGCTGTATAATATTCCAAGAGGCCATTTTTTTTTCTCCTACGGTGAAATTGTACTCTTGAGGCTGACTATTATACACAGGCCAATGTATTGGCTGATCGATTTTTACAAAAGGGGTATACAAAGGAACAGATTGCAGGTGACATCCAAAGCACTGGGAATATGGACCGAGCCATTTTAGTTGCAGATTCTAATAAAAATAAGAACAAAAGAGACAATAAATTTGAGTACAAAATAATTTTAGATTATAACATTCAACATAAAAAAATTGAAAATAATAATTATGAGGCACTGGGAAATTTTAAAAAGAGATTCATTTATAAGAGACCACCAACTCTGAGGGATGTTTTGGCTCCAAGTGTTGTTGATCCTCCTGTCATAAAAGAAAGCAGACTTTTTACTTTTTTGTCAGGATTCTATGCATGTGTAAAATGCCCAGCATGCAGGCAATGTAAACACAACCTCAAAAAAAGGAAGGAGTTTACTGCCTCTGCCACCAATAGAAAACACCAGATTAAAAATCTTATAACGTGTGACACAATAGGAGTGGTGTACATGTTATAATGCGACTGCAGACTAGGGATGAGCTTCGTGTTCGAGTCGAACATACGTTCGACTCGAACATCGGCTGTTCGATCGTTCGACGAAGATCGAACGATTTGGGCTGTTCGCGCCAAATTCGAGTGACGCGAACGGCCCACAATGCACTACGCCATCGCAGTGTCATCCAGGCGCTGTGATTGGCCAAGCATGCACTGTGACCCCGCATGCTTGGCCAATCACAGCGCCGGCAGCGAGGAGAGCAATGATTGGCCACAGGCAGGATGCCTGTGGCCAATTATTGCTGAGGGGGTTTAGTACACGCCCCACACTATAAAAGGCCGCCAGCGCGGTGGCCTTGTGTAGTGTGTTCCGGAGCAGGGAAAGAGAAGCATAGGCAGGGACAGTGACATTATTTTTCCTTTACCAATCCTGGATTCCTTGTGTTTAGGGACAAATAAGGATAGGTAGGGAGAGTGTCAGTGACAGTGTGCTAATCCTTGTTTGTAGGGACAGAGAGGTACAGTGAGGGAAACTGACAGTGTGCTATTCTGTTCTAAACCAATTTTGCTGTTCCATATTTTCAATCCTTGAGTTTAGGGACAGAGAAGGACACTCGTAGAAATTATCAGTGTGCTATTCTGTGCTAAATCTTGTTTGTAGGGAGGGACAGAGTAGGACAGTGAGGGAAAGTGTCAGTGTGCTATTCTGTTCTAAAACTATTTTGCTGAACCATATTTTCAATCCTTGAGTTTAGGGACAGAGAAGGATAGGCAGGGGACAGTGTCAGTGTCATTGTTGCTAAGCCTCCTGCACAGTATACACCTGAAGGTAGCCCTTATTGCTCTTTTTCCCATCTCCCTGCAGGCCATCCATTAAAATGTCTGGAAGGCAAACAAGGAGAGGCAGACAGTCAGGAGGCAAAAAAAAGAGGGCAAGCAGGCTCTGTGTCTGGGGGCAACAGTGCTGGTCGTGGACGCGGTGCATTGTCATCAGCACATGGCCATGGGACATGCTTGTCCTTCTTTTCGGCAGCTGGACATGTTGAGCCACATCATGCCGAAGACTTGGTAGAGTGGATGACCAAGCCCACCTCATCCTCCTCATCCTCTCTCACCCAGGCTCAGGGTACTGGCAAAGCAGCTGCCAAAGTGTCCTCTTCTCTGGTATCATTATCTTCATTAGTCAATCCTTCCCTAGACCCACCATGTCCTCCTCCTGAGGAGTCCCCCGAACTGTTTGAGCACAGTGTTGGGTACATGCTCCAGGAGGATGCCCAGCGTTTGGAAGGATCTGATGATGATACCCAGCTAGAGGAAGGCAGCAGCGTGAGAGCAGGGAGAGGGGATGCTCAAGAAGGACACCAATCTGGCAGTCATGCTCCAGCAGCTGCAGCATACTGCCAGATTGGCTCCAGTGATGAGGAGGGAGGGGATGATGAGGTCACTGACTCCACGTGGGTGCCTAATAGGAGAGAGGAGGATGAGGAGGAGGCACATCTCCAACGAGGCAGGATGCCCTTGAGTGGCCAGCGTATGGGCAGCACACCGACGGAATCACACCGCAGAGCTCCGCCTGTGCAGGGCGCTGCCTCTGCCCGTCATTCAAAAAGTTCTTTGGTGTGGGCCTTTTTTGAGGCAAGTGCATCAGATCGCACAGCTGCTGTTTGCAACATATGTCTCAAGCGTATATCGCGTGGCCAAAACATCAGCTGCTTGGGCACCACATGCTTGATCAGACATATGTTGACCTGCCATGCAGCTCGTTGGCAAGCCTACCTTAAAGACCCACACCAAAGAACAAAGCTGACCTCTTCTTGCACCGCATCAGCTGGGATCTCCAACCCCACTATACCTTCACTCCTCTCTGAAACCTGCTCTGAGAGGAATGAAGGTGTAGAATTAGGTGTGTCACAGGCAAGTACTTGCGGGCACTCTGCTAGCAGTACACCAACGTCCGATTCTAGCAGGCAAATTTCCCTGCCCCAGCTGCTGGACCGTCGAAAGAAGTTCACTCCCAGCCATCCACATGCCCAGCGGTTGAATGCTAGCTTGGCTAAATTGCTAGCGCTTCAACTGCTGCCTTTTCAGTTGGTAGACTCGGCCCCCTTCCGTGAGTTTGTGCAATGTGCGGTTCCTCAGTGGCAGGTTCCCAAACGCCACTTTTTCGCACGGAAGGCGATTCCGGCTCTCTACAGGCATGTGGAAGGCAATGTCTTGGCCTCGCTGGACAGGGCGGTCAGCGGTAAGGTGCATATTACCGCTGACTCATGGTCCAGCAAGCATGGACAGGGACGTTACCTTTCTTTCACGGCCCATTGGGTCACTCTTTTGGCAGCTGGGAAGGATGTAGGACAAGGTGCAGTAGTGTTGGAGGTTGTTCCACCGCCACGCCTCCAAAATGCTACTACTGGTTGTGACACACCTCTCTCCTCCACCCCCTCCTCTTCTTCTTCCTCCATGGCCTCTTCCTGTGGTTTGTCCTCGGAACCAGCGGTGCTCCGTAGGCGTTCAAGGGGCTACGCAAGTACGCAGGCAAAAAGATGCCATGCCGTGCTTGCGCTGGTGTGTTTGGGGGACAGGAGCCACACTGGGGCAGAGGTCCTGTCTGCTCTGCAGGGGCAGGCCGACAGGTGGTTCACGCCAGCTTAAGCCAGGAATGGTGGATTGTGACAATGGCACCAACCTCCTCTCCGCCCTCCGACAGGGACAACTGACCCATGTGCCCTGTAAGGCTCACGTCCTTAACCTGGTGGTGCAGCGGTTCTTGGGCAGGTACCCGGGTGTGACAGAACCCACTGTCACTGTGTGCTTTGGAAGGGACTGAGGGCGGGCCTCCTACCCACAGATTATGGCCCAGAAGAGACTGGAGACTCGGGGAGAAGCTGGCATTGAGATAATGTAATGTAATGCTACATCCCTTCACCCCCATCCCCCCCCCTCTTGTTGCTGTGTTTAGCTGTGTTGGTTCATGGCACATAGACAATGGTCTGGACTACAGACTTCTCTCCGCAGGGGATGTGTATTGAAGGGCTGCCTGCTTACCATAATCCCTTTATGTTTATCTGTAGTCTCTGTTTCAATGTACAAGTGTTCAGTTCCCATTGGTTCTTCCTTGTCCCCTACCCCCCCTCTATGACAAGGCTAAGGGGAGTGTCCCTAACTGTGTGTAAAAGTGTATGTTTTGGATTTAATAAACTGTTGATGCTCTGCATGTTTAACCCTCAACACCTGTGTGGATTGTCTCATGATTGAGGTGTTAAGGGCTGGTTATGGCGTATCTGCAGGCTGCGGGTGCGTTTGGAGGACAGGAGACACAGGTCTGGCTGATGTGCCCACCTGGGGTATTCGAGATCCGTCACACCGGGCTTACAGGATGTCCTGAGGCAGGCCAGGAAAGTCTGTGTGCATTTCTGCAGATCTTATAATGCCAGTGCTCGCCTGGCTGAGCTTCAAAAGGAGTTGAACCTGCCCAAGAACCGCCTTCTATGTGACATGCCCACCAGGTGGAACTCAACGTTGGCCATGCTGCACACGCAGCAGAGGGCCATCAATGAGTACCTGTGCGACTACGGCACCAGGACAGGGTCAGGGGAGCTCGGGTTTTTTTCACCACGCCAGTGGGGCATGATCAGGGATGCATGCACTGTCCTGGCACCATTTGAGGAGGCCACGAGGATGGTGAGCAGTGACAGTGCATGCATCAGTAAAACTGTACCTGTTGTCCACCTGTTGGAGCACACGCTGCGTGGAATAATGGACAGGGCACTTGAGGCAGAACAGAGGCAGGAAGAGGAGGACTTCCTTGCCTCTCAAGGCCCCCTTTACCCAGACAGTGTTCCTTCTGTCCCACCCATCGCCCAGGAAGAGGAGGAGGAGGAGGATTGTGTCAGCATGGAGGTGGAGGCAGGCACTCAGCATCATCAGCAGCAGTCTTTTAGGGGTGATTTACAGTCCCAAGAAACCAGTGGACTTGTACGTGGCTGGGAGGAGGTGGCTGCGGATCATGTCGTCCTTAGTGACCCAGAGGACTCCGGACTGAATGCCTCAGCTAACCTACGCTGCATGGCCTCCCTGATCCTGCAAAGTCTGCGGAAGGATCCTCGTATTCTTCGGATCAAGGAGAGGGACCATTACTGGCTGGCCACTCTCCTTGATCCACGGTACAAGGGTAAGGTTGCGGACCTTATCGTACCGTCGCAGAGGATGAGACAACTCCGGGAGGCCTTGCAGAAAGGTCTGTGCAACGCGTTCCCAGAGACTGGGAGGTTACAAACTCCTGGTCCTGGACAACGAGTTGCTGAGGCTTCGGGCAGTCAAAGAAGGAGCGGTGGGGAAGGTGGCCGTCTGACCGATGCGTTCAGACAATTCTTTAGTCCGCAGCCCCAAAGTATGATCGGTTCCAGCAACCATCGCCAACGTCTGATATACATGGTCCAGGAATACCAAGGGGCAAGGTCAGACTTGGACACCTTCCCCACCGAAAATCCTCTGGCTTACTGGGTCTTGAGGATGGATCACTGGCCAGAGCTTGCACAGTATGCAATTGAGCTACTGGCCTGTCCTGCATCCAGCGTTCTTTCAGAACGCACATTCAGTGCTGCTGGAGGATTTGTCACGGATCACAGGGTGCGTCTGTCCACCGACTCGGTTGATCGACCTGACTTTCATCAAGATGAACCAGTCTTGGATCACCACCAGCTACCACACACCAGATGCTGATATAACAGACTAATTGATTTTAAAATGTCACATCCCTTCAAGACTGATGCTGATGCTGAGTGCCTGTGCTGTTATGTTGACTGGCTATCCTCCTCCTCCTCAATGATACGATTAACGATGATAGCTTGGAAGATCATTTTGGTTCATGGGTGACACCACCAGTGGCTAAGGCCCAATTTTTCAGCCGCTGTTTAACAGGGGCGTGTAATTAAAATTTTTGATGCAATACTTTGCAACAGGCCTCATTGCTGTGCTCCAAGTACAGTATCTGTGAGGGGTTGCAGTGTTGTGCCACCAGTGCCTAAGGCCCAATTTTTAAGCCCCTGTTCAACAGGGGCATGCAATTATAATTATTGATCTAATAATTCACAGCAGGGCCCATTGCTGCGCCCACCAAGAGTAACTGTCAGGCCTTACAGTGTTGTGGCACCAGCACCACCATCAAAGGCCCAATTTTTACTACCACTGATCAACAATTATATGTTATTACAATTCCTGATATAATAGTTGACAGCAGGGCGTTCCAGCACCCACCAAGAATAACTGAGTGCTTTCAGTGTTGTGCCAACACCAACACCTAAGGGGCCAATTTCTGCAGAGTATATACGGAAGGTCCCTACTTTCAAACATCCAACTTACAAACTACTACTACTTGCAAACGGAAGAAGACAACAGGAAGTGAGAGGAAATCTACCCCTTGGAAGGAAAATTCTCTCCTGTAAGAATTAATATGGGAGAAAGGTGTCTCCTCTCTACTGATGCTTTATCACCAATCCTTGTTTCAATAAAAACACCACATTTCAAAAACAGTTGTCATTGGGACGCAAAGTGAGGTGAAATGTTCTGAACAGGGGCACAGACAGCAAAAAAAATGTGACAGGGGTGATAACCGTTCCCTATGTTTTACAAAAAGCTAAAAAAAAGGAATTTGGCATGGAGCTCCACTTAAACAATGCAGCTGTTCAAAATTACAAACAGATTCTACATAAGAACAAACCTACAGTCCCAGTCTTGTATGCACCGCCTGTATACGGCTGTTCAGAGTATATAGGTCCTTTTTTTATTTTGTGTGCGGGGTTCCCCTTAATATCCATACAAGACCCAAAGGGGCTGGTAATGGGCTGGGGTGGGGGGGGGGGGTTGATGGGGTAGCTATGCCATTTTTCCTAAAGATTTTCATCCATATTACCGGGACCAGACATTGCATTAAAGCCGCAAGCAGTTTTAAATGGCTTTTTTTCCTTTAGAAATGTTATGTTGTGCAGGGACAGTTATAAACACGGGAAACACGTGGCACTTCACAGGCATACTTTAGACACCCCCCAGGTACAATATTTAAAGGAATATTTGACTTTTTTTTTTTCACTTTATGCATCATTAAAATGACTGCTCACGGAAAACGTCCGTTTTTAAAACTTGTTTTTGCATTGATACATGTCCCCTGGTGCAGAACCCGGGTTCCCAAACTCTGTTTCGGACAATAACATGGATAATAGTCGTTATAATTAGCACTTTAGAATCCGAACGTTCGCATCCATTGTATTGAATAGGGTTCTAATGTTCGTGCGAACTTTCGGTCCGTTCGCGGGTTCTGGTGCGAACCGAACCCGGGGGTGTTCGGCTCATCACTACTGCAGACTCCAATATGTGGGGAGAACCTCAAGACCTATGGGGGTCTGTATAGCTGAACATGTAAATAACATCAAAAGAGGTTTAAAAACCCACAACGTTTCCAAACACTTCAGGATTTTTCATAATAGGGATCCAAGATGTCTAAAATTTTGGGGTCTGGAAAAAGTAAATAAACATTGGAGAGGAGGAAACTACATTAGGCAGTTAAGTCAATGGGAATCCCTCTGGATCCATGAAACCCAGGTTGCGGTACCGATGGGGTTCAACATTGAGTTTGATCTTAACTGTTTCATATCAGACAAATAAGTCTTATTGTGTGTTTATAATTGGTTTAATTTTCTGTCTTTCCATGCGTTTTACTTGTTTGAATATATGTAAAGAGATGGCCGTGGGAATTTTTTG